>OY735894.1:8206398-9443898 GCA_963506565.1 Tachystola acroxantha | reverse complement strand
CCTAAACCTAAACCTAAACCTAAACCTAAACCTAAACCTACTAACCTAACCTAAACCTAAACCTAAACCTAAACCTAAACCTAAACCTAAACCTAACCTAAACCTAAACCTAAACCTAAAACCTAAACCTAAACTAACCTAAACCTAAACCTAACAAACCTAAACCTAAACCTAAACCTTCCTACCTACCTAAACCTTACCCTTACACCTTCCTCATCCTACCTAACCTAACCTTCTAAACCTAAACCTACAAACCTTCCCTTCCTTCCTTCCTTCTCCTACACCTAAACAAACCTAAACCTTTCCTTCCTTCCTTCCTTCCTTCCTATCCTTCCTTCCTTCCTTCCTCCTTCCTTCCTTCCTTCCTTCCTTCCTTCCTTCCTTCCTTCCTTCCTTCTTCCTTCCTTCTTCCTTCCTTCCTTCCTTCCTTCCTTCCTTCCTTCCTTCCTTCCTTCCTTCCTTCCTTCCTTCCTTCCTTCCTTCCTCCTTCCTTCCTTCCTTCCTTCCCTTCCTTCCTTCCTTCCTTCCTTCCTTCCTTCCTTCCTTCCTTCCTTCCTTCCTTCCTTCCTTCTTCCTTCCTTCCTTCCTTCCTTCCTTCCTTCCTTCCTCCTTCCTTCCTTCCTTCCTTCCTTCCTTCCTTCCTTCCTTCCTTCCTTCCTTCCTTCCTTCCTTCCTTCCTTCCTTCCTTCTCCTTCCTTCCTTCCTTCCTTCCTTCCTTCCTTCCTTCCTTCCTTCCTTCCTTCCTTCCTTCCTTCCTTCCTTCCTTCCTTCCTTCCTTCCTTCCTTCCTTCCTTCCTTCCTTCCTTCCTTCCTTCCTTCCTTCCTTCCTTCCTTCCTTCCTTCCTTCCTTCCTTCCTTCCTTCCTCCTTCCTTCCTTCCTTCTTCTCCTTCCTTCTTCCTTCCTTCCTTCCTTCCTTCCTTCCTTCCTTCCTTCCTTCCTTCCTTCCTTCCTTCCTTCCTTCCTTCCTTCCTTCCTTCCTTCCTTCCTTCCTTCCTTCCTTCCTTCCTTCCTTCTTCCTTCCTTCCTTCCTTCCTTCCTTCCTTCCTTCCTTCCTCCTTCCTTCCTTCCTTCCTTCCTTCCTTCTTCCTTCCTTCTTCCTTCCTTCCCCTTCCTTCCTTCCTTCCTTCCGTAATGAGACAACATATTGTGAACGTAGGCTATAAATATATCTTGTGCGTTATATTATCAAATGCTATGCATTATCAGTCTTAATTGTGTAAATGATTGTTAAGTAAAATTAAATTCGACCGCTGGTAAGTACTCCCTCAGAATCTACATGCACTCGGACCAGCTGGAGGCCGGGGCTCCGGGCCAGGGCCCGGGGCAATCCCTGGCTAGTTGTCACAGATGCGCTAGTTCTACATCGCGAACGTTCTTATTTTATATTCTCTCGATCTTCGTCCCGGCCGTGCAGCCGTCACATTGCGCGGGGGCGGGGACGGGTAGGGGGCGCGGGGCGGGGGAGGGTGGTCACTAATGGCCGCTATTATTTCATCCCGCGACTGGAAAATTGACTTAATACCCGACTCAAGCGCCGCGCCGCGCCGCGCACTGAGCGCTGAGTAGGTAATGGCCGAGTAATAAGGCAGTACTTATCCAATTACATTCGCAGCAATAAATAGGGATGTTTAATTGACAAATATTACAAATTAATTTAGTTTTCATTAATTTGACAATACACAAATATTATAAATTGCAGGTCTGTTGTGCAAACAGAAAGGAAATTAGTGGAAAAATAAACTAATTACAGACATGTGGAAATCAGGAATCAATATAGGTACCTCCATTTCAAAAAAAAAATTATGAAGGAAACTGTGCAATTTAAATAAAAACTTGTCTCATAATTTTGGATACATTTTTAAAATTATTAAAGATTTTTATTATAGTAGGTAACAGCATTTTTAATGTTTTTTCCGTATTTCTATCGGTTTTCTACACTGTTAGAATGATTTTGATAGAGAGATGTTTAACAATAACCTTATGTTTGACAATTACCAATTGAGAACATAACACAGAAAAAAAATCATTGTTTTTCTTTTTCGAAAAATACAAGTTAATTCGGTAAGTCTACTAGCAATCTCCACACCTACTAGAAACACTAGACAATATTAATGTGTTCGCCACTGGTCTCGGATGTGGACTAGTTATTTTATTTTATTTAGAATTATTATATTTACACAATATCCAAAACTATAAGATAATTTAAATGATGATAACTCTCTAGCCGCGGCCAGGATTGAACCTGCGACCTTGTCATTCGGTTTTATTCCGCGCCGGAAGTGGGGTCACTTTCCATAGGACGTGACGTCACCCGTCCCAACTATATTAATTTGAGAAAATTGTGGTTCACAAATTCATCTTTATACAAATTGCATTGATTACGTAGGTATTTAAGTAGTAGTATTTGTTTTAAAATAATACCTAATGATACATATTTTTAATAATTCATTTTGGTTCTGTTTACACAATTGAAATTACAAAGGTTGGTTTTGACGCACAAAATATAACACAATGATGAATTCTGAATATATCGATGGTTTTCCGAGGCATGTAATGTATTAATAGTAATAGTGTTCGACCATATCTCGCATAATCAATGTTTAATTTATGGTTCCTTAAATTCTCAATAGATGTCGTTGCATGTATTCTAAAACGCGGTATCGTTTGGTGCAAGATTATAATTGATAAGCAAATTATGATTCTCTCAGTACAATAAACGTTGGTCAAATATTTTTGGGCGTTTCATTGTTCAGCACCCTTGGGGACCCTGTACAGATTTTACAAATAGCAATATTTATTATAAAAAATTGCGACAATTAGGTGTGTTGACCGTAGCATAAAACAACTATTAAATTTTAATCTTATTTGATCCGAAGCTCCGGTGTGGACAGTCATGTATCACGATGCGATAAAAATTTCTGCGACTATATTGAATTACCGCACCGACCGGCGGCTACAACCAATATTGTATGAATCTGTTGTTCGTTGACGTTTGTGATAAGTTGTTATAACTTCGCGAGTTCCAAGTCGTGGCTCCGAGTTGAGTGCGCGCTTCATACGTTCGCCGAGTATCAGGCGGCAGGCGGCGGGCGTAGTGAGTGCGGTCCCGCAGTCCCGCTATGGATGAGGTCTGTCTGTCAGTAGTCTTGTCCGTCCGCCGTCCGCTCCGCTCGTCGCGCCGCTCGGCTCCGCGCTCGGCCCCGCCCCCCGGGCTCGTGCCGGCCGCCGGCCAATGGGCGCGCGGGGCGGGGCGGGGCCGGAGCGAGCGCGCGAGCGAGCGGGACGGCGCGCGGGCGGGAGCAGGAGGCCGCGCGCTGCCTGCACTCACCCATCCAGCCACACGACAGGACAGGACAGACAGTCGGGTGCGGGCTATGTGCGAGCGAGGGACGCCTCCGGACAGACGCGGGATCGTAACTTACGGACGAAATACGCTCGCGAATTAACTTCATACTAAAAATAATATTAATTAAATTTAATAGCTATTATAACTTAATTATTAAAAAATATATTTGAAAAGTTTAGTTTACTAATTAAGTAGGTATTCAAAAAGTTGATTAATTATAAACAGTTTAATTAATTATAATTTTATTTTAAATTAATCAAATCTATCTGTTGCGTTGTGTTAATCTGAATGTAACTCTGACTGTTAATGTATTGAGCGGTAACATTGTGGTCGCATCACTTGAGTGTCGTTGTGTCCGGTGCAATGTGTGCGTTGCGTGCGCGATGACGGCGCTCGTGTGTGCGTCGCGCTAGCGCCGGGCGGTGCGGCGGCGCTAGGTGCGCTAGGTGCGCTAGAGTGCTAGCGCCATGCTGTCCGGGCGCGTGTCCGGCGTGTCCGGCGTGTCTCGCGGCGCGCCCTACACCATCGAGCACATCCTGGGCCGCGCAGACACGCGCGCAGGTAACAACACACACCACACGCACTGCAACACACCACACGCACTGCAACACAACACGCACTGCAACACAACACACGTCACACGCAACTCATACACACTGCACTAAAACGGGCAGTGATGTAAAAAGTGTTGTCTTACAGGGGGTAATTTTAACATCCCTCAGTCAGTGGCCCTCTCAATGACACCACAATTTCTCTGTATCAAATGTTTATGTCATCAGTATCACCAGTGCCGACAAACTCCGCGGTACTCGTAACACCGACAGATGGCTCCACACCACACGCAACCCTCCCGGCTCAAGGTACCCGCGGATACCACTCACCGGACCACGGACACACGATACCACGTCAAGTGCAACACTTGGGACCGATCTTATTGTCTGCATCGTAAGAGGTGAAATTCTCGTGCAAGTGTTACCATTGGTCTGTTGTTGTATCTACAGAGAAGCGCCATTCCGATGGCCGGAGCAGCACTATCATCTCCTCGCTGTATACCATACAAAATATGAAATGACGTATCTTTAGGAAAATTTAAGTACGTTTGTACCGGTCGGTACTCGTACTGACTCAATGATCCCGTTTCCTCTTAGATAGCGCCCCAGATGACGCTCCGGCGACTCCTCTGGATGAAGACATGAAGACGCGGCTACCCAGGGGGAAGAGGCTACTGCGACTCCCCTGGAGGAAGATAGAAGACTATTGAATTTTCTGTAACATGACATTGGCAAATGACGAACTGTCGAGTCCATTAATAAAATAAATAACTCGCCACCGCTTGTCCATTGTGTGGCGCCTCCGCTACGCTACGCTACGCCGCTACGTGTGCTACGAGTGCTACGCCGGCCGCTACGGAGCACACGCCCGCGGCCTGTGTGTGAGCGGCCGCAGGAGGTGTCCCTCGCCCGAGGACGAGGACGGGGGGCACGCGGACACCGCGCCATCACACGCCACGGGCGCGACACTGTCACTGCTAGGGGTATTCATATGTTGAGGGTATTTGAGGGAAAACCTTACGTACATTTACCGAGTGCTCTCAAAACGGGTGAAGGAAAAACGTCGTCATGAAACCTGCATGCTGTAGAAGAAAATATCTAATGCATGTGAAATCCGCACTGGGCCCGCGTGGTGGATCATGCCCCCAACTCCCTCGATGTAAGGAAAAGTGCAGGCCCGAGCAGAGGGGACATATAAATAGACTGATGATGATGGATAAACTTGAATTCATGATCAACTGTGTAAACATTCTCTACTGAATCGAACTCAATTGAAAATTTAATAGTTAAGGACATTGTAAACTCGGAATCTGACGAGCAATTTCGATAGTATGTTCGTTTTGCCGCAAACTATGCCCCGGGCTTTGGCCGCCATGGTCTCTGGTGGTGTTTGGTCCAGGGAGCGACTACTCTCAGCTGTATCCTCAGTATGATCAGAGGAGCGGTGCGATAAATAAAATATTAATAAAAAATAATGTGCAAATAAGCAATAGCTGCGGACTGACACGAATATCAAATGAGTACGGTGCGCAAGAACATAATGTAGGTATATTTTTAAAAATCAGTGTCACATTATAGTAATACAATAAATAGGGATAAACTCGCATTTTATCTTTGACAGGTCAATAAACCTAGACTAGACTTAACTTTTTGATGAACTTACAACTGAGACTTGCAAAATTTTATTTATTTATTATTTATTTTTTATTAATTTGAAACATGTGTAGGGGTTTATTTATATTTATAACGCATTTGCACCCTTACAGTTAATCACCATCGCGGTACAAAAGACATTGCCACATTTCAATGGAGCTTTGCCACCTACAAAACTAAGTGACCATTTAAGCTGTAGGTACTTACCTATCATTTTATTGGGGACTTAGTACAGGTTTCATAAGAAACAATGAATAAATCGCTTCGATTTCTTACTATTTTCTGAATTCTTAATTAGGGTTTTTTCGAATCGCAACTTGTACAAAACTTTATTTTAAACCGATAATTTTACATTTATTCGTTATCTTGTATATCTTGTGGTTGATTGTGGGGCAGAATCTGGCATTGCCATTTACATAATTGCTGAACAATATTTGAGAACGGCCCGTAATTTGTGAGCGGCTCGCAAAACATACAAAAATCTCTTTTGAACCAGAAGACCTGAGAGCCTCACGTGACGAGTGACAATAACAACGAGTGAAAGTAACAATTGTCATCTTCGGGTGAAAAGTTTTTCCATTTGTTAGGCGTCGAATGATCCGCATGTGCATTGTGCGTAATGTGCGTGCGCCGCGACCGGAGGAGTACACACATAGTTGGGAGTAGTGCGGTCGTTTCGACCGAAGTCATAAGAAGGGACCGTAAATCATGTAATAGCGATAAGTGACATTTATAGGTAACAAGGTGTGTTACCAACTCAATGCCGTCTAGTAATTAACTACAAGTACTTACACGGGTGCAGTGTATACGCGACGACACGGCAGCGACACTCGGACACCCGCCACATATAGATGCTAACATATTGTTACACTGTGAACACGACACACCACCCCGTATGAACCGTATGGCGCGCGCTGTGAACACACACCAGCGTGTTGATTCGCAACAACAAAACTATACAAATGGAATTAGTACAATTAAACGGCGTAACGAATAACATCAAGTGACGTTAAGTGCCGTGGAGTGCACACAAACAGTGCTTTGTGAGCCAGTCGGTAGGGGTCTCGCCACTGCACTGTGAGTCCTGTTACGAGATGAGCAGAGTTCATTACTTGTTGGCCGCGAGACAATCCGCACGGCGCAATGCTGTTGCGCGGCCCGGTGGCCCCGGCCCCGGCCCCGGCCCCGAGCAGGCCCCGGCCCGCAGCCGCTGGGAACGCGGCCCCGCACGCAAGCCCCAGTCGCGCAGTGATTGATGTCTCAATACCCACTCACCCTCACAGCACTAGTATTATCTGCTCCACATTGTGTTGCGCTCATCACAAGCCAGTTCAACAACATTTAATTCCTTTCATTACCTATCAAATAAACATTTGTACTCGGCCCCGGCGCGGAGCGGATTAGCCCGCGAATTAGTGTCGCTCCATTCTGTGGGAGCCCCGCGCCCGTTGTTATCACCCCTTGTTAATAAGTACCACCAATTCATTACAATCTCATAATGTTCATGGCATTAGAATGTTACCGTATTGACTAACTGCACGTCGCATTCAAGACATTCAGTAAATATAGTACAAACAGAAGTGGATTAAACATGAAGCCTTGTCGATCCCCATTTAATAACTCTCCTAAAAAAGTTTATACTGTGAAGCATTTTCCCAATTTCATTTCAGATTAGGAACTTTACAATACGAACTACCAATATAATCCGTATTGTATTATCATTGCAACAGCAGCAATACCACAATTTTCCGTGTTCAACTGTGTCGAATGCTTCGGCCAAATCCAAACACAAATTGCTGCTGTTTGTTCGTATGGTATGAAGTGAACAGTTGCGTGTGTTGATCAGATCGCCTGGAGCTGAAGAGCGAGAGCGGCGCGCACTCCGACTCCGAGCACGAGCACGGGGAGCACGAGGCTGATGCTGAGCATGAGCATGGGGAGCACGGCGAGCACGAGGCGGGCTCGCGAGCACGCGCCGAGCACGCCGAGCAGCTGGACGCGGCGGACGCGGGGCGGCCCAGGAAGGTGACTTGCTTTGGGGATAGCAACCCGCTGGAGACGACAGGCAGGCTCATAGTGGGACATATGAAGATGTTGGAAATAGTCTCCATATCATTACTTATGTAATGGTCTGTCGATAATCATTATCAACCTATTCAAATATCCCCACTGTTGGGAAACAATCAGTTATTTAAACTAACAGAGTTCGGTGATTCATCCAGAGTTGAAAAGTTTTATAAGTATGTAAGAATTATTAGTTTTGTTATTTTGAGGCATGTATACTTATATTCCCATGGTGTTTTCCTTCCTCCTTATGAGGACATCTATATTTCGTAAACTGCCTTGCGTAAAGTCCACGAAACCTGGATATAATCCCAAAACCATGAAATGATATCCCGTGAGGTCGATGCTGAACAGATAGCCGCTCTACCAACACGACAGTACTGTCTCGGTTACGCGTGGCCATGATATGATACTGTCTGCGGTACTGATAGCGGCCTGATGGTACCGCCTTGCCTCGACCATATTTTTTGTCGTTTACGCTTTTGCAAGCCCATTTGACGAAAGCATTCTCCAACCATCAACATCACCGTCTCCCTCCGGCCCCTCCTCCCCACGTGGTCGCAACAACCTATATGATGTCCACGTGGCTCGTGCTATCATCCCTGCCTCTCTCTCAGTGTCATGATCACCACGAGTTGGCATCGCATGTTGGCTCGCGAACGACTGCGGACACCACAGCTGCGGCTGAGGCGCTCGGGATAGATAGGATTTGTGCTGCATCTTTACAGTCTGGCCCAATCCAATCATCCATGGAGGTAAACAAACCACTAACCATTACTTATTTACTAATGATCACTATACATTGCTTTAGCCAGCTTTGACTAGTGTCTGTTCCAATCATTAATTGGTCTAGATAATAGTATTTTTGGTGAACTTTCAAATGCGATGTTTGGTTACATTCGTGGGAAATTGTATTGAGACAGACTATAGCGCTAGTAACGGAACTACAATCCTGCCAATCCCGTCTCAGTGAAAGTGTTTACGCAGTCGCTAGCGTAGTGTTGTGTCGTGAGTCGTGTAGTATGTATCTAACGGTATGGTTGTGTTGTGTGTCGCAAGCAGGTGCGCCGCAGCCGGACCACCTTCACCACGTACCAGCTGCACGAGCTGGAGCGCGCCTTCGACGGCACGCAGTACCCGGACGTGTTCACGCGCGAGGAGCTGGCCCTCCGCCTGGACCTCAGCGAGGCCAGGGTGCAGGTAACACACATACTGACAGAGCGGGACAGCGGACACAGACGGACAGACAGATACACTGCAGACTGAAAGATCATAGCTGCCTGTAGGAGTTACCTTATGCGTGATTTATAGCTAAAACAACTACGGCCTGTCAGAGCAAATAACTGTATACAATAAATAACCAATTAAACCCGCTAACAAGCCATGTGGTAAACACAGCGCCACACGTGGGTGTCCCTACAGTGTGTGACGATTGTACGTATATATATAGCCGCCGCTGCGAATACATAATACGTGTAACTTCTTTACACACTGCTGTTGAGAGGTTTTTGTCACTGGTTCTCCTCAGCGCGGGCACCTTTTCCTTGTAAAGTGGTGTAAATGGAAATTCTAAAAAAATGTAGACGTGCAAAAATTTCTGGTTCTGCGGTAATTGCTCGTACATTGAATGCCAACGACTTCATAATTAAGCGTCACTTAATTGTATCAATTTGATCGCGACTACCCCACTCGCAGCTCTCTGGTGTAATTAGTGTATATGTCGCAGTAAGATAGATAAAGCCGTAATATAGTTATATCCCTAAGGATATAACTATATACCGTAACATAGTTATACGAAAGCGATTCTTTACTATGTCACTAGGAATATAGTTATAAAACCGTCGAAGTTAAGTGATATACTTATATTACTAGATTAAGTTTAGTGAAATAGCTTTCGGAGTGTGCGGCGCAGGCGGCGCGGAGGGGTTCGTTGTGTTTACGCACTCCCCGGTGTCCCTTCATTTCATAAAAAACAAATTACAAATGAAGGGACACCCCGACCAACTCTCTAACCAGATCCGACACGGATGTTTAGGTTCAGAAGGCTCTGGCTTCGCTCCAAGCCAGAGACTTCGATGTTAGGTATTTTTTTTTTTGTATTCAAAAAGCAAGTTCATTTATTAACAATTATACATATACATATATGATTTTTTTGAGACAAACTCTAATATATTTATAACACTGAACTTAGTCTAGTAATATAAGTATATCACTTAACTTCGACGGTTTTATAACTATGTTACGGTATATAGTTATATCCCTAGGGATATAGCTATATTACGGCTTTATCTATCTTACTGCGACATATACAGTGTGAGGTGTAATTACTTCTCCATTAGTTGTTAATGTCGCCATATTACTGTCTAATGAGTGACATCGCACGCACGCGCTCGCGCTCGCGGCCGCGCTCTCAGTAGCTGCCTTGTCAGTCGGCTCGCGGCACAGCTGACGATAAGCACACAACACACCCGCCGACACAACTTGTACACTTTAGCACATATTCCGTTCAAGTAGATAAGAACTTCATCATCATCATCATCAGCTCGTATCAGTCCACTGCTGGACGTAGGCCTCTCCCAAAGCGCGCCACTCAACCCTACTCTCGGCCCTCTGCATCCAGTCCCTGCCAGCCATCTTGCGAAGGTCATCCCTCTATCTGGTCGGGGGGTGTCACACGTTCGCTACGTTTACCTGTTCGTGGTGTCCACTCGAGAACTCGTCTCCCCAAAATGGTTATCACTGGTCATAGGGTCAGCGCGCTGAAGTGGCGGTGTCCGGTCACAGCTGTCCGGGAACCGAAGGAAACTTTATCACCGGCACGAAATTAGCAACTTTTTGGTGGTTAGTGCGTTTATTCCCACTTGACAGATAGACAGACATTTTACCCATTGGTTCCTGAACTAGTTGATTCCTTTACAGCAATACGCTCCGAAGCAGTCCTAGAACTATTTGTACAGTAGTTCACGCACTAGATGCGATTTCCGTCATCCGATTTTTCACATAAATAGTTCTGCCGCCACTTCGGACCGTATTGTCACGGATTCGGGTCTGATGCGGTGCATCCTGGTGCACTACAGGTGCTACTCAGCCCGCTGCTGTGAATTAGCGGCGCACTCCCACCGCACAATGTGCCAATTAGCCGCGCTCTCACTCACTGGCAGGTAATAGCCGCCCCGAGTTGAGCCTGTCTGCAATTGCCTGCACTTGTAATTATAATTAGGTCCATTCTGCGTCACAATGAGACCAACCTGGCCCCCGCGCCGCCTCGGCCTCCCACACCTCACCGCCCTGCCCCGCACCGCCCGGCAGCGGGCAGGTAGCGGCGGGCAGGAGGCAGGTGGAGCTATTATGACGATATTATGACGGAACTAGTAGATGACAATACTGCAACACAACACAGATAGAGGTAGAATTGGGTCCCTGAGCGCAATCATCCTTTGCCTACAAAGTGACTATGAGTTTCGCACCATAGAGATATTCCGACCAGGAATGTCCTGCGCAAGGTGGCTGGCATGATTGGCGTGCTGCGCCTCAGCCGTGGAGTGGTCCCTAAGGACAGGCTGATGATGATGAGGGCCATGCTATGAGAGGCGTTATTGCAGCGGTGAAGGCAAGGTTGTCTGCGCTTAGAGAGTGAGCACGATACACCTTGTGTTTGGTGACACGTGGGGGGCTGCGTGCCGCAACAGGACACAGCTCATGTCGCAGTAGAAGGTTCAATTGATAGTGTAATAGTTCTACTAACACCAATAATAAAAGTAACCATAGTTATTATACAATTCTTCACTCTCAATGACATCAGTAAAATATTTTATTACAAGTGATGGTTAAGAAGGTCAGCATAATGAGATCCAAAAATGATTCTCAAGCTCTTTAAATATTTATCTTTCCCAGTCTGCCCTGTGGGGCAGGATCCAGGGCACCTACAGGCCGGCCCTGTGTGGCGCAGGGCCGGCGCGAGGGCTGTGCGGTGTGACAATGCGCGCTAATTCGCGCCTCATTACGCTCTCGCGCGGAGTGCGCTAATGCCCCCCCCCTCCTTCCCCCACTGCCCCCCCCCCCTCCCCCCGCACGCCCCTGTCGCCGTCTCATTACAAGCGCCGCTAATTCGCGCCGCGTCGCGTAATTCCCTTCGAGTGTCTCTCACTCAGGCGCTGCGCTCGAGTGCCGCACTCACTGTGCCGTAAGCCTCGCGATGGCTCCGCCAGCCTGCCTGTGCTGCTGCGGTCTCATTACCAGCCATTCATGTGTTTCATCTCGGCTTTGTGTCGGAAAATTTAAGCGTTTTTAAAATTCCTTTTAAGTAGTCTGTCTAAATCCCACTCGGCGCTGCGTTCGCCTTAATTGTCGTATTGTGCGCCGCCCGCCATGATGCCTGCGCGCGAGTCCGTCCGGATCATGTGATGTCACTATATTGTGGTCTTATGTCGGTAGTTGACAATTTTATATGGTTTCTGCAATGACAGATAACTCCTCGGGTCGCGTTGCATCCACTTACACCCCAGTGCCGCCATGTTGCCGACAACAGCAGACTGAGACCATCTAGATACCATTTCCCTCTCGTAATGGTAACAAGTCGTGTCGAGCACAAGCCACGGCGGTCATACGTCTTTCGGACAACGATTTGGCGAACAAAAGTTCGAGAATCAACAGGACTAAGTATCACAAACTCTTATTTCTTAATAGTTATTTCTTCCGCCGCTCCAACATAACTCTCATCCTGTGCGAGGAGTGCCCCCAGTAGCACAGAGTCGTGACCGAACCTGTGCCCCTCGCGCCGCACTCTCGCACTCACAGGGCTGCACTGCGCTTGCAATTCAATTGATTTACAGTTTCAAACCAAAGCTGTACGAGTGTGTTGTCGACTTGTTGAACTCTAATACACTTCTAACTACTCGCTAACCGGCTAATTGAGCGGCTAATTGCCCCCGCCCCCTTTACTCCGTGCCCCGGGGGCAGGGGGCGGGGGGCAGTGCATTGTGCGCGACACAATGTGTTGTAATGTGTGCGCGCGGCACCGCACTGTGCACCCTCCTGCCCCGACACAAGGCGCACGGCGGCCAGTGGCCGGACGCGGCGGCGGCGGCGGGAGGAGCACCACGTATGCGTAATTGCTTTCATTACGCGACCCATTGTAGTCCGCGGGACCCCCGGGGGGTGAAGGAGCGGGGGGGGGGGGGGGCAAATTGCTACCAATTACACAATAAAAAGATTAAACGTTCCCGGCGCCTGTCGCCCGACTGTTGCCGGGACAATGGCGCGACTCTTGAGCGTGATTTCGTCGCAGCGACTAGCGGCCTGTAGCGACCTGTTTCCGCAATTAGCCAGTGATTGCCGCAGATTACGGGATCAAAGAATTGGAGGGGGCGCGAGACTCTGTAGCGCTGTATTTGACGAGTGGACGCGATACAAGTAGTGCCTTGCGCTCGGGCAGACGGCACTGATTCCTCCACTTCGCACCTCAACATTAAAGAGCACCAATGCCCGGGCTAACCTTGTTTAATAATTGAACGTGTAGTTATGAGTGGTGCCTATTAAAATTAAAAAAAAAAATAAGTTCAGCTGATATTAACAATATTTCTTTCATGGTCCCGGTGTATTTTAATGACTACCTGCCACGTCATATTATTAACTTGAAAATTAGTTATTTTTCCTTTGAAATGTCACATTTTTTTTTACTACTACGCTAAAAAGAACAATTGACGAAAATATTCTCAGCAGACTTTGGGTAGTCTGAATGCCATGGTGTGTCGGGACTTGCAGTCCTCGTCGACTCGTGAGCTGAGCGTGTGATGCCCGTCCTGTTGGCATGCTACGCCACGCCACGCCACTGAGCTGTGCTGTGGTGACTGGGTGCCGTGTGTCCGCAGGTGTGGTTCCAGAACCGGCGCGCGAAGTGGCGCAAGCGCGAGAAGGCGCTCGGCAGGGAGCACGCGCCCTTCATGCAGCACGAACACGGTACGTACTCACTGACCCTCAGGTGGGGGGGGGGGGGGGGGGGAGGGGGGGGCACCAACCTCACGGGACAACACAACACATTCACAGTGATATATTCATGGTGGGTTCATTGGGAACATTACAACTCCTGTCACAGCGACAGACCAATGGATTGTAGGAATGGGAATGTGATTGCTGTCACTGTCGGGTACACAATAGGACATCACCGCACCGCGTCACCAGCTCGTGTCCGGCCTCGCACGAGGACAGACAGTAACACACCAGTTCCAAGCTCCGTCTCAAAATTGTCCACAAGCAACCAGAGCGCTTGCAACACTCCCTTTATTTTTTCGCTGTGCTGTGGTGCTTGTACAACAAGGTGTTTATCAATCAGTCTCCTTGCCTGTCCAGTCGTGAGATGGCCCGTACTGAGTGTACATGTTCGTGGTCGCCGTACGAGATCCCGCCTCCCCGTCGGTTATCAGCCCTTGTAGTACGCGGAGCTGTCAAACTGACGTCATTACAAGGCGTTGGACATTAGTTTGTCAGCTCCGCGGCGTTGCGGCGATTGCCAACGCGACTCGTGCTAGCACCCCCGTTCTCCGGCAGCTGTGACCAGCCCACTGGCCCTTCAGCTCGCTGATCCTATGAGCTATGTCGACTCCTGGTGGTCTCTGACAGATACTCATTTATTCTTTTTCCACCCCCCTCTAAAGCCTTCCAAGCATAGCTCTTTCCATAGCTCGCTCAGGAAATAAAATTTCTTGACTCAGCCTTTTAGGATTCTTTTCCGATGTCACTCTGCCCGTCCCCCGCTGTCCCCCAACCAGTGTCCCCTGTCCCCGTCCCGCGCCGGCCTCTAATCACCATTTACACCGGGTGTCGCCGCAAACAAACAAAACACCCGCTAATTGTGTATATTTACGCGATAAACTGATCGGAAGCGCTCGTTAGCCGTAATGCACTTATAATGGGGCCCGAGCGAGTGGCTGCGGCCTGCGGCCTGGGCCCGTGTGCCGGGGCCGGGGCCTGGGGCTGGGGGCCGGGGCCGGGGCCACGCTGCCCCCCGCCCGGCAGGAGGGAGGCCTGTTACGGAAACACGGTGTGTCATTACCGCAGGATAATGTCACGGCGCGTTATCGCGGGATCGCAATTATATCGATAGCGCTAACGGTGTGTAATAAGGACAATTTGTGAGGTAACTTAACTTGTTGTAAAGAAAATCCAGTTTGGGTTGTACTGATAATGTCAAGTGAGAGTGATGACAGACATGGATTTGGCACCGAATTCACGAAAGAGGAAGTTTTCTTAATGCCGTGCTGTGGCTGATCTGATACCCTCCGAACACAGTTTGCCCTCCACATATCACCCCAAAAATATTGTCCCCCGAATTATCCCCTATTACTATAAAATTCCCAAATTTCAATGGGGGGATTCCCCTCCATTTGGCATCAGTGCTGCTATACCAGCGATGTTATTCCCTAAAGTTAACTTGAATTCTACGCTAAGGCAGCGTCGAATGACATAAACCAATGGGAATATAATTCATCATCATGCCTCAGCATTGAGTTCAACGCTGGTAACTTTAGAGACTACACAAGCAACCAATGCAAGCAGTCAACCGACTTCCTAGGGAGCAGACCACGTTACAGAGGTCGTTGCGGCAAAGTCTATCCCAGTGGTGCTCGCGGGGCGGGGGCGGGGGCCGGGGCGGGGGCCGGCGGCAGGTGTCCCCTCGCCTCGGGGGACGTGTGGTCGGTCCGGTATGGGGGGCCGGCCCACAGAGGGCCCCATTGTGCGCTTATCACTGGCGCTGAGGGCCGCAACGGCCGCGCGCCCTCACCTGCCGGCAGCACACCTTGTACTGACCTACCGGCCGGAACAACGGAACACTGGACAATGACTCAGGCCTTACACAAATCATAACAGTTCTTTCTGTGTTAGACCATACTCGCGTTTGGCCTTAATGTAGACCAATGATCAAGCATGAGGACACAGTAAATGCCTATTCACTCTTGCCTTGAAGATCCCAAAGTTATATGTGACAGAAAACACCTTCAGGGCTCCCTAGCAGTTGATTCCTTAACTGTTCATAAGAAGGATGAAGAAAAATGCTTCGTATGGACAACGACATACGAATGGACCCCCTCCTTCTCGTCTGGTGGATCGGAGAGGAAATGGGAACGCAGGTGATTCCTGCAATTCCATCGGCCACATTCAATGGTGAAATCTCTTGGTATTCTAATGTTGTTCAATTGTATGTTCCAGTAGTGGGTGAGTGGGGCGCCATGTCTGGTGGTGGGGGCGGGGTCGGTCCCGGCGGTGCGCTGGGGGGCGAGTGGTGGGCGCTGGGGCTGGGCGTGGGCGTGGGCGGGCTGGGCCAGCTGGGCGTGGGCGGGCTGGGGCTGTGCGCCGGCGTGCCCCCGCTGTGGAGGGAGCACGAGCCCGCGGCCGCATTCCGCGCGCTGCTGCACAGGTATGCGCTCTCAACACAATCTCATCACAATCCTTGTCACCAGAGTTGGCGTTCTGACTGCGGGTAAATCGCTATTTACCGCATAGATTGCTACAAAACGTATAGCGTCATCGGATTCTAAGGCTTCAGTGTCTATTTGTCAGTTTCTGCGTGTATCCTAACGGACTGAGCGAAAGACATGGTTCCCCGCAGATTCCCAGGATATTTATGTATAACCACAATTGCTCTTCGTTTGGAAGAGTATATCATTTCTCGATCTGTACGAGAAATATAACGAGGTACTGAGACTTTTCAAAACACATGAATATTACTCAGTAAATCCAGTTTCCCATGTACTAGTTGCTCGGGATATTCTATACCAGGCTGGTGGTTCTTCACGTTCTTCCGGAGGAGGTTCTCTGAAGTCAGTAAGTGCTGTGCCTCTGCTGCAGCGGTGCTCAGCGCTGTCCGTAGCGTCATGTGGACCTTATGGTCGCTGCCCATGGGTTCCTGGCTTAGTGTAACTGTTGTCCATTGTGCGCAGGTACGTGTTGGCCCTGCCCGCACCCCCCGCGCACCCCGCCCCGCCCCCCGCGCCCCCCTCGCCCACCCCGCCGCCGGCCTCGCCCCCCGCGTGCTCCCCGGGCGCGGCCGGTGCGGGTGGGGGCGCGGGCGTGCTGGCCGGGGACGGGCGGCTGCAGGAGCACGCGGTGCTGTCGCGTCACCGCGGCGGGACGCTGCACACGTAGTGCTCACCAGAGGCAGAGATGGAAGAGATGTCACCGGACTGCTCCTAGCGAGTGACGCGAGCATGCCGTCACAACACGTCGTGTCGCCGCGCTGTGGTCTGTTACCGGAGTGGTCGGTCTCGTGACTCCTCGCGACGGCTCGCGAGGTCCAGAGTCGCGCTCTAGTCATTGGCGGCTGTTCAAGTGATTGTGTATGAGGTAGTGTTAAGACAATGTCCAAAGAGAGTTGTGAGCATGAGCTTAGGGCTCCCACATAAAACTGTGCCGCGATACGGTACGCTCGCACACATCACAACCAGCCACACATTGTTGCGACGCGAATTCGCAGTTTTGTGTAGGCAGCCTTGCAACTTACAACTGTCGGAATACTGTAAAATATTATGTGTTCGTGTCCCGTGTGGTGTGTCACCTCGCGTGCCGCACCTGCTCCAGGGGTGGGGGGCTGCCTGCCGAGTGCCCGACACACGACCTCCTAGTATAACCCGACATTGGGTCCTGACACGTCACGTCCTACTGAGTATGTGATTCCTTGCCCCTAGTCCCGGGCGCCGCGGCGGGTCTCTTCACCACGCAGGTCGGTACGGGAAGCCCACTCGTGGCGTCTGGCGTCATACCCACGGGACACGGTGTTCAGTCAGTCACCTTGCATTGTCTTACCCCTGTACATATGTATTTCTAGTTGTATTGTGTAAGTTAGTGTCACGTGTGAACTGATGCAATAATTAAGTCAGTAATTTAGTTAGTTTGTGCGCACAATCACACCGTGATGGGATCGTGGTGATGGCGATATAATGGCAATGATTCTGGTGTGCGTTATTTTGATATTAATCTAAATATGACAGGTTTAAAAAATATACTTCTAAAAATACATTCCAGTTATGAAAAAAAGACACTGCTTTTAGAAAAGTCTGTTAAATGTAGGTTAGAATTTCAAAAATGCACGCCAGAATTGTGAACTTTGAACGAATTGTGATCGAATGAACATGTTAAACTAATTTATTTGTAGTTGTAATAATGTTTAATTGAAAGGTGTCGGTATCGAGCCGCGTGTACATACTGTAAATGTCATAATAGCCTAGTGTAAGATTGCAGTAGCCATAGGATAGATAGAGAAGCCGGCGCCGCGCCGCGCGCCTGCCACACGGGTCTGGTAAAATATTTGGATCGAACGATTACGTATCCAGTATAAACATCGGTAATATCGTTATTCTAGCTTAGACTGGTTACATGTTCGATCCAAATCTGTTATCAGCCTCGGGTTCCTGGCGCGGCGCGGGGCGATAATAAACCGTCTGACACGTTGTATTAGAGTTTCATTTCTTTCCTCCACCCCTATCCTACACTACACTGACTAAGCATATAATTACCAAGAAGAGTATGAGTATTATAATCATTCCACATACATCCTTTGATTCAACTTCAGAGTGGTAGCCGCAACGCCTATTTAGACGCTTAAGTTCTGTCAAAGTCTGCGTCTGTTGTTATACTTATTTTCGCTTAAAACCTGACATTGACGGGACTTTAGCGCTAGTAAAAACCTTCACAGCTCGCCCCCAGCGCCCCGGGCAACCCTTTTCACGTTCAATATTCAAACCTAGTGGAATGAACCGAAACAATATTTAACATCTCCTAGATCTTTCAGTGAGAAATATATTGACGACATTGTCGAATGCCAAACAGGCTGCGTTAGCCAGTGCCACGTGGCACGCTCTCAAGTCGCAGCGTGTAGTCGCTGCAATGAGCACATTGCCAGTACATTGAATATTCTCTGACATTACGCCCAGTTTGCTCGTCAGTCTAAATAGACTGTATACAAATGTATGTCCCCACCGCTCGGGCATACAATCCCATACAATCATCGAGGGAGCTCAGACCATGATCCAACACTGCGAATTGGCGGATTACACATGCCTGAGATGTTTTTCTAAAGCATCCAGGTTTCATCACGATGTTTTCCTTCACTGTTTTGAGAGTATTTGGTAAATGTACGATAGTTTTTCGTCCGAAAAAACCGAGGAAAACTCATTGGTCCATGGCTGGCTGGGGACGAGTTTAGAGAACATTTAACTCTTTAATTTGTCATGCTCCGAGTACTCCGAACATTGCCCGCGGAGAGCATTCCAAATTAAGTCACTTAGGTACTCGATGTACCCCACAAATGCCTCTATGAAGCTGAGTGGTCTTAATTCAGCACTTCACTTGCACCGCGGCGGCGGCGGCGGCGGAGAGATGAATTGGCAGCAGGGCGAGGCAGGGGGTGAGGGCTGGGAGCTGGGGGAGGGGGAGGAGGGGACTTCACAAAGAACTCAAGTGTTTGAACACAGATTAATTTGGGAAAAATTTGGAATTTACGGGAAGGGTGGGGGAGGATGGGATCTGAGCGGTACAAGTGGCGCGCGAGTGCGTGCAGAGTGGCGAAGCATACACGGGCTTAGGAACTTAATATATCAGCACAGCCGGGTGCCAAGAGCGGGAGGCGCTCCAGTCTCTCCTTACACACTCAAAGGGAATGTACATGCAGGATGTGGAATGATCGGCTAACGCTTTCAACAGAGCTTTAATAAGATAAGATAAATTATATTATTTATTGCAAATAAATAATTACACAAAAGAAATAGGTTAATACAGTTAGTATTACAATTTGCGGTATTGCAGATTAAAGCGATCTCTTCCAGACAACCTTTGGGTAGAGAAGTGTGTTGTGAAGTGAAGGTACCATGTTGAGCAATAATTAAATAAGTATGGGATGCTTCAAGAGAAACGTGAACCAGCATTCTCTCCGGTGCAGCAGCTCGTGTCTTTCGATGCGACGATGACCGCTTACCATCAGAAGGTCATCTGCTTGTCTTGAGCCCGTTTCACATAAAAAAGGGAGTATTGCATAGACACATAGACAGTTACTTGTCAAATAGAATACGATTCATGACAATCAATAAACCACCAACTACTAAAATGTCGTCGACATATAGCAATTATTATTATGCATGTTGATAATATTATTATGGGCATGGTACTTGTAGTAAGTACGCGGGGACGAATATGCGCACCAAATGAACCACTAGTAAGAGCATTTCTGTACATCTTAGAAGTATTTGCGACATTAAACATAAGCTCAGTGGTTTACAATCATCTGCTAATACTCTCCGGCAAGCTCAGCGAAGTCCACTCGCGACGTCTCACAGTAATTGCTGTCGCAGGCAAAGTTACATGTACAAAGCACCTCAAGTGAACACTTTGGGCCGTTCTTATTATCTGCGTCGTAAGAGTTGAAATCGTGCAAGCGTTGCCATTGATCTGCTGTAGGACGTATTGTTATATCTCCTGGGACAAAAGCTGCTCTTTAAGTAGCTGCTAAGTCGGTTGTATCTCCTTACAGCGCGCCCGTAATCCCCTTAAACGGTTACTTATTGTTCGCGCGGGGGAGGGTGCTCAGGGTGGTGCCCCGCCCCCCACCGCCCCCACCCCCGCACCCCAATGAGGCTGTAATTGGTGAACGCGAGGCGCATTTTTCTCAGAGATGATTGTTTCCTTTGCTTTAATTTGGCCGCAGCCCCCGGCCCCCGGCCCCCGGTCCCGGCCCCGGCACACAGGGCCTTCACGAACGCAACTATTAAGTATGGCAAGCTCTGCTAACTCCAAATTGCGCGGAAATGATGGTGGAGGGATGTCGTCAGGCGGCCGGTGCAGCTGGTGCTCGCTAACAGTGGTTCTGTACTGCTTTTTACTCTCATATAACTCAACCGCATCATGGGAAGTATTTAAGTACTTATGAGTATTGATATCAACTCCCTTTCTCTCTTTAATCAGCCCTTCCTCAGGAAGTATCTGTAGGTACCTACTCGTATGTAATCGCTTGGAGATCGTCCGGCGATATCATTACACAGAAGTATTCGTGTACTGACATCGTATTGTGTACTTACATCGACAGTTAAGTTACATTATTATTATTGTTATTATACTTATTATTTATGAATAAATGAAATGAAAGGTAACTACATGGTTTAATCTGCGTTAACGATAATCTACAATTCTACATCGTCTGCCTCACACCCATATTCTCGTCACATACTTCTAACTCAAGAGTACCGGCTCTACCACTTGAACTATAGGTAGGTATTATATCGCGAAATATAAGATAAATATTCATTATTGCACAAAAGAAACAGTTTCATACAGTTAGCGGTCTTATCTCTTGAAGCGATCTCTTCCAGACAACCTTTGGGTATAGAATTCCGCGGATGAATAGGTAGCATGTTGAGCAATAATGGTAAAGTGGTATTCGATAGCGTATCATGTTAATGGCAGACCATTTATCGCCGCTCATTGTTACGCGCGGTAGGTAGAGCACATATTTCTGTCATTGTGTATTTGCATTACTTTAGCTCTATATTGTTTGTTGCATTGTGTCGCAGCGAGGCGGCTCCACTCCGCTCCGGAGGCACTCGGCGCTAAAAGCCGGTACACTCGGCACAGCGATGACTGAAGTGCGACTTGCACTCGTCCGGCGCACACAATAGGGCTCAAGTGGTCCATTGGACGTGCCGCCGCCGCCGTCTCTCCCGTGACTAATAGCGCATTAGCGATTGATTCCGGCCGCGATCGAGTGAGTACAATTGCGGGCGCGACTCACTCGCGGCGTCTCAGAGCTGAGAGCGGAGCCCCTTCCCCTCGCTCACTCGCCTCGCGCCAGCAGCTGTAATTGGCGCGGTAATGGCGCTCTCACAATGCAACGACCCCGCGATACTGCCTGAAGCCGTAACCCTATAAAGGGTCGTTTATATCTACAGACATTGAGCGTATCAGGCACGTGTCGTGAAAGACACTGACAGATAACGCTAGATGTAAATACGTCTAGCGTGCCCTGACACTCGTGTCAGACCGCGGCCTCCGGCTGGTGTCGCGAGAATTTCGGATAAAGAACACAAAGAAGGGTGAAGGGTTAATTAAACGACGGTTGCAAAATTATTTGATAATTTTCCTTTTAACGTCTACAGGGACTATTTTGTGTTTAATATCACGTCAATTTAATCAGAAAATGTTCGCGAATGACAGTATAGTGAAGTTATTGGATTATTTATGCAAGATCTGAAGTTTCAAGCTTTTATCAAGAGTTCCCGCTACAAGCTCGGGATGGGAACGTGACTGTCGAGCTGCTTCGTCCAGAGTGATGACGCTACGGCGACTCCTCTGGATGAAGACATGAAGACGCGGCTACCCAGGGTGAAGACGCTACTGCGACTCCTCTGGAGGAAGATAGAAGACTATTGAATATATTGAACTTTCTGTAACATGACATTGGCAAATGACGAACTGTCGAGTCCATTAATAAAATAAACAATAATAATAATGAATGATCAAGTTTGTCTGCCCCGCTCAATGTCTGTGGATATAAACGCGGCTCAACCCGTTTCTTGCGGCTGACACCCGCCACTCACCGCTATTATCTCTGGTTTTTAATTATCGCTCTCATTGCGCCTGGTGCCCCCCCCCCCCCCCTCCCCTCCCGTGCCAGTGCCTGTGTCCCGCTGCGCCGTCCCGCCCCGAAGCCCGGCGGACAATTGAATCATCCCTGCATTGAGGTGTCCCCCGCAGCCCGCAGCCCCCCCGCCCGCGCCCCGCGCCCCGTGAAGGCGGTGTTGTGGCCGCGGCTCAAGATTATATCAAGTTGACAGCATTGATCTCGACGCTGATACGTAAGTAGTTGCCTGAAACAAAAGTCATCGGAAAAGTGCGTAATATTACAGAAGACAGAATAAACAAGACACAGTCTATAAGTCCATTGGGTAAGTGGGCTGTGGTGAGGCAGGACTCAGGACCGAATCGTACTTGGTGTAAACTGAGTACGGCATTTCCTTTGTGAGTGTTACGTAGATACCATCATACAGTCTTTTTAACCTAGTACAGAGGCTATCGTTTGCCACGTTTGATTGAACTGCAGTGCATTGCCATATTCCTGTGTGAGTTCCCACGTGTATAGCGTTGCTCCGCCCTGTGTCCGGCGCCTCGCAGCCGCTCGTGTGCAGCCGGTGGTTCGGTTGGCGCGGTGTCGGCGCGGACGCGCGGACCGACTAATAGTTGACTCTGCGACTACAAAGTGATTCGATTGTGTTCGCGCGGCGACGCGGCGTGTGAGCGCACCCAGTGACTCGGTTGCAGTGCAGTCTCATCGCCCGCATTGTCTCTGCTCACTCAATACTCACTCAATACTTGCTGCTAGTTGGCGAATTCAATTAACGGCTTTGTACGTGTTCAACTCTTACGTACGCAAAGACGACGATTCTCAGGCTATCGGAGAATTCAGTGTTTTCAAAATAAAATTAGCAATGTTTTTGTTTTCGTTCTTATAGACTATAGAGAACCTGCACCTCAGCTAAATAACACCGTAAGCAATTGGTTTTTCATATCTCAATAAAAATAAAATAAAAAGGAAAGTCTTGAAAGCCGGCCTGTGACGTCACAGCATGACAACATACATTTCGAATCAAGCTCTATCCAATGGCGGATCCACTAAGTACTCATCTTGTTAGTAAATTATGTAAAATCCAGTTCATCGTCAGCCTGTATCAGCCCAGTGCTGCGCAAGCCTCCCACAAGCGCAGGTCGCCTCTCCATTAGGTCGGGGGCGTCACACAGTACGTGCTTCCATTCGCTAACTCGTGAACATGAATGAGCAATTTTATTTATTCGAAATAAAGTCCACTTGGATCCGTCACAAAACCGCAATTATATTTCAAATACAACGCAAGAGTTCCACGAAGAATCAACAATATCACTGGTGAATATTATTTGCTCCGCGAGCTGAGCCCCCCCCCCCCCCCCCATAAAATAATTCAAACGTACCGCGGCAAATGAAATGCCCCCGTCGCAATGACAACCAAATTACACAGAGTTGTTGATCTCAGAAACCGATGTTTTCCCCTAATCTTTATTTTATTATTTTAATGTTTTTAATACCTTAAAATTAACTATGACAAATATAGACAACGGCGTGCTTAACCCCAATCCAACCCTTTACACGGAACTCTCTCTCTTACAGCTAACGTCTGGTTAGTTACCTAGTTCAGTATGCTTTTAAAACAAATTAAGAATTAATGACGATACTAATGAAATTGTAAGGATATGAATTAATTAAGTAAACAAATAATAAACCAAGTCATTATTTATGGTAACTCACTTAAAATTTCAACCGACTTATTCAATATGTTCGCTACCTTAAAGTAGCTGCCATTTTTGTAATAGATAGGTAAGTATATCTCAATTTCGAAGCTTATGGAATATTTCATAGCTGCCAAGTTATTTTATTACTTGCAAACTGTTGGTCGCCCTTTAATTTGTTAGTCCCCCCCCCCCCCTGCCTCACCGGGAACATTATAAGCACTATAATAATATAAGTATTGACATTGTCAATATAATAATGGTCTGTCGTCGTGTGAGCGCGCAGGTGCCTCGTGTGTGCGCCGCGATACCGCGGTGTGGCGTGGTGTGGTGTGGTGTGGGGATAGCTGACCACACAACACTATCGCGGCCACACTGCACTCCGACACAATATACATTACGGGAATTGAACATTCATTCTCAGCTGAACAATGAACTGGAAAATGAAATGGACTAAAGTACTTAGTTACTCCGCCGGCTCAGTGACCCGAAGTGTGTCTTGGCCTCCGCGAAACAGTAAGCGTGGGACGCCCCCCCGACCGGATGGAGGGATGACCTGACCAGAGTGACTGGCAGAGACTGCGAAAGGCCGAGAGTCGAGTTGAGTGACGTGCCTTGGGAGAGGCCTGCGTCCAGCAGTGGACTGATACGGGCTGACGATGATGATGAAGTTGAATTACAAGTATCAGGAGCCCATGGCTAGCCCGGAGTCTCAATATGTCTCACTCAACACCTGCTGTGTCCACTCGGTCAGAAGCCCCAGCTGTTTAAGTATCATTATAAGTACCAGGACACTATGAGCCGCCTGGAGTCTCATTAGCCTGGTGTCTGTGGGGCGAGTGCGGCGCGAACACCAGCGTCGCGAGTATCGCGCCTTGGGAGACTGCGTCCAGCAGTGGACTGATGCGGGCTGATGATGATGACTCAGCAGTATAGGAGGTAGTAGTAAATATTGTCATAAAAGTAACATCATTAGATGGTTCAAAATGTTAATTCATGTTGCGTGCGCTGTAAGTACTTACCGAAATCGTCCCCCGATTAGTTATCAGTACCGACTAGTATGTGTCGGTGTCTGCTATTATCCACCTCGCGGCCGATGGGCTGATAGCGTCCTAACGAGGCGATACCGCGCGCAATCAGGCGCTATGATGCGCTAATAGCGTTACCGACAGGTGCGCCTTCCCACCGCGGCCGAGGGGCAGGGGGTGAGGGGGTGAGGTGATCGATGACGGCTAATAACAGTTTTATAGAGTTAATCGTGTGTGCTGTTAATATTAATAGTGTGAGGAAAACAACGCCGGTATTAGTTTAGTCGGAATGCGTCAACACCGGCCTGTGAGCGGTGCTAACGGCTGCCAGAGGGGGATGCATAATGAAACATTTCTCTAGCGGATTACAATATTGAGATACTTGAAGATTCATCATCATCATCAGCCCGTGAAAGCCCACTTCTGGACATAAGCCTCTCCCAAGGCTCGGCACCCAACCCGACTCCGCCTGTTGCGTCCAGTCTCCGCCAGCCACCTTGCGCAGGTCATCATCCCGCCATGTGGTCGGATGAAATAGATACGTAGGTAGATTGGATGCAATACGTATACATATTGAAAATGGATGAAATGTAAATGAAGAAAAAATGTCGATTAGGTTGCCAATGGCGTATTTTATTCAATTTTGAAGTATAATTCTGTATCAAGACATGGCAGTGGGAGTCATCGAGTAGGTTGCATCTATTCTATTGCAAGACATTGACTAGAATTAGTACAATAAATTAATGATGATAGAATGATTAATTATTATTGATCATTCTTTCATCATCTTCATCATCATCTTCATCATCATTGACGGCGACTCTTCGAGGGCTAAATGCGGGCCTTGATGTATGTAGGTGCACCCTCTCTACCGGGGCGTGATGTTTAATAGTAGGCACGTTAATGGGATCTAATGGTTTCTGCTGACACTTCAGAGACACAAGAAGTCGCTCGGTAATTCAACAAGACAAAGAGTCCTATCAAAAGTACTACGTAAGTTCGTTCTACATTCCGAGGAATTGTTCCGGCCACAGGTTGGCTTCAGAATACCTTCAGCCAACGCAAACAGCACCACCCTGTGCCGTGCTGGAGTCGGTTAGCTGCTGACGTCACGCGACCACAGAAGCTGTCACAATTTATAATCAATTGCGCTTTATTAGGCGATATATCCCCCCCCCCCCCCCCCCGCCCCCGCCCTCCCGGAGCAGCCGCACAATTCACACGATAGGTATTTAATTACGCACATTATCGCGAGTAATTTACTTACACCACGATAAGGTAAGTAACGATATTAATATACGAGTTCATTTTATGTAGCTCTGATACTGTGTGTGTGTACGATACTCTTCAGTTAATACAATGAAGCACAAAAAATAGATCCCTCTTCAGTTCGATTTGTTTTATAATTGGAGACCGTTCTTTGAAATACTGAATGATTGATGTGATTCAGTATCCCCGTAGCGCCCCATAGGTAGGTACAGTGCGCCGTGTGGCGGGCGATACGTGCTCGCTATCGCCGGCGTAAAGCCGCGCTAACGAGCGCCGCTAACTGCCGTAATTGGGCAGCTATCGGATAATCTGCTACATGTTGCTGCCCCGAGAGCTGCCGGTTCAATATTATCCGAATCAATTTTAAATGATAGTCCTCTCGATTCAAAAGGATCTGTCTGGATTGTTCAGTTTGATGCCTCACAATATTGGGCTTTGTTAAAGCTATTTTGTATTATTGGGTTGCCCTCAACTGTTGTTTATTATTAACGTACTTACAATAAGAACAATAGCGGCCCCAACAGCACCCCTTGAGGTACGGTATTTTTTTATTTCCAGATCATGGGATTTGAATATGCGATTTGTACTTTGTCTTTGGTGTACGAGTCTTAGGTACAATTTATATTCCAAAGTAAATGTTTTTCGTAACATTATCATATTTGAGTTTACCAAAAATTGTGATAAATGGAATTAAATGCCTCGGAGTGATCGAGAAATAGGAATTATTATACCGATGCGGATACAGGTCTTCCAGCATCAGTCAGCCTGCACCAGTAGTTAGCCCTGCAGTCTGCAGTGACTCAGTGCTCACAGCGCGGAGGGAAGGCACTGTACTCCCACTTCGTGGAGTCGGTGCAATCTCTCGACCCCAAGAGTAGTTGGAGTGGTCATACGAGTATCATGCTGTATAAAACCAATGTAGAAAGGAATATAATTGGCAGTGTTTTGGTCAATTAGTGCAGCTAGTCTTTCTGTACAACATGTCGGCCGTTGCCATGTGTCGCCGGCCGCTGCTGGCCGCGCTCTACCTGCTCACCGCCGCCGCCGTGGCAGCATTCAACTCGGATGGTAAGCTAACACCGTCGTCATAGAACATAATCATAGAATTACGTTTTATTGCAGGTAATTGCATTGCGTATACTTCTTCATGTCAACTGGAGGCCGTGCTTCCTCTCCCTCCTCCCAGAGCGGTCGCTTCCAACCTCCGCCACACCGCGCTCACCGCTCTATCCTGGCAACTACTGGGGCAGGCTCGTCCTGGCTCGTGTAGCAGGATTAAATTATTCATTCACAATTTCACAAGAAAGGAAAGATGCCAACTTTGAGGAGAAAATAGTCACCATTAGTTCAGAGGTGGTGATCGATCCTGCATCTTCTATGTTTTTATTTAATGGTCACTGATTGAAGAGCTTATAAGTCATTTAGATATCTTCATTATTGTGTTAGTTATGTTCGATTGTGTTGTGTGAGCAGACCCCCGGCTGTCCGGGGGACGCGCGGCGCCGGCGCCGGGCACGCTGAGCTCCGTGGGCGGCGGCGCGGAGGAGTCGCCCCCGCGCTACCGCCCCGCCGCGCAGGCATACGTGCTGTCGCAGGTAATAACGCAGACCAAACAATATACTGACTATATTTGAACACGGTACTTATCTTACCACCCCCACACCACGCAAGTTCAACAAATATCACCATTGCTCTCCAACTCCCATTTAAACTAGTACCTACTCCTTACAAAATACCAGGCGAAAACCGTAATCAAACTGATAAGGTAGAAGACATTGCCACATTTCAATGGAGCTTTGCCCCACCTACGAAACTACGTGACCATTTAAGCTGTACCTATTATTTTGTTGGAAACTTATTACAGGTTTCATATTGCATAATCTTAATCAGTATCATTTTCTACTACTCTCGCAACTCCTATAGAAGAATAACAAAAACAATGAATAAACCGCTCAGTTTTCTTACTATTTTCTGAATTCTTAATTAAGCTATTTTTTTCGAATCGCAACTTGTACAAAACTTTATTTTAAACCAATAATTTTTAATAAAAAACGTAGATATTTTTACATTTATTCGTTACCTTGTACAACTTGCGGTTGATGGTGGGGCAGAATCTGGCATTGTCATTTGGTCCCATGGACTCGCTCGAAACGTCGTCTGGAGGTTGGGGGACTCGCTACCATCGAGGAACAAAATAGTTGGAAGAATAACTAAAGGTTGTGATCGGTGTCCCCTAAGATACATTGACATCTTAGGACTGCTTGGAACTTCCTTGACGCGAGCTTTTCTGTGGGCAGCGATATTCCCATCAGGGGGCTAGCGGCGTAATGTGCCAATACGGGCTGATGGAGTAGAATCGAGAACCGATGGAGCAGATGAGTTCTCGAATGGAGGCTAGTATAGTGTGGGCTCCCGACCGGATGCAGGGACCGGATGCCTTGCTCAATGTGGTTGGCAAGGAGTATGTGTAAAGCAGTAATAGAGCATATTGTCTTCCTGTAAGACATCCCTGCACATTTGGACCTCTACCATAAGTTGCTGCAGTATTCTCGCTTGCGACTGCGCAAGCTCCGAGTGTTGTCAACGGTGCGATTTAGTTCCGCTACTGGCCGCTAGGGGGCGACAAGAATCGAGCTTGTGACCAACCTCACAGCAACAGTGTTTACGCAGTCGGAGGGAGCTTACTGTATGTAGCTCCTCAGGGTAGTGTTGAGTGTAGTGATGTCGATGTTGTTGTGTGTGCAGTACGTGGCCCCGAAGCCGCCGCACCAGTACTGGGAGGAGGAGACGTCGCTGACGCTGCTGCCGGAGACGCGCAACTGCCTGCTGTGCGAGGCGCAGGACTCGGGCGCGTGCCGAGCCATGCCCGCGTGCGTGTACTGCGAGCCCACCGTCACCGCGCTGTGCGAGCGCAGCACGCCGTGCCTCAGGTCAGGGGAGTACATACACAAACGATACTTGACAAGTATTCACATTATTACAGGCCTGATACCGGCCCGCACACGTCCTGTTCCTCAAGTACCAAACACAAACCTTCCTCTGTATATCCACCTTCCTCTTAATATTCGTGACATGGTATACGGTATCACTCTCCATGACGTGCTACTCCCTCGGCTACAGACAAAGTGCGGCCGTGTGCGTTGAGTCGGTCATACGTATAAAAAAACCACTGGAACACGGGCGAGTTTACATTTCGGTTTTTTGAAGGGGAAGTCTCGCCCGCTCATTTGGGCCAGTTTTCCACTGCCTTTTCGGAAAGTGTAAACTCGCCCGCGTGCGAGGTGCGAGTTGCCACCTAACTCTCACAAAATCGGTCACAAGAATCGGAGGAAAAATCTGCCCGATTATCGATCCTACAAAAAGTATGACGTGTGCGGGCAGCCTAACAAAATAGACACAAATTCGACTGTGATAAAATTGAGATTAGTTGAAAAATGAAGTAAGTAATCCGGTTATTTCGCAACAGCAAGACATTTAGAAATGTTTTGTTAGAAAGTGGCAGAAACAGTACACGATGTATTGTGGCTGTGACGTAATCCACTAATAATTTTAAAAGGTGGCATCTCACCCATGGGTGAGATTTTTGGAGGGTGAGTTGCCACCTAAGCCTAATACTGAGGCAGTGCCATACAATCTTCATACTAAAGACCATTTTGTGTTAAAACAAAAAGATGAAGCCAGCACAGCAGAGGTCAGCGTTGGCACATTTCCTTGCACGATGGTGTAAATATATAAATTTAACAAAAAATGTTGAAGTCAAAAAATATACACATTATATTTACTTGCAATAAAGAAATATGATTCTGATGCCTAAAACGCTTCTACGACCTTCGAATTGTCTTTCTTCTTCACTTGCCTTTTTACGCCTAACCTCACTTCATCAGGCGTTGTTGTCCATCTTTCTCATTGCGCCAGCCCCTAGCCTCATCCCCCCGTTGTCCCAATGACCGAGTATTGTGGCCGAGTTCCCTGCCAAGCCTCCTGAGCCCTTGTGTCTGCGTGTCCTCAGGTGCACCGTGATCAAGAACCCGTTCTTCCGCTGCACTCCTGGCGAGAAGTACATGTCCGAGTGCGACTCGTGCCGCTGCACGGACGGCCACAGCGGCTGGTGCACGCACCAGTTCTGCCACTTCAGCGCGCTGCACCTGTACGCCAGCAAGCTCTCCGACGGGGAGTTCTACTGAACACAAACAAACCAATACTTTGCCTGCAATTATTGTGTGTTATTTCTTACTTACCTCATACCCATATACAAAAAATGAATTGAAATGTGTTCAACCCGCCGCCGCCGCCCATCTCAGTATGTAACATGACTTTAGTAAATAGCGGGAACGTCACACCGTGACAGTTGCATAACTATTTTTACAGTTTTGATATTATTGTCTAAAATGTAATCAAAATAATCACGTTAAATGAATCAGAAAATGTTCGAGAATGTCAATAGGTATAAAATAAAATAAATGAATATGTTGAAGTTTTCCAATAATTATTTGCAAGATCTGCAGTATCGAGCTGGATTGCTAGTCCCGCTACAGGCTCGGGAGTGACCGCGCGTGCTGAGCGGTTTTGGCCGGTTTGAGATTCTCCGGCGACTCCTTTAAAAGAAAGGAAGACCCTGACAATATTTTCAAAAGAAGACGAATATGTAATACCCTGTAACATGAAACTGGTGAATGACAAAGTGTCGAGTCCAATACTAAACTGAACAATGGTAAGCTGATTCCTGTCCCCGCACAGGTAGCTGTCAGTATCAACCCCACCCGCGTCTCAATGCCGCCGGAGAGCCGGCTAATTGCTGGCAATATTGACTCCTCGCCACCGAGCCGTGTGTCCGCGTACACCCGACACGACACGCCTCACTGCACTCACACCACACTACAGACACCTGTCCCACAGTCCTGTTCCCTGCGCTCCGGGATTAGCGCTCGCAGTGGGTGGCGGTCAGTGGCGGCTCCTCAGATCGTCACAATTCGGTATGTAAACGTTTTTGGAGATTAAATGCTTTCAATTTATTAAGGGTTTATAATGTATGCAATGTAATGTATGTAGCTGATGAGTGAAAAAGTGGAAGCGTTCGAAATGTGGTTGTATCGAAGAATGCTTAAGATATCTTGGTTACAGCGAGTCCGAAATAAGACAGACAGTGCTCCTGAGAATGGGCAAGGATGTGGAGATTCTTAAGACCATTAAAAACGGAGACTCCAGTATCTAGGTCACATAATGAGGAATAAAAAGTACAATCTACAACTGATTCTTCAGAGAAAGATCCAGGGCAGTAGAAGGCCAGGTAGAAGGAGAATATCATGACCTTACGCCAATGGTACGGCAAGAGTACCACGTCTCTGTTCCGTGCGGCGTTGTCGAGAGTGCAGAGTGGCAGATAAGAAGACTGCAACATAAGAAGAAGAATGTATGTACTTACCTAATATCTGGTCTGTTCTGGTGATGCCTGCCGCATCGCCTTACATGGATCATTCTCCGGCCACGTGTCGCGTCTTTTCGTTTTATACCGGACCTGTTACAGGATGTTTATTTGTATACTTAAGTGTATTGTTAGTTTACTGACGTGATCAAGTGTACCGAAGTGTTCCTATGATCTTAATAAATGAGTATGAGTAATGATGAAAAATTTCTAGCCGTGGGCAGGACTTGAACCTGCGACCTTGTCATTCCGTGACCTTACCGACTGAGCCACCATAGGCCGCAATCCAAAATCTTTCATCATATTCATACTAAAGAATGCTAAGGGTATGCGCGCAACGCTATCTATCAAATACCATGTCTAACGTTCGCTTAGAATGCATAATTTAACTAGATTAGAAATTTTTACCATTTAATTTCGCCACAAGGAGTTACGAGTCCAATTTTCTCACCGTTTGCTCCACATTTATATTTAAGAACTCGGCTACATTACTCTACAATTAAGGGCTTAAGGCAAAAAATCCTCTTTGCTTTATAATAGCAATGATTTCCGTTCGCTCCAAACATCACTACAATTACAATGCAATAAATATGTCCGCAGAAACCCCAACACAATGCTGTGCTGAATGTGAATGCGGGGTGGGTTTCATAATGGCGGCCGATTTGTTTGTGAATAAGTGCAGTCAGTCACCGCCGCGTGTGATGGCTGTAGTGTAGTGTAACCACAGTCTCGTATTGTGATGCAGCAGGCGGCGGCGGCGGCGGCGGCGGAAGTGAGAGATCGGGTGACAATGAGGAGTTTCAAAGTGACATTGTAAGAAAAAACAAGTTTTTAAGTTAATAATAGATGGCGTTGCACCGAAGTGCGATATCATCGTAAAAACAGCACCATGAAAAAAAAATCAATGTCAGCTGAATAATTTATTATTATAGGTTTGATTGAGTAATCTAAACAATACAGTACAAATTAATACTAGATATGAAATACGGAAAGCCCAAGTGACAAGCAATAACAACGCATTTAATGTTGACATCACACCAATCAGTGCCATCTACCGGGGAGAGCGGGACTTTCTTAATGTAACCTTGAAAACCTAGATACAGGCATGGGTGGCTGGAAAAGGCTCAGGACAGGGAGGGCTGGAAGAGGAGGGGGGAGACCTTTGCCCAGCAGTGGGACCATTTATAGGTTAACAAAAAAAATAACTAGGTACATAATTATTTCTATTATGAGCAATCTACAGTCGATCCCTCACGCGGAGGCGGCGACATCAGGACATACTCGGTACTGTCACCACCGGTTTGACGACCAATGAACTCGATGCAGGAAGGATTTGACTAAATAAGCATTTCACGAACGTTCGTTACAATATTGTTGTAATTGTTGTTGTAGTAATATTATATCACCCCCGGCCTGTGTCCCGCCCCCCGTCGGCGGCGCTCGCACCCCATGGCGTTTGATAATAGTCTGAAAAAGCTATATTAAATCCCTTCGCGTGAGTTGGCGCGACACAACACGTAATGCCGCACTCAGCGCTGCGTAGTGAGTGGCCGCACTAGCCGCGGGGGGCCTCATTACACGGCGCCGCATCACCCGGTGTTGGCCGGCAATGTCATGAGATACGACAGGGGCCCCCATACAACGGGCTGGTGGACATGGCAGGAACGTGAGGGGTGACAAAATATTATATAAACACTAAAATTAAGTTCATCTCTTACAAACGTCAAATTCCATCTAAGTTCCAGAGACGTTATCGGTTGTAAGAGCGAGGATATTTTGAAAATGGCTGGGATGTGATGATTGTAAAATTATATTTGATATTTTGGGGTTGTTTTGCATGTAATATCAAATTAATCAGAAAATGTTCGCGAATTAGTACGTTGGAATTGTCGAATAATTATGCAAGATCTGCAGTATCGGAGCTGGATTCCCGAGTCCCGCTACGAGCTCGGGAGTGACCGCGCCTGCGGAGCGGCTTCGGCCAGGGTTGGAGGCGCTCCGGCGACTCCTCTGCAGGAACAGAGAAGACTATAACAGAATATTATATTTACTCTGTAACTTGAAGATTGGCAAATAACATAAACTGTCGAGTCCACTAATAAATAACCATCAGACTACTAGTATTTGTATGCCCCCACTGCTCGGGCACAGCCTTCCCATACATCGGAGAGAGCTCGGGACATGATCCAATATGCGCACACAGTGCAGTTAGGTGGATTACACACATTTGGTAATGATTAATAGCATAATCAAATCAAATACACTTTATTGTAGGTAAGTAAGTACCTACATAAAAAAACACAACAATTACAGAAACAAAAAATACAAAACATAATGTACAATTTTGGCGACCTTATCGCTAAAAGCGATCTCCTCCAGGCAACCAACTATTTAGGGAAATTAGGATTATTAAATAGAGCGAGGTAGAGCTGGAAGTGCAAGAAGAATAAAAAGAAAAACAATCAAAAAATTTAATATTATTTTTATTTACATAGAGTAGGAATAATACAGCTACTTACATATAAAATGATAAATTATAATATGACATGACAATAATGATCTAACTAAATAATTATGAAATAGGTAAGTATACAATATAATAAAATATATATAATCCTTACTGTAAGGAATAAAAAAATGATTCCTTAGTTTTTTCTTCTTCTTTGGTAAGTACCGGTTTCTTCACGATGTTTTCCTTAGCGTTAATAAAGCATGAACACAACTAAATAGCGCAAGCTACAGTAGCGGGCCCCGATACAACGGCAACCGCTGTCCTCGCAGGCCCTTGCGTCGAGTGCGCGGCTGTCGGCCGCTATTATGTAGTTATTGTTGGGAACATAATTAGTTATTTCATAAACTCAATATTAACGTTATTACCACTCATAATCCCTGAGTAAATACCAGGGAGGAGAAAACTTCGCCGCGCTCTATGGAGAGAGCCTCAAGTATATTTTGTACGAGGACAGGTCTCCCTTATGTCACTTTCATTCTGATACAACAGAAAGGGACATTTGTTTTTATATTTTATTTATTTACTTAATAACCTGTGATGTCCCACTGCTGGACAAAGGCCAATCCTTCCACTCATCTCTATTGAGCGCAGATTTAGACCACGCTGAGGCCTTTCAAGTGTGTACCTGACAGCAGTGACAACAAGCCCGTTTCTATCATCCATTGCTCAGTTGCTGGGATAGGAATTTTTATGTTACTATTGAAAGCCAGCAATGGAGTATAGAATGGGTTTCCTGTCACTGTCAGATCCACAATTAGTCCGCCGTTGTTGTCAATTTTACTCTCATACGTCAGAAAGAGATATCTGTTTTTATATCGGTAGTCGACATCTATGAAAATATTTGAAAATACAAACAATGGATATTGGATAAACAACAATATTCATTTCTTAGTGCCACTAAACATATTGCGATGTGACTATGGTTTACTCCAAGGCCGTTCCTTGCTCCATGTCGCGACCGCACCGTAGGTACAGCCGCCGCGCCAGGGGGCCGCAATACCCATTCAATACTCACTCCCTTACACTATAATAAATACCATAATATTTTATGGATTTTAAATTTATTCAAAAGATTATAAAGGGAATCCAACAGCTTATAAACTATTACATTTTTATTATTTAATTAAACATGTAATATTGGCAAAGCTAGTTATGGGTTTTCACTTACATATTCATATTGTAGTTATTCATATACCTAGTTAAACCTCACTCTCCTTAACTCGTGTTGCTCTCCCTTTCACACTTCGTTATAAAAGGTTAAGATAGAAAGGGACAGGGGCCTAAACGGTGGTGTAACTCTAAGTCACGCTTATGAATAACAGCCTTTATTTATAAACTCCCGCCTGACAGGCATTGCCTGACTGATGCCGGGTAGGCAAGGCAACGATAGACTTCCAACTGCTGCGCTCTTGGCACACTACCCTCGCGTACTCCACATTCATCACTTGCTTCATGTATGCTCGTGGGTTTGAAGTATTAAATACATTATTAAGTACTGTAATTTTTTCAGGCAACCTTGTATTTCTAGTGTAAAATTGATGTAGCCAAGTGTCACATAGAGTAGGTCGAAGACAGTGACAAGTATACAGGGGGCCTCAATAAGGTTGAGATTTTCTCAAAAACTACTAAACCTTTAATAATTATTTTACAGTTACATAGTTTTAACTTTTATCTATCTACCAGTGAAAGAATTATTGCAATAGGTCAAGTAGTTTTTGAGATAATCTCAACCTTAAAAACTCTACGTTCGGTGGAACACAGTGAAAGGTGTACAGGAGAGTCTTTAAGGTAGAGATTATCTCAAAAACTACATGACCTATTGCAATAATTCTTTCACTGTTTGATAGATAAATGTTAAAACTATGTAACTGTAAAATAATTATTAAGTTCGGTTTCGGTGTTTAAGGTCGGTTTTTGAGAAAGTCTCAACCTTATTGAGGCCCCCTGTATACTTATCTCTGTGTTCGACTGTACATCTTTCTCTGTGTTCCACCGTACATACACCTAAGTTGTAACAAATGAGTACCTACTATGCTTGTCATGAAAGAAACATTGCCCTCCTTCTCCCTACAGTCGGGTAAACATATCATTCCAATCATCCTATTCATTTCCATTTCACACTTGGCCTCCAATTGCCTGTTCATTGTGACGTCACAATACGTATTGGCCCATTACTTGCTGTTGGTCTCTTTGATTACCACAATACGTATTGCGGTCTGTGTCCCGCGCGGGGTGCGGGGGGGGGGGACTTAGGAAACAGCCTTTTTGCTGCAATTTGTGAAATGTATGCGACCCCCCGCGGGGAGGCTACAGGGTGGAGATATTGGCGATTATTGAACATATTTTACAAATAAGTAACTGCAAATAATTTTCCAAATCAGTCAAGTATTTTTTTGAGGAAATCAGGAAGCTGAGATTTTCTCAAAAAATACTTGACTGAGTTAGATTTTTTTTTACACTTTTCTCAGTATTAAAGAGCGTAGAGTCTAAATGATTTTTTTCTTTAATACATACCGATATAAATATATTGGTTAATTTGGAATTTGAACAATGACTTTTAATAATTATTGACATGTTATCGCCTTCAAGGCTTACAAAATTGGTAGTAAATCTTTTATTTTAAACGACAAAATATTATATTAAAGACAGTAAATATGCAAATAAAAAAAAATAAAAAAAATTGTTCTAAATCAGCGACCGTGGTTAGTGTCCCCAGAAGGCTGGCTGCATTGCGAGGCAATGCGTTGCGCGAGGCACGCGCCAGCCTTCTGGTCATACACATCCACCAGGCGCACAGAGACCTCTTTGTGGATGCTGTGTACGCCTGGTGGATGTGTCCCCGCGCTCCCCGGGCCTCCACACCAAACGGCACATTGAATATTGTATACCTGATAAGGACTGAGAAACTGGGATGAAACATGTTTTAGAATTAAAACTATAGTGAGCCATTACTACAAATTATTATACATATAAACGGATATCACTCACTTATATTGTTAAAGTCGGCAATTAGACCGACACATGTTCATACAATAAAAAATTTTGATTTTTGATCTAAACTCTATACTTACTGTTTATAAAAACAATTATGACATATTATATAAACTAAATATATAGGTGTTGAATCATTACCGTGGTCTCGCCTCCCGCTGTATGCGGCGTCCTGGGCCCCATAAGCCGGCGCTGTCACACATTGCGCTTTTTGCGATGCTCTTTTACACCATTCGTACCACTCACACGTGAGGCGACGCCATTGTTGCAGGTTCGGTGCCGGCCCGGGACATGCGCTTCAGCTCACAATGAATAGATTAAATAGTGATCATGTCTCGCCCGCAGAAGGCTTTGTGTGCGCTGGTTTACAGTTCTTATGAAGGCGACGACACTATTAAACTTAAACGTATGAAAAAAATATAATGGCCTTGAATTCATTCGACATAATTAAATGGCTGGTTAGGCTTGTGACATACATTCATTCTGCACAGCGTTTAAGAAGTGATTAAGTAAACTAAACAATTTGGGGAAAAAGGAAAAAAAATAATTACAATAAATCCAGTGCTTTGGAGTTTAACATATTAAAGTATTTTTAATTTTTTGCAACAATTTCTTTCTCTACAATTTGACCTAATAGTCATTTCTAAGGTCATTGTGTGACTTGTGACGTAGGTACTTAGTTAAAATTTTTATGCAGTTACGATTTACTAAAAAACCTTACCAATTCAGTATTTATCATGAGTACAACCCCCAGTTATAATTGACTGAATTGAATGAATTCAAGGCCACCCTGTACAGCAACCTTTGGGTGTGTATTAGAGACTGATGAATACCGATACACGATTGCACAACAAAATTGCATTTATTCTGTTTTAATCATTCATCTCATGTAAAACACATTTGCTGTTATTCATAAACCCAGTTAAACCTCACTTGCCTTAAATCGTGTTGCTATCCCTTTCACACTTCGTTAAAAAAGGTTAAGATAGAAAGGGACGGGGGCCTAAACGGTGGCGTAACTTTAAATCACGTTTATGAATACGCGCCTTTGCGTAAGTACATTTTGGTACATCAACATTTTATTTAGAAATACTATATTTACATTTACACCACTTTTCAGAATCAGATATCTTTATTGCAGTACGAATTGTATTCGTAAAATTTTGGTCGAGTTTTTTTTTTTAATTTACACCACTCTCAGTCTCAAAGAAAGTCAACGCTGAGGAGAAAAAGTAGCAAAAAAATTGCAACGAATATGAACCTAATGGCGGCCACACACGCTGCGGGCTACTGGGGAGGTGTGCCTGTCGAGTTACGCCGGAGCGTGTGTGGGAACCTTACCAGTGGTGTAAATGTAAATCCAAAGAAATGTTGACGTGCAAAAATGTACTCAACGTGCTTACTTGCAATAAAGAGCTTTGCCTTTGACCATGAAGTCTTATAGCAGGATGACTTCAATAATACTTTGTTATTTCGTACCACGACGACCTTGAAGTAAGCTTATTAAGGACGTCATGGTACGAAATAACAAAGTATTATTGAAGTAATCCTGCTATAAGCCTTCATGGTAAGGTGAATGTGCAATTTTTTTAACCGGCACCGGAGCAAGAATGTAAATCACTCATTGAAATTTGACAATGAAAATCTTATGCCGCCTCGTCCCATTCCGCTGCGACAAGCGGAGGACCTGCGCCAGTAGACCTTGCATCACGAGGCATCGTGTACCTACTTTGATCTGGTATTCCACTCCCAGGGTTGCCAGATGGAATTTTTCAGATTTCCCCGGATTGATATTTTTATCCTCCAAAATGATACGTTTTACAAAAAAAAGGCAAGATTTTTTAATATAATAATATATTTAAGTATTTTTTTTTTAAAGAAAACGACGATATACCTACAAGACTACTTGTCAAGAAGACACATGATTACTGTTTATGTTTAACGTTTTCTGAGTTGAATTTTAGCAGTCAGCTGAAACTTTGAGCATCTGCCACGGGATTTTAAGCCATATCCCACGCTAATTATGTGGTCAAAGCTTGAAAACTTTTCCCCAGTGATGCCACTTCACCAAAATTTCCCCAACAGCCAAGTTTTTCCTCAAAATGGCGAGAACCCCCCGTCTGTCCCCCCTGTCCACTCCACGTGTACAATCCGTCTCGCTGCGTCTCCAAGCGCGCTCACCGCCCGCCGCCGCGCCGCCGACACTGAACCAGCCGGCTGGCTGAGCGCGGCGCGTGCGCACGGACTCACTCGCGGGGCTGGGGACACCGCGGGACGGCGGGCTAGTTAAACCAGGGGTTAGCGCTGACACTAGGCTGCGTTGTGCGGCGGCCCTTACAACATTATACCCTTTCCAATCATTTATTTTCTCGATGACAGCTCCCTTAGAATGTAACTGCGTCATGTTACGCAAAGATTTTTTAACAGATTTTTTTTTTAATTTTACCTTGTTTTCTAAATGACAATACCAGATTCTGCCCCACCATCAACCGCAAGATATACAAGATAACGAATAAATGTAAAAAATATGTCCGTTTTTTAATAAAATTATTGGTTTAAAACAAAGTCTTGTTGTAAAAGAGTGCCGGCGCAAGGGTTCGTGTGGCCTGCGCACTGGGAGCGAGGGGTTCGGAGGGGGGTCCGAATTAAAGACGTTGACTTTTTCTCTCTTCTTTTTATTGTTCCATTTTCTTGGGGCTTGTCCCTTGTTCCTTGCCGCTGTGTCGGGAGCTTGTTGATCGTGGGTGTTCCGGTGATGCACTGACACCGAACTATCGTGATGTTCGTCTCGACCCCTTTCGGAGGCGGGGATACTGCTCGGGGCGATGCCCCTTTCAGCGGTTTCTTACGCTGCCCGCTACGACGGGCAGGTCTCTGGTTGTGGTTTTACCGGTGGTATTCCGGTTCTTCTTGCCGGCCGCGAGCGTCAAGCCCGCCGGGTGAGACCCTGTTCAGGGAGGCCCAGCGAGCGATCTCCAGCAGCCGACGATGAGTTGTCCTTGGTGTTGCGCGTGGCGCGGTCGTCTTCTTCTTCCTTCACCACGAGGTCTCGTGGTAGGCGTTTGCGGTCTGGTGGTCGCTCCACAGCGGAGCGAGCTCACTGATGTGAGGTAGGCTCGACGCGTCTACACGCGCGAACATGCGGGTTGCTAGTCTTCCGATGAAGTCGTCGAGGCTTTCCATCTGGAGGTCTCTCGCGATGGTTTTGTTGCGAACGTAGCGTGGGGCGTCTACGATGGTGCGCAAGGCCATCGACTGCTGGGAGCGCAGTCGTTGGCGTCGGGTTTCCGGAACCAATGCGTACCACGCCGGAGCGGCGTAGGTAAGGCGGGTCCGGATGTAAGTTTTGTAGATCCCCAGCTTCGCTCGCAAGGGTAGCTTCGACTTCAGCACCGGGCGGAGTAAGATCCTCGCGGTTTGGGTGTGGTTGACGACCGTTTTCACGTGCGTAGCCATGGTCAGGTTTCTGTCTATGGTCACTCCGAGGTACTTGGCCTGGGGTGACCACTCGATGTCCTGGCCGTTGAGAGACAGTCTCTTGGGTAGGGGTCCGGTGGTTCCGATCACCACTGCCTGCGTTTTCGCCACGTTCACTGACAGTCTCCAATCTGCCAGCCAGGTGGGGAGGGCGTCTAGCGTTTGCTGCATCTTGCGCGACGAGAAGTTGGCGTTGAGGGATGATCTGATGAACGCCGCGTCGTCTGCGTAGAGTGCTAGCTTCGCTCCGCCCTCCACTGGGATGTCATCCGTATATCTGGCGTAGCAGATCGGGGACAGGCAGCTGCCTTGCGGGACACCGGCTTCGATGGGTCGCTCTGTCGATAGGGCGTCTTCCACTGCCACTTGGAAGCGCCGGCTTTGCAGGAAGGTGGCCACAGTCTTAACGATTCGTCGTGGAGTCGTAGACGTGGCCAGCTTATATATTAGCCCCGGGTGCCAGACCCGGTCGAATGCCTTCTCCATGTCGAGGAAGACAGCCACAGTCTTCTCACCCTTGTTCAGGGCGAGCGTCATGTGGTACAGCACCCTCGACGACACCGAACTCGGAAAGGGGCCTTCTTTTATCCCCGGTCCGGGCTCGGAACAATGAAGCGCCCACGGCCGAACAATGACTCATCACAGCGGCTCGGCCGGTCAGGTACAAGCCCGCGCACTCGCAGGTGCGTTTAATTACACGTGGTAATACTTTAACATTTCTGGTTCGCCTATTTCTACATGTTTATTCGTCTTTTCTTAATCACACAGACAATTTTAATAATAAGTTCGATCGACTGGTAGCCTGGCTCCCTGGTTGCATCTAATTACTTTGGCATCGTAATTTAGGAGCCAGGCAACATACATAAAATGGTGTCTCCGCTCAAACTACAATAATTCGTTCATCTTATTGTTAACATGTAGAGCAAGGCGAACCAAACATAGTCATAAACTTAATCAAAATATACACTAAATCAGAATAAAAATAACACGGTCCATCCACTAACATAATCACACGTGGGCATTCAGTTATTTATCCTAACACATAATCAAGTCGTTTATACATTTTTCCTACATCTAACTAATCTATATATTAAAACTACCTAATCTACGCTTTGGTAGCTGGTCTACTCTACACTTGTACATCTAGCGAGTCGAAAATAACAGCCTAATTAAGAATTCAGAAAATCGTAAGAAATCGAAGCGAATTATTCATCGTTTTTGTTATTTTTACATAGGAGTTGCGAGAGTAGTAGAAAATGATACTGATTATGATTATGCAATGTGAAACCATTTTACACAGCACTTTTTAGGTACAGCTTAAATGGTCACGTAGTTTTGTAGGTGGAGCAAAGTTCCATTGAAATGTGGCAAAGTCATTTGTTAAATTTTATTTTTATTGTTATAACATTGCAACCTTATCCTTGGATGTCTAAGCATGCCGTTGTTGCCTATAATTGGGGTGACACTTAGCATAATTATTTTGTGGACTATTGCACGGTACTTGTGTTGGTGTACACCCTGTGGGTATCCTATTTCATAAAATAAATAAATAAAATAAAAATTTAACTTTTAAATGCGAGGTTTAAAAATGACAACTGCCTAATTTTGTTCCTTGATCCAATATAATATTCATCTAAGACAAATTGAGTATATGCAATAGTGTTTTTAAAAAGAACGATAAATAACAAACGTTTTAATAAAGTTTAGATCAAAATAGTGATGTTATGATTGAAATATCGATATTTATACTAAACTAGATGTGTTACCTATAATGAAGGATTACATTCTCCCAATCCGGGTGGTCTCCGTGGGAGCAGTAGACCAAACCCTCCACCGAGGCAAAATCAAAAAGAGGTAAGTACTTACTGAACTCCACATTGCGCCGTTAAATACCAGAACTTCACGCACACAAGAAGCACTCCTGGAACTTGTAGGTAATTGCCTCGGCTGCAGGGCGGAAATATATATATAGTGCGCTACGCCGCCGCTACGCCGCCGCTACGCGCACGCTACGCCGCCGCTACGCGCACGCTACGCGCACGCTACGCCGCCGCTACGCGCACGCTACGCAGCTGCCCGTAGCGACTGTGCCACACTTGACCTGCCCCCTTACCATGAACTCTTATAGTAGGATTACTTCAAAATTACTTTATTATTTCGTACCATGACGACCTTAATAAGCTTACTTTAAGGTCGTCGTGGTAATAACAAAGTATTATTGAAGTAATCCTGCTATAAGAGTTCATGGTTAGGCCCCAACCAAACACAGTTATAATGGTTCTTTCTTATGTTCTTACGCAGATTTTTTTAAAGATAATGTAAAGGATAATTTATAGTTAATTTTACCAAAATGAATTTAATATATAAGTTTGTGTGGAATTAGAGTTAATTTGTTATCAGATTCCTATTATTTTACCTGATTTACCCAATCGATTACCTAAGCCTCAGTTCAGCGTTGTTCGCCGCGCGCAGTGCCACCGGCCCCGGAGCGGCCAGTTGACGGTGACCCGCGCAGATGTATCATTTGTCCCGTGTCGCGGGTCCCGCGCAGCTGGCCGGCCGCGGCTGCGCGCGCGCCTTATTTAGCGCTCGCGAGCCGCTAGTAATACACTCACTGGACTAAGTATGGTATTGGTGGTCTAATAAAATGAATTATTTCACCAATTTATTTAATTATTTATTTATTCAATACACAACAAATAATACATACCTAATAAATTAATTTAGGTAGGTAAGTATTTATTTTAATCAAGTTTTAAGTTTTATTTGTTATTATAAGTAAGTTTTAGTTTTTATTGTTATTAGTTTGTATTATTAGCTTATTATTGAAAAATAGTATTTATCCTAATAAATATTCCCTACATAGCTTTTTTAATATAATTGATTCAATACATAACTGCCTGGTTTACAGATATATGACCAAAGCACCGAGTCAGTGGATACAGATGTAATTGTAATACAATATAATAATACAATAATCAATTATATAATTAGTGTAAATTAGTGTATCTGTTAAGGTACCTAGCTATATATATATTCAATTCAATTCAATTTTTCAATTCTATTTATTTATTCAGTTATTACAATTTCATTACAGATTAAGTTCCATGGTGTTCTCTGTATATATATTTATACAGAGAACACCATGGAGCGGCAAAAACATCAGCATCTTTTACTTTAAGAAATATTAATTTAAATCTACGTACTTACGTAGCTATAGGTAGGTATATTGACAGCTTGGATTACGCACTATGTTATGTTAAAATATTTTTTAAATCGGTCCAGTAGTTTTTGAGAAAACCTCCTTGACACTAATTAGGTACATATTTATTTAAATTATTTTATTTTATTTGAAATAATACTAAATACATTATTTCTTATAAAGACTGGCACATGATCGCTACCTATTGGACGTTGACGACGGGGAAAAAGGGGGCGTGGCATGCGTTTCAACTGGCCGCAGGTCGCGGGCAGGCCGCCTGTGTATATGTCAGGCTTAAACCTATAGCCCTTTTCATTATTAAAGATACGTAATAACTTGAAGAAAATACTGCCGTCTACTTGGCTCCAAGTGTGCCGCGGTGAGCGCGCCTCACTCGCTCACCAAATAAGCTCTCACTGCACTCTGCAACTCTATTAATATGTCTGTGTGCGGCGCGCGACTGTGCACCCTACGGCCGGGGCCACAAGGTCGCACTCCGACCGGCCGCGGAGTTGGTGTTTGTGTTGGTCGCGGCGAGGGGCTCATACACTGAGCGCTAACAGGTGACCGCTACGACTCGGACCATACGGAACAGGAGACACCTATACACAGTGGCAGGTGATAGAAGTTATACATTGTGGGCTAGTACAGCCCACAATGGGGACTGCTCGGGCGCCAGTCGGGTTGCGAATGTATGACAGTTTCCCGTGGCTCGGCAAGAATGGCTCGAGGTGGAACACCCCAGGACGTTTAGTCGGTATGCTGCCCCTTCAGGGCGGTGAGCCCGACATAACCAACACGCTCCCCCGGGCGTGGTGACACATGATCTAGCATGTTTTACCTGGGTAAAAAAAAGGTGATATAAGTTGTTCAACAGGTCAGCTTATAAATGCAAATTCAAAAATCATTTCTTGCGCCAGCTGCATGTACAAAATTTAGAGTATTGTCTTTGGATATTATATTAAGAAGGTCTCACCACAGCTTGCCTTAAAAGCGTACAATATTAAATAATGTTACATACACAAAAACGTTTAAAAGGCAACTAAAATGTCAAATTATTAAATAGTTACGAATAAAAAATATTTTCGGCCTTGCGGATTGGGGTAGTCACCAACTGGACACGACGGACTGGACAAACACATGCCCAATTGGTTAAATACAAAATAGCTGACTCGAGCTGCTGCTGATGGAATTAGTGAGATGAGACGTCACAGACCATTAAACTGTTTGTTGTATTTTTATGTACGATGTTGTATAACGACACTATAGTATAGTATTAGTCTTGATTATGAGACATGTAAGATATAAAAGGCTTAGGTGGCAACTCACACTCCAAAAATCGCAGCGATGGGTGAGATGCCACCTTACAAATACGTTAGTGGTCGTCAGACGACCACTAACGTATTTGTAAGGTGGCAACGCATTTGTAAGGGTGAGTTGACCACCTCACTTTTTGGAAATAGTCCACTAACCCAATTGTTGGGTGAGACGACGGTCGTCTCACCCAACAATTGGGTTAGTGGACTATTTCCAAAAAGTGAGGTGGTCAACTCACCCTGCTCCAAAGGTTTACGTTTATGGAGATATCAAATTGATTACCTATGCCCGAAAAAACTTACGCCGTTTTATTTTTGATTTGCAATAATTCATTCATCTAATACCGAGATTCAGAGATACTTTCAGTGTGAGAATAAGCTCGCTCTTACCACTGTCAAAAATCTATGCAATTTGCAGTAGTGAGCATAAATTGTACTATAATACCTCTGCTACCACATAAAGCAATGAATAAATGAATTATGAATTAAACTTGCGCTGAAGATCTGTATCTGACTGAATCTCGTCCTGACGTCAGCGCAAGAGCCGCAAGATCACGCGACCGACAGACGATCGCAAAACTAGAAGCCGTCTCCAGCGGCCGCCACTCCACGGCGCTGCACTCTATGACTCTACACTTTACTCAAATGAAATTTGTTCTTCCACTGCCTGGAGCAAAGAACGCCCTACAATGGAGTTAGCCATACTTACTCGCAGATACCGCTCTTGTATTTTCGGGTTTCTCCCACACACTTTTTCAATAGTTTGACTCTTCAATAGAAGTCGAATTCTTTAATTAATGTACGGTTTTTAACACAGTGAAAGGTGTAAAGGGGCCTTACCATGAAGTCTTATAGCAGGATTACTTCAATAATACTTTGTCATTTCGTACCATGACGACCTTAAAGTAAGCTTATTAAGGTCGTGATGGTACGAAATAACAAAGTATTATTGAAGTAATCCTGCTATTAAGAGTTCATGGTAAGAGGGCAGGAAAGTTTTAAAGGTTGAGATTTTCTCAAAAAGTACTTGACTGGTTTTTGAAAATTCTTTACATTTACATAGTGTCTACCCTAAACTATCGACTAGTAAAATAATTTTTACAATCGATCACATGTTTCTTGAGTAAATCTCAACCTTATTGAGGCCCCGGGAATGCCCGGGATACTGTTCATGTGGACACAAAGTTGATTACAATTAGGCTTGCAACGAATATTCGGCAACTATTCGGTATTCGGCCTATTCGGCCACTTTTGTCCTATTCGGCCGAATACCGAATACCTAGGCACTATTCGGCCGAATACCGAATACCTAATATTTTTTGTAGTTGGATAAATGCTTAATAAAAAAACGATTGACTATTGTATTACAAAATGTTTTATTAATTTTCTTTCGCATTAGCATCGATCCATTCTGATGTAGTCGCCTTCTTGCCTCCACCACGTGTAATTTTTGCCTTGCACAAATTACACACGACAGTTTTGGGATCATTTTCATCGTCGTCAAAATATGTCCATATGGACTCTAAAAAGAAGTCACCTTTTATAGGTGACTTAGAGGCCATGATGGATTAGGCGCAAAACTTCAATTTTTAACTACTTAACTCAATACGACGCGACGAAAGACAGATTACGTTGCGCAATGAGATTAAGCATGTAAAAATCAGTAGACGTGTCGCGACAGGCGACAGGGGCGGTGTAGGAAGAAACTACGCTCTCGACAGGAGTGAATACAAACGGCGCCAAGCTGGCCGAATATTTTTGCCGAATATTCGGCTATTCGGCCAGGGTACCTGCCGAATATTCGGTATTCGGCGAATGGCCGAATATACTATTCGTTGCAAGTCTAATTACAATACAAGACATGGAATAAGATGTAACTACATAATATGGTGTGCTCAACTCTATGATAGAGTTCTCTACCAGCAAACCAGTGTGAAAGAGAGATAGATGACATCCGACGCAGGCCGAGCAAGTGTACACAAAATCAAGGTTTTATTTTAAAGTCGAACATATAAAAAACAGACGTCTCTTTTTGACTGTGAAAGTAACACTTGACAATAAGGGCTGATTCCTGTCTCCATGAGCTTAGGCTCTCTCCATGGAGCGCGACGTTTTTCCTTCACGTTCCACTGAGACTGAAATAACTCTACAAACTCTCAATGCAAACTCAATCATACCGCCCCGTTATAAAGTTAGCAATCCCCTAACTCTTCATCCAGCAGCGTGTGGCCGCTACTTTCGCCTGAAATGGCCCGTGGTTGTCCTCGCCCCGTCTCGCTCGCACGCGCGCGCCGCCCCGTAGCGGCGTCCCTGTCGCTCGCGGTGTATTTGCGTCTCGTCGCGTTGTGTAACCGCCGTGTTTACGTTACGTTTAGGTTACGTTACGTTACGCTCGCAGCCACTCGGGGACTTACTTATAAGGAATTTCAGCTCGGTGGCGATGGCGCAGTGAAGGCGCACGGGGCTGCGATACGAGGGGCACAGGTTCGATCCCCTGTCAAATACTTATATAATATTTATTTAAATGATTTGGTCACTCGTTTATGTTTTTCCACCCACTTGCAATACTTATACGATAACTAGTTGCGAGTTAGCGCTTTAATCCCAAGGGTTATCTCAATATTGCAAGATACCATAAAGATTGTTATACCATACAAAATCGGTGGTTTAGCAACTGTCAAAATAGCTTTTGTATGGCGATAATCATCGAAAAGGGTTGTCTTGAAAATGGTTACGAAATTATTTGATAATTTTAATTTCAATGTCTACAGTGGTTATTTTGTGTTTAATATTACGTTAAATTAACTAGAAATGTTCGCGAATGACAGTATGGTGAAGTTATTGGATAAATTGAGCAAGATCTGAAGTTTCGAGTTATTATCAAGAATTCCAGCTCCGAGCTCGGGAGTGAACGTGAGTGTGGAGCTGCTTCGTCCAGGGTGACGACGCGACGGCGACTGCGAGGGGGGTGGATAGAAGACTAATATGATATCTGGAATATTCTGTAACATGACATTGGCAAATGACGAACTATCGAGACCATTAATAAAACAAATAATAATAACCAGCATCCTTTAATTGTGACTTAAACCACTAACTTTAAGTCAGGTTTATGGCAAAGATCCTCTCCCAGGATTTGAATTACACAGAAAAAAAAATACAGGGGGTGTCTCTGGGGCATTAAGATTATCTCGACAAGTACCGGACTGATTTATCTAATTCTTTCCAATTACATAGTGTGTTCTTTAAACTATCTAATAGTAAAAGAATTATTGCAATCGGTCAATTAGTTGTTGAGTAAATGAGGCCCCCGTAATGTCTCCCCGGCCCGAGGCGGCCCGAGGCGGCCCGAGGCGGCCCGAGGCGGCCCGAGGCGGCCCGAGGCGGCCCGAGGCGGCCCGAGGCGGCGGCCCCACACTCCGTGGGAATGTTGACTCAACGCATTGGACACAGGGAATGACATCGCAAGCCGTCAATGTCACACTGTAAATTAATTAATTATTACAATCAATGGCGATATTGGATCAATTGTAATAAAACAACTAACATAAACATTCTGAAAATTAGTTTGTCGAATATATATTAATGGTTACAGCAAAACAAACTTAGTATGGAGTTAGTATGGTGCCTACTAGTAAGACGTGACAGGTTATTATCAAATGTCTGTAACTATGATATTTCTACGACTGATTTCTATTTTGTTTCGGCAATTGTGACCTTTTACAACTAATTTAAGATACGATATTTAAATATTACAAGACCATAAATATTACAACTAAAAATTACAAGAAGACGAAAGTGGTTGACATTGCTCATAGACTCCGCAAACTGAAGTGTCAGTGGGCTGGTCACATCTGTCGTAGAACCGATAACCGATGGGGGCGAGGTCTCGAATGGAGGCCACGAATGAGTACACGTAGTGTGGGACGCCCCCCGACCAGATGGAGGGATGACCTTCGCAAGGTGGCTGGCAGAGACTGGGTGCAGAGGGCCGAGAGTAGGGTTGAGTGACGCGCTTTGGGAGAGGCCTACGTCCAGCAGTGGACTGATACGGGCTGATGATGATGATGATTTAGTCAACGATCCAATTAATGTCACATACGTCGCTCAATAAACTCCAATCTAAGCTACTGAATGCTATAACAATTGATACTAACACGTCCGTCCGCCGGCCACCAGCAATGCACACACAGCACCCCGTCACGTCACCCCCAGCCCTCGCGCAGCCGGCAGCACCCCTCGCGCCGCCGGACGGCACGGAGAGAAAACACGAGCTGGAGTTGTGAAGTATTGGCACCTGCGGATACAACCGGTGCACACCGTAGGGACAGACAACTGGTGCGCTGTTTGCGCTGTTTGTCTTCCCAGCTGGTTAGTATTAAACAATAACCAATCACACTGTGTAGCTATAGGAACACTAACTAGTAACAATTATTACATTATTTCAAAATACAAAAACCCGACTGCAAAAAAACTAACCCCTTTTGATTAATACCCTATGACACCCCCGTAATGAAGACGAATCTAACGATACCTCATACACTAACATCCAGCAAGCCGTTTAGACTACAGGATGGTAGGAAGGAATGGGCATACCCACATACCCCCAAAAAACATTACCCTCCTTCTGGGGCAGTCGGGTAAAAACAGCAAGCACGTCTTGTCTGCCTAGTGTAGTGTGTAACTGCAGTTAAGAACGAACAAAAAGCGGTTGAGTCGATCGTAACTTTTTTTCGTTTTTCGTTAATACACTATTTTGTTTTCCCAACTGGTTTGATTGGTTATTGTTCACAAACATTGGCTCTGACTGCCGAGGCCGGAGTTGGTTTCCAGAATGTTGAAGTCTCATTACGTTGAATCCCATAATTGGCCAGAAATCACATCAGCTAATATATAGGTAACACTGTTTTTCGGCCCAAAGAGGATCTGGACGAAGAAAATAAAGAATTAAGAATTTTAATTAAGAACTAATTAACATTAATGGCTTCAGTCTCATTAATTAATTAACTCGGGTTTTGTCTAACATTTAAATCTCAACCTTATTGAGGCCCGCTGTATACTATCTCTGTTTTGAACTGTATAATCATTAAACTTTATTGGAAATCAGCAGTTAAGTAAATGTAGCCGCTACAGGCAGCTCTTTTTTATCCGTGCATCCGGACGGGGCCTCCCAAAAGTGCAACACTGTCAATTAGTGACCAAACGAGACGAGACGAGCTCAGGTTATTATATTGCACCCCCACCCCATCCCCCAGCCCCCATCCCCCATCCCCCATCCCCCAGGGACCTCGGGGAATGACTTAGAATCAATACAATAAAGGATAATTAAACGCATAGAGTCACACGCTAGGCTGGTGGACAGACAGACGGCGGCGGACATTTATTTTATTAATGGACTCGACAGTTCGACATTTGCCAAGGTCATGTTACAGAATTATAATTCAGAATTTGAATTACGCATTATCCATGCTCGGTGAATAAATTAGAGCACGATGAAAAAATTCTTGCCGTGGGCAGGACTTGAACCTGCGACCTTGTCAGTCCGTGACACGCTCTTACCAACTGAGCCACCACAGGCCACGCCGAGCCCACCGAAAAGCTTCATCGCTTTATACATACTTAAATGGTATGTTACGCAATTCCATCTATCGGACAATAGTAGTAGTATTCCGACAACCATGTCTAACAATTGAAACATTTATATTATAATTATAATTAATTAATTAGAATATTCAAGATGCTCGTCGAAGTCATCACTCTGGACGAAGCAGCTCGACAGTCACGCTCACTCGCGAGCTCGGAGCGGGACTCTTGACTCTAGCGCCAGACTTCAGATCCTGCTTGAATCCTCCAATAACTTCACCATGCTGTCACGAACATTTTCTGATTAACTTAACGTGATATGAAACACAACACCTGTTGTGATGTAACACTGAGGGAACTGATTGATCAAACCTGAAAATAAAGTGATGCGATCTAATAATGTGACAATAATTACAGAAAAGCTTAAAATTTGAGTAGTTTTTGTTTACAAAACAAGACACTTGATTTGGGCTTCGGTATATATAGGACATAGGTACGGTGTAATACAAAGAAAAGTATGTATACTTTTCTTTGTATTAGAGTGAATAAGGTTGAGATTTTCTCAAAAAGTACTTGACCGATTTTTTTAATTTTGTACAATTACATAGTCTACACTCGAACCTAACTACGGATGGGCGCCAATAGTTCGACACAACTCAAATCGACACAATTTAAATGACAATGCCAGATTCTGCCCCACCATCAACCGCAAGTTGTACAAGATAACGAATAAATGTAAAAATATCGCCGTTTTTTTATTAAAATTATTGGTTTAAAATAAAGTTTTGTACAAGTTGCGATTCGAAAAAAACATCTTAATTAAAAATTCAGAAAATAGTAAGAAATCATTTATTCATTGTTTTTGTTATTCTTCTATAGGAGTTGCGAGAGTAGTAGAAAATGATACTGAGTATGATTATGCAATATGAAACCTGTAATAAGTCCCCAACAAAATGATACGTACAGCTTAAATGGTCACGTAGTTTTGTAGGTGGGGCAAAGCTCCATTGAAATGTGGCAATGACTTTTATTAGTTTACACAAATGTAGCTTAAAATAATTAGAAAACGTACATAATTGTGAAATTATAATAGCAGCCAGCGCAACAGCTTCACTAGACGATACAGATGGTTATCGTAATCGTCGTAATGATGTCCGCAATGAGATGAATGACGCGATAGCGGCATTGTTACGCGCCGTACGCACCGCATTGTACATACTGATGATGAGGATGATACAACCCCTTCATACGGCTGCCGCCCCCACCCTGGCTGGGAACAGATGGTACTGCACGAGTATTTACCAATACCAAGACAACAGCAATATGCGGGCAATTGACCTGCTGCTTGAGCTGGCTTCACGAGTCCCGCTTCGAGCTCGGGAGTGAGCGTGACTGTCGAGCTGCTTCGTCCAGAGTGACGACGCTACGGCGACTCCTCGGGAGGAAGCGAGAAGACGATAGATTAAAATATGAAATAACATGAAATTGTCAACTGACAAACTGTCGATTTCATTATTAAACCTAAAAGAGCAGTACCTGTCCTAATAATCCCCAATACCTCAGCAACTAAATGCACATCGTGTGCGGCCAATGTGTCGCGCGACCCGTCGCCCGCCCGTCGCCCGTCGCCTGTCGCCCGACCGACACGCGTCCGCCACGCGACACAATTGTCGCCGCTGCAACTGCATCACTGACTGCAGCCAATTAGTGGCCGCACATGAGACCAGTACGGACACAAGCCACTTGCACTGTGTCGCTACATGCAGTCTCAGCGATTTTCGCGGTGCGATGCGCGTTGGAAAGTAAACGTGGATTCCGATTTCAGAGTATCAAATAATCCTTCTTGCGCTGTCGGGTAAAAACACTGAAACTGCAATGTCGTCCGCTAGTTGTTGATTTGAAATTGTGTCAAGAAAATGTGGTGTTGGCTGTGAATGTGAATTTAGCTGCATTTCACTCACAGATGACATCGCAAGTTATTGCTTCAATTTTCACTCCGGCCAATCAAGAGATTGAAACGGTTTACGATCTGTAAAGCGTAAATCACTCAATCGAAGACATGTGTTCCTAAATTATAGCCTCGAATTTAATGATTTTGGTTTGTATAATTTTTAACTAAGTTTCATAAAGAATTATCGAAATCCAATTAATTAGAGAATCTGCTGACGTGAAAATTTCACCAACCATTTCTGCTAATAATATGTTTGATGTCTAAAGAAAATACATTGATTTAGACAACACATCATACATAAATATTAAAAAAAATTACACATAAGTAAGTACTTACACTTAAAACTATTGCTGAATAGAAAGAAACAAGACATTTGTTAACGATAAATCAGAATGTCATCCCATATTATGTTTCTTTCTATTCCGCTAACGTTAACCAAAGTCAAAGCGTTTATAATGTTTAGGCACTCCCTACTGCATGTAGTGACACCGTGTCCCGCGGGCGAGGGCGGGGGTGCGGCGCGGGGCGGCGGGGGGCGAGGGTGCAGTGATTTAATGATCTCAATTTGTCCAATTACGCGTCGCCAATACGCGCCGGATTAGCCGAGCGCGCGGGGGAGGGGTGGCAGCAAATTGGCGGCTTATTGAAGGCAAATATGCGTGAGAATGAGATCACAATAGCGAGATAAGAGAACAGCCAAATGGCGAGTATTTATGTATTCGACAGTTCATTATCCAATGGCTGTTATGATATCAAACGCCATCGCGGTCTACGTATTATCCTCCAGAGGAGTCCCCCCGCAGCAGAGTTGTATCTCTGGACCGTTGACTTACCTACAACCTATTAATTTTCATTATTAGCATAGTTTAGTTAGACCCATTAGTGTAATTGTAAAGATTTAAAAAAAATCTGTTTAGTAAAAATAATCGGAGTCGCAGCAGATCGAAATCAATCATTTCTGCCTACCTCTGTGAGTTTTATGTATGACTTAAAATAAGATGCCAGCAAACAAGTTATTCCGTAGTTTAAGCCTTCCTTTCTATCTTGGCGTTTTGTGACTAAGTGTGAAAGTGACAAAAACACGGGAAGTGATCTTAAACTAGGTATTTATGTCTCCCAGCATTAGTTCCCACGCCATGCGTCGCGCAGTATACGTCCAGCAACACGCCCAGTACGGGAACACAACGGCGCGGCGCGGTGCGAGGCGGTGCGAGGCGCAACAGATGGCTCGGGCGCGGACACGACACGAGCGGAGCGGGCAAGGCAGGCTCTTGATGTCCGCGCACACAGACCACTGCCCCTGTAGCAGGAGGCCCGTGTCTGGCCGCACATGAGCGCAACATTGCCTAGCGACACGTGACACATATAGATACTATTGACATGGACGCATCTCTTATCGCTCAGAGTGATTTCTACCAGGCAACCGAACGCGACAGTAAATATACAAACACATTTGACATTTGGACACATTAGGATATGTCGGCCTGACGCACAACGTCACCGGCGTCCGCCTGCGCACGTCCGCGCCGTGCACCGCGCCTGTGGACGGCGCCGGCCGACATCGTGCACCGGGAGACGGTGCCCGCAGACCGACGAATCGGTGTACGTCGGCCCATTTGATTCAGTTCTTGGTCAGCGGGAAGAAATCATCATAAATATATGGAGTTCACCATACAATAAGTTCAACGACTGCCCCAACCCAGTGTATTATCAACCGTCCCAGTACCCCGCTGCCCGCTACACATATTCCGGAAATTTATGCAACATCAGCAGTTTCGAATCAAAAGTCTCACTACAGAGCTCGGGAGTGAGTGACTGCTGAGCCGCTTCGTCGAGGGTGACGACGCTCCGGCGACTCATATTCTGTATATACATGGCATTGGCAAATGATGAACTGTCGAGTCCATTGATAGCCTAAATAAAATACCCTACTGTCCTGTCCGCAGTTCGCAATTAACAAGATTTATGATCAAACGGCTTGATTTTAATTTTTAAAAAAATATGTCGTGCGGACGTACCAATTAAGACTGAGACACAAAATCCTTAATAATGTAGGGTGTCGGGCCTTTTTACCCAAACTGGCTGTTCCGTCGGGCTATTAGGTTTGTCGCCCTGGCACCCCCGCGCCGCCGCCGCCGCCGCCCGCCCTGTGTCCGCCCCCGCGCCGCGCTCGCGTCGCCACTGAACTTGCTCCGCGCGCTATTTATACCCCGCACTACGCACCACCTACCGCACCGCACTCACCGCACCGCCCTATACTAGGTCGTGCTATACTAATGCACTACATTGTATTGGAACGGGACGCTAATAGAATACGAGAACTAGGTTTGTAACAACTAACATAATAACTCACATCGTTTGGAATAGACTTGTAACAAGACTATCCTTCATCATCATCATCAGTCTACTTATATGTCCCCACTGCTGGGCACAGACCTGCCCTTACAGAGCTGGGGCCATGATCCACCACGCGGACCCACTGCTGATTGCCGGATTTCACGCTATGTTAGATAGATAAAAGAGAAAACTATGTCACTGTAATAGAATTATTAAATTCGGTCCAGTAGTTTTTGAGAAAATCTCAACCTTATTGGGCCCCTTTAAATTTCTGAACCATGATATTATTCTTCAGCTCAGGATTCTTCCTTGAAGAATCAGTAGAAGTACTAATTAAGTTATGGATGTGTTCCGATTGGCGACAAAGCGACTAGCTAGAGCACACAATGCAGGTCAATGCGAGCCGCGAGTGACATACCGAGCGGCGCCCCTACTTCTAGCTACCGGCTGCTAACAACTGTGCTTACGATTACGAGACTCAACATCATCTACAATGCTAGGAACCTTCTGGTCAGAGAGGGTGGTTTTCCGGCACTATTGGGAACCAGAACTGGATGCAAAATTGTTATAATTAGTCATTGAGTTTTCGAACAATTATATGCAAGATCTGCAGTATCGAGCTGGATTCCCGAGTCCCGCTACAGGCTCGGGAGTGAACGTGCCTGCGGAGCGGCTTCGGACAGGGTTGGAGACTCTTCTACGACTCCTCTGGAAGAAGAAATGAAGGCGCTGAGATTCTTCGTCTATAGCTAGGGTGACGGCAGTAGGTCAAAATTAGGGTAGCTGAGACCTAGGTACCCTAATTTCGACTATTCAAGTTATCAGTTTTCAACTATTCAAAAACCCTGAATTGATTAGTAATCAATCATTAATTTATGCATCTCAATTTTAAGTTTTTGAATGTGCAATAACTAATAACCTCTAGGTTTTTGAATTGATGATAACTAATCAATTCAGTGCTCTTGAATATATGAAAACTGATAACTTGAATAGGCGAAATTAGGATAGCTGAATAGGTGATCCAGATACCCTAATTTTGACCTACTGCCGATGCTACGGCGACTCCTCTGGTAGAAGAAACCACGATGTAGGTATATGCAATATGAAATTGTAATAATAATTAAAAATAAGGACAAATTAATGTAATATGAATGAGATATTGCAAAAATGAATTTGAATAAATATTTGCATAAATATATAACTGTAAATAAGTAGACGTTACATTTGAAAATTTGACATTCTTATAATATTTAAATAGGTAGGCTTAGTAATTTAAATTTTTTAGTTAATTGATTTCCGACACCATAATAATTGTATATAGAATTAGATAAATGAAATGAAAATGAATTAAATACTCTGTATAACGCCAGTGGCAAATTAAGAAATGTCTAGTCCATTGATAAACTGAATAAATAATAGTATAGTGATGTTGTATGTGCAGAATGAATATGACCATTTATTTGTTTATGTAACAACACTTGTTACTATAGTACAGTACCGTCTGTTGTATAGTCGCCGGCTTGCTGCGTGCGTCGCGCGTCGGCCGTAGTAGCGGCGCGCCCGCTACGGGCACCCCTGAAATAGACGCTCCCCGCGAGCGCACGCGCCGCGCCTCGCCTTGCACTAGCTACACATTCATATAGCTTGCATTACAACATGCCTTATTTGGAGACGAACCACTCAAACAGTAGAGTATAAAATAATCCTAATACAATCTCCGATTGGAAGACATAAGTAACGACAATAGTTGATCCCATTACATTAGAAAGTCCTTACGTGTTGTACCGATGTCTCCGCGCTATAAAGGACAGGTGCTGTTTAATATTATGAACCCAAACTTAAGAGTAAACATAATAATAAATCCTTAATATAATACTTCACGCGTAAGGGCATTGCGGATACCATGGACAGTCCGATTCTGAGTCACATGTCCCGGGGTCTCGCAGTGGGGCCTAAGTCGCATGTCATAGCGCGTAATACACCTCGTGTAAACACTAACATAGTTTTAAGTACTTACTAACACTTATGGTCTTTGTGACTGCAATAAATCAGTTGAGTCCTAAACTAGAGTATTCCACACGCTAAGGGACTAGATAACACACACATATATAATCGATTACAAATTACACACACACAGTGGAAAAAATGATTTTTACTTTGATACATACCGAACGGGAATCGAACACAGGACCCCTTAAGAAGAAAATTGGCAAACTACTGAACAAGGTAGTCAAATGCCGTGAATCTATAGCAGTGAAACCTACATTACTAATTCAAGTACTAGTTCTACTCTGTAAAGTGAAAAACTCCGGTGACCTACTATTTCATATACGAAAACATTCGAAATCTTTCAGCTATTTATTAGCTAACATACTTACAGTATGCTCTTCTAATCGTCTCATCGCATTCCCTCACCCCCCGCACCCCACACCTGCGCGCCGAGTGACCACAAATAGACTCGGCCAATGCACTCCACCAAATGCACTTGCACCACCAATCACCACAAACACCAACCCACAACGACACATCTGGCACCCGCATACTCATTTCTGCTTCGCTTTGGCCTGAAAAATCAACTCGTAGTATTCCCGAGCAATGTATGAGGAAGTCGACGATAACTTACACATGCTCGTCCTATTTGGATGATGTATTGGGAGCGGTATTGGTATTCGATTGAGTGTAATCGATGAATGGCGATAGTTACGATAGACCTGTCACTGTCACCGGCCACAGTCTGCCGCTATATATATCCGATTGTTGTGCGGCTAATTGCGACTGCTATTGAACTTCATGCAGACAGATGCGACTGCACACGCGGCTAACAACAGGTGGTCATCGGAACACGCGGCAACATTTCCTATCAGACAGCGGTGCAGCGATAAAGGAAACTTACTTAGAATGATATCTTGAAATACGCATATAAATAGTATAACATAAATAGCAGAAACATGCAGGAGCAGTCTATGTAAACTGTACTCCGTGACCCTTCAGAGGCGAGTTCAAGAAACTCACATTTATTTACATTACGAGCCATGAAACTGTAAGTTTGTGTATAAATTATGAAGCATCGGCGAGTCTCTCCCGACCATATGTTTCGATTCATTTGGCGCCCCGTAGTGACCTACATTCAAATATGTGTAATGGACTAGTCTAGGACTCCGATGTGACATCGTAGAATACGCGTATGCTCCTCAAGGTGAATAATAGACGCGCTTTCTCATGTCAAAAGAGGTCACGGTCAATTTCAAATGGGACGCCGGTCTTTAATTATTCAGAAGTCTGCAAATTCTGGAAAAACTGCAGATTGATTCGGTACAAAAGCGAAACTGCGGAGTATGTCTAAAGCGGGAACCCTTTGGCGATGCGCGGGCGCTGCGCCGCGCCGGGCGGGCGGGCTCCAACGCCTGATAAGGCGCGTGCGGGGCGCAGGCTGCTTGGACCCGGGGGCGGAGGCTGCGCTGGAGCCCCAGGGCGCCTCGGGGGCCGGCTCCCCATCCCCTACGGGCCGGTGCAGCGGGTGCCGGCGGCGGCGGGCGCGCGGGCGGGCGCGCCATGTATGGAGCGCCGCGGCGGCCGCGCCGCGTATATAAGCGCCTCGCGCCGCCGCACGCCGCACTCGCAGTCTCGCTGCCGTAGAGTCAGTTCCCGCGCCCTCAGACCAGACAACATGTGCGACGACGACGTAGCCGCGCTGGTGGTGGACAATGGCTCCGGCATGTGCAAGGCCGGGTTCGCCGGTGACGACGCGCCGCGCGCCGTCTTCCCCTCCATCGTGGGTCGCCCCAGGCATCAGGGCGTCATGGTGGGCATGGGACAGAAGGACTCCTACGTCGGTGATGAGGCCCAGAGCAAGAGAGGTATCCTCACCCTGAAGTACCCCATCGAGCACGGCATCATCACCAACTGGGACGATATGGAGAAGATCTGGCATCACACCTTCTACAACGAGCTGCGCGTCGCCCCCGAGGAGCACCCCGTGCTCCTGACCGAGGCCCCCCTCAACCCCAAGGCCAACAGGGAAAAGATGACCCAGATCATGTTTGAGACCTTCAACTCCCCGGCCATGTACGTCGCCATCCAGGCCGTGCTCTCCCTGTACGCGTCCGGTCGTACCACCGGCATCGTGCTGGACTCCGGCGATGGTGTCTCCCACACCGTACCCATCTACGAGGGTTACGCCCTGCCCCACGCCATCCTCCGTCTGGACTTGGCTGGCCGCGACTTGACCGACTACCTCATGAAGATCCTCACCGAGAGGGGTTACTCCTTCACGACCACCGCTGAGCGGGAAATCGTGCGCGACATCAAGGAGAAGCTCTGCTACGTCGCCCTGGACTTCGAGCAGGAGATGGCCACCGCCGCCGCCTCCACCTCCCTGGAGAAGTCGTACGAGCTTCCCGACGGACAGGTCATCACCATCGGTAACGAGAGGTTCCGCTGCCCGGAGGCGCTGTTCCAGCCCTCATTCCTGGGTATGGAATCGTGCGGTATCCATGAGACCGTGTACAACTCCATCATGAAGTGCGACGTGGACATCCGTAAGGACCTGTACGCCAACACCGTCATGTCCGGCGGCACCACCATGTACCCCGGTATCGCCGACAGGATGCAGAAGGAGATCACCGCCCTCGCGCCCTCCACCATCAAGATCAAGATCATCGCGCCCCCGGAGAGGAAATACTCCGTATGGATCGGCGGCTCCATCCTCGCCTCTCTGTCCACCTTCCAGCAGATGTGGATCTCCAAGGAGGAGTACGATGAGTCCGGCCCTGGCATCGTCCACCGCAAGTGCTTCTAAGCGGTGTTGTGTGCGCGTGGTGTCGTGTGTCTGGTGCCTGCGGTGCGGGTTCGAGTCCGGACCTGGGCCGCGGGCATATTTGTACGTCGTACGTAGTGATACTGACAGAACTGAACATCTAAATGTAACGCCATCTTATCGTAATGTAATTTATTGTAAAATTTATATAAATTTAATTTTCTTTTTTATTTTTATTATACACGGGATCGTTATGGATCTCACGCCAAAATGTAATTAATAAATAAACGGTTTATTTATTTATTTTAATTACACCTATTCTTTTTATACAGTCGTTGACTTTTGGTTTTTGATTGATTTGCCTGACCTCGTCCCCCGCCCTCTCCCGCCCTCCTCCCCTCGCCTGGCCCACTGGTGTGACAGGTGGCAGTGACTCCCGGTGCACCGGGGTCAGACGCCACATGTCACAACACGTCAACCCAATGCACTCACGGTGCATCATTCCCGAGCACCCCTCCTCCGGCCCGAGTCCCGGCGCCGCACCACGCGCTATGTATAGCCGGGTGCCGCGCCACCGACGCGTGCACTACCATAAATAGTCAAGACAGATCCCGAGTATTTTCTAAATTTACCTAAACGCCCCGTCGGTGTCGGCTCGCGCCTGGCGGCTGTCGGCTGGCGGCGGCGGGTGGCGGGTGTAGCACCGCGTTTCCGTAAATACCGTCCGCCGGCGGCAATACCGAGCTATTAATAATTCCCTCTCCCGCATCGCGCCGCGTGGGACCGGCCTCGCGGGTAACGCTATCTGCTGAGCGGCATCTGCAGCCACCATCGCCTGGCGGTGACCCGAATTAGCCTCACGGACGGTGTCGATGTTACTTCGACTACACTTTTTCTTGCGCCTATTACGACATCTTTGTTTATTTCGTTGTCTCTTACTTTGGGCGGAATCGTTCCTAGTTTCTTGTATTTGAGTCATATCTCCCCTCGTGTATCAGCTCTTATCGGTTGTTGCCTGTCGTCTTCTAGTAATGAATCATTTGTCCGCATTCGGGAGGTATCGTTGGCACACATATGATTTTCGTAGGAAGTTTGGGAAATCCGGTCCAAGCGGCGTCATACTTCTGACTGCAGCTATAAATAGCCCGCGGAGCGACGCTTCAGCCAGCTGACGACTAGTTCGCTGCTCGCTCTTGTCTGTATTTGGTTACTGCGCTGTTATTGTATCTTTGCAGGCATCTAATAGAATTTGTTTATATTTCTTTCCTTCGTTATTTCTTTCAGGGTTTTTATTGTGTGACTAATTGTCTTAGCTGATACTTTATAATGAGCCCATGGTAAGGCAACTTGGCATCTCTCACAAATACATCTTTGCTCCTGCTGTGCACTCCTCGTGCTATTAGCTCATCATGTTGCTTCACAGCCATATTTCTCCACGGCCAGATGGAATATAGGGAAATACTATTGGCCGCAGTAGACCTCCTGGGTGATCGCCGCAGATGGTCGGGATATTTATAGTTTACTTTGCTAATGTCGATGTTGTATTGTGTGACGGATCTGTGGGGCTATTACGGTCCTCAAAGCGATGAAATGATAACATGTCAAGGCATGCGTGACAGGGACAGTGTTATCGCGTTGGGATAGCACCGTCTCTGTTCCGCAGACCATATCATGACATCATTTCATTGTTTTAGGGACAGAAATAAGGAGCAGATGAAGACCTAGCTTTTATGAATCAGAGACTGTAACAAGCCGAGGATGTACCAAGAGATGATACCATGTAGGAGAGGTCAATGCCAGTGGACGAAGCGACAAAGTGATGCGTTCCTTGTCATCTGCCTACTCCGCAATGGATCGTTCTGTGTTTACTCCGGAAGGGATAATTAAGTGTGGCGTGAGATAGATTCTGATGTTGGTGCTCAGGTGATGTCAGCTGTGCCCTCTTTCATTGGCCTTCGAAGAAACGTCCAAATATATTGAAATGACAGCTAACTCACTTGGCGTGACGATGTGGCAACGTCGCCAATTTGTGAATTTCAATATGAATTGTTTGGATACGTAGCTGGTGACGTCGTACTAACGTCCCGGTGAAGCCCTCTTCACTTACGATTCTTGTTCTAATTAGAGACATCTGGTATTCTTTAGGACCGGGTCTAAAAAGGTGTCGTTGCACCTCCTCTGACGGCAATTGCTTTATGATGGCACGAAAGGTATTCGGGAAAAGAATTGGCATCACAAGAATTGCGCAATGACGCCTTTATAGCCTCGCTGGTCCTAACCAGTGCAGCATGCCCTGAGTGTGAAGCCGCCCGCGCCCGCGTCCCAGCCACTGGCAGTGGCGTCGCTCAGGGCTCACTCACCGCACAGACGCTATTTGCTCTGCGGCATATGAGACAAGTTGTATCTAGCTGTACCCCTTCCCCTGTGCCTCCTCCGCAACCTTTTACCCCAGGGTTGCCCAACTTTTTTGAAATCGAGCCTAACCGGAATAAAAATATATATATTCACGCCCCCTTTTTCAATGTACAAGTAGCAAAGCACTATTTTCAAGACATTTATTATTTATTTCTCTGGCCTTCGCAAGGTGGCTGGCAGGGACTGGATGCAGAGGGCCGAGAATCGGGTTGAGTGGCGTGCTTTGGGAGAGGCCTACGTCCAGCTGTGGATTGATACGGGCTGGTGGGGTTCTCTTGAAAATGGCGGGAAACAACGGTTGCGAAATTATTTGATAATTTTCGTTTTAATGTCTACAGTGGTTATTTTGTATTTAACATCACGTTAAATCAGAAAATGTTCGCGAATGACAGTATGGTGAAGTTATTGGATGGTTCATGCAAGATCTGAAGTTTCAAGCAATTATAAAGAGTCCCGCTCCGAGCTCGGGAGTGAGCGTGAGTGTCGAGCTGCTTCGTCCAGAGTGACGACGCTACGGCGACTGCGAGGGAGGAAGACATGAAGACGCGGATTTCCAGGGAGTCGCCGTGGCGTCGTCAGCCACCGCGACTCCTCTGGAGGTAGAGACGACAATGATATCTTGAATATTCTGTAACATGACATTGAGATTCTATTAATAAAATAAAATACGGGCTGATGATAATGATGATCAAGATAATTAAATTAATGACTTCAAAAAAAAAATTCTAGCGTCGCCCCCGCCCCCACTGGTTGGGAAGCCCTGCTCTGCTAACTAGTCGCAACTATATTAATAATCATTATGAACTTGCCGCGGGTCGGGGGTCGGGGGTTGGGGGCGCCTGGCGTAGGGCTGACACGCGGGAGTTTTAGCGGGATAGTCCGGGACTCTTTCATAGAACGTCATGAAATATCGGATATTTCTATAATTCTAGTGTTTTATAAGTCAACACAAATCTAATTTTCTTACTTACTTTTGTAATACTTTCACCCATTCTCTGGCCGTGGCCGGCGGAGTCGAGCAGACTTGATCTCACCTACGATGTTGGGCTCGGACACCAGCTCCTCCAGTTCTATGTTCCTTCTTGTCCTGACACTTCTCGTGTCGTTGCGCCTAAAATTTTTTTCCATATTTTCCAGAAGTCATGTGAATTCTGTAATAAAACAAGTTAATAACATAGTCGCAGCCCGAGAAGCACTGACTGAACATTGCCATTCTTGAACCGGTTTCGGAAGTTAAATATTCTCCTGTTTTATTTTAATACCAATCCTTCAATAGGTCAAGTAGTTTTTGAGAAAATTTCAACTTTAAACACTCTCCTGTACACCTTTCTCTGTGTGTCCACCGAACTTACTCGTAGTTTGTGATGTCATATACATAATGTCGGGTTAAATTCAGTGTCAGAAAACCTGGGCCACTTCACGGGACATGTCCAGTTGGCATTGTCCCCTATACCAGGGCACTGATCAGTCCCATCGTGTAATCGGTTTCAATCTTTGCACAGCCCTATTCCTAAGTCGTTGTGTACCGCGGCCGCCTACCGCCCGCAACAATGCAGCCACTTGCCATCTGCCACTACACTGCCACTCCAGTGCTCACAGCGAGACCCTGCCACTTGGCTCGCGATCAATCGCTTCTACCGATAATACCACTGTTTAAAAGCGAAAGATCGATTTAACTCTTTGGGATATTATACGACAAGTAGTGTAGGTACTTACGGGCGAACAGAGAAAGGTGTAAGTACAGGAGAGTTTTTAAGGTTGAGATTTTCTCAAAAAGTACTTACTTTGATATCAGGATGTTGGTACAGTCGAAGACAGAGATAAGTATACAGGGGGCCTCAATAATGTTGAGATTTTCTCAAAATCTACTGGACCGAATTTAATAATTCTTTTACAGTTACATAGTTTTAACTGTTATCTATCAAACAGTGAAAGAATTCATGCAATAGGTCGAGTAGTTTTTGAGATAATCTCAACCTTAAAAACTCTCCTGTATACCTTTCTCTGTGTTCCACCGTACTAGCCCAAGGGTCACTACGACCTCATATTACTTGGAGAGTCTTTAATGCTGGTATTCATAAACCCAGTTAAACCTCACTTCCCTTAAATCGTGTTGCTATCCCTTTCACACTACGTTAAGAAAGGTTAAGATAGACAGGGACAGGGGCCTAAACCGTGGTGTAACTTTAAATCACTTTTATGAATAACAGCCTACAGGTCTCTTTACTGTAAAGCTTCGTTTATTAATTACAACTTAAACATCGCGTAATAACATAAACAGCACGGGTCTGTGCGGGGGGGGGGGGGGGGGGGGGGGGCTCATACCTTGTGGTACAGTCGGCGACAGAGATAAGTTACCCCCTAGTATATAGGAGATAACTTATCCTTGGTTTTCATCATAGTTATATCCGCATTCATTCTAAGTCAAATCTATTGCAAGTAAGCACGTTGTGGACATTTTTTAGGATTTACATTTACACCACTTTACAAGGAAATGGTGCCAACCCTGAGGAGTGTCAAAAAACCCTCTCAGGAGCACATCTTTTAAAATAATAGTTAATTACTTACATACGAGTAAGTTTAACATTATATCAAGATTTACGCGACCGTTTGTTAAGGTGCTATATGGCTGTCAAAAGCAAGAGTGAGACACAAGATGCCCCGCAGCGGCGGAGTGAAGAGCACGGCACAGTGACTCGATATTCGTATTTTGATGAATTTCGGCAGGGAAATAAAAATACACCAACAAAATTCAGATTTTTCTTAAACAAGCACTCGTATTTATAGTACCCTACATTTCTATATATATTTTGTAATGAAATGAAAAATAGGTAAGTATAATAAGTTAAAAAAGCTATTTACGAAATAAAATAAATACCTAAATACTATTTACAATTAAAGTTCGAACACGCCGTCTAACTCCGCACTGCGCGGCAGGGAGCCCAGCACGCTGGCGGCGTGGCCCCGCTGGATAGCGAGGCTCAGCCTTTGCCTTTATATTTTGTATGAATAACTATTTCGGTTTAGATATAATTTTCATTTTAAAAGACATGCGTTTTGTTTCTATCGAGCGAAGTTTGTCCAGTCGTGTATCGGTATTCATCAGTCTCTAAATAGACACCACAAGATTGCTGTATATTTTTTGTCAGACGTTTAATTTTAGTAGTTACGCCTATTTAATTGTAAAAAAAATTAGTCTTTTAGAATCTTGATTACTAAGTTAATGTAAAATACTGTATGGTAAATAAAACATTTCATTTCAAGTATTTTTTGAGAAAATATCAATCTTAAAAACTCTACGGTACACCTTTCATTATCTTCGATCTTTGATCCCATGTCTGTTATATATTCTGTGCAAGACATTAACGATTAAAACTTCAACCTGACTATATTGTACGAGTACACTTTTCTTTGTGTCTGACTGTACTTGTGCTTCTTGTTTGACACTTGCTCGCCTCATTACAATAGGAATCACATTGTAATATCACCCCCTTCTTCCCGAGGGGGGGGGGGGGGGGGGGGTATAGCGGGCGGGGGCGGGGCGAGGGGGGCGAAGCCAGTGGGGTGTATCGGAATCACCTTAAAATTTAATTGCCTCCCGCAATACGGCCCATTATGGCGTGCGCCCGGCGCTGCTCTTTGGCAGTCATTGGACCGCGCGCGCGACTCCGCTTTTTATTAATATCGCCCTTATGGCGCGGCGCGTTCGACTTCAATAACCGATTGTCGCCGATCACAAAGCGGATTGAACGAGACGAATACGGAGCGAGGCGGAACGAGCGAACGATGAGATTCGTGATGCAACAAAGTACCTACTGTAAAATAACTTGAGCCGATAAACTTTCTGTAACATGACATTGGCAAATGACGAACTGTCGAGTCCATTAATAAAATAAATAAATAGCTAGACATTTCTATTGAGTTTCAAACAATACTAAAGTGTTAAGAATCCTAAAATCTAATGGAATTGGTATTAGAAAATATGATGATGACGATGGAAATGCTATAAGGCTGTATGATCTTTTGGCGCATTTGCCTTACTAAAAAAACGCAACAACAACTGTCATACTGACTCTGGTGGTTCGCCTTTCGCGCGAAAAACCGGTGGTGGTAATTGTGATTCGAATTGGTCAAAGATGTGGTGCTCATTGATGTAACTCAGAGAATATTGATGGCAGTGTGGCGGTGGAATGGTTCAGGTGGTCCTATCTTTGTGACGACAGCGGAGCTGCAATTCGGTGAGATCAATCCAATCTAGTATTCCTTGCCATCTCCCAGAGACCATACCTCGTAAGGTGGCTGCCTTTTACAGTTCAGAAGTGGGATAGACTCATGCCCGCAAATGTGACTTAACACGCTTGTAGCCATCGTACCAACCATTGGAGTGTACATTTTATTGTACCTATTTATAAGCGTCAATACGAAAATGTTTCTAGCACACTTGTTTGTTCACAAGCGATTATTTTTATATTATTTCCTGATCTTCATGTTAGCAGCATGTCTACCAACATGCAAGCGTATATACAACATACGAGTGCTCAATTTAATTATTTGGCGACTTGCTGAAGTATGCAGGTACCGGCCGGCATTATTATTATTTACACTTTATTCTATACGCCCTGGAAATTTACATGGGGACATAGATGCCAAATAAGACATACAAAGGGCATACACATAGCACTGAATAGTATTATTGATATAAATCAGTAAAGTGTGTCACATGAATCAAATGATTTAATTTTGAGGGTTGTTCACAATGACCGTGAGTTAGGGCCGGGCGGTGATCGGAGTCACGAATTAAGAATTTTCGCTGGTCTTTGTTATGACGGAATCGGTGGTTTGGGAACTGTCGAGCATCGTCTCTATGGCTGTGAGCAGAGATATTTTAGATGTACCTAGCGGTGACCAGTCTGGTCCGGTGAATAACTTGTACTGATGTATTTTATATTGCTGGCTGATTATGATATGGCAACATTGCATCATCACTGTTTAATGGTGTAACCTGAAGTTGGATGATGTTAATATAATATTTGGATATTGTTTTCTTACCCCGTTAAGTAAGTCTTCATACACCAACCTTCAGGACATTCCATTACTTTAAGTTTGATGAATTTACATACCTACCTACCTACTTAAAAAATTGAAGTTGAATATTATTATTATACATTTGATAGAACTGCAGCATAATGCTGGTGTGTCTATATCACAGTGTTGGTAAGTTCACAGCTTTGATGTCTAATGATCATGATTCACTATGTAATATAATCAAGTTAATAATGTTTATTTTTAACCACATCTCGAGGCAATTTTTAAAGGAGTTCCCTGATGGTGCAGTTACCACATCATCAGACAGTTTGTTCCATGCATGATCAACTCTGCTATTTAAGAAGTTATGAGCGATTTAGTATTGGAGACAGTGCGGTAGATTTTCATATGGTGTCCTCGCAATGGACGTATGTTTTCGTATATTAAAAGTGAATTGGGGGCAATGGGATAAAGGAGCATATTGACAGGGCGAAGACATAAGAGAGTGTACATATCTACAAAGCTGATATACGATTTGGATGCCATATCTGGTCAGTACTTAAGATCATGAGGATGCAGACAATATTTAAAGCCATGTGGAGTATTATGCCTATATCGGTATATCTAAAGTTATGGATTGGTGGATTTCTTAAGAGTGTTCAATATAATATTGAAGGTAATGTTGGCTGGCTTTGTACATGATTTTTCCTAAAATTACATCATGGTTTTACGTGTTGTGAACGAAACAGTGACCTAACCATGGGTGGACCTAACTGAGGGCTTGTGAATACATGGTGGCTTTGGATAATTTCATCAATTTTGCGGCATTATTTTATGGCTTTTATTCTTTGTAATGATTACTATTTGTCAGTATATTGTGGATAAAGGAGTATAGGTGTCACACAGAGGAAAATAAATGAAGAATGTCAGCCCTTGACAAACCAAGAAGCAAGTACAAATCATCTATACTTTGTCATTCCAATCGAAGTATAAAATGGTGAAACCGAAGGAAGGAAAAGACTGGATTACTGAAGAATGGAAACTCACATATTTTTGGACGCATGGACCTATGGAACTCCTAAGAGAAGATCTTTGCAGTGATATTCTATCAAGTTTGGAGACCAATAGACATAATCGTTGGTTTTGTATTATGTTGTATTTATTTACTGATATATGTAGAGGTAACACTGTACGTTTTGTGTCACAGATCCGACTTTGTGATGTGCAACATAGATAATGTGCAATGACATCTACCACTTATTGTTACTACTGGGTAGACAGAACACTGTTCTATTATCAGATGAAAATTATGCGTACAATTATAATATTATTCATTATCAACCAGTGAATACTAATGTTTACTTTTGCAATTGATGCCTTTGGAATAGGAAACAGTCATTGAAGGGTATGATTTGTTACGCTATCTGAAGTTTGTACACCGATACTGTTGCAGTGTTGTTGCTTGTCATGCCAGTAAATGAAGTGCAGGTACCTATGTAGTTATAGTGATAAGCGCCTAGATAGGCCATTTGAAAGTTAAATCCAGATTTTACTCTCAACGTCGCAAACCTTGATATATCTAGCGCCTACGGGAAGTCATCAGCTTCGAAGAGATGTTCCGGCTAGCCCACAACAGGGGAATATATGAGGAACCGATGGAAAACCTTCAGTAGTGGGGAGGCATCGTAAGAAGTTGAAACAGCTGTGACATCTCATGTTCGAGCAAGTTCTTACAAGTTTTTGTTATCCCTAGCTGCAATACAGAAATAACTACCAACCTAGATCAGTGTTAAAATATATTTACGGCAAGATCTGCTGCTGGCCGGTGCTTGTGCGACCATATAACGGTGATTGCCCCGATCGGTAATGGCCGTTACGCGTGCAATACAGCGCTCGGCCATAGATCAAGATGAGTCGAGATGAGTCGAGATGAGTCGAGATGAGTCGAGATGAGTCGAGATGAGTCGAGATGAGTCGAGATGAGTGGAGATGAGTCGAGATGAGTCGAGATGAGTCAAGATGAGCCAAGAGGAGCCAAGAGGTGTCAGGAGGAGTCAAGTGGAGTCGGAGTCAAGAGAAGTCAGGAGCTGCCAGGAGGTGCTAGGAGATTTGAAGACATAGCAAGACATAGCAAGACATAGCAAGACATAGCAAGACATAGCAAGACATAGCAAGACATAGCAAGACGTAGCAAGACATAGCAAGACATAGCAAGACATAGCAAGACATAGCAAGACATAGCAAGACATTGCAAGACATAGCAAGACATAGCAAGACATAGCAAGACATAGCAAGACACAGCAAGATATGGCAAAAGAGGACGAGGGACGTCAGGGGAAATCGAGGGAAGTGAAGGGAAATAAAGAGAGGTCAAATGAAGCATACGCAAGCTGAACTCGGCGGGCATCCTCTGGGTGGCGAATTGGTGACCCGCCTACTATACGAATTTACCTTATAACGCTTATCAACTTACCAATACCACGGCGTGGCGGTATTAATACGACACCTACGTAGAGAAAGTGCAGAAAGGTCATTTGCTGTTTGAAACCAGTTGAAAACTTCCTCAAAAGTTGAAGCTGCCGACGTCTCCTAGTTTTTATAATGTACGTATTGGAAAGCTGTATGGTTGTCAAAAGAAACCCGGAGCTGTTGAAATAGTAGAATCGGAGCGTGCGACCAAGGAACACTCAAGTTAAAACTCAAATGTCCAAAACAACTCTTAAGGAAAAAGGTAATCAGTATGGCTCCTAGAGTAACAAACGTTCCGAGTAAATAAAACATGTCAATTATTTGTATCGTGTGGAGTCCGATATTATTTTTGTATGCGAAGAGGCACATTAGAGAAGTCTTATAGAAATACCATGCCACCTTATTTTACCTATGAAGACGAATAAATGATTAGGAATTGGAAAGTAATAATTAGAGGTTCCAAAAGGGATATTTGACCTGGGAGGTGGGTACTGATGGATACGGTAAGGAGTTCTAGAAGCGAATAGTGTGAGTGTTGAAGAACTTCGAAGCAAAACGTTGTAGAGTAAACAGAAAGGAATAGAATGGCATCGTCGTTGGAGTGGGAACATGCGATCAGGCAGAGAATAGATGGAATACTAACGGCGTGGCGACCTCGAGGTGGACTCATGGGGCAGATCTGAGTGACCAAAAGCTCGTTGGTCTGATGATATACAGTGGGTTACTAGGAAGCAGTGGAACCTAAGGACATCATATAGTAGAAGCTAATGACCAAAAGCTCGTTGATCTGATGATATACAGTGGGTTACTAGGAAGCAGTGGAACCTAAGGACATCATATAGCAGAAGCTAATGGCGAAAATGGGGTGGATTATATCCTGTCGGCAATAGTACCAGGTCTCTATTCCTTGCGGCGTTGTGGAGAGTGCAGATTGTCATAATGATCGCCAACCTACTTAAGAAGACGCTACCATGAGAAGAGGAAGATATCCAGTTAGGCTCATAGGGGCTGAGTATGATGAGGATGAAACTTGAAAGAGCAATGAAAACTTGGCCTTAGGTAAGGAAGAGTGAAGAAGAAGAAAAAAAACAGATCATAAGAGCGGAATATAAGAGTGAGATACGGCCAGCAAAATCACCGTCCTTGCGTTGCATCAACAAATTTAGCGTGTATTCACATGTATCCCAGCCGCACGATGGCTCGAAAGGGGCACGCAGACACCCGGCGAAGTCACAAATTAGTACCAGCTTTTAGCGGGCCCTATCGTGTTACAGCAATATTGGGCTACGACATACGAGATTATAGTGGCATGGAAGGGAGGAATATCTCTGATAGGAATAATAAGAACATTGTTTCAATGAACAATACTAAACCTTGAGTTAATTTTAGCGAACCCGAGTCGGAAAGTGACTATGGTGAAAGAGAGCGAAGGATTGTATTAAACTAGTACTGGCAACTGGAATCCGACTATCAAGGCGTGACCATAATTAACTATTTATCGGACCGAGAGAGACGTAAAGTAGCTGATGATGTATACGCTTCAGTCACGGGGTTGAGACCATAGCACCTTGTGTGTTCAAGCGGTGCCCATGTAGACAAACTGGCTGAGGCAGTAGCACCCTGTGTGCGCAAGCGGTGGCTGAGCAAATGAACGGGTTGAGGCCGTAGCACATTGTGTGTGCAAGCGGTGCCCATATAAGCGGGTTGAGGCCGTAGCACCTTGTGTGTGCAAGCGGTGCCCATATAAGCGGGTTTGAGGCCGTAGCACCTTGTGTGTGCAAGCGGTGCCCATATAAGCGGGTTTGAGGCCGTAGCACCTTGTGTGTGCAAGCGGTGCCCAAATAAACGGGTTGAGGCCGTAGCACCTTGTGTGTGCAAGCGGTGCCTGTATGACAAACGGGTTGAGGCCGTAGCATCTTGTGCGTGCAAGCGGTGCCCGAATAAATAAACGGGTTGAGGCCGTAGCCTCTTGTGGTGCAAGCGGTGCCCATATGGATTTATTCATTTACCTTGTGGAATATGGACAGTTAATTTATAATAAAAGGAAACATTACGAGTAACTGTTAGCTACTCTTTGTAATTGACAAACCTCTACCCGTGAACTTGCATTGAAAATACCTTGAGAATCGAGACGTAAGAAATACGATGATATAAATTATATGCATTTAATATAACAATATCGATAAGCGAGGTAGGCCGTCGTACCTTGTGTGGGCGACATGATGGCACCTGATATGATTGACGGTCAAACCGTCGCACCTTGTGTGTGCAAGCGAACGACGGCGACACACGAATAATTAGTGGTTCTGTGGTCCAAGTAAAAGGAGAGATAAAAAATCAAATTAATTTATTGCTTCATGTGGTACATCGCATACATGGTGTTACATCTTACTGACTGTCACACGAAACATTGACACCTGGAAGATTTTGCAAGGAACAATGGACAGATAGCGGCGACTAGCCGACGCAAATATTGGCCAAATTGAATCTAAATATGGATGGATGAATTATAACGTACTATTTACCCTTGTGGCAAGCATAATCGATAGAGTACCCAACTCAGAAATCCGCCGTCGGGCAAAGCTGGTGGATTGGGGAAAGGATGGTTTCCCTGAAGGGGAGACGGGCAGGGCAAGTTGCACGTAGAGACGACGATCGCTGGGCGTACACAGCTACAGTCTGGAGGACACGCACGGGACGATGCAGCGTGGGAAGATCACCAATCGCGCACATTTGGGAAGGAATGGATGCGTCGGTCATAAATACAAGACAATGGAAGGATGGCGAGAAGGCCTACGTCCAGCGGTGGACAGATACAGGCCGACGATGACGACGAAGCATAATAAGGAATATGAATATACAGACCAGAGGAGACATTGTTCATCAGTTTCCAAATATCTCGCTGTTAGAGGTTATTGTTATTTAATGAAGATTTGTGGAAAATGAATAGGTATATCTACGTTAGGATCTTCATATAAATGGCGCGGAAACGGAAGCTGCGGCGAACATACTGAAACCAAACGGCTTATGTAAGGTTGTGTTTTTTTTTTTTTTTTTGCAGGAATTAAGTGACTCTTCGAATGGGTCATTCTCTAATGTCGGATGGCCGGAACGGTAACACGACGACTTAATCAGAATCCACAATAATACGCGGTTTTGTGGTATTGATCCAACATTGCGTTTCGATTATTTATTTATTTAAGCTTTTACACGTTAGGGTGCAAAAGTTGATCTTTATTTTCTAGATGTTTTAGCGTACCGGAATCAACGGAGTAATTTTATATGTTGTAATGACGCATTTAATCGGTTCTGTGTTGTTGTTTTGCTGTGTCTGGGACAGACACTATTTATCAGAATGGCCGAGTGTTAAGAATCCTAAAATCTAATGGAATTGGTATTAGAAAATATGATGATGACGATGGAAATGCTATAAGGCTGTATGATCTTTTGGCGCATTTGCCTTACTAAAAAAACGCAACAACAACTGTCATACTGACTCTGGTGGTTCGCCTTTCGCGCGAAAAACCGGTGGTGGTAATTGTGATTCGAATTGGTCAAAGATGTGGTGCTCATTGATGTAACTCAGAGAATATTGATGGCAGTGTGGCGGTGGAATGGTTCAGGTGGTCCTATCTTTGTGACGACAGCGGAGCTGCAATTCGGTGAGATCAATCCAATCTAGTATTCCTTGCCATCTCCCAGAGACCATACCTCGTAAGGTGGCTGCCTTTTACAAAAGTAATAAATTTATAGGCTAGTTGACACTTTTTAATAACTTAATAATATAAGTCATCCCACTGCTGGGCAAAGGCCTACCCTCATCCTCCACCGATCTCTGTCCTGGGCCTGTCATTGTGCATGCTACACTGGTCGGTTTGTAGCGGGCTGCAATGGGTCCATTTTTAAAGACTACAAGAAGAAGGTGTGCTCGTAGCTCAGTGGTTGGGTCAATGGCCTTGTGATACGGAGGTCGGAGGTCCCAGGTTCATTCCCAGCCAGGGCAGCCATGTACCAATGAGTTATCATCGGTTTTTTCGAGGGAAAAACTTACGTATTTACCGAATGCTTTCAAAACGGTGAAAGAAAACATCGTGATGAAACCTGCATGCCGTAGAAGAAGAAAAATTCTAGAGAGAAATCCGCCGCACCGCAGTGTGCCCGCGTAGTGGATCATGGCCCCAGCTCCCTCGCTGTAAGGGAAGGTCTGTGCCCCAGCAGTGCGGACATATAAATAGACTGATGATGATGAAGGTGTGAGCTTGTGTATGTATACCGGAGCCCAAATCAAATGTCTTATTTTGTAAACAAATCATCATCATCATCAGTCTATTTATATTGCCCCACTGCTCGGGCACAGACCTTCCCTTACATCGAGGGAGCTCGGGCCATAATCCACCACGCAGGCCCAGTGCGGGTTGGCGAATTTCACATGCTGTCGATTTTTTTTTCTACGACATGCAGGTTTCATCACGATGTTTTCCTTCACCGTTTTGAGAGCACTTGGTAAATGTACGTAAGTTTTTCCGTCGAAAAAACCGAGGATAACTCATTGGTACATGGCTGCCCTAGCTGACAATCGAACCTGGGACCTCCATTATTGCAAGTCCATTGACCCAACCACTGAGCCACCGAGCTCTCAACAAACAAATATGTTGTAAACAAATATGATCGTCTAATTATCTGTTGCGATGTAAAACTGAAGGAACTGATTGATTGCGTTTGTTCGTCATTGTGAAAATAAAGTAATCCGAACTGAAATGCATAAATAACTATGCAATAACCACAGAATAGCTTAAAATGTTAGTGGGGGAGGGTAGTTTTTGTTTACAAGGCCTCAGTTTATGTATGTAATGGCACAAGTGGCTACGTTGTGTCTGCCCCGCGTTCTGTCTGTCCGCCCCGTATCCCGCGCCTCGGCCCGTGATTTGCGTGCCCTTTGAACTACAAATGTAATAACGCGACGCAATATAATGACATTACTCTCTCGCGCGCCGCTCCACTCCACTCCACTCCACTCCACTCCGCTCCACTCCACTCCACTTGTATGGCGCCCATACAATGGGACACTCGACGGGTAAACGATTAAATGATACTCATTATGACATTACGAAATAGACATCAATTGTTAACAAAATTGAAATTAGTTCAATTCTGTATTCAAAGTTGTCTGGAGGAGATCGCTTTGAGCGTAATTAGTAGGTGGCTACAAGCCACTTGTACAGTCAACAGCAGATCAATGGTAACACTTGCAATACGATTTCAAATCTTATGACCCAGACAATAAGAACTGTCCAAAGTCGAAAGTGTTACACTTGATATGCTGTCGACTGTACGTCAAATTCCATAGACCAAAGATGGCCAAAACTGTCTCTGAGGCCTGTCTGAGCTCAAACCCGCCCTCAAGAGCGAATTCAGCTGATACACTCTCAAGACGTGATCACCATCTCAAGTATGTCATTTATTAATAAACCAATCTTGAGGGCGTATGATTTCTTTCTCAAGTCGCGGTTCGCCTGCAATCAGCAAACACGTTCTCAAGTGTGAGTTTGAGAGTTCTCTTGAGAACTGAGTTTTGTTTATTAATACGACTTTACTCGCGTGATACCCGATTCCTAAACGCGCCTAAGTTACGTTTATTAATAGGAACGCCACCTTGAGGTCGTTCTCAAGATTGACTTTTGAGCTGACAGCGATTTATGTCTCTACCTAAGAGACCGTTTTACTAACAAGTAAAACTTTTTTTTTTAAACCGACTGCATCAATACTTTTGTCAAATTATCCTACGTCCCTCCTACAATCCCGACGAATCTACCGACACCTCACATGTTACAATACATCAAGCCTACAGGCTGCAGGGCGGGACTAAGAGTTACACATACATACACTCGAAAAACATAACCCTCCTTTTTGCGCAGTCGGGTAATAAGGTGAATTGTCCAGCACACTCTCGCTTTTTTCATTATTTCTTCATAACTCTCTGCGGTCGGTAGCAGACCACCATAATCCCTTTTTTAAACCCTTTTTCAAACCGGCTTTACTTACAGTAATTATCTCCCAACTTTCCCTCAACTTAATCTCTTAAGAGCTTTAACTACTTAAACCATACTTAAACCATACTTAAACCTTTAAAAGTGAAACTTTGGCTGTCTATTGAACCTTTTCATACAATGCCTTTGTCGTATCATTAATAAGTTCTATAGTAAATTCACCCGATAACGACTGCGTGGCGCCATAGTTGCGATACGGAGGCCCCAGGTTCGGTCCCCGGCCAGCTCAGTCATTTGCCAAAGAGTTTTCTTCGGGGTTTTCGATAAACTAAACTAGTGGAAATAACCGTCCGGTATTGCATGAGTCTCGATGCGATGATGACCGCTTACCATCATCAATCTCGTCTCCTTGTATCTCATTAAAACACATTCCCGTCGTCACCAAACACCGAGTGCTGTTAACAATGACGAATGGGCTTACTATTGTTAATTGTGAATGCCTCAGAAATAACATTCATTTGCCTCCCCATTGGCAGCGACTAGCAAATTATACTCGTTGGTACATGGAGCAGGGAACGGCCTGTGGAGGAAGCCAAACATTGGTGGACAGACGACTAAGGACTGATATTTAAAATTCGCGCACGACTGCGCGCGACCGATGTATGGCGCGAGAACAGCTGACGATTGGACTCGCAACGTTCAAATAATATCAGCTGTTGATGCCATCTTCTAAACAAAACGAAACTAGCGCCGCCCCGTGGCGGAGAGTCATACTATGTCAACACTACAGCGGCTTTAAGTCAGCTGACATGTTGAACTAGACGTTTGGTTGTATGGTGTCGTTCAATTAACGTGCTAGCTGTTCAATCAAACGTCTATTTCAACCAGTTGACGATATTTACATCGCAAGCTCTTTCATGAATGAGAATACAGTATAAATATATGGTTATTTAAATGATGGAAATGTATCTTATATCGCCAGTTACGCATGAATGATTAATAGTTAGAATTATGTTTTCAAAATACAAAAAATTTATTTTGGAAAACTAGAAACTTAGTACAAGCGCAGTAACAACTTATTTGAACTTAAGTATTTATTACACAAAGAAAGGCTGAAAACTGTGCAGATGGAATTCTAGTATCCGCGATAGGTTTCCCTGTGCTGCGGCTACCAGTGACTCCCGGTTACACCAGTGCGTATGTACATGCCAGTGCTTTTGGACCTATACTTGCTTAAGTTAGTATCAGTTAGTGAATAGGTGGCTGATTACTTATTTGTAGAGAGTGGAATTGAGGTAAAGAAAAAAAGTAGCATGCTCATTGTTAATGTCTACTATTAGTGATTCGTGTAGTAATGCATAGTGTATTGTAATAATAGTGTTTAGTAAATTAAAATATATATATATAGGTTTATATATATATAGTTGAGTAAGTTTGTGTTTAACAGTATATTGTCTATGTTTTTGTCTATGTACTCAACTAGTTAGAATTAAAAAAATGTAATTAATTTAAAAGATGTGCTGCTGAGAGTTTTTTGCCACTTTTCCCCTCAGCGTTGGCACCTTTTATATCCTTGTAAAATAAAAAAAATATTTACGTACAAAAATACGAGTATGTACAATGTTACTTGCAATAAAGACATAATATATGATTCCAAAAATTTTACGCCACCATCTTGTTTTTCCGTCGTTTTAATTTTATTGTCAATTAATTAATTTATTTATTTATTCATTAAAAAGTATAGCATTACAGTTATATTCCCTATACATTTCATTTCGTCATTAATTACATCATTATAATGTCAATAGAAAACGAACATAACAAAAAAAAACAGATGCCTCTCTCTGCCACAATGAGAGTGAAGTGACAACGGGCGGAGGCTTAGCGGACCTGTCCCCATACAGCACGTTAGGCTCTCTCCATAGAGCGCGTCGTTCGTTCCCTCATGCATTAAACTAACAGGAGCCGAAACTAAATCAAAACTAAACGATTTCAAAAAGAGACACTCGCTATTAAAACTACATTATCCACCCCTTCTGTGGGGCGCTTTGTAATCCACGACTTGTTACCTATTGTGTATGCAATAAGGTTTAAATTCGTATGTTGCGGTGAAAGTAATCTACCCTCACTAAGCTGTTTTTTTTATAAAAACAATAATACTTATTTAGTGATCGCAATACTATTGTTGTAACTATTGTCGCTCTGTGAACAGATTATCCGTTTCGCTCGGAGCGGGGTTTTTTTCGTTTCCGGTGCGTTGTTAGGGATATTTGAGTAATACTACTAAGTAATTAAGTCTTAATTACTAATACTTGAATCCAATGGAATCAATATTTAACAAGTTTTAATTATAAATAAGTTTGAGATTTTTTCAAAATCTACTTGACCGATTACAAAAATTCTTTCATTGCTAGATAGTTTAGAATGCACACTATATTCAGTCAGTCAGTGGTTTAAGGGCCTTCCATGAGCCAACTAGCGCCGCCAATCTTTAAAAAAAAATGTTACAAATTATTATTTTTTATTAAAAAAGCTATGTACACAATCTTGATTAGGATAAACACTATTTTTTAATATACAATACATGGCATAATTGCGACAAGCAAAGTTGTAGTTCTCAAATGTACCAAAAACGGCCGTTTTTCGCAATTATGTGAATTACAACCGGCATTGAATCACGTTATAAATAAGCATTTTAAAAATAGTTTTTATCGTAATAAACATTACGTACATAGCTTTTTTAATAAAATTGATTAAATTGGAAGATATTATTTTTCAAAGATTGGCGGCGCTAGTTGGCTCATGGAAGGCCCTAATTGTTTGCAACGATTTCTTTCACTGGAATTTGACTTAATGGTCTAAGGTCATTGTGTGACTTGTGACGTACTTACTTAGTTCATTTTTTTGCAGTTTTGTTTTACTAAAAAACCTTACCAATTGAATATTTATCATGAGTACAACTCCCAGTTTCAATTTGTCGAATGAATTCAAGGACACCCTGTATAGAGACAGCCAAGTGTTGCGCTGTTTTTGATTGGTATTGTTTCCAAATCGACAGTTAATTAAAAGCGTATACAGGGGGCCTCAATAAGGTTGAGATTTTCTCAAGAACTACTGGACCGAATTTAATAATTCTTTTACAGTTACATAGTTTTAACTTTTATCTATCAAACAGTGAAAGAATTCTTGCATTAGGTCAATTAGTTTTTGAGAAAATCTCAACCTTAAAAACTCTCCTGTACACCTTTCTCTGTGTTCCAGCGAACTTCTAAAATCATATTGTGTTTTCTCTGATTTTTGAACTAAACTAGAGAGGAAAAATTTCACAGTAGTTCAGTCAACTGAACTAGTGGGAATTAAAGGTTTTTTTTCAGTGTAGTTAAGTAGGCGTACAGCTGAACATCGACTTTATAATTCATAATTCATTTATTCCTTGCTTTATGTGGTAACATGGTTGTTAGATAGTACAGGAAGTGCTCACATAAACCCTGTAAGGGCACCGCAACATTAGACACTTAAACATTAAAAATTCAATTTTGTCAGTCAGTCAGTCAATAGTACCTACAAAATATGTCGATCCCATACATGTTTGTTTCCATTCTACTGGCGTTAAGGACAGTAGAAGCCACTTGTCTTGTGCTGAGGTCATTGCACAAGGAAAGCCAATCGCGGATGCAGCGAACAAACAAACAGAGACAAAAATAGCGCCGAAATAGAGCCGCGTTAGTATCGCTACGCGCGCACTCATAGAGCAGGAATTTACCAAAAAAAACTGGTGTTGAACGTAGAGTGTACCAGTTGGCTACTCTCCAACTCTACAATTCCGTGGTACGTACTAATGTAGAGTGATAGTCAAGTTGTAAAACAATGGTTGACAACGGATATTATTTCTTGGAACGTTTTTTTTCTCAGAAAAATATGTGCTTCTTTACAGCCGCAATTAGATCATTTCGTTATGTCCCATGGGTTGATTCTTTGCCCTGTTTCTCTGTCCGTACATCCAGCCGTAACCTAGTTTGTATTCTGTACCTTTATTATTGTAAATTATTACATTACGTATGACATAACCAAGTGTTCCCTAGAGCTCATAAGGTTGAATAAATGAAGTATTGAAGAGCCTTCCTAGTTCACATAATTGCGAAAAACTGCCGTTTCTGGCACATTTGTGAACTATAACTTACCGACATTGAACCATAAATAATATTTATAGCAATAAACAATGTAAACGTAGCTTTTTTAATAAAATTGATTATACTGGAAGATATGATTTTTTTAAGATTGGCGGCGCTAGTTGGCTCATGTCAGCGCCTTAAGTGCGTTGTGGAGATTTATTTATTTATTTTATTAATGGACTCGACAGTTCGTCATTTACCAATGTCATGTTACAGAGAATTCAATATATAATAGTCTTCTATCTTCCTCCAGAGGAGTCTCCGTAGCGTCGTCACTCCGGACGAAGCAGCTCGACAGTCACGCTCACTCCCGAGCTTGTAGCGGGACTCTTGACCATAGCACGATACTGCAGATCTTGCTCAAATTATCCAATAACTTCACCATACTGTCATTCGCGAACATTTTCTGTTTAATTTAACGTGATATTAAACACAAAATAACCACTGTAGACATTAAAATAAAAAATAATCAAATAATTTTGCAACCGTCGTCTCCCGCCATTTTCAAAAGTGGAGACACGAGTTTTGAATTGATGCTTCGCCTCAGCGCCAGTGAGTTGTCCCTTAGAGAGAAAAAAAGTAATTAATCACCTAATATTCTCGTTTGCTCTATACATAAGCATCTCAAACGAACAAAGTTCAAGTTAAACCGCTCTCACATGCTCTACATTATTATACAAATGTAATTACGAACTAAACTACGACTAGTTAAACCACATTCCTCTAATCACATTCGCCTGCAAACACCCCCCCCCCCCCTTCCACCACCAAGCCACCCCCGGACTGACAGTAAATTAATATCTCTATTAAATTCCAAACTACCCACTAAAATTCAAATTAGTTCCGACTTATTACTAATCCACTAATAACCGAATGGAGTGTAACTGCAAACACGTAATGTAATTCCGCTTCGAGTCGGGGAGGGGAGTGGGGAGTAGGGAGGGGTCGGGGGAGGGGTGTGGGTAGTTGAGAATTTAATATTGGCGCGCGGCGGGTTAAGGCGGCGCGCAAATAAAACTGCGACCGCACCCCCGCGTTAAGGCGACAACTGCAACGCTACGTAGAGCCACTACCAGTGACTCTATTTGATTTTCTCAGCTCTACTTTAAAAAAAATATTGCATCAATCAATTGACGTAGACATGCTGAAGATAAATCTGAAATCCGTTTGTCGATATCTTGATTATTTCCAAAGATAATTCGGTTATGTCGAGTGGTGGGGGATGCTCCATCTCTTTTAGCGAAACAGTATTTTATTAGTAAGTATGTACTTTGTACGTACCTACATTTACCGAGTGCTCTCAAGACGGTGAAGGAAAACATCGTGATGAAACCTGCATGTCGAAGAAGAAGAAAAAATCTACGGCATGTGAAATCCGCAGTGTGCCCGCGTGGTGGATCATGGCCCCAGCTCCCTCGATATAAGGGAAGGTCTGTGCCCGAGCAGGGGGTGGGGGGAATATAAATAGACTGATGATGATGATGTAGTGACGTCACGGCCACAGTATGTCGTGTACTGTTGATGTCTTTTCCTAACCAAACTTTTTTTATAAATATACCTGTAATTATTTTATTTTTTATTTAGACATAAAATACTCTCAGCAGCACATCTTTTAAAATAATGATAACACAATTACTTAATAACTAGGTAATTAGGGGGTTTGAAACTGACATTGTAAGAAAAGAAAACAAGCTTTTTAAGTTGATAATAGATGGCGTTGCACCGAAGTGCGATATCATCGTAAAACACACAGCACCATGAAGAAAAAAAATGTATATCAGCTAAATATTTTATTATTATTGGTTTGTTTGTGTAATCTAAACAATACAGTACAAATTAATACTAGGTATGAAATACGACAAGCCCAAGTTACAAGCAATAACAACGCATTTAATGTTGACATCAGACCAGTCAGTGCCATCTACCGGGGAGAGCGGGACTTGCTTTCTTTTTTAAATGTAACCTTGAAAACCCCTCATTATATAACTATTACTATTGTTAGTAATCTAAACTCTATCCTTCGTGCGCGACCGGCATGCATGTCCAGTTGGTAAAATGCAAAATAGTCACATTTATCGTGTCATCAACTGGACACACTAAGATTTCCGCGTGTCCAGATGACGAAATAACAAGTGACACATTTTTGCATTACCAACTGGACACGCGTGAGTCCAGTTCGTGTCCAGGTAGCGAAATCACTCCAGCAACTCATGGTAGAGCCGCAGGTCTCCAGGCATTCGGAGTGAAGAGATTAGTTGTGAACTATCTGCGCTTCTAATTGCAGCTGCGGTAGAGTTTGTGTCATTTGTGAGGCGCGCGGTGGGCGTAGAGCGATGTAGAGCTGGGATTAATAATCTAGATCACAACTAAAGTAGGGCTGGAAATATCACAGAAAAAGTCACCTCTAAATGTAATTTTTGGCTGAATCTTTACAATCTTATATTAGTCTGATGACATACAATTTTATAATATGGAACTTTGAAAATCATCAAAACCTCTGAACCCCACATGTTCTAGGTAAACGGATCGAGATAGAAAATACTTAATTGCAGCCGAAACAAAACTTGTTCAGAAGTCCTGGACAGTTAGGTAACAATGATTAATTTTTATTATTGGTACTAATACTCTTCGTGTGTCTTCTTCTTCTGCCTCGCCTTTTCCCATTTATTTGGGGTAGGCCCTTCTGGTCATTTTTCTCCAGGACGGTCTGTCCTGGGTCATTTGTGGCGTGATGTTGTGGTCCTTCAAGTTTTTGCTTATCATTGACATCCATGTGAGACGGGGTCTGCCGCGACCTCTGGGCTGCGTGCTTATATCAAGCACTTTTCTCGTCATGTGTTCAGGTGGTCGTCGCATGACATGTCCGTACCATCTGAGTCGGCTCTCCAACAACTTTTCTGGGATGCTATACTCTTCGTGTGTACTAAAAATTAAAAAAAAAATTTTTTTTACTTTTCTTTGTCTTCGACGAAGACAAAGTATACGGGGTCCTCAATAAGGTTGAGATTCTCAAGAACTACTGAACCGAATTAAATAATTCTTTTACAGTTACATAGTTGTAACTTTTATCTATCAAACAGTGAAAGAATTATTGCAATAGGTCTAGTAGTTGTTGAGATATTCTCAACCTTAAAAACTCTCCTGTACACCTTTCTCTGTATTAGGTCACAAGTACAAAGCGTTTTATTTTTATAGGTATTTAAACTATTAATTTTATTTTCATTGCAGCCTGAGAGTCAGGCTTCCCCTTAAGTCGTGTGTCTGCGGATATTTTTACAAACGTTATTAGTGTCGCGGTGTGCGGCCCCGAGCCTAGAGCCGGCCCCGGACGAGCCAGAGCTGGCTTTATTAAATTGTGCGGCGCAGGCCGCGCGCACACCGCGACAGCCACTCGCTAGGACACTCGCACGACCACTCGCCTGACTCGAGCCTGGCTGTAGTGAGAATACGCGATAGCTGAGCTACATATCATCATCAGCTTACTTTTAAGCCTTTATGTCGGGACACAGACCTTACTTCGAGGGTACATAAGCCCAATGCGCAAGTGTAGGTCGATTAATGATTGCAATATGGCTTGATTTTTAGCTATATATACGAGTATATTTGTTTTTATATCTATCTATTGGTAACGTAAAAAATTACATCTCATTACAATAATAAAATATTATACAGAAAGCCGATTATCACTCGCTATTGGGTTTATCCACCCCTAACAGTAATTAATAAAACGACCCACAATCAATACCTGTAATCGATTATAAGAGATCATTCAGATTTTAAAACATCAATTCACTTTGGACGTATTAATGCCGGTGCGGTTAAAACATTAATCGAAAATTAAAGTTTCATTCTACATTCTGTGGATAATTGTTTTAAGTTTAATGTACTTGGGTAAAGAGGCTTTTTGTTACATGTGAAGGCGAGATCTTTCATTTTGTAATGATTTTTCAAAGTCATATTTTGTTTACGAGTTCATTATCAATTCATGTAATCATAAGAACTTTTATTTTACGAATAAGAGCAAGATGTTGTCGTGGGTATTCCAGCGCACTGTCCCGCTGTGTGCGCGGCCTAAATCCCCTGGCGGCCGTGTGTTTGCGCCGAATCGCAAGCAAATTGCAGCTCGCATCCCGACACTGCGCGCCCGTTTGCACGCACGCCGACCGGACGGGCAAGACACTCTGCTTCTCAGTTATGACAATAATATTAAAAAGAAATGTTTACATTTTATTGTTGATTTACATTTTACAGTGACCAGAGTCTCTTTTTAGGCCTGTGTGGAGGCTTCGCTCTATATTAGCCATGACTTGAGTAACATGCTAAAAATAATTTTAAAGTTAGGCTTAGTTAGTGTACGGTGGAACACAGAGAAAGGTGTACAGAAGAGTTTTTAAGGTTGAGATTGACTCAAAAACTACTTGACCTATTGCAATATTAAATTCGGTCCAGTAGTTTTTGAGAAAATCTCAACCTTATTGAGGCTCCCTGTATACTTACCTATCTGTCTTCGACTGCACTTATTAGAACAAGAAACATTTTTATATAATTTATTTATATTTATAGTTATGGTCATCAAATCTAAAGGTCGTGAATGGATTGAAACTCCATCATCTTGCTGTCAAGCATCCGTTTTCTGCCCTCAACCTGTCTCAGTTGGCATGGCAATGGCCATGATCCAACGGTTCGGTGACCGAACGCGATCTGTTAGTAGGTAGATTATCTCCAAAATACTGACTCTGTGTCAACACTTCCCACACGCCCATCATATTCTGACAGACAGCAAATTTGTCACGAGTGTCAAGCGAGTGGCAGGCGAGTCGCTCGCCCGCTACGAAGTTGAAGGGATGTAAGCTCCGAAATAAAATGATTTTTATTGGCGTTTGTTATCCCTGACCAAATTCAATAGAATACAAATATTAATACGCCGGGCGCATTGCGCCGTTCTCGTCACTCCGGCGCTGCGGGGCATCTTCTCACAGAAAAAGTAACTGTCTGCCAGTGCGCGAGTAAGTGTCTCTGTGTGAACGCGCTTGCCGAGTAACTGTGTTATGATTGAGCATCGGCAGCGAGTGAGTGGCCGCTATTATTGCGCGGAGCAGGGACGGATTAGGGACATTATTAGTGTGTTTAACCTCACCCCTCCTCACTCCGCCCCCAGCCGCTCCAGAGGCTGTATATTGGACTTATTCGTTGTGTAAGCGCCGCGGGCGAGCGACTCGCCTGCCACTCGCCTGCCACTCGCCTGCCACTTGCTTGCCACTCGCACATATGACACGTTATTAGATCTCTGTTATTGTCATCGTATCAATAGGGATAATGCATTATTGGGATTCAGGATCAGATTATACGAGTATGTGAGACGGACGGGCGGATTGGAATATAGGGAATAACAAACTGTGTGGTGGCAATGAGGTTCGCCAAACGCAACCTCCTAAACACTTTCTAATTTAACACTTTATAGTTTAAACAGAGTATGAAACTGACATTAGGTTTATGGCTAACTGAGCATAAGATGTAGGGCTAGTATTTTTTAAGGTTTAAGTAAGCATGTCACTCACTACACAAGACAATGAATAAATTAATTATAAATTATGAAATTCCACCTGCAATAAAACTTCTGCGCGACATATCCGCCAGTCTGTCCGACAGCAACTTGCAAGTGTAAACTAATAAATTTAATAATAAATTTTATTTGAGTATCATTAATAAGTAACAAGTGCTGTCGCGACAGCTTCTTTGGCACTTCAAAGTCAAATTATTTTTAAACTTACAAGGTTTGTATACCTACATATTAATTTGACAAAACGGGAATAACCGCGTTAAACATTTATTATTGATGTCTCGATATTTCGACAGCATTGCAGCCATCATGGTCACGTCAAATTATTTATTTGACTGCAAGTAAGCAAATATTTTTGCACAGCAACGTTTTTTTTAAATTTACATTTACACCGCTTTGCAAGGAAAAGGTGCCAACTCTGAGGAGAAAGGTGGGAAAAGCTCGTCTTTTAAAATAATAACAATTTAATTACTTGATAACTAGGTAATTACATAATTATTTCCAGCCTACTTCATGCGAGTAGTTGCGGGAAAATTACAGGAATTAGATGTGTAAACGGTATTAACTCAAGCACTTGCGCGAGTTTACTTGCAGGTGGAAACGAGGCTTAATTCAGTAAAAAGGGATGGCTTATGACAAATTAAAATTGTGACGAATTGCGTTGAATGGCGACCAATCCGTAAAAACTCTACATTTACATATTTTTACTGATTATTTTGACAACAAATACTGATGTTGACAAATATTGAAAATTAACATTAAATTATTTTTACAAATCTACACTCCACAGAGACCTAGAGGAAAGATTTGTAACGAATAAACTCAAAAACTACTGAAGCGATTTCAAAAATTCTTTCACCATTGGAAAGCTGCATTGTCCCCCGTAACTATATTTATCACCCGTGCGAAGCCAGGACGGGACGCTAGTTAGACATAAATTGGTGGTCAACTGTGCGGTTTTAATATCAATTGAAGAATAAAATAATAACTTACAGACATATAAAAATCAAATATTCCGATCGTAGCCATTTCTCGTAGCTACTATATGTAATATAACCGTTCGGTGGAACACAGAGAAAGGTGTACAGGAGAGATTTAAGGTTGTGATTTTCTCAAAAGCTACTAGAACTATAGTTCAAAAATGATGTTATAGTGCAAAAATGATTATTTGAATTTATTTTTATGCGATTTAACTTTAGTCTACTTTAATTTAATTTATTAATTGTAATTTATATTGAATTGGAATGAGAAAATTTATAATAAAATATAAAACTATTAAGTATATTAAGTTGTAGTGCCCTTGCAGGGTTCGTGTGAGAGTCATTAATAATGTAACACCATGTAGGTACCACATGAAGGAATAAATTGATTTGATTTGAAAAATTCTTGCACTGTTTGATAAATAAAAGTTAAAATTATGTAATTGTAAAAGGATTCTTAAATTCGGTCCAGTAGTTTTTTTTAAAAATCTCAACCTTATCTAGGCACCCTGTATACTTATCTCTGTCTTCGACTGCCAATAGTTGCAATGCCACACGTGCTATAAACTGTCAGCCAAACTTTTACTTTCGAAATAGTTGAGAGTGGTTCCGAATAGTTCCGATACCAAACTTTGCTCTCCACTAGCACCATCTGCCGCGGGGCGCACGGCTTACAGGTAACCACGTGTACCGCTAGATGGCGCGCCCCGCCACACGCGAGCAAGCCGCGCTATACTCAACTGCCGCACGACGATACCGAAGGAATGAGTTCTACTACTGAATGATAGATGGCGCTGGTAATCTCATTTTATATTTGGACCAAGATGGATTGTTTTTTTATTTATTTTATTTTTATTTTATTAATGGACTCGACAGTTCGTCACTTGCCAATGTCATGTTACAGAAAATTCAATGTATAACAGTCTTCTATCTTCCTCCAGGGGAGTCGCCGCAGCGTCATCACCCCGGGTAGCCGCGTCTTCATGTCTTCATCCACAGGAGACGCCGCAGCGTCAATCACTGTGGACGAAGCAGCTCGACAGTCACGTTCACTCCCGAGCTCGTAGTGGGAATCTTGACCATGGCGCCAAACCTCAGATCCTGCTTGAATTCTTCAATAACTTCACCATACTGTCATTCGCGAACATTTTCTGATTAATTTAACGTGATATTAAACAAAAAACACCCACTGTAGACATTAAACTGAAAATTATTAAATAATTTCGCAACCGTCGTTTCCCGCCATTTTCAAAAAGCCCCAAGATGGATTGTTGTTTTTCTCAATCGTAATATTTATAAGCATGAATGAAAAATACCGCGTGTCATGGAGAAAGCCCAAAGAATTTATTGTACTGTTTATATAAAATTTACTTAACGATGGCGTAATTAATTGCGCATAAAAATTCAGTCGTTTAGTTTTACATCGCTCCGTGCCCACTTACTTACTTCTCTTACTTTGAAAATAGATCCTTTTATTCTTTAATGCACTTTTAGCAGGTTGATTACAATACAAGACATGGAATAAGATGTAACTTAACTCTAGATTAGAGTTCTCTACCAGCAAACCAGTGAAAGAGAGAGAGATGAGATCTGGAGCAGGCAGAGCAAGTGGACACAATTATTTTTAAATAGTATAGGTACATAAATCATACCTACATGCATACCAATCTATCATACATAACTAGATCTATCGTTTTCATGTTCAAATACAATAGAATTATAGGTAACTACAGTTAGACGATCATAAGTTGTTTACTTACATAATAAGACACTTGATTTGGGCTGCGGTATAGGTAGTAAATGGATAAACCTCCTTAAGTAATTTCAGCAAATGAATGAACCAAGAAGCAATGTCAAAGAAACACGACGTCACACGGATCCCTTCCTCCCCCGCCCCCGCCCCGCCCCGGCCCCTACTAACAATGTCTGTGAAACTAATTAACTGCGAGAACTCTTCGCTCACAAAAAAGCGGCTCCTCACTTAATGACGTGGTTACATAAAACTCTCGCTCGGAGCCAATAACCAAACACAATCAGCGCTGTGGGCGGGCCGGGGGGTGAGGCGGGCACGGCGCGGGGGGTTGGGAGGGGGACTCATATCGCGGGAGAACAATTACGACAAAACAAATGAGAGCTAACGAAATTCACCTCCGAGAGAGAGACGGGAGTAGGGGGGCTGTGGAGTGGAATTGGTTTTTTTTTTAAGTGTTTATTGTGTGTTTTAATTTTACATTACATTTGATTTATTAAGTGTTTTAATTTTACACGAGCGACGAAAGGACGAATATAAAGTACTTAGGTACCTACTTTTACTTATGTAGATAGTTTATATTAAAGGACATACGACTTTTCGATTAAAAAAGAAATTGTTGTCCCATATAAAGGGATAAGCTGATCGATAATCTGTACACAATATGGAGTCATAAATATTTTACAGTCGACAGCAGATCAATGGTACCACATGTAGTACGATTTCAAGTCTTACGACGCAAATAATAAGAACTGTCAAAAGTAAAAAGTGTTACCATGGATCTGCTGTCGACTGTACTTCTTCTTCTTCTTGACGCCGGATGTTTTCCGCACCTGGTCGCCTGAGTAAAAGTAAAACGAACTTATTATCATTAATAAATAGTAAGTACTTACAAAGAAATAAATACATTGTTATAAAATATAAGTCATACATAAACAATAGATTGCAACTATGAACTAAAATGCAACTATAAAATGGATATAATACCTACTAATAAGAGATAACGACTATAATAAGTATAACAATATACAAACAAACATTCAGAATTAATGATAAATAGGGCGCTAGCTCAGCGTAGTGCTGCGGCATGCCACAGCGCTGGTTATCAACTAGCCCCTGGCAGAGTGGCAGCCATTGGGCGTAAATGGTGCAGAACCCAGCTCGCTCCAGAACGCCAGCAGCCTGCGGGTGCCGCATGCGGCCTGGGGGAGGGACCCTGGGTGAGCAAAAATTTTGCATTTTCAAATCTAATCTTTACAAAATCCTGGCAAGTAAATGCTATTATTCTATTGACGAGTTTCTTAACGATAAAGTGGTATGACATATTATGAATTTGACTAATTAGTAATTTATTTTAATAACAATTAATAGGAACGGGGCAATTTGACATTTAATTTTATTGTATTTTGGTTATTAGTATGTATTCAATAAAAGTAAATTTATATTTAATCGATGTATTGAGTAGTTAAAATATATTCTGAACATTAATATTGTAGGCCGAAAGGCAGTTGCAGCGAACATAATTATCTGTGAACATCTGTATTTATTTACCTGCAATACCAATAAAGAACTTTGAACTTACTTATCTACCTATAAGAGGTGCATTTGATTTTTATTGTCTCCACTGCTCCCTTGTTCCGACGCCGGCAAAGGGCTGCGCTGTGTCGGGTGTTTTCGGGTTTTTTCAAGCGCTTTGACTTGCAAATTGTTCTCCTCCCTCCCAACAACCCCTTACCTCGCGGGAAACTTAATTAAAAATCCGCCGCGACCGCCGCGCCGCCGCCGCCGGGTGGAGCGCCGCGGTATCGAGGCACGCGACGCCAGCGCGCGGCGTCGAGTAGCGGTACTAGATTAGTATGGGTGATGTTTCATAGATGGCGCGCTGATGGCTCATTTATAATTTATATGAATCTTAGATTACATAGATTACTAATCTATGATAGAAATAACCATAGCTATAAAGTAAAAATAGTCAAATTAATCTTTTTATCAATCTAGTAGTTTTATAAAGATTTACGATAAGTACTTACTTACAAAGTTTTTGTGAAACTTTGTCTTTCGTTTTTGTCAAAATACCATAAAAATATCTACCCGCTGTAAAGGCACTTTGGTCTACCTACACCAAAAGCCGAAAAGGAGTTTTTCAAAAATCGGTACTTACCTACCTGAATAATATTTTTGTTACACAACTTTTCTTTTTAGGCGATATTTTCTTACATTTTTCACACATTTTGCACCAATTATTTAGCCGATGGAGTTTTATTTTGTATGAGACATTAATGGCCTTCATAGAGCCAACTAGCGCCGCCAATCTTGAAAAAAGAATATCTTCCAATTTAATCAATTTTATTAAAAAAGCTATTTACGAAATGTTTATTACGATAAATACTATTTTTTAAATGCTTATTTATAACGTGATTCAATTTCGGTAAGTTGTAGTTCGCATAATTGCGAAAAACGGGCGTTTTTGGCACATTTGTGAACTACAACTTAGCTTGTCGCAATTATGCCATGTATTGTAGGTATATTGAAAAATAGTATTTAAATATTTTGTAAATTGCTTTTTTAATAAAATTTATTATATTGGAATATATTATTTTTTTAAAGATTGGCGGCGCTAGTTGGCTCATGGAAGGCTCTCATAGAACAATGGTTGTTCAGTTATCTCTCTTTCCGTTACACATCTGTATTACTTTAACTAAGTAATTACATTTATTACCTACGTCTAAGTAATTCACACGTAGGAAAAAAAAATGTATGCTCCGTATCAAGCTTACTTCATAAAAAAATATCTCCCCATCTTTCGTTTTCTATAGAGCCTGTTTGCAAACAAATAGCTAACAAACAATTACAATGCACTCGAGACGCACAGAAACTGTTAAAAAAACGTTTTGTGTCAAAAATAACGCCTTTCAACAATGACGCAACGGATTACCACGATACATTTAGGACACGAGAAATAACGAAATAACTCCTAAATCAACGCAACACGGTGTACTCTCACATTATCCAAACAGCAAAAATATATTTGCACAGAAGTGTCGGCGGTTTGATACAAATAGAATTATGTTCGCGGATTATAGAAACTTAACACGATATTACAAACTTATCATTGCCGCCCGTTAACTGAGAACTACTAACAAATTATATGCAGTGCTGATTTGTTGGAGAGTAAAGTTAAGTTGGTCGATGTAGAGTATGAGCGTTGCACAAACTCTCGTAATATCATAGCACGTGTTCCGAGAAGGACTCTACATTATTGTAGAGCAGGAAACAGATACATTACACAAAGCTTTGAACGAACCGCAGATTAGATGAACAAAAAACATACTAAGACATACTTACTAAGATTATCCAGATATTAGGTTTACTTATACTACAGTACCGGTGCCATTAATATGAGTTAGGTACTCTCTGTAGTAAACTCGTTCGTTATCGACTGCGTAAACACCGTAGAGCACTGTACCTAACGAGAGTATTCATTGAGCGAAAAGGAATGAACACTAAATATTAAATGTTCTCCAATCGCCACGACCGGGATTCGAACCAGGGCAACCTCGCCATTCCGTGGCGCGCTATATTCCAACAGAGACACCGTGACTCTGATTCGGGTCGGCGAAGTCATTCTCCATATTCATCGACAGCTCAGTTGGAGTGGAGCGTGCCACGGAATGGCGCGGGCCTTGGTTCGAATCCCGGTCGTGGCGAATATCTTCATCCAGTTAGGTAGTATTATTTAGATTTTCGTTTCTCATAGCGGATAATGCAAGAAAAATTGTTACCGTAACTTTTTATGTTTCAGTATTGACAACTCACACCTCGTATCCACTCGGCAACACGTGACGCTCAACAAGAGCGGCAACGTTGCACAACAACGCGCGACGTTGCCAGCTGGCGAACAACATCACCAATGGTACAGTCGAAGACAGAGATAAGTATACAGGGGGCCTCAATAAGGTTGAGATTTTCTCAATAACTACTGGACCGAATTTAAATTTATTTTACAGTTCCATAGTTTCAACTTTTATCTATCAAACAGTGAATGAATTTTTGCAATAGGTCAAGTAGTTTTTGAGAAAATCTCAACCTTAAAAACTCTCCTGTACACCTTTCTCTGTGCTCCACCGAACCAGCACCAAGTTCCTCGATGCCGCTCAATATGTTGAGCAACATGTCGCGCGGCAAATGTTGCCCAGCGTATGTAAAGACAATATCCCACTCGCGGATATTAATAAACCATTAATTACCGGGAAATAAATGCACTGCAGCATGTGTGAGGATGGAGGAAGCGCAGTGAGGCCTGCACAGCCTGCAGCCGGGAGACAGGGAAATGGAAAACTTAATACAATTCACGATATTCATCACTGCTATTATTCAGTTTTATAAATAGACTCGACAGTTCGTCAATTGCCAATTATATGATGGCACTGGGAGGCAAGAGGAAAGCCTTCGACAGAGACACAGGCTCGATAGGGTTGAGGTTCCCAACCTTATTGAGGCCTCCTGTGTATAAAATAAAGAATGCAATAAAAATTTTGAATTTGAGATTGTAAAAAATATTTTACTAGTATGATATTACAGGGTGACCTTTGAATTCATTCGACAAAATTAAATGGATGGTTAGGATTGTGACATAGGTATATTAATTCTGCACTTAAACAATTTGGTGAAAAATTAAAAAAAATCTTTACAATATACTTATTCAAATATCAAAAAAAGAATTAATTTGATGTGCATCGTTATTGTACTTTGATTTTTTTAAACTTTTTAATGTATTTTTAATTTATTGTAACTAAAAAAAGGTTAGCTGCCCATACAGCAATGTAATTTTACAGACTATGAATTCGTGTTTATATCATAGTCTTCGTTCTTCCTTCTGTTTCGTCTTAAGTGACAGTTATTAACCATTCTGTGACTTTTTACACTTTTTAATAGAAGAGGAGACTATTATTTTCTTCAGTTTATTATAGGATTATATTCTTTAGACTCTCTCTATGGCTCCCTGCGTTCGTTCCTTCATGTACCGACCACACGCTGGGTCATCCTCTAATGCTGCATTCGCGCGGGATTACGGCGCCCAATGCGCGCTAATAGGCGCTAATGTGCGCTAATGCGCGCTAATGTGCGCTAATACGCGTGCAATATGCCACAATATGCACTAATATAATACCGGGGCGACGCCGAGGTTATGGGGTTTTACGGCTTGATGCGCTTCAATGTGGGACGGAGCATTGTTGGGATTGTACAGAATGTTGTTTGGAATACTTATAAGTAATGCCGAATTAAATGATAACGATTTTAATCATTTATTTATTTTATTTTTTATTTATTACAACTACAATATCTTGACAGGTACCCCAATACGATATATATATTTGCTACTTACCTATACTGAAAAAAGGGTTGCATGTAGCAGATATAGTTATTTACAGTAAACTATATAACAGCTAGGTAAATAGCTGTTGATTTCTAGCTAAAACAACTACGGCCTTGTCAGTCAGAGCAAATACCTAAGTAGTTGTAAACAATGACCAATCAAACTAGCTATGAAGACAAATAGATCTTTCTTCTGCGACGTGTTACCGTGTTACGAAACACGGTTACCGAAACATGTTACTGTGTTTCGTAACACGTCGCAGGAGACGCGGCTTTATACCGCTAGTAGCTGCAGTTGCGAAAGGTAACTAATATTTTCTTACCGTAATCCAGCTGATATTAATCTGTGTTTTGTATTTTCATTCAAAATACAATTATGAAGAGTTAATTTTATCGCAAACTCTTTTCAATTCGCTAATTTGTTTTTTGTCTCGGTAATAATCACAAATGAAATTGTTTGCGTAACTCAATTATTTTTCATTTTTCGCATCAATTTACTCTAACGAATTGCGACAAAAGTTTCAATAGCGCCGCCGGAACAAACTCAATTATTCGATAATTCTGTTTGTACTAAATAAGAAAGAATATAAAAATTATATTTTAAATGAGTAAGGTTTCCTATATAATCTTATATGTATAGGAAAATACAAAGAAATAACAATAAAATTACTAAAATCTAACATTAAAATTAAAAACTAAAACTATTTCTAGGTATATTAAAGTATTACCAGCACAATCATGCTGTAACACCTGTATGACCCATATCTCAGAAACGCGAGGACGGACCAAGTCGAAATTAATACCAAATACTCAGGTCTGCAAGTTCATGCAGCCGTGAAAAAATCAACCTTCTATGTCAACGTAATCAAAAGATATGGCCGTTTATGTCGCATTTTGGCACATAATTGTATGAAAACGCAAACACTCAAAACCTATAGGGTACTTCCCGTTGACCTAGAATCTACGGAACAAATCTGAAACCTATAAATTTGAAATTACATCCCTCCAAAAATATTTTTTTGTTATTACAAACTTGTATTTGGAGATGATCAACTAATCAGGAGTATGTCGATGTGATATTTTGATAATGGCAAAGATAAGTTTGGTCTCTAAATCTAGTTGTATGTTTTCGTTAGAGCAAAGTTACGGGGTTAAGTTGCGTTGCACGGAAGCCTCGGGGCGCGAGGCAGACACGCACTTGGCCGGTTTTTTTTTCAATGTATGTGCCAATAAGACATCACATGACCCATGGACAAACCATGGGGCATGGTCCAATTATGATTCCATGCTAACTTTCGACCCAGCAGCGCTCAGCGACGTCAATGTCATCGGTCGAACTTACCATGAGGTCTATAGTCTAAACTCAAATGCAGTGTTGTAACATGATTTTAATAAGTAAGTATTTATTTATTTTTAAATAATAAAAGAAAATTAGCAATGTTACACTGATCCAACTGAGATGTCAGCAGTAGGTCAGCACAGTCCAGAGGCGGGAATCGAACCTGCTTAGCCTGCACCGCTGTCTCCCGTCCCAACCACTGAGCTCCTGAGCCGTGTAATGTGAGCCAAAGTCACCATTTCCGCGCACAGGGCCGCATCCGCGCGGGGCCCATTAGCCGGGCCCCCGCGCGGACGCCCGTGCGGGCGAGATGTCGCACTCACTCGATACAGCCGCGCGGACGAGAGTTATCGCGCTGTAACGGGCGGCAATGGCGCATGTCGATGTTTGTATTTCACAAAATGGATTAAGATAATTTTTTTATTAATGTATCTAAATTTCAATTTGTCCGTAACTGCCTTTTTAAAAATAAACAATTATTTTTAAATATTTTGATGAACAAATATAAAAATGACGTAAGTACCTAATCCGACTCCAAGGATCATAAATTGGTAATGATCCTTCGAGACGAATTTTGTTGTTCTTAGACTTAGAAGACAAGTTTTATAATGTAGTGACCAAAGCAGGTTTTAAAGTTACAATAGTAATTATGTAAATAAGGCGACTATCGAAGTAATGGGGTATTCAGATAACGCTCAACGTTTATTTTATTTGCTTAAGTACCTAATTTACTAAGTCAAAATTATTCATTTAGCGATATCGATAAACGACTGTAACGTCACTGGCTGCGGGGCGCGGGGCGCGGGGGGCGAACGCCCGAAATTGGAGGAAAACTTTCGTGAGGGGAAATGAAATGGGATTGATAAAAATTGGAACCAAGCCGCCGGCCGCAGGGACGTACTCAGGCGGGGGGCCACGGCCACGAGCGGGGGGCGGTTGGAACACAATACCTGTAACATAGGACATTGTAATGTGTGTCCCTCCACCATAGTTATCTGCCTAGGTTTAAGTTTTCGAATATAATAAATAGGCTACATTACTAAAGGGCAAAGTTAAGGTTTGAATCTGGGTACTTCATCGGCCTCATCACTTACCATCACGTGCAATCACTGTTTAGTTCGATACAAAGACATGCAAATAAGTCCCAATTTTTACATGAAGGTTAAGTCATAAGTAAGTACAGTGATTTGATTCGTTAACTCCATCAAGAACTAGATTTCAATCTACGAAGAAGATGGGCTACTCTGGCCTAGTGAGAGATATGGACAATATAATTATGTTAAGAATTAGGGACAAAAGTCTCAAGTAAACAAGTCATAATAAATGTAGTGACAGTGTTTAACTAGGTACAGTCCACAGCACATCAAGTGTAACACTTTTGACCGTTCTTATTGTCAGTGTCATAAAAGTTGAAATCGTACTGCAAGTGCTCTGTTGTTGACTGTGCCCATTTAAAAAAATAAGTCTCACAAATCGATCAATTCATCGTATCGGTATAAAATAAAATGTATGTTTGTGCATGTTTCGGCGTAAATGAAGAAGTTATAGCACAAATGGTTTTACTTTCGATTTTACGTTTTTTTTCTCTAATTATTTCATAATTTAAACCATGGGCCCAATACAGCCCCCTCGCCAACTCCGCCCCTGCATTTTCCGAGGGCTCGAAATTCACTTAGCTTCGTTTGTCGAAGCTTTTCGCCTCTTCAAACTTTTCAATAGCCCCCAATCGAATTCAGTCGCTCCCTCCCCTCCCCCCCCCCCCTCCCCACTCCTCCCCCACACACACACCGGGAGGAGGCTGTGTTGTGTGTGTGTGAGGTGAGGCTGGCCGCGAGTGGGAACTATCGTATGTAACAGAAGGAAAGGTACAGAGGAGAGAAAATAATACGAGTAGAATCATTTATTGCACTCTTGTTGTTATACAGATGGAAAAAAAACCTTAAGAAGGTACATAGGTCTTAGTATTACAGCGTCAACATGAACTCGGTTTAGGCATAGTAAAATATATTGTAATTTATTTATAAATATTTATCCATTTATTTATTTATTTTATTAATGGACTCAACAGTTCGTCATTTGCCAATGTTATGTTACAGAATATTCCAGATATCATATCGTCTTCTCTTCCTCCCTCGCAGTCGCCGTAGCGTCATCACTGTGGACGAAGCAGCTCGACAGTCACGCTCACTCCCGAGCTCGGAGCTCCCGCTCTTGACTTCGAAGCTTCAGATCCTGCATGATAACGTGATAACGTGTGTTCCTTTAACGTGATATTAAACACAAAACAACCACTGGAGACATTAAACTGAACCTGAAACTGAACTGCGCAACCGGCGATTCCCCGCATTTTCAAAAAGTCATTTATCCATTTGCCATGTAAAAACTTACATAGTGTGCAAGTACTCTAAACTACCTACTAATAGAAATATTTTCACTGTGACCTATTTTTTCGTTCCGTGTAAATAATTAAAAAAATATTGCAAGATATGGGGACGGATTTAGGGTCAAAATCAACTCGTATGATGATTGCTGAAAATGTCTCTGAAATAAAATTTGCACAGTGGTGTGAATGTAAATTCTAGAAAAAAGTTATTTATACAAAGCACTCGTATTTCAATAAACGATATTAATCTGAATAGCTCTTGTCCAAACTCCATTTTGAACAGGTGATGAAACTCAATCCCATAATCAAATCCGAAAAAAATATAACAAAATTACAACCTACTTACAAAGTATCGCACAATGGTGCTCTCGAGGCCATAATCCGGCCAATGGTCATTTATGGCCGGTTTGTGTCTCACTCGGCTCATTGTGCACCACACTTCACACTGCGGTAACAGGAGACAGTTGAGAGTAGCGAAGAAGTCCCACTGTCTGTGGAGATGCCACAGAGACGAATCTAGGACTCGAATCGGGAATGAGACCTAATTTTTTGAACTTTCAGATAGATAAATTTATGGTCGGCCTGTGAAGGAGCCTGATATAAATTCCATATTTATTTCTATTCTACTAACGTAGTATTAGATATAGTGTTATACTTAATTCTACCAACACAAATGGTATAAGTAGTTATCTAAAATAATACACATTTTGATTTTGAATTTAAACTACTGAAAACTAGTAGCTACTAACTAGTACACTTAAGTAAGTAGTTAGATTATTTTTCATTTTCATTGGCCACTAGCATGTTAAAGCAAAGAGATGAAAATTATTTATCTACTCTTAAAAATTGAATAGGTAAGTACACTGGCTATTTTCCCGAATGTTGTCGTTTTATCAATATTTTAAATATTGTGAAACGACTAAATATTTAATATGACTAAAACGAAACTTCAGTACTTACCTCTTGTCATTGTTTTAGGAAACGACTCTGGTGCTTTAATATTAAAAAAATATTCTATATTTATATTACAGCTACCTGAATTCGGCTCACGGCGCACAGTGGTCAGACATAGCGCTCGCTCGGACATAAAATTTCGCCGAATCGCGCGGCTTTGCTTGAGGATTAGCGTTTTTGTATACGGTCGGTTCTTTAAAAGGCTTTGCCCGCATTGTGGCCGTGAGTGCTAATCAGTTTAGAATACTCGTTTGCTTCCTTGAAGATGCTTGTGAATGTCACACGTTGAGCTAATGCGAGCGTTTGTGAGAGTAATGGAATGGTGTGTATTCTTGATGAAGATTATTGTGTTGTAATCTGGGGCAGAGTTTTTATTGTGGTTTTTATGTTAATATTAATCTTAGTTGATCTGAGTTTGGTTCAGATGTAGGTACGAGTAAATAACTAGATAATTTGGATGTTTCATCATCATCATCAGCCCGTATCAGTCCACTGCTGGACGTAGGCTTCTCCACCCACGCCACTCAACCCTACTCTCGATTTTCCGCATTCAGTCCAATTTGAATGTTTATTACTAAACCATCTAACCATCATTTGATGTCAAACTAAGTAGGATTAAGTCATAGATTTCTCAACTCCAATACCGTCACGGGTGCAATACTAAAACCAGCCTTAATAAACATTAATTTCATGTTGAAGCAAAAGTTAATTCGAATATAACGACTTATTTCTTATTTCACATTAGCCACATACTTTTTTTTAGCCACACTAATATATTGATATCTGAACTAAAATTCTCACACGAAACAAAACTACGTTTCCAGCTACACATATACACTTGGTAACATTATAAAGGTACTTATAAAAAAGTTTAAGTATCCAATTGCGACAAAAACTTCTTTATTTCATTTGTTATTCATCTAAATGCGGTAAACATGTCGCATAATTGCTACCTTCGATTTGCCACAAAGCGAGGAAACATCCAATATCCATTCCCCGATCCCACAACAGATTGCGTGTCCGTGGCATTGTGTCACTGCGCCCACTGTGCTTGGTTCCACTATTACTTTGTGTTTGCCGAAACTTGTATTGACTGTAACATTATACTTTTAGAGCAAACAATATATTGAGTGGAAAATCAAGTTTTGTACATCGATATCTTTGTTGAAACCCGAATGAGCCAATTCTGAGAATTAACTATAAAACCTTTAACAAAACTACATTCGTAACCAAATTCAAAAATACATATCAATTTACGTATTTTTATTAGTGTCTAGGAAGTTATAGGTGTGCTGTCTAGTAACCATTCAAAGATATACTTTATAATAATTTTGTGTGTTTTATAACAATAACAAAATAAAACAAAACCTAACATTGTATTTTCAGTGACAGTTAAAATAGTAAACCCTTGCATTTAACTCACGAAACCAAATACATTCAAAAACATCAATTTATAATTAGATTTTTAACAAAATAAGTACTCTATTCTTATTACTCATGCAAAAAGAGAAAAATGTATTGTATTTGTATCGCAATATCTCGTTTAGAATCAATTTGTTTTGTACCGGTCTCCCCTCAAAGCTCAAAACGACAATTTGCCCCAATTAAAAACAGAAAAATTCAATTGCATTTCTCGTAAGCACCATATTGGGCGAACGCCTCAAACAAATGTCACTCTTTAACTATTCTACAAACTTAAACACTGGCAGAACTGAACCACTCTATCCTTTATTGGAAAGCAATAAGAATTACAAAAGTGCGTAAGTAGTTTTGCCGAAGCGTCAATGGATATTTTTTGTGTTTCATTGTATTATAGCATTTATTTGTCGCTAACGAGTCTGCGGGGCGCCGTGCGAGCGAGAGGCCGCTGTGGAGCGAGCGAGACGACATGTAATGTGATTTGTCCTGTCGCTGCGGTCGCGGCCGGCGCTGGACGGGACGAGTTTTTGGCCGAGTTTTTTTGCGCGTAGCACCACTGTGCACCGCGGGCTATTGTTTTATGTAATAATGTTTTGACACTGTATTGTAACACAAATACATACTTACAAAGTAAAAATATTAGCACAATTTCAGAATTAAAACTATGGTGAGCCATTACTACAAATTATTTAAACGATGGTGTGTGTCGCCGTTTCCGCATGAGAGATAGAGTTTTTTATTTATTTTATTAATGGAATCGACAGTTCGTCATTTGCCAATGTCATGTTACAGAAAATTCAATGTATAATAGTCTTCTATCTTCCTCCAGGGGAGTCGCCGTAGCGTCTTCACCCTGGGTAGCCGCGTCTTCTTGTCTTCATCCACAGGAGTCGCCGTAGCGTCAATCACTGTGGACGAAGCAGCTCGACAGTCACGTTCACTCCCGAGCTTGCAGAGGGAACCCTTGACAAAAGCCTAAAACACCAGATCTTGCTCAAATTATCCAACAAATTCACCATACTGTCACTCGCGAACATTTTCTGATTAATTTAACGTGATATTAATCTCAAAATAACCACTGTAGACAATAAAACAAAAAATATCAAATAATTTTGCAACCGCCGTTTCCCGCCATTTTCAAGAGAACCAGAGATAGAGTTACTAATAATAGTTGTGTACCTAGAATAGATGTTAAGTAATTGTGTTATCACTATTTTAAAAGATGTGCTGAGTTTTTTGACACTTTTTCTCCTCAGCGTTGGCACCTGTTCTATATACACAACGTGCTTACTTGCATAAAGAAATTTGACTTTGCCTTTATTTTAAATATAAACGGATATCACTCACTTATATTGTTGAAGTCGGCAAGTTTCGACCGATTTCGACGGTCTTTCTCAAGGTGATCGCGCCTCGTCCGCGTCGCCGGTGACGTTTCTTCAATCGAAATCGGTGGAAACTGTCGGTCTAATGCCGGCTTCCACAATATAAGTGAGTGATATCCGTTTATATAATAATTATGAATGTGTTTAAATCTCTACTTCCTGTCTCCTAATGAGTGGTGTGACTCCATTCCCTGTGGCTCTGGGAGTGTCCCGGGCTCCGGTGTCGTCTGGTGGTTCCCGCCCGTCGGCAGTTGTCACGCAGTTGTCGCGTAACGCTCACGTGTCATTATCGCTGCGGGAAGCCGGCCTTTGTGCGCAGGAGTGCAGCAGGATGACGGAGTAGACAATGACGTCACAAACAGTGTGGCAAAAACATAAAAGCGGCTGGCTTAAAATGAATTCTATATCGGGTTACCTACGCCATTGCAAATGGCATCGAAACTACTTTTTATTGAAGCAACATTTGGTCCATGGGTACCTGCGTTTGATCGAAACCACGATCTCTCTCAAATCTCGTCAAAAATTACAAGAAGGCAGAGATTAACAAGGACTGTCAGAGATTGACAAGAACTGTCAAAACTGACAAGAACTGTGATGATCAGCGCCGTGGTGCCAAAGTTATGTATTATTTTTGAAAACTGTAATTTTTTCATGTAATGTCTACTACGTTCCCAACGTAATTTAGAAAATTATCCCGAAATATCCCGTGACCCGGGGTTAAGAAACGCTGGCCTAGAGGGTCCCTACATGCCTCGATCCGGCCCTGTGGCCCACAGTGCGGGGGCCCTAATACTTATTGCATTCAAACTCGATCCCGGTTGTTGTCGGTGTAATGTGATCAAGTGGGAATTACATTGCAATATCATTTGGCTGGAATCAAAAGGAGACTCGAATATTAAATTGTTTGTTGCATTTGATTTTTAGTTATCGAATTCAAGCGTGATGGAGCTGGAATAATATACAAGTCATTATCTTTGATATTTTTTATTAATGGACTCGACAGTTCGTCATTTGCCAATGTCATGTTACAGAATATTCAAGATTCTTCCCTTGCAGTCGTCGTAGCGTCGTTACTCTGGACGAAGTGATTATTTTGTGTTTAATATCACAATTAATTAATCAGAAAATGTTCGCGAATGACAGTATGGTGAATTTATTGGATAATTTGAGCAAGATCTGAAGTTTTAAGTTTTTATCAAGAGTCCCGCTTCGAGCTCGGGAGTGAGCGTGACTGTCGAGCTGCTTCGTCCACAGTGACGACGCTACGGCGACTGCGAGGGATGAAGATAGAAGACTATTATATATTGAATATTCTGTAACATGACATTGGCAAATGACGAACTGTCGAGTCCAATAATAAAATAAATAATTTTTTGTCTGTCACTCATGGTAATGGTCACATACGACTTGTGGCAATGGCTATACTTGGTACAGATAACTAAATACCCGAGATCCCGTAAAGCCTAATAGCAGCAATAGAGTTTCCATATTACCTTGTTACTTGCCGCCGCCTCCCCCTCCCCCTCTCCCGCGCCTAAGTGACGTAAAGCGATAAAAATGGCGTCAAATCACCGGCGTTTTTTAATAATTGTTTTATGCTCTAACAAATGAGTTTGAAATTGGATCGGGCTCGGAGCGCTTACAAAAATGGATGCTTAATGCGATTAGAGCGAGCGAGACAGCGCTACCGGGGCGAGAGGGAAGGCAATAGTACTGTTTTGGATTTGGTTGTTGTTTCACGGTGAGCTGTGAATTAGTAGCACTCTCGATAACGATCTATGTGAAGTGAACTCATCACATTAGTTTACGTAATTAGCAAGCACGGGGCAGTAGAATTGAGGGTTCTCAGATGACAGGAGGCAACTATACCGAAGCACAAATCAAGTGTCTTATTCTGTAAACAAATACTACTAACATTTTAAGCGTTTCTGTAATTATTGTATAGTTATTTTCACATTATTAGATCGGATCACTTCGTTTCCGCTGACGATACTCTTTTCCCGACTGCGCTAGAAGGAGGGTTATGTTTTTCGAATATGAATGTGAGGATGTATGTAAGTTATTGAGTAATGTCTAATTTTTTGTCCCGAATTGCGATTCGTCGCATTCGGTCCCATTCGCATTTGGTCCAACAATGTCCAATGTGTGAAAGGTCCAATTGGCTCAATGGATTATAACCTCATATGATGTCGTTAGATTCGTCTTGATTGTATGAGTGATATAGGATATAAAAATTAATAAAGGGGACTTAAAATTTTGCAACCGTTTTTTTTATATAATTGGCATTTTTTAGTGTCGCTTTTACGGTGATAAAATGTTATAGATCAAGACAAGAGGCCTAGCACGCTTCATGTATAATTTCAATTCAAAACGAGCCCTAATTACAACAGCAATATTAATTAGTTAAAATTAAATGTCCAACAATAATCCAATTTGTCGCAGCATCGCGCAAACTCGGGAGACAACGTAAATCCGAACGTAACGCGATTGCCGCCGGCGGCTCTCAAGGCGCCACTCATTATCCCCCACCCCCCTCGCGCCCCCCACTGACCGGTCCGGGGGAAGCAGGGGGACTGGGGGGATAAGGGGGGGATTATATTGTTCCGAGTTAATAGGCTTTTTATTGTTTTATATTGCGCTGGGACTCCGGGCCGGAGGGATCGCACTTTGTTAGAAAACGTTGTTGCATTGAAAATCGAATAAAAAATGATAAATGGAGAAAAAAATTTCATCTTGACCGGGATTCGAACCAGGGACCTCGCCATTCCGTGGCACGCTCTATTCCAACAGAGCTACCGTGATATCGTACGGTGGAACACAGAGAAAGGTGCACAGGAGAGTTTTTAAGGTTGAGATTTTCTCAAAAACTATTTGACCTATTGCAAGAATTCCTTCATTCACTGTTAGATAGATAAAAGTTAAAACTATGTAACTGTAAAAGAAATATTAAAATCGGTCCAGTAGTTTTTGAGAAAATCTCAATACACAATAAATAAATATATTTTGAGTGCTCAATATAAGCATGGTAAGTAGTAATAAATATAAGTAGTCACGTACAGTCGAAGACAGAGATAAGTATACAGGGGGTCCACCTTTCTCTGTGTTCCACCGCACTATGTAATAAACTGAAAAGGTAAGCAGCAGACTATATAAGTATTTATTTTCGAGTTTGGACCTATACCTCAGTTCTCCTTTGTCTTTGAAACCCCGAACCTGTTCCCAATTACCCAACACACACGTTCCCGAAGCGACAACAGCCCGAAGCTGTTTTAACTCGGCAATTGTCTACAAATTAGTCCGTGCTTTTACAAGATTAGAGCGAGATGTCGTTAAACGCGATTATCGCGCCTCTCGCTCACACGCGCAGCTAAGGCTGCCTTTCCACCAGAGATGTGCTATGCTATGTGGATTTGTTTTTATATCCACAAATCATATTCGACTTCTATAGCAGTTGAATGACTATGATTCGTGGATACTAAACGAAATCCATAGCAAAAGCATGGTCTATGTTGGAAAGGTACCCTTAGGCTGCTTTTCCACCAGAGATGTGCTATGATGCCGCGAGGATGCGAAAGCTAAGCTACGAAACTATGTGCCCGTTTCCACTAACGCTACGCTGTGTAGCGGAGTGAGTAGGATGCACCGCCGCGAGGCAGCTGTGCGAGGAGGATGCGTGGCTCGAGCTATGCGATGCAGCGACAGGAAGAACATTCGCGCAGACATAGCTCTCATCCATAGCACGCATTCTTCCATATAACACAAAAAATATAATGTAACATAACTGAATTCATTTCTACCAGTGCATCCATAGCACGTCTCTGGTGGAAAGGCTTACGTTGCTATGGTAAGTCTAATAGATAATCTCTTTATATCGCAACAGTACATAGAAGGTATAACACATATTATTATATATAAACGGATATCACTCACTTATATTGTTTAAGTCTGCAATTATACCGACAGGTTCGACCGGTATAACACATGTTTATTTTTCCTAACCATGGATGCATTAGATAGCTACCAAGCATACTCATTGGTCCACAATTATGTAGCATAGTACTGGTGGAAACGAGTTCGGCTAAAATATGTTATTTTTTAGGGTTCCGTGTCTCAAAAGGCACTTTCGGTCGCTGCATCGCATAGCTCGACCCGCACATCCTCCTTGCATCATCCTCCTCCTTATATAATAGTAGTAATAATAGTTTAATTCGATAAATTGTTTAATTATATTAATTCGCTAGCGGGGTGGGAAGAGTGGAATTGAAATGTTCCTTTTATCTCACCTGGGTGGAAAGAGTGGATTTATTTTCCACTGTTCCCACCCCGGTGGGATGGCGAGGTGGGACAGGTGTAATACACGGCTGCGCTTCGCGGCGGCGCATCATAGCACATCCTACCCACTTCGCTACACAGCGTAGCATTAGTGGAAATGGACACATATAGCTTGCCTTTCGCATCCTCGCAGCATAGCTCTCTGGTGGACAGGCACCCTTAGCGTTTGTTGATTGTTCGTCGGAACTCATTTGGAATTGAAGTAATTATAACGTAATACAATTCTGCTTTGGAAGCGTGTCTCGAGATGATTCCCATTACTGAGGTATTTAGTTAATATTCACAATCGTAATGGCGAATGAATATTGTTATTTTATTTTAGCAACTAATTAATAACGGCACAAACTGTTATTTAAAAACTTTCTCGCACTGACTGGGTATATTGCGACTATCTAAGGTTTACATTATTTATTATTGGCAAGAGTTTCATAATATAAGTGCAGTCGAAGACAGAGATAAGTATACCTCAATAAGCCTCAATAAGGTTGAGATTTTCTCAAAAACTACTGGACCGAATTTAATAATTATTTTACAGTTACATAGTTTTCAAACAGTGAGAGAATTTTTGCAATAGGTCAAGTAGTTTTTGAGAAAATCTCTACCTCAAAAACTCTCCTGTACACATTTCTCAGTTTCAATTTGTCGAATGAATTCAAGGACACCCTGTATTCTAATTCATCATCATCATCAGTCTATTCATATGTCCCCACTGCTGGGCACAGACCTTCCCTTACATCGAGGGAGCTGGGGCCATGATCCACCACGCGGGCACACTGCGAATTGGCGGATTTCACTTGCCTTAGATTTTTTTTCTTCTACGACATGCAGGTTTCATCACGATGTTTTCCTTCACCGTTTTGAGAGCACTCGGTAAATGTAAGTTTTTCCGTCGAAAAAACCGAGGATAACTCATTGGTACATGGCTGGCCTTGCAATCGAACCTGGGACCTCCATATTGCAAGTCCATTGACCCAACCACTGAGCCACTGAGCTCTTTTATTATTGCTGTATTATAATTACGATAGCACCTCTCTGCAACCCTTTACCAATTCATTCATTCACTCACAAAGCAACAATGGACAAATATTTGTCAAATATTCCACCATAATTGCACCCACAGAACCTTCCACAGAAGGCTGTATACGCCCGCTGAAGGCTCGCGAGCGCCATTGAACGAGATAGTTATGAAAGGAATGATTGAATGATGAATATTAATCCTTTTGGTCGTTCAATGAACGGGCGGTAATCTGGGGCTACTGTGCGGTTCTTTACAATGTTATATTTAATTGTTGTTCACCTTGAAATGCACTTCATTCAATTGTAAAGAATGAATATGTAACTACTCAATTAATGTATTATTTTTTCTCAAAATTCGTCTACTTTGGAATAATTATTAGACATTTTATGTTGTAAATTCAAATTTCTTAATGTGAATGGCTTAGTTTTACAACAAATCAAAATAAAATAGAACAATAAATATTGTGTCTCGGCGCCCAATACGACATTGTCCCCTTTGGCGTGGCAAGGAGCTCAGCAAGCGCCTGAGGGAGGGGCCGGCAGAGGCTGAGCCTGGCCATACAGCGCGGGATGCCGCCAGTGTGATGGGCACACTCCTAAGAGGGCAGAATTTTTTAAACTGTTTTTAGGCAAGGTTTTTTTTTCTAGGTAGTTTTACAGTATTTTTAGATAGTATTATTAGTTTGTTTAGTTTAGTTTCATTTTGACATTGTAATTATTTAAATAAAAAAATGTAATAAAGGGGGGTAAAAATATTTAGACCTTGTTAATTACAACAACAGAGGAAATAAAAGAAAGTCGAAAAAGTAGCTTCTAGCGTATCTTCTTCTAAATAACTTCTGCTTATTCTTTCTTTCTTTATTTTTCTTTTTTCTTCGTCTTATAAAAAAAAACTTCTAAAGTATCATCATCACAAACAAGCCCAATGCATTTATTCCGAAGACATTTTGACACAAAATAAGGGCTTATCTACACATTTCATTTTTAGCTTTTTAATTCGTATTTAAGTTTAATTTATTATAGTTCAACCGACCTATTGTATATAGTTTTTAGTTAAGTTTCTATTTTTACTAGGTTAATATACAAACTAGACGAGGTGTAGTGTTGGCTAGATATAGGTAAGTATTTATACTTGTATTTGTTTTTTTATATAATATGTCATAGGTACTAATATTATAATAGTTATTTTTAATTTTTATTGTTTTATGAATAAATAGATATACTATACAGAATGAAGCTGTTTTAAACGGCCTGTGTATTAACAGCATCTCACAAAGCCGGTGTGTAACTGCGAATCAAGTCACAATTGGTTGCTTTTAAAAAAACCTCTATAATTTGTGTGTCCCGAGGCACTCACTTTGAGTGGGCCATGATTGGGCGCGTTACCCTGTCTGAGTGCTGCGTTTAATTTAATATCGTTTTGTTTTATTGAAGTGTATGCTATTTGTAAATTGATTTATAGTTTGTAAGCCTTTATCTTCTTGCTGTTATTCATAAACCTAGTTAAATCTCACTTCTCACTAAATCGTGTTGCTATTCCTTTCAGACTTTGTTAAAAAAAGGTTAAGATAGAAAGGGACAGGGGGCCTAAACGGTGTGCTGTTTTGTTAGCCACTATAATGTAAGTACTTACTGTTGCGATATAAACGGATTACTTACTTACTATAGTATGACCGTCTAAATCAGTCTTCGCCTGCTCGGTACAGGGGGGGGGGGGGGGGGTAACAGAAATGCGCCTGCCGCCCGCACCTCTCTCGGTCCCCGTTGTCGCCTTCCCCCGCATCCCTGTACCGCGCAGGCGAAGACTGATTTAGACGGTCATACTATAAACACATTTCCAAAGCAGCTGTATAGATTTATTACATACCACCGAAATTAGACCAAAAAAACTGAAAGACTCATCCCACAACTGTTCCCTAAAAACGTTAAAAAGCCTCAATTACGGCCAAATTACAAGTTTACACGTAAATATATCGATAGCTGCACTAAAAGCACTCCGCATACCAGAGTTTTTCACTCGAAACCCCAAAATTAGCATCGCTAATAAACCTATATTAACGTAACCATATATTAGGAGAGCTCTTCGGTCGCTTTACCTTACTCACTACATAAGATCTCCTAAGGCGACGTCTACGCATCAATATTTATCGTGATCCGGATCGCGATCCGCAGGGTGCGATCAGAATTAACAGCCAAAATCAGCTGTTTCACAATATTTGTGTCAAATTCAACGTTTTTACCTGACTGCGCAAGAAGGAGGGTTATGTTTTTAAGTGTATCGTATTTGAGTAAGTATGCATTTCAAATTCTTTGTCCCGCCCTGCAGCCTAAACTAAACGGACGCTCACAAACAATGCACAATACACAAGAAAAAGAATAGAATACTACAATACAAGATGACGGTGCAGTGGTGTGGATATTATGTGAGTCGTTAGATTTGTCTTATAATTGGAGGAGTGACAAAGGTTATAAAAATTTAAGTAAGTAATCAAAGGAATGATGCAGGCGTTTTTTTGTTTGTTGTTAATAATTTCTACTTATTGAAATACGGGATCCAAGTTCTAATTCTGGACCCTGCGGATCGCGATCCGGATCACGATAAATATAATTCATAATTCATTTATTACAATATTTATCACACACATATTAGGTACGGTGGAACACAGAGAAAGGTGTACAGGAGAGTTTTTAAGGTTGAGATTATCCCAAAAACTACTTGACCTATTGCAAAAATTCTTTCACTGTTTGATAGATAAAAGGTAAAACTATAAAACTGTAATAGAATTATTAAATTCGGTCCAGTAGTTTTTGAGAAAATCTCAACCTTATCGAGGCCCCCTGTATACTTATCGCTGTCTTCGACCCCCCGTCGAGCACAGCAATATGGGAAGGCAGCTCGTCATTGTACTATTTGAAATCATCATCTAAGTAAGTATTTCTGCAATGAATAGTAACACTTGTTTATTAACATTTGCTTTAAAGTTTTTATGGATAGTTTATTATGTTTTATTGAAATGGTTAATATTATAAAATATTCATTTATTATTTATTTGGTACTTAAGTATATACTTTCCTAAATAAATTAATTAAATAACCCGCCCCTTGTCGTGCCCGGTGCAAAGGTGCCCATAACGCTCGCGGCGTTGCTGCGCTGTATAGCTATGGCCAACCTTTGCACCAGGTAGGACCCGGAGCGAGAGTCATAACCCCTCTCTCAGTTTATTATTAGTTACATTTTTAAATTTTTCGTGTAGTTTATATATTTTTATTGATAAGGCGTATGGGCTCTTGCTATGTAATTTTAATTTGGATTTTATTGGAATTAAGTTTAGACCGTGTCTTGTTGGATATATGATGTAGATGTGTATCCGTCGCCTAAGGGTCTGAGTCCAGTGGTCGCGGGCGCGGCTGTGGAACCCCTTCACCCGGGCAGGTAAGGTAAGTGTACATATAGCCGTCAATGTACGTATGCCCGTCAAGTCAACTTAAATTACCTATATCTCACGAAAATGGTAGTTTATTTCGTTTTCTCTGCAATATTATGAAAATAAATACTGTTTTGCTGCTAATTAACTGGCAAAAATACAGTAAAACATCAAATAACATAATATAATATCACTTTATAGTTTGTGTTCACGTTTTTGTAAAAAAGTTACGAAGTTCGATTACTAAACTGATGTTTTTACTGACTACGGTTTTTTTTCAACGCTGGCTCATGTATTTACTTATTTGTAAGTGTTGATGTTTAAAATGAAACTTTATTAATATTAATATCATTCTGTAATTTGATTGGATGCCTATTTGTTTTAATTAATTAAATAATAACATTTTAAATTCGTTGACGGCTATTGGTTCAACCAAACAGCAAAATGTACCAGTACCCGTCATCTATATGATATATAGACAACTATAGAGATATTGCTTACTTTCCACACCAGTACTCGTAAAATAATATTTTTTAACTTCCCAAAACACAAAACATCCCTAAATGCACAAAAAACGTCCCAAACATTACGATGTGTTTTCTTATGGTTTAAGACGTTTTTGTGCATTTTATTATTCATTTGATAGACAGGCAGCACAATGCTGGTGTGTCTATATCACAGTGTTGGTAAGTTCAATCTATGTTGTCTAATGTTCATATGATTCACTACACATATTGCTTATTTATATAATGTTTGATTTTAACCACATGTCGAGGTGATTTTTAAAAGAGTTCACTGGTGGTGCAGATACTACATCATCAGACAGTTTGTTCCGTGCGTGGACAACTCTGTTACTTAAGAAGTGATGAGAGATTTTGGTATTGGCGATAGTGCGGTAGATTTTCATATGGTGTCCTCGCAATGGACGTATGTCTTTAGTCTCAAAGAAACGGTGGACATCTGGGAGGTTATATTTGTACGTGAGAATTGTATATGTCTGAATTAGATCACCTCTGAGTCGACGTTCTGCCAGGGTTTGAATACCTAGGATTTAAAGCCTTTCTTCATAGGATTTTTTGCGCAGTTTATATGGAATCTTTGTTGCCTTTCGTTGCACGCTCTCAAGTAGGTAGTAGGTAGGTAAGATGTCCTTTATGAAATATGGGTTCCATATTTGAAATCCATATTCCAGAAGAGGCCTAATGTATGTTTTGTAGATTTTGACAAGAACCTCAATGTATATGATATAATGGATGTAATATTGAAAGGATCTCCTTATAACATACATAAATGAATTAGCCTTCTTGACAATGCCATTAATGTGTTCTCCCCATTTTAGATTTTTTGTAACCACAACTCCAAGTACTTTTGGGATTACACAGTGTTTATATCAGTGTCATCAATGCCAGGATTTCTACTACCTAGATGCAACACAGCACATTTCGAACGTTCTGAACATATGTTCAGCTTGACTAGCCACTGTTTCGTCCATTCCTGGAGCTTGTTTAGATAGCTCTGTAGTTGTCCAGACACTAAGAGTGGGTTGCCAAAGAATTTCCCATCGTCAGCAAAAAATGCAGATTGTGAGTCTATCAGCGCAATGAGGTCCGTGATGAAAATTCCAAAAAGTGTGGGAGCTAAAACAGATCCTTGGGGAACTCCACTCAGGACGTCCCTCTTCTGGGACAAGAAGGAACCGATTCTGACCGTTTTTCCCAACAGGTAACTCTTTACCCAGTCTTAAAGCCGACTTCGAATGCCAAAATGCTCCAATTTTATAAGCAGGCGCTGATGCGGGACTTTGTCGAAGGCGCGCTCAAAATCGAGGTAAATAACGTCAGCCGGGTTGCCACGGTCCACGTCCATACATAGTCCACGGGTGCACACATGACAGTAAGTTCGTTATTGTGGATCTCTTCTCGACAAATCCATGCTGCTGGACAGATATAACATTTTCTCTGTTGTGGAAATTCTTCAGTTGGTTGCATATTAGTCTCTCCATCACCTTACCCACAATACTTGTCAAGCTGATTGGCCTAAACTTGGCATGGTCTGTTTTATCACCGGATTTGTACACAGGTGTAACTACAGCATGTTTCCAGTCAAGTGGAATGTCCGACCTCAAAAGACACCCTCATAAGCTCAGTGAGAACAGGAACAAATGTTTTGTTCCGTTTTTTTAGAATAATCTTAGTTCAGTTTTTTAGAATAATGCTGGGAATGTTGTCAGATCCAGGAGCAGAGCCTGTGTCGAGTCCTTTTAGAACTTTCTCAACATCCTTGGGTGTAAAGTCTATGTCACAGATCGAGTGCTCCAGACGGGCTAATGTAGTCACTTGTTGGCATATGGTCACATTTAGTTCACGACAATAGGCTTTCTGAAACTACTGCGCGAAGGTTTCCGCTATGACGGTGGGGTCTGTAACTAGATCGCCATTATGGTTCCTCATTACAGGTGGAATGCTCACTTTGGATGACATGCACCTTCGCAGATGGGAATAGAAGGGTGTTTGTCCGTTATCCAGTAGTTTTGCTTCATACAGTCTCCTGCTCCTTCTGCTTTCTGCCACACAATGTTTGTTGGCGGTTCTATAGCGCTGGTATTCCTCGTCATCCTTTGTGCCAATATAAACATCCCAAAGTATTCTCTTCGCAGATACAAGTTTCAATAATATATTGTCATTGATCCAGGGTTTATTACCTTTCTTCTTCTTCACTTTTTAAAGCGGAGCGTGTCTGTCTGTGGTATCCACTATGGTTTTTAGCTGTCTCCAAAAACGCTCCACGTCAGTAGTAGGTTCCAAGATTTCGAGGTCCTTCTCCAGTTCCTCCATGTAGTTGTCAAAGTCAATGTAATGGTAATATCTTTTAAGTTTGGGCTGACTGAGGACTCTTTGTATCAGAAATTGGATGCTGAACTCTAGTACGCAATGATCAATCTTTCCTATAGGTGGTTTTATAACATATTCCAGTGATTAAGTTTTCATCGTTTGTCATGATCAGATCGAGCAAGGATGGAGTGTTGCCTGTGCGGAAACGTGTCGGCTGGGAGACCAATTGATGAAGATTACTGTTGAGAAACATGTTCTTAAACAGTTCCTCGGGTCCCGTGAGGTCCTGTTCGATGTCTTGAGGCCATAGGATGTCGGAGTAGTTGAAGTCACCAGCGATAACTATCACATTGTTCGCTGAAGCAGCAGCCAAGTTAGCCAATAATTTAGAGTCACGTCGTTTCCATATATCTGGTTCCCTATCATCGGGTCGATAGACCCCAACAACAAGGAAATGGTCATATTGAATATCAAAAACAAGGCTTCTTATGAGTTCTTGCAATAATGGGTATGCCGTTGACACGGTCTCTGACATATATGGCAACACCGCCACCACGCGTTTTGCCACCCTGCGACTTAGGTCGATGTTTCCGGTCTTGTCTAAATATAGTATAATCAGGTATGGCAAATGTGCTGTTTCTGTCCCTGCTGTTCAGCCAGGTCTCCGTGACAATTATAATGGATAGCTTGTTGGTGATTACATATAAAAGAAATAGGTCGAATTTTATTGACAGCGAGCATAATTTGGTGTATAGGAAGGTAAGGTCAGTGTAGGGGTTGTTGTTTTAGGCACTTGAAATAAGGCCTCGCGGCAAGGCGAACACAGAAAGATGAGGGTGCATTTGGATTTCAACCCCATGACCCGAGCGTCGCTGCTTGTTAGGTTGCTGCAACTAAGACATACGTTCTGTTTACAACCATGGCACTGTATCAAATTTTTATAGCTATGATCATTCTCGCACTGGAGGCACTTCATTTTGGAAACAAGTTTGCCACAAAAAGTTGTTAATTTTTCGTAAAAAGAAGTCAATTGGATTTTACACTATGTAATGTCGGAGTTTTTGCGAGATAACACTTGTCCACTAATGCACAATTTCACTAAATAACGTGTTTTTGGCGTAATTTAGACACATAAACTAATTATTTAATTAATTTAATACAATACACAAATTCTAACACTGTTCACTTTTTGAGGGTAGAGAGAAAAAAACATCTTTGGGATTTTTAAAACATCTTTGGTGCATTAGTAATTATAGGCATAATGACCTGAATTATATATACTGGCTGGAACAGCAACAATGAATATTTTGACTATTTTGGTTTAATAGTGATTTGAGAAATGTCGGAATGTCGAAAACATAAAGCTTGTCCAATCAGGTGTTCCATTTACACTATAACACTTTGATCAATCATATATATACGTCATACATTACCTACACAAAAACTATATACATATATGACGGCTATTGGGACATGGGTATGTCGGATATCTGTACAAGGACATGCCGGATACCGGGCAAAGGGGTATTATTTCATATAAGTCTAAAAATATCTTATTTAATCTTAAAATTAAAGAAACATTATTTAATTACGTAAAATTTAAATAAATTGTTTATATCTTTGCACCATATCATTCCCTGTGGGTCTTATACTACGGCCGTGGCTACAAAATCAAAAGTGAAAAGTTCAAAAAGTGACGGTTATTGGTACAGTTCCCTTACTAATTGGGCCAGTTACCATGACACGCGGGTGATGGATTGGGTGACTGGGCGTTTTCGGTGATGTCTGATGACGTCACGTCCATGTAGTGGAACATATGTATTTGGGAACTATTGTTGTATTATTAAAGTGACTTCCAAAAACGGAAATTATTTAATTAATTTGGTATAATCTAGAATTGGTTACAATTTTTTTTATTTTTGGTCAAACCTGTCTCTTAAGAAAATCAAAAGTCAAATGACAATGCCAGATTCTGCCCCACCATCAACCGCAAGTTGTACAAGATAAAGAATAAATGTAAAAATATCTAAGTTTTTTATTAAAATTATTGGTTTAAAACAAAGTTTTGTAATACGAGTCGAAAAAAACAGCCTCATTAAGAATACAGAAAATAGTAAGAAATCGAAGCGAATTATTCATTGTTTTTGTTATTCTTCTATGTTGGGAGAGTAGTAGAAAATGATACTGATTATGATTATGCAATATGAAACCTGTAATAAGTCCCCACAAAATGATAGGTACAGCTTAAATGGTCACGTAGTTTTGTAGGTGGGGCAAACCTCCATTGAAATGTGGCAATGTCATTTCTTTATTGCAAGTAAGCACGTTGTGTACATTTCTGCAAATCAATAGGATTTACATTTACACCACTTTGCAAGGAAAAGGTGCCAACGCTGAGGAGAGAAAGTGGCAAAAAACTCTCAGCAGCACATCTTTTAAAATAATGATAATACAATTACTTAATAACTATATAGGTACATAACTATTACTATTATTAGTAACTTTATCCTTCACGCGGAACCGTCGCACACTGGGGCATCTCCATACAGTAAAACTCCCAAAAAAGGAAATAATGTAACAGAATGCTTAAAACATGAATAATAAGTAATAATACCGATGTTTAATGGAATATAACTAATAAAATATAATCAATTAACTATATTTCGTCTCCTGCCGCTTCAGAAACACTGGCAGTGCTTGGACAAAGCCATTTCTAAATGCCTTCGACACAACCTGGAAATGTGAAAAAATTAAGGAAGATATCGGAGCTCCGTTACTTTCTTTGTAAAAAAAAATTTCAAACTTTTGATTGAATTTTTATTATGTCCATGTTAAGGTGCTCCCACACAGCAGCTATATAACGTTACAGACTGTTGTCTAACTTTTTACTTGTTACGCTGTTATAAAATGTTATCGTGTTACACAACGTTATATAGCTGCTGTGTGGGAGCACCTTTACTGAATGTTTCATGCCGCTGACGAATTTTTGTTTTCATTTGATATTCAATGTCATTTCCTACGTATTTTTTCTTTTGAATTCTCCGAACGTGAGCCTAGAGTGGATAATTACGTATAATTCCAACAAAAACACATAATTAGGTTAAAATATTGTTGTCTACGAGATTCGTATCAGCAGTGAGAGCTCTCGTTAGGATGAAAGTGGTTTTTTGTGTGATCGTATCGCAAATTGAGTGCAATCTTTGGGCGAATGCTTTGGAATGACAAAAGGAAAAAATTTCGCCACGCACCTTGGAGAGAGCCTAAAGTATTGACCGGGAACATGTCTTCGCTTGACACTTTCACTCATACGTCAGAAAGATACATCTTCACATTGTTGACAACTATTGACATTTGCGGAGGTGGATATACTTACATATTTATACAGAAATAGATTAAAGAACGGTATTTGCAGTCTTCGCAAATTTTAAACTTAAATTTTTTTGTCAATAAAACCTTCAACTTTAATTATGTGAAAAAACTATCTACTTTCATTTATTTAGTTAGCGTCATTGATCTCCTATAAACAACTAGATGCACAGTCTGCCTTCCAAAAATGGCCGAGCGCAAATAAGGTCCAAACGAATGAATCTTTTGCTTTATTGGACATTATTTGGACGTTTTTTAAATTGTTTTGGTAAGACCTTTGTGTATCTAATTGTTTATAGGAGATCAATGGTTAGCGTTTATCTTTTTTATACTTACCGGTTTGTATACATATTAATTAGATAAATTGGAATTACCGTGTTAAACATTTATTACACATCAATAAATAACTGTTAACACGGTAATTCCAGTTTTATCTAATTATTATTCAGCGTTTTTTATCAATTTCTGTAAAAAAAATAATGATATACACTTCCTCATTAGTTCGACTTCTATTGAAATTTGCACGTAATGGAAAAACAAAAGAGTGGTAGTGACGTGAAAAATTGTCCTACAATAGTGCTATGTAAATATGGCTTATTCCATCTGCGGTTCGTTGCTTTATGTTTATAGTGGTTGAGTTGTGGTTCGTGTGGTTAGTGTGGCGGGCACGAGCCAACGACATTTTACTTGTTTGTCTGTTCTTTGAAATTGCCGATAAATGTAAGGGTTCTAAGTTTTTTCTGTGTTGCTAAGAGTTTTTAGTAAAAACAAAGGCCTGTGTTACTTTCACATTTGGCTGGGTCGATTGTCCCGATTCAGGAAAACAATTACTAAAATTTTAAAATTGTTTTTCATAACAAAATGAAGTAGTCTTTTATAAAAAATTATTGTATGTCACAAGTCACACAATGACCTTAGAAATGACCATTGGGTCAAATTGCAGGGAAAGAAATTAAAAATACCTTAAAATGTGAAAAATCTAAAGCACAGTAACGATATATAAACGGATATCACTCCCTTATATTGTTGAAGTCGGCAATTAGACCGACAGTTTCGACCGATTTTGCGCACGCAAGAAACGTCACTTGAAAAAGACCGTCGAAATCGGTCGAAACTGTCGGTCTAATTGACGACTTCAACAATATAAGTTAGTGATATCCGTTTGTATTATAATAATTTGTAGTAATGGCTCACTATAGTTTTAATTCACAGTAACGATGTTTTTGATAGTTGAATTTATTGTAAATATTTTTTTAAATTATTTAATTTACTTAAACGCTGTGCAGAATTAATGTACGCCACAAGCCTAACCAGCCATTTAATAACCTAACCTAACCAGCCATTTAATTTTGTCGAATGAATTCAAGGCCAGCCTGTATCTCTCTCCCGGCATGTCATTACAATCTGAACATTGTCCCGAGCCATCTAAGTTGTGTCCGGTGACTGAGTTACACTAACTCACTGAAGTGGGAACTAGTCACCTGACAATACCACTACCACGTGCTAACTACTATACTATACTAAGCCGCTAGCGACTGCGTAAACGTTGAGATTTTCTTAAAAAGTACTTGACCGATTGTAAAAATTATTTCACTGTTCATTCATTGATTCATAAGCTCACGCCTTTAGTTCTCGCAGGGGTAGGCTGACACGATGGACCTCGGTCTGCTGCGATCCTGGTACCTATGCCATAGCACACCGCGATCCTGGCATAAAATAGCACACATATCCTGGCATATAATAACACCATCATCATCATCAACCCGTATCAGTCCACTGCTGGACGTAGGTCTCTCCCAAAGCGCGTCACTCAACCCTACTCTCGGCCCTCTGCATCCAGTCCCTGCCAGCCATTTTGCGAAGGTCATCCCTCCATCTGGTCGGGAGGCGTCCCACATAATAACACACCTTCATCCAATTCTATCTAACATCCCTCCCCGTACATTTCACTGTTAGATAGAAGGTCCAGTAGTTTCTGAGAAATCCTGTATACTTTTCTCTGTCTTTGTGTGTACGTTAACACCGTAGCTACGAGGCTTGTGAATGGTGTGACTTGTGACTGCAGGACTGACTAGATGGACATCAAATGACAGCTAGTTAAACATCTTAACAGAATGGGCCTGTCCGACACCACTGCCTGTAGATTCTGCTGCGAAGCCGAGGAAACCACCATGCATGTCCTCTGTGAGTGTGGAGCACTCATTCACAGCAGAAGCCGAGCCTTAGGACACATAATGCCACCCGAGGATATTACAACTCTCTCACCCAAGTGCATCATATGATTCCTGAAGGACGTTGGCCTTGGGAGCGAGGTATAAGAACTCGGTGCGAGGCCACAATAGACCTTTGAGGTCGCAGTGACCCTTGGGCGTGTAACAACACACTGATCAAATGGCAGGCCTCATAGCTGCTGTGTTTACGCAGTCGCTAGCGAGCAACTTACTGCACCTTCATGGTAGGGCCCCGGCGGTCAGTTAGTGTACTGTATTCGGTGTGTTGTGTCCACCGTCTTGAGACCGTCGCGTCCCTCCGGCCGCACTGCGTAGAGTAGGCAGCGAGACAGATCTTGCATTGGACGTAGTTATTATCTGACTGCGCAAGAAGGAGGGTTTTCGAGTGTATGTATGCGAGTGTATGTACCGACGTAGTAGACTAGTCATGCCATAAATTCTGTCCCTCATATAACCAAGCGTATTGTGATTTATAAATGCGAAAGAAAAGCGTAGTGTAACTTTCGTCTAACAAACCGGCTGTTTTTTTTTATATTGATATTTACGAACATTTTATGGATGGTTAGGCTTGTGACACACATTAATTCTGTACAGCGTTTAAGTAAATTAAACAATTTGGGGAACAATACCAAAAACTATTTCCAAAAAATTCAACTATAGGTAGGTACGTACATACTTACTTATCAAAAAAAAATATTAATTGGATGTGCATTGGAGTTTTTATATTTTACGGTACTTATATTTTGAATTTTTGGCAACGACTTCTATCACTGGAATTTGACCTAATCGTCATTTCTAAGGTTACTTGTGACGTACTTATTTTTTTTTGCAATTTTAATTTACTAAAAAACCTTACCAATTTAATATTTATCATGAGTAAAACCCCCAGTTTCAATTTGTCGAATGAAAGCAAATCAAGGACTGTATGCAAAACTAACAGTAACTTTTTAGAAGTCGTTTAAACTATGTTTGATTTGCCTCTGTCCCGTCAGCATTCTGCGCTCAAGTGTGTCCAGTCCACTGTCGCGCCAGTAACTCGATTGCCCGCCGCTGTCCGCCAGCGACTCGCTCGCTGATTGGGCCCTTGTGCCAGTAATGACTTCTCAAGAGCTATTTGCCTGCAAGTAACGCGGCGGCGGCGCTAACACCATTTGCAGCTCATTCAAATTCATAGAACTGCTTGCTATTAAACTTAGGAATGGATTCTTGGTTTATTCTAAAGGGATCGTTAAACCTAGTTATTAAGAAATGTTTACTTGTTGTTATTTTAAAAGATATGCTGCTAATAAAGTTATATTATGGCATAGAATTAAAAAAAGTGGCTAGTGGCGGGCCACATTAAAAGAAATCTGTCACATTAGCGGAAAAACTAAGGGAAAAACGTACAAAAACTTTTAAAATTGATTTTTCGACGCGCTACTTGTACAAAACTTTATTTTAAACCAATAATTTTAATTAAAAAACGGAGATATTTTTACATTTATTCGTTATCTTGTTCATCTAGCGGTTGATGGTGGGGCAGAATCTGGCATAGTCATTTGGCGTGCAATATAAACATAATTATAATATAATTTAGTGATGATTCTGATTCACGACGATTTGGCTTGAATTTTATGGATAAACTTCATACTACATAATATTATGTCGAGTGACTACCATACTATGTAATTGCGTGATACGTCACTTATTGTAAAATAATTATCCAATATTTTCAATCTTCTATTGTTTATTTGTGGCCTACCGCGTTTTTATGATTGATAGTAGGTATAGGTACTCCAGTAACTGAGCTTAGGTTAGCTTATAAACACAATTTCTTCAACTTAGTTAAAATTAATAACATAATTAATATTTAATAGGAAAAATAATTAATTTGATCCGCAAATTGATTACCCCTTTGAAGCCTCCAGTCGGGTCGGGTCGGGTCGGGTCGGGCAGGCAGCCCGAGTCGCTCTATACAGGGTGGCCCATAAGTAGGACGACAGGAGATAGAGGCTGGGGTGACCTTACCTATGTAAAAAATGACAATGCCAGATTCTGACCCACCATCTATCTAACCATATGATGAACAAGATAACGAATAAATGTAAAAATATCTCCGTTTTTTATTAAATTTATTGGTTTAAAATAAAGTTTCGTACATCAAACGAGTCGAAAAAACAGCTTAATTAAAATTCAGAAAATAGTAAGAAATCGAAGCGAATTATTCATTGTCTTTGTTATCATTTTCTACTACTCTCGCAACTCCTACTGATTATGATATGCAATATGAACGAGCCGGCTCCGGGCAGGCTGGTGTACCTACAGGGTGTCCACAAAGTAGTACGACAAACGACAACCAAAAATATAAGATAGGGGTATGTAAAAAATGACCTCAGTATAAGTGTCACCATTTTCGGGATAATGTAATTTTTTGTACGTGTGTGGTACTAGTTACGGAGCAGCCTGTATACCGGCGCCAGAGCCGGTCTGTGGCCGTGACGTCGATGATTTGTGCAGATCAAAGCGTGGCACATACAGGTGCGCTACGGGGACCACGTGGCAACTTTAAGTGGGATTTATGTAGGACTGAACCTTACACTACTGCGCAGGATCAACGACCCAAAATAAACAGGCATCGAGATGAGTCAGTATGAGGATATCTGAGAATTATGTGACATCGATTTTAAAATTAAGAGAAATTGCATTCAAAGTTTTTTTTTTTAACTCGAATCTAACTTAGTCATTTTATTTCAGAAAATCGCATATATATATATTTCGGTAATTGACAGTGTAGACTGCATTGCAAGGAACAAAATATATATCTCAGTATCTACAATAAAAGGAAAATTTTGATATAATTTTAAAGTAAATTTAGGTTTTTACAGTAAATTTTCCTGAATTTCCTGAACCATTTTCTTGAATGTAAAAATTATCGGTTTTCTAAAATCAACTTACAAAATAAATTAAAACTAACTCCTAACATATTAAAACCTACTTTAGTATCTAGCTAATTCTATCATTTAAATTCAGGACTTATCCGTTTTATGAGGCTCGTGACGTCACCGCGTGGCTGCTGGCGACATTAATTAACTAAACGTTTGTTCCCGCCCCCCCCCCCCCGCCCCCCCCCTCCACCCCCGCTGCGGTCGACGCGGGTTTCAGTTCACCCTTTTTGTAACAACTCTACACCAAAATTTTACCGTGCTCTTATTTTTATTGCAAACAAATACATTGTGTATTTTTTGAACGTAAATATTTTGTTAGAATTTTTATATTTACAACAATTTTTTAGGGTATGGTGCCAACGCTGACGAGAAATACTGGCAAAACACTCTCAGCAGCACATACTCATTTATTCAGATTGTAGGAACACTTCCGTACACTGGATCACGTCAGAATATACAAATAAAAATCCTGTAACAGGTCTGGTATAAAACGAATAGATGCGACACGTGGCCGGAGAATGATCCATGTGAGCCGATGCGGCAGGCATCACCAGGACAGACCAGATATTAGCCACATACATCATAAACCCTTAATAAATTGAAATTAAATCATAGCAGCTGTAGGTAAAGAGGGATTGTCATTCATCAAAATAATAATAATTAAATTATTTTTTATATAAAATGTAGTACCCAATATATGTACTATACGGTAGGTACTCTTTATGTACATACTAAGAAAATTTTAGGAAAATTATAAATAGCTGCTATAAACTGGCGTCGTAACTATATAAAATATAACACACACACAATTTTTTTATTATTAATCTTTAATAATAACAATAACCATTTTAATAACTAAGTAATTTTTTATTACACTAATAATCAAAACTTAATCTATATGTGGAGCTGTCGATATACTTACTCTGAATTTTCATGCTACAAATAATACCTACGTATTTCTGTAATGTTTTTTTTTTGATAATCGTTTCTCTACAGTCAAATTTTCTCCTCAGGATTCTTCAAATAGAGGTCCTAGTCCTAGAAAATCTTTTGACCTGGTCAATCTACAGCTACATAATATTATCAGCTATCCCTTTGACAAATCGATGCTGATAGTAATTGTATAAGGCAACAGACACACGAGACGAGACGAGCTCAAACGACCAAAGCTTTGTCATCAAAGCACATCAAGTGTAACTATGGACCGTTCTTATTATCAGTGTCGTAAGACTTGAAATCCTACTGCAAGAGTTACTTGATCTATTGTCCGTACACAAGTAATTACTACAACAACGGCCCTCAAACAAAACGGACTTGCCAAACGCAGGCATCTTTGATTACCGCCACATCTCACACAACCCTGTCTCCTCCCCGGGGGTGGCTCGGGGAGGGGAGTGCGGGGAGTTCAAAACCAATCAATGTTGGTTAATTGGCGCTTTAATGCTGCCTCATTCAACAATTATAGGCGCTCTGTCAGTCGCCGCCGCACGTCGGGACAGGGAACTCGACTGGGAAAGGCACGGAAATAGCTCGATGAAATATATATCGATATATCGATGGTTTGAGTTGCATATGCGCTTTCTACTCTAAGGCCATCATCATCATCATCAGTCTATTTATATGTCCCCACTGCTCGGGCACAGACCTTCCCTTACAGCGAGGGAGCTGGTCCACGACACACACCAAATTCAAGTAAACGGACAGGCAGGCTCTTTGTCACTGCTGGTAGCCTGGTACTTCAAATATTATTATCAGTATATTTATTCACACTGCTCGGGCACAGACCTTCCCTTACATCAAGGGAGCTGGGGCCATGATCCACCACGCTGGCACACTGCGGATTGGCGGATTTCACATACCTTAGATTTTTTTCTTCTTCTACGGCATATAGGCTTCATTATGATGTTTTCCTTCACCGTTTTGAGAGCACTCGGTAAATGTACGTAAGTTTCTGATTGGTACATGGCTGCCTTGGCTGGGAATCGAACCTGGGACCTTCGTATCGCAAGTCCATTGACCCAACCACTGAGCCACCGAGCTCTCCAATCTCCAATCCGCTCTCAAAAAGGCCAACATAGTCATTGCCAATTTTGGGCACGAACTAAGCGTTACACTTACATCTGTCAAAATTGTATGAAACTGACACATTTGTAACATCGAACTTAAACTCCGTTCATATCTGTCTATGACTAATTGGCTAACGGTTAAGGCTATGTCTTATAAACCGGCGATAAGCCTATTACACCGGTTAAGCAAACTATCCCTTTCTAATTTAACGTTTTTAACGAAGTGTGAATGTGACAAAAATATTAACGGAATTGAAGCTAAACTAGCTGAACAGTATAAAATTAGGTACTATCTATAACAAACTCTCATTAATTAATATGTAAGCTTTTAAATACTTATATTAGAACATGATGAAAAAATTCTTGCCGTGGGCAAGACTTGAATCCGCGTCCTTGTCATTCCGTGACAATAATAACGGTGTAACGTAAAGGGTATATGAAGCCGAAGGGATAGTGTTCAGTATCGGTAACTGAACAACTTTTGTTCTACGACTTTTCGATTTTCGCGAATTTATTTTTTGACTTTTCATACTCGTACATCTCGTACCGGTCAGCTGATCGATTTGTATGAGACATTAATTTATTTTAATTTTTTAATCGAAAAGTCGTAGAACAAAAGTTGTTCAGTTACCGATACTGAACACTATCCCTTCGGCTTCATGTACCCTTTACGTTACACCCTGTATAATTATTATTTCGAATCTAATAGATCGGATAATAGTAACTACAACTGCAGGGATATTATATTCAGATCGTAATATTTTTAACTCTAAAAGTTGTAAAACAAAAGTTGTCCAATTGTTTCAGGACCATCCTCTCGTCTTAATACATCTCTTTAGCCTACCTATCTACCTATTCATACGCCGAATTCTCTACCCAAAGGTTGTCTGGAAGAGATCGCTTTGAGCGATAAGACCGCCAATTGTAATACTAACTGTATTAGCCTATTTCTTTTGTGTAATACTTTTTATTTTTTTGCAATAAAGAATATTTATCTTATCTTATCTTATCTTTATTATCATATATAAGAAACTATCAAAGAGATAAGGGGTTTAGGCGCATTATGGCTAATTCTCATTATGGCAACCGACTCGCTAATGGACTACTTCTCATTTTGGCTCCTTCTCATTTTGGCTCCTTCTCATTTTGGCTCCTTCTCATTTTGGCTCCTTCTCATTTTGGCTCCTTCTCATTTTGGCTCCTTCTCATTTTGGCTACTTCTCATTAGGGCTACTTCTCATTAGGGCTACTTCTCATTAGGGATACTTCTCACTTGGGCTACTTCTCATTAGGGCTCCTTCTCATTAGGGCTACTTCTCATTAGGGCTCCTTCTCATTAGGGCTACTTCTCATTAGGGCTACTTCTCATTAGGGCTACTTCTCATTAGGGCTACTTCTCATTAGGGCTACTTCTCATTAGGGCTACTTCTCATTAGGGCTACTTCTCATTAGGGCTCCTTCTCATTAGGGCTCCTTCTCATTAGGGCTACTTCTCATTAGGGCTCCTTCTCATTAGGGCTACTTCTCATTAGGGCTACTTCTCATTAGGGCTACTTCTCATTAGGGCTACTTCTCATTAGGGCTACTTCTCATTAGGGCTACTTCTCATTAGGGCTACTTCTCATTAGGGCTACTTCTCATTAGGGCTACTTCTCATTAGGGCTACTTCTCATTAGGGCTACTTCTCATTAGGGCTACTTCTCATTAGGGCTACTTATCATTAGGGCTACTTATCATTAGGGCTACTTCTCATTAGGGCTATTTCTCACTTGGGCTACTTCTCATTAGGGCTACTTCTCATTAGGACTACCTCAGAAAATTCGGGAATGTTTTTATTTTCTTGTGGGGTTTAGTGACTAAACCTATATGTCAAAGTTATTCAGGCCGCCCGTAGGCCTCTGCCGTGGCCTAACAACTGCTGTCAAGCGACAGCAACCGGGACCCACTGCTTAATACGCCCCGAGGCACGGAGGGGCTCAGATGAAAGTGTCACTAGCGGTCACCCATCTCTAGACACGGCGAGATCAGTTGGGCGAGGACCTGTCCTGACCTCGCACAACGTTGCTTAACTACGATCGTTTTCAACGCGTACTCACAACTGGCCTGCGAGCCCCTGAAACTAGTTATCGAATATCGATATTCGCCCACAGCTTCCCATCCCTTATTGCAAATTGTTATATGGTCGCAGTAGATTAGCGCCACCCCCACCCTCCCCCCACCCACGCCCCTCACTTATCCCGAATTCCCAATTAGGGCCGTTCAGGTAAGCATCCGTTTGGTTAAGTTAATCTATAAGTTAAGGGAGTTACTCACATCAACGCGTACAGTTCATACGACAACGTGTCTGTCTACTTTGTCGGCTGAATGAAGTATCTAAAGGTTACTACTATGTTATTTTTATTTATTTATCTTTTTATTATTATTAATGGACTCGATAGTTCGTCATTTGCCAATGTCATGTTACAAAAAATTCAATATATTCAATAGTCTTCTGTCTTCCTCCAGGGGAGTCGCAGTAGCGTCTTCACCCTGGGTAGCCGCGTCTTCATGTCTTCATCCAGAGGAGTCGCGGTAGCGTCATCACTCTGGACGAAGCAGCTCGACAGTCACGTTCACTCCCGACCTTGTAGCGGGACTCTTCACTTCACTTTTTAAATTATGGCTTCTACCGTGGCTAGCACAGTAATTTTGCCAGTGTCGAGTACTTAGGTGGTGATGACCAACGAATTGAGAAAATGCACGGTTATGGGAACTCTTGATAAAAGCTTGAAACTTCAGATCCTGCATAAATAATCCAATAACTTACACCGTAGGCACTGTCATTCGCGAACATTTTCTGATTAATTTAACGTGATATTAAACACAAAATAGTCTCTGTAGACATTAAAAGGAAAATTATCAAATAATTTCGCAACCGTCGTTTCCCGCCATTTTCAAGAGAACCTTTATTTATCTTATTAATAAACTCGACAGTTCGTCATTTGCCAATGTCATGTTACAGAATATTCTAAATATATCGTCTTCTGTTCATACCGAGGAGTCGCCGTAGCGTCGTTACTCTGGACGAAGCAGCTCCACACTCACGCTCACTCCCGAGCTTGTAGCGGGAACTCTTGATAAAAGCTTCAAACTTCAGATCTTGCTCAAATTATCCAATAACTTCACCATACTGTCATTCGCTAACATTTTCTGATTAATTTAACGTGATATTAAACACAAAACAACCACTGTATGTAAACATTAAACTGAAAATTATCTATTACGTGACACCCGATTCCTAAACGCGCACCTAAGTTACGTTTATTAATAGGAATGCCATCTTAAGGTCGTTCTCAAAATTGACTTTTGAGCTGAGAGTGATTAATACGAGCCTGAGATCGTGTCGCTGTGTGCGTATGTTTACGACACTCACATCACACCACACATTCAACCTTGAAGATAGCTTACTGTTCTTACGAGTTACTATGGCTTTAGGTATGATAGACTGTCCGCTTGTCCGAAGCTTGTGACATTTTCAATTAAATATAGCCTAAGATATTTATAATAACTTATATGATGTGTAATTTTTTTATATTTTTTGCAAAGTTTAATAATTTTGTATGTTTTATGTTGTGACATTTAAACTATTCTAATTTTCCACAAAAAGAAAAGACTTCCACAAAATTTGTACGCTTTCGGGCTGAATATGGTGGTACTAAGACACAAATATGATATTATTGTTTACCCATATTTACAAATAAATGACATTTCATTTCATTTCATTTCATTTCCGAGCTAATCACAAATGATGTCGCCCCTACTTCGCTCCGCGCTGAATTCGCTATTATTTATTAGCGTCGTAACGAGTCGTTATCGTCGTAACGAGTCGTTATCGTCGTAACGAGTCGTTATCGTCGCTAACGAGTCGTTATCGTCGTAACGAGTCGTTATCGTCGTACCGAGTCGCTATCGTCGCTAACGGCCGCCGTCGTTGTTCGCGTTTGAGAGAGTAAATGGATGTTATTTAATTACTCGCTGATTAGAACCCAATAGGGTTGCCAGATCGAGATAATATTTATTTATTTAAAATATAGTAACACAGCATTACAGTTGTAAAAACTAATTCGTTGTGGACTTAATATGTATCAATATATACTTAATAAAAACACACATAAGTAATTAAAACTAACAATAATAACATGAACAACTAAACAAATATATTGATAACATTTCAAAATGTCGAGATTTTGGGGTTGTTGTAGAGATAAATGAAAAATTATGAGGCAAAAAATGTATTTTAAAAATAGACAGGCAAAAAAATTTTAATTTTACAATAAATTTTTATCGTTTTTTGACATTTCTTTTTCAAAGTTGATCGCTTTCGGAGTGTTGAAAAAATATTGAAAATCGGTTTGTCTTGAGATTTTCTTGCCGGAAGTTTAGACATCACACATTAAATGTATATTTTAGGTTGTTTGTAGTTTGACAGTTTAAATGTAGTTTATTGGTTAATATTGTACTGATGGTTTTTAATTTTATTCTTCTCGTATTTCAGCCTCTACTTCTCTTTATTTTATTGTTATTTTGATTCATCCACAGTTGGTTGTCTGGAAGAAATCACTTTCAGCGATGAGGCTGCCAAAATTATACACGCTGATTTGTATTTTTTTGTTTTGTAATTGCTTGTGTCTAAAGTGTAATTGAAGTGAATTTATTAATTATTTTTAAAAAATTTAAGACTAAAACATAGTTAGGTAGATTTTTTTAGTTTTTGATGTATTTCTTAGTAGTTTTTAATATTTTTTAGGTAGTTTTAATTTATTTTGTAAGTTAATTTTAGTTTTTTAGTGAATTTTAAATATTCGGAGAATTCAGACGATTTCCCCACCATCTGGTAATGGTAACCCTAGCCCCCTGCCACCCTCCCCCCGCCCGGGGAGATGTTAATTACACAACTCTGATTTACGGTAAACGGATTTAGAATTTAGAGAAGAGGTATGGAGAGGAGCGTTTGGGTTAGGCATTAATGAGGTAATTACAATTTTGAATGCTTAAGTGTACGAGATACGATGAGTTTTGAGGTGTGTCGAGCGCGGCAGATGTTATTCTGTCATCTCTGACTGATTACCACTATGGGAGACCAACGGGAGTTTATGTAGGTTATTTACAGTGTGAAGGTAGGCGGCTTTCGTTACGATGTCTTTGGATTAGAATAAATGCTTTAAATACATACCTACTTAATTAGTACAATAGGTAATTACATTACAAAATGATGCATTTAATTTAAACCCCTATATTTTGCACTAATAAAATATTTTATATATGACAATGCCAGATTCTGCCCCACCATCAACCGCAAGTTGTACAAGATAACGAATAAATGTAAAAATATCTCCGTTTTTTATTAAAATTATTGGTTTAAAATAAAGTTTTGTACAAGTTGCGATTCGAAAAATACAGTTTAATTAAGAATTCAGAAAATAGTAAGAAATCGCAGCGATTTATTCATTGTTTTTGTTATTCTTCTATAGGAGTACCGGGAGTAGTAGAAAATGATACTGATTATGATTATGCAATATGAAACCTGTAATAAGTCCCCAACAAAATGATAGGTACAGCTTAAATGGTCACGTAGTTTTGTAGGTGGGGCAAAGCTCCATTGAAATGTGGCAATGTCTTAGGTTTTTGTTTCTCGTTAAAAACAACCAATAAAAAAACATAATAAGTATAAAAGATAAAAAGATAAAAGATAATTTATTCAAGAGAAAATAACCTTATAAATCAGCTGAAAAATATAACAATTACTAAAAAGTTAACCCTTCGTCTGCGGTCGGTTCGCGCGTTTCCGTCCCGCAGCCGCGCGCGTCCCGTCCGGCTTTCGCGCGCCTCCAATCAAGCGAATAGTCGGCTAATTAGTAAGCGCTCATACAATATTCAGCAGGCACTCCAATGTATTACTGCGGCGCAGTGGCGCGGCGCGCGGCGGCGCAGTGTCGTTCACTCTATTGACATCAGTGATGTAAAGCACGAAGCGCCTAACTACTGATGGCTATCGTAAATTGATATTTGCAACGACTAAGTAAATTACTTTTTATTTGAATGAAAAAGTGACATAAAGTACTTAGCTAATTTATAGTCAATTGTTTGCATGGCTCTCATTTGCGTTGGTAATAAGTAAACTTGTTTATGGACGATACATGAATTAAGAGTATAAATAAAATAAGTTACGGGGCGGAGGAAAGGAGGACTACAATATTTTTTTTAAATGTCCGAAACATGACCAAATCTGTAGTAACTCAATAAATTAGGTCCTAATAAAAGAGTATTAAAATATTGAGGCGTAAAACAGGATTTCAATTTATGTAGAGTATTTTTTTTTTCTTAAATTTAAATACTAAATAATTTTGGTAGCTATTACTCTATAAAAATATTTACTACCTACCGTTGCCACATTAAATTTAAAACCTTGATAATGCAAAAAATCCTATTATTTACGTATTACACGACAAAACATACTAAATTCCTTTGTCAAATCAAACTTACTCTTACCTACATCAAATACCCGTTAAATATTATATTAAATTGACAAATTATAATTTAAAAAAGAAATAGAGTAACCAAAACCTAACGTCGTTATCTCATTGTGCGCGCCAGGAGCTGCAGCTTGTTATTGCGAAGTTAACCCTGTAACGCCGCGCAAACAATCACCGGCCGATACAAAAGGAGCGACGCGACAAAAGAACGCGCGCGAAAGAAAAAAAACAAATCCGGCTCCGTCATTGGTCGATCGCCGCGTGACGTCACCGCGCCCCGCCCCCTAGCAACCGTCGCTACACCTGAGATGAGAGGCGCCGAGTGCGACTAAGATGGAATGATATTGACGGAACACTTTCCAAATTCAAAACGAATTAAGTTTCTTACGGCTGCAAGTTACTTTTGACGCTATGTTAAGAGGACTTAGAGTTAAGTTTTGTGTTAATTGAGTTGGCATTTAAGTAATTTGTGGTTTTAACATGGTCAGTTGGAAAAGCTGTTATTGTTTGGCTGCGGGTTAACCGATTTGGTTAAGTTTGTGTTAACAGACAGATTGTCCGGCGCGGCTCGCACTTGGCCGGTAGTGGCGCGCGCTGATTGGCTGCGGAGTGATTAGTATGATTAATTGGAGTTTAGTGCTTTGGAGCTTCGTACTAAACTAATTGAGGTTCAAGGATTTGTTTATTGCAAATAAGGATATTATTGTTGGGGATTATATCGATTCGCTTAGACAATTTGCATATAGATAGTATACGTAGTATTTTTAAATGGCATCTGGTTGTGAATTGATAATGAAAATATTTTTTGCAACCGGTTACGAAACTCAGTCTCGAAAATGACCGAAACTGATTACACAATCATGAGCATTGTTAAAATAAGCTAATTCCTGATAACTCCATAAATGCTTTGTGAATCACTTTCTAACTTATTCGTAAATACAGTTACGACAAGTAAGCTGAAGCATTATAATATCCGGGAAGATTTGTGCCAAGGGTCGCGAACTCGCGCCACAACGGCTCCTGAAACTCGTAACCGCCTCACAAAGCCCGAGGACCCGACGCGCTAACAAGTCATAAGCGGCTCAAAGGAGGCGCCGACAGCTCGCCGCGACACCTCGCACAATCGACCCAATCACACCGGAAAAAAACTATTCAACCTTCAACCGACACTCAATAAAGGAACTCCGGGGGGAAAATGCTAATACGCCGCTTCTTACTGAAATCACTTCGCGACCCCAAATTTCGCACTTTGAATGGGCAATTTGTCCCAGGCCCCGCCCCATCCCCTCCGCCGCGCCGGGCAGCCAGTGGCGCGCCAGCTCTCGCGCGCGATGGACGCGGCGGACGACCGCTACTACGGCGGCGGCACGCCGGACCGCTCCGACTCCGCCAGCCCGCGATCGCACATGAGCAGTCCAAACTCCACATCTTCCATACACGTCACCGACCAGAGCATGACGCTGACGCAACACCAGCACAATTTAGACACCTTGAACAGAATGGGGATGTTCTTCCACGCGCAGCAGCTGCAGCTGAACCACAGCCTGGACGCGGTGAAGTCCCGGCTGCTGCCCGGTGGTGGGCCGCGGCACACCATCGACGCCATCCTGGGGCTGAGCGGGCGCGGGCCGCACGCGGAGTACGAGGCGCGCGGCGACGCGGCGGGAGACGCAGCGCCGCCGTCGCCCGGGGCACAGGACAGCGCCGGTGAGTGAGACATACTAAACACATGATTACTTACACGATATTTTTTTCATCTCAGCGTGGACACCTTTTCGTTACAAAGTGGTGTAAATGTAAAAAAAATAACGGGCAAAAATATACATTCAGCCATAACAGAAATATTGAAATTAATTTAACAATCACAGACAACACAGCGCTTTATTGACACGATTTTCACGGTGGGCATTGCCCAATCAAGCAAGATTCACCATAATTTAGGCGTTAAATGTGTCGTCGTAAATCGTCAATCTACCTTTAAAAAAATCCTCCAAAGCATGGTTTCAACCGTCGTCGTCACGTCGTTTTAAATAGTCGACAAAAATATTACCTAAATCAACTCCTATTGATCATGCCGAGGATACATTGAATTAGTTTTCTAATATGTTAAATTACTTCTTATAAGAAAATGATTATTATAATAATCATCAGTGAATCTTGCTTTAAGTTACATTACACACATTAAGAAAAACCTTTGCTATTAAATAGGTACAGCATTCAATTAACACAATAGAAACACTTTGAAATAGTTTACTTAAAGTTTTAGTAACAAAATTATAGAGTACTTATGTTAAGCTTATCAATCACATCATGGGTTGTTTGATTAACGGAATTATTTATGTAATCGGTACTCTGCCTAGGTACCTATTTTACTAAATAATTAGTGAAGTTTAGAGCTTACAGATGATTTAATTTAAAAATAATAATAAGCCCTGTTGCCAAATCTAACCATGAATATTAAATGAAAAAAGGTTTTGTCGTTCAAAATCGATTTAATACGTAAATTATAATTTTAAAATACGTACCTATTTTTTCAACACTAAAATTAAGCTGTATCATAAAGTATAATAGATATGATATGGATAATTAGGAAAACTGTTCATTCTGATACAAACTTGCATACTATTCGCGCGCGAAAGAAATGCTGCCGTCCGGCGTCCGTCCGTCTTCGCGCGTCCGACGGGGTGCACGCGGGACGCTGCGGCCGCCGCGCTGGAACGGGTTAACTATGCCCCCGAAGAGTGAAATTATTTACCGTTTTTTACATACCCAATTTTTTTAAAGTGATAATTAAAACATAGTCCTCAAATATGAAAACTTTTATGCTTACTTTTATGACTGAATCGTGGCAAATAAATGATATTATTATAATTATTTATTTATTAACCGTTCATTCTGAATATAATTTCTTTCACTGGGATTTGACCTAATGGTCATTTCTAAGGTCATTGTGTGACTTGTGACTTTGTTAATTTTTTTTGTAGTTTTGATTTACTAAAAAACCTTACCAATTCAATATGTACTTATCATGAGTACAACCCCTAGTTTCTTCAATTTGTAAAATGAATTCAAGGACACCCTGTATATTAGTGTGAAGGGAAAAAAGGAACCCTTATAGGATCACTTTGTTGTCCTTCTGTCCGTCTGTCTGTCAAGACCTTATATATTTTTTGTTATTACAAACTTATATTTGCAGAAGATCAACTAATTAGTAGTATGACAATATGGACATAATATTTTGATAGGTAATGGCAAAGATAAGTTGGTCTCTAAATCTAGTTGTATCTTTTCGTTGGAGCAAAGTTACGGGGTTAAGTTGCGTTACGCGGAAGTCCGGTTCGCACTTGGCCGTTTTTTTTTAATTAGATTTCATCTAATAGTTCTAAAATACATATTCTTCTTCTTACACGGCATCCTGGCTCATCTTATTATAACCGCTAAAATATTCCGTTGTTTATAAGGTAAGCTAATACCCGCAGCGATGTGGTCTGCGGTCGGCCAGCCCTCATGCATTATGTATCGTACGTGTTATGTAACACGTGTATGTAGCGGCCATGCATGCATAATGTGTTACATGGCCCGTTACATGCGGTAACAGGCGGCGCGAGGCTCGGGAATGAAATTACTGAAAATTGAATTAGGTGTTTTAGTAAAACAACATGTTTTAAGGCTGAACATACATATTTTTGTAAAATTCTACCCAGAGGGAAAGGCAAAGCCAACTAGGGCATACAGCTTGGTCTGATGTGAATAGAATGTCTGAATTCTTATAAATACATACACATATACGAAGATAAGCTAACCTAAACCTACGCACAACCCTCCCAAACCCCTAAACGAAATAACTCGACGATCCACGCAATCATAGAGTTACACAAAGGAAACCTTGCTAAGAGCACAAAACTTCACAAACACGACTTCTTTCGAGCACTCCAATTAATAAAAACGTTCGCGGACATCTCCTGATCACCTTAACGTGATCATTAATCACTAAATACCGCGGATACTATTTAATTAGAATTTTCACAAAAAAAGTAGCTAATGGCGTTTCGCGCGCTTTTCAAGGAAACACACATGACATTTTTTTGAGTATTTTTTTTTTAAATTAAATTCTTCCCAGAGGGAAAGGCAAAGCCAACTAGGGCATACAGCCTGGTTAGTTAATAAACTGTCGGATACGTCGCGTCATCGCACCACCCAACTAATACTTACCGCACTTACTCGCACCTCAACCCCGCGCAACACAAAGCTGTCCAATCAACGCATTGACGCAGCGATCTATAGATCATTCGATATGGATCGCGCATCCGGTTGCCCAACGCGGTACACTCCAACTCAAAAAATACAGAAGAGTTGTTTGATATTTTTGCAAAAAAATTACGGATTTTTGAAAATTCTTTACAGTTACATAGACATAAACGGCCATATCTTTTGATTGCGTTGACGTAGAAGTTTGATTTTTTCTCGGTTGCATGAGGTTGCAGGCCTGAGTATTTGGTATTAATTTCAACTTGATCCGTCCACGCGTTTCTGAGATATAGGTCTTGACAGACAGACAGACCACAAAGTGATCCTATAAGGGTTAATTTTTTCCTCTTGAGTTACGGAACCCTGAAAAACGCCTCATTACATAATCATTACCAATTTTGGGTTCTCTTGAAAATGGCGGGAAACGACGGTTGCAAAATTATTTGATAATTTTTGTTATAATGTCTACAGTGGCTACTTTGTGTTTTATATCACGTTAAGTTAATCAGAAAATGTTCTCGAATGACAATATGGTGTATTTATTGGATAATTTGAGCAAGATCTGATGTTTCAAGCTTTTATCAAGAGTCCCGCTCCGAGCTCGGGAGTGAGCGTGACTGTCGAGCTGCTTCGTCCAGAGTGACGACGCTACGGCGACTGCGAGGGAGGAAGATAGAAGACTATGTTGAATTTTCTGTAACATGACATTGGCAAATGACGAACTGTCGAGTCCATTAATAAAATAAATAAATATTACCAATTTTGTTTTGTTTTCAACTGTACCGGCTAGCATTGGGTGCAGGTAATTAATTGTATTGTCAGTGTCGATCAATTGCTCGACCAGTCCGCCGACCGACTCTCAGAAGCACTTAGCTAGGAGTTGCGACACGAGATTGTAATTAATTTACTAGTAATTAGTCGGTCCAATGTTTGATTGATATATACAACTGTTAGGTTGGTCGCTGCACTTTAGGCCCGCTATCCACCAAAGCGGAGAGGAGAGGAGACGAAAGCTGGAGATGTGTTTTGATTGAATAACCAATCAGATTTCGTTATTTCTCCGGTTAGGAGAAGGAACGCAATCTGATTGGTTATTCACAACGCTTCTGCAGCGCATCGGGTATGTTTGCGCACTCGGGCACTGATTTATTTATTTATTTTATTTATTTATTTCAAATGTTTGTCCAACATAACGGGTTGCCCCAAGGCGTAGGACAGTGTTCCGTACTTTACCTTGTGATAATAGCACAACCCAGCTTTTTTAATGTAACGTTGTTTCCGTGTAAGAGCCTTCCATGAGCCAACTAGCGCCGTCAATCTTGAAAAAATAATATCTTCCAATATAATCAATTTTATTAAAAAAAACTATTTACAAAATGTTTATTACGATAAATACTATTTTTTAAATGCTTATTTATAACGTGATTCAATGTCGGTAAGTTGTAATTCGCATAATTGCGAAAAACGGCCGTTTTTGGCACATTTGTGAACTACAACTTAGCTTGTCGCAATTATGCCATGTATTGTATATTAATATATAGTATTTATCGTAATAAACATTTTGTAAATAGCTTTTTTAATAAAATTAATATTGGAATATATTATTTTTTTAAGATTGGCGGCGCTAGTTGGCTCATGGGAGGCTCTTAACTTGAAGGAAAGTATCTGTCACTTTGCCGATTGTGGTGCCCTCTGCCGCAGCCTATGATAGATAAACTGTCTGGTCGGCTCGTGGGCGAGATGAACACATGTATACATACCTACTTATTTGAATTCAATATTCATAAGCAGGGCTTCCAGATCACAAAAGTAAAATTAACAGCTAAAAAAATATTTATAACAAGCAGAAATTATTTCAAAAAACTTAAAACACGACTCCAAAAAACTATCCGCTTTTGATTATCTTTTTATACCCTATACCACTCCCGTAATGAAGACGAATCTAACGATACCTCATACACCAACAGCCAGCAAGCCGTTTAGGCTACATGATGGCAGGAAGGAATGGACACACGTACATACACCCGAAAAACATTACGCTCCTTCTGGAGCAATCGAGCTAAACGACTGCCAAAAATTTAAGCCTTTTTATTATTCCCTCCTACAATCCAGACGAATCTAACGACACCTCATAATTTGTTACAATCCATCAAGCCTACAGGCTGCAGGCGGGACAAAGGAGAAAGAAAAAACACAACCCTCCTTCTTGCACAGTCGGGTAAAAATACAGTACATAGTTACTACAGTGATTATAGTAGTAGACTAGAGTGTAGGTAGACTTTATTGAAAGATATGTGAAGAAAAAAATAATCTTATAATATTATTTCACACACGAACAAATTATTAGGAATTTGTTATTGTTTTTCGTATATTTTTGCTTTTGTGGGCATTAGCCAAAATAAGTTGCAGGTAGATCTACATCTGGAAACACTGGATGGGAGTGATGGGGGGGGGGGGGGGGCTTAGTATAATTTCTGTGAAATTATTAATTAGTAAATCTGGGTATCGTAGCGGGATCTACATCCGGGCCTGAGCGCTGCGGGGTGTGGACCGTACTTTAAGTTGATGTAGTAAGTTTGTTCGATAGCGACTGCGTAATAATGCGGGCTGAAAAGGATAGCGGACATAAGTTTAAACATTAGTCGCTGTCTCGAGTTTGTCGCTGCTTCTTTATTTAGCTATCTCGTGTCTGTCTACAAGCGTTGTATCTGTTTTGTCATTGGCGCTGTCTCGAGTTTGTTTGTCGCTGCCTCGAGTTGGTCGCTGACTCGAGTTTGTCGCTGCATCGTGTTTGTCGCTGCTTCGTTGTTTAGCTATCTCGTGTTTGTCGCTATCTGGAAGCAGTTTGTCTCTGTCTTGTAATTGTGCTGTATCGAGTTCGTCGCTGCCTCGAGTTGGTCGCTGTTGGTCGCTGTCTCGTGTTAGTCGTTGTCTTATGTTTGTAGCTGTCTGGTAAATGCCGCGTAGTCCGCGAGTGGTCTTATTTACGTCTTGTTCCCACTTCCTGTCCACGCAGTGCCTAATTCGGCCGGCGTATTTATTAGCCCTCCTAATTAGCACTCATTGGTTCAACTCAAGGTCTCGACAATTTGTGTTGGTCGCTGTTTTGTCGTTGGCACTGTCTTGTTGTCGCTGTTTTATGTTTATCGGTGTCTACAGTTGGTCGCTGTGTTGTCGTTTCGCTGTCTCGTGGTTGTCGCTGACCTGTAGTTGGCGCTGTTTTAAGTTTATCACTGCGTTGTAGTTGTATCGTGTTTGTCGCGTTAAATGGGACTTGTTCCAACACTTACTTCCTGCCTCCCCCGATAATTCGGCTGTCGTGTTTATTTATTTCCTAATTATCAACCCTCAGTGGCTCAAGGTCCCGGTAATTGGTCACCTTTGAAAATTATTAAATGGCTGTAATTTAATTATTGCTCGCTCACGACTGCGTGCGTGATGCTTGGTAGAGTTTTGTAGAGCATTTGATAACAAATAGCTAAATTGATTGTGTAAAGACTACTTGAAATATATCGCTTATATATAATTATCGTTTACCAGATTATCAATTCACCAGATTCTCAATTCACCAGATTGTCAATTCACCAGATTATCAATTCACCAGATTATCAATTCACCAGATTATCAATTCACCAGATTATCAATTCACCAGATTATCAATTCACCAGATTATCAATTCACCAGATTATCAATTCACCAGATTATCAATTCACCAGATTATCAATTCACCAGATTGTCAATTCACCAGATTCTCAATTCAGCAGCTATATCACAAGGGATTTTAGATAAGGGATTCACACTCTAAAATAGCAGAAACAGCAAAACATTTGAAAAATTAATTAAAATTACATGTAAAACAGTGATTTATGTTATGGATGATAGATATATTATGTAAGTTGCTCTTCCCCTCTGGTCACGTGGTTCCACATCACATAACGCAATGCTATATATATGATATATATGGTATAGCCTATGTGCTGCCCAGATAATTAAGTTATCCGTACTGCACATTCATTCCGTGATGGGTAAACTATAATATAAAAGTAGGGGTATGACCAAAGTCGAAAATATTTTAATCTTTCATAGGTGTGACGTACGTGGAAGCATTCGAAGGTGTGACCTAATTATACTAAGACCAAGGTGGAATAAGCCGACACAGACTGACAAATAGACAAAAATTCCGAAAATGACATTGCCACATTTCAATGGAGCTTTGCCCCACCACGTGACCATTGAAGCTCATATATCATTTTGTTGGGGACTTATTACAGCTTTCATAATGCATAATCATAATATCAGTAGGAGTTGCGAGAGTAGTAGAAAATGATAACAAATGAATAATTCGCTTCGATTTCTTACTATTTTCTGAATTCTTAATTAAGCTGTTTTTTCGACTCTCATGTTGTACAAAACTTTATTTAAAACCAATAATTTGAATAAAAAGTATTTTTTCATTTATTCGTTATCTTGTTCATCATGCGGTTGATGGTGGGGCTGAATCTGGCATTGTCATTTGTGGCTCAGTATCGATCCAAAATATCCAATTTACAGACTCAACTTATTACAGTCGTACTATATGTATGTACCCATATATGCCATTACGGTTGATACTGTACCCAGCAGTGTCACCATCACCATTGAGGTACAATCGGTTTGTACACATACGCATAGAGGGCCTGTAATCAGTGTCCAATAGTCCAATCACCGCCCTCTGAGGGCTCCACTCATCAGCGAGCGAATGATGCGGTCACAGGGAGGATGCGGGGGCGAGGGAGGGGAGACAGGGGGGGGGGCAGGGAGGGGAGTGGTAATGGAATGTCTCGATAATTGATTGCGAATCGATTGTCGCCGCAATCGAGTGATCGCGAGGTAACGAGCGGTGGAGGGCATCGGTGATTGCTCGCCTTTGAGCTGTGATTGTTACTATATGGTACTAGTTACCTCAATGGTCTAACTTAGAAACAATTTGACAGTCTTGTATGGAGTCAAAAAAGAAAGTAAAATGACAATGCCAGATTCTGCCCCACCATCAACCGCATGATGTAGGTACAAGATAACGAATAAATGTAAAAATATATCCGTTTTTTATTAAAATTATTGGTTTAAAATAAAGTTTTGTACTTACATCAAGCGAGTCGAAAAACACAGCTTAATTAAGAATTCAGAAAATAGTATGAAATTGAAGTGAATTATTCATTGTTTTTGTTATCATTTTCTACTACTCTCGCAACTCCTACTGATTGTGATTATGCAATATAAAACCTGTAATAAGTCCCCAACAAAATGATAGGTACAGCTTCAACTTCAATGGTCACGTAGTTTTGTAGACGGGCAAAGCTCCATTGAAATGTGGCAATGTCATTTTCATCTATTAATTTTCGTAATAAATCTCTATGTGGTTGTAGACACAGAGTAGCAATTACACATAACAAGGCAACGGTAGCAATAAATCAAACAGCCCAGCGGAGTGTTTGTCTATGGTAATGCGGCGCAAGTAATGCAGCGAAACCACAGGGCCATAGTGTGTAACTTGCGCGTCTCGGACAGTAATGCAATTATATTCAAATCTGACACCGCACAGTGGGCGAATTTAAACTACGTTTGGACACAAAAATATCTTTATTTTTGTTATTATTATTACGGAGTAAACTGACTAACTTTTCTTCAACTTTCCCATATTTACAAAAAAATATTATGCATTTCCATGTACTTTATATCAATCAGCCATTAATCTCCTATAAACAACTAGATACACAGTCTGCCTTCTAAAAATGTCCGAGCGCAAAGAAGGTCCAAACGGATGATTGGCCCTCATTTGCTTTATTGGACATTATTTGGACGTTTTTTAAATTGTTTTAGTAAGCCCTATGTGTATCTAGTTGTTAGCCTATCGTTTTGTCGTACAAATTTTATTTAAATTAAGATACCGAACACTTCTGACTTATACTTTTCTTTAACTAAAAAAACAAAAAAAACTAAATAGCTTTGTTAAATAACTATAAAAACACGCTACAAGCAAAGTAATTTGCATTTTATTTTCTACTTTCATTACAATGCCGTGGTTTGAGGTATGCCGATTGTTTTAATATTTAAATAGGTATAGATAAAGTTACTTTTATGGAATGGATCGCATTTACCCGAGAGCAGAAGAATACTTATACATAACCTAAAAATGTGATTAAACTGTTTATAATCATCCGATACCACTAGTCTAGTAGATAATTTAATCTATGCGCTCTGAAAAAGTCAAAGTCAAATTCCTTTATTGCAAGAAAGCACGTTGAGCAAATGTTTGCACGTCAATATATTTTTGAATTTGTATTTACACCACTTTGCAAGGAAAAGGTGCCGACGCGAAAAACATGTTTCTAAGTTCTCCTTCACTAATGAGAATATACATACTTAATTAACACTTATCCATCCCTGTCCTGAGCCTCTTCCAGCCACCCATCCCTGTGTCTAACGATATCGTCTCTCCACATACGCCGAGGTCTGCCCCGACGAAGAGGAGGGGGGAGACCTTTGCCCAGCAGTGGAACAATTTATAGGTTAACAAAAAAAAATCAACACTTATCATCATCATCATCAGTCTATTTATATATGTCCCCACTGCTCGGGCACAGACCTTCCCTTACATCGAGGGAGCTGGGGCCATAATCCACCACGCGGGCCCAGTGCGGATTGGCGGATTTCACATGCCTTAGATTTCTTCTTCTTCTACGACATGCAGGTTTCATCACGATGTTTTCCTTCACCGGTTTGAGAGCACTCGGTAAATGTACGTAAGTTTTTTCGTCGAAAAACCCGAGGATAACTCATTGGTACACGGCTGCCCTGGCTGGGAATCGAACCTGGGACCTCCATATTGCAAGTCCATTGACTCAACCATTGAGCCACCTAGCTCCACATTTCAACACTTATATTTGTCCAAAAATATAATGTTAAAATTGTAAACCCAATATATTCATAGGCCGTACTATACTAACGCACAGTGTGGCCAGCAGGCGCGCTGCGGACACAAATGCCGGTGTAATTCGCATCATACGTCATCGCGTATCGCGGCATCACCGCGCGCGGTTCCGGTACCATTATTTACGTTCACCCGCCTCCCACTCGCCGTATTGGTTTTGTTCAACTGTTATTTGTAAATGAAAAATGATATTGTCATAATTGTTTTGCAGCGTGATGGGAAAATAAAATACGCGGGTTGATCGCTTTTAACGAGCTTTTTCATGGTAAAGTTTACGGATTTTGTTGATTGTGCGGTCCACTCGCTGAGTTTATTTACTGTGGTATGAGTTATAACGTTCTAAACCTTCGACTCCGTACTGTTTAGTTATTATTTCATATTTGTTTTTAATTTTTTAAATATTTAACAGCCTTCAATGTCCCACTGCTGGGCCCTTCATTCATCTCCATTTTCATGCTGACCTCCAGTCTATTAAAAATATCCAGTTCTTTAGGATAATAATATTTTTTTTTCCAAATAATAATGGTGATTATTAGGGCTAAATCCGTACTCATACTCATTTATTAAGATCGTAAGAACACTTTTCGGTACATTCGATAACGCCCATAAACTTACAATACACTTAAGTATACAAATAAAAATCCTTTAACAGGTCCGGTATAAAACGAATAGATGAATCCGCCTGGAGAGATGAATTGCGCAAGGTGGCTGAGGGAATGGATGGGAAAGGCTGAGAATCATGAATAGTGACGTGCCTTAGGATTAGAAGATAGCCAGCAGCAGTGGACTCATACAGACTGATGATGATGATGAAGTGAAGTGAAATACATCTATTTTTGCAATTGTAGGTCGTCATAGTGGTAGAACACAGAGAAAGGTGCACAGGAGAGTTTTTAAGGTTGAGATTTTCTCTAAAACTACTTGACCTATTGCAAAATTTCTTTCACTGTTTGATATATAAAAGTTAAAACTATGTAACTGTAAAATAATTATTAAATTTGGTCCAGTAGTTTTTGAGAAAATCTCAATTTTATTAAGGCCCTCTGTCTTCGACTATACGAATTAGGTAGCTCGCCAGCTTGTACAGAAAAATCACGGTTATTTTATTAACTACACTCTCTGAACAAATACAATCTACTACAGAAACCGTGTTAGCAATATGCTAAACCCTATTGCCGTACATGAAAGGAAACGTTCGGGGTAATTGTTTGCGGAAACTCCGCGTTTATCAGCGTCATTATTTTGTCCGCGCCGCGTGATCGAGTGCCCGCTGCCCACTGTGCGCCGCGCTACGCCACACTGTGCGCCGTGTAATTTGAGGGAATTATGATTAATGAATTGGAAGTGGATAGATTTTCATGATTACATGCCATTCTATGAATTATTTAAATGTTTTAGAAAATGCTTGCATTATTTTTAGGACTATCAATGTAAAATCTGTTTTAGACAAATTGTAAGAAAATATTTTGGTCGACTTTAATATGTAATTTTTTTCATCTACATATTTATTTTAAGGTAACATTTAAAAGGTACACATTTAAATTGAAAGGTACGTAAGATTATGATTATACGTAAAAACAGACAGATTTAATATAATGCCCTTGAATTGACATAAAATTCGTAATTAATTAAAACAACTCGAGTCCACCGATAACTTATTTTGAGTAATTATTCCATTAATTATTATACACACTTGATATTTACAAGAATTAGGGTCGTGCTAAAATTATTAAACTAAAAGAAAACTTAATCTACGTGATGTAGATAAGCTGATTGTTTGATAAAAAATCCGTTTTAAGTGATTCATCTACTAATTAAATGCAAAACCAATCAGCACAGTGGTGTGACACGGCGCCGCTCGGACATACATTACAATATAATTACACCGTAACGTAATAACGGGTTGCGTTACGGCGTAACGGTACACACGTCATTGTTACTTGCAGTTGTTGACATCACTAAAAAGGTTGAATAAAATAACCCTTTTTACGTTATTAAATCAATGACCAATAATTTTCTGTCTTATTCTTATTTAGATTTTCGCTTTGCATGGAATTGACTGAAGCACGGAGGATTTTTTTTATCTAAAAGAATAAAAATGTTCAAAAGAGCATAGCAAGTTCAGTTTAAAAAATCTAAATGTTGATAGATTATTAAACTAACGCCCAGTGAGCAATGTTTAACCGCAAAAACCAAACATATTAAATATTTTGATATTTAAATAAACATTTTCCTTATTATTTTCAATCTAAAGTTTAGATTCTAAACGAATAACACACAATTTTTATAGAACCAACAAGATTAATCCTGTTGTTAAGATAAAGTTAAATCACAACAATGTAACAGCATTTAATTTGAGCCGAAAGTAAATGTCAACTGTCACTTCGGGCCGCGATTAAGACATCACATTCCAAACAAAAGTGACAAAACATCAGCATTGTCACGCCAGATTCGATCACGAGTCACAACACTCTAACTACCCTCCGTTGTCCCGCTCCCTCGCATCGAGACACCCCGAGAGCGACAGAGAGAGTCGCACCGCATTTAGATCACCGACGCGATTGCCGGCGGCAGCACAAAACAAATAAAAATATTATGGGCAACGCATTAAGACGTTTTACACTTATCACGATACGATCTGTGGCTTTTGCCTTTTTGTAATAATTATCGATAACCTGGCAACACTCGCGGCATTACGCCCATAATGGCTTGTCTCGTTGTTTTTTGATGTGGCAACCCTAATCACGTGTCAGCTTTGCCGTGTTGGTGCGTATTAAAGCTCTCGGAGAGCTAATGATTTTGAAAATGGATTCTTTATTGAATTATTCGTTTTTTGTCCGCCCCGCCTCGGCGCGGCCCACTGGCCGGCGCGGGCTGCGGGCGAATTGCGACCGTTAATTGGGAGTGATTGGGTCCATTTTGTGTTTGCGGCCGGTAATGGGTGCCTGACGGGGTAATGACTCGATATGTTAATCAATACCGCGTCGTTAATCGATCCTCCGAATGCTAATTTCTCTTGACTTAGCAAAATCGAAAGCCTCAATTATTTTAAGCGAGAAGTAATTAGAGATTGAACTTTTAGCTTCAATCGGTTTTTTGTTAATTTAGTTTAATTAGGTTTTCCCGCTTAGTCTAATAATTATGGGTAAACCAATGATATCATGAACAATTGGCCAAAGATTTAGCTTATTGTCAGGAGTTCAATCTTTACAGAGCAATTAATTAATTTTCGGATACAAATTTTCAATATCTTTACTATGTCTACGACTCCATGAATATTCCAGGCTACGAATTTCGACTGAACATACTCGACTCTACCAAATATTAGTGCAAAATGTCATTTTAGACTCCACGAATATTATAGCCAGCCCCATCAGTGGAATGAATTACGATGCCATGGGATATAATAGCTATAGTGAGCCATTACTACAAATTATTATACATACCTATATAAACGGATATCACTCACTTATATTGTTGAAGTCGACATTATAGTTAGGATTGCCAACTTCAACAATATAAGTGAGTGATATCCGTTTATTATACATATAATAAGACTGTAAAAAAGTTGTGTCTGTACATTGGATATTTTTTGAAAAGGTGTATTAGGATCGATACTGATGCCAAAACACTAATTTTTAGATTTTTTGCCTGTTTGTCTGTGACTTTGTGCAAGTACTTATCACGCCATAACTACTGAAGGGATTTTGATAGGAGTTTCTGTTAGATAGCTGAAATATCCGGACAGCTCATAGACTGTAAGCCATGGCGGTATGTGATGTGGAAACAAGGATCCAGAGAGGAAGATCTGCCTCCTGATCTCATCCATCCTCCTCCTCTACGCAAACGAAGTTGCGGGGTACAGCTAGTATATAATATTATAATTGGAAATAATATATAGTAGAAAACGTTTATTTGTCACACACACAAAGCAAATACACAAGAAGAAGAATTCGTCATTAGCAGAATGACCACTTTACACAATGTTTACCACGCTCAAAATGTTCAACTTCATAAAAATGACACTTTTCTCTGATGTCACGTTAGAAAAGACCGATCTGATGTCCTAATAGGACTAAGCCAAGACAATGGTGAAGCCATTGGCCCCTTTCTTCCACAATAGCACCGGTTACCATTCCACAGCCAATCTAGCCTACCCTATGTACCCTCTTGAATTGACCATTGAATCATCATCATTGCAGGCGAGGGTTCCTGCAACAGCGCGGACTACCCGCCCGCGGACCCCGCGCGCTCCCCGCGCTCGCCCTCGGCCAGCGAGGCGGGGACTCCCCCGCCCGGAGCCGACAAGAAGAAGCACCGCCGCAACCGGACCACCTTCACCACGTACCAGCTGCACGAGCTGGAGCGGGCCTTCGAGAAGAGCCACTACCCTGACGTGTACTCCAGGGAGGAGCTGGCCATGAAGGTCAACCTGCCAGAGGTGCGGGTGCAGGTCAGTCGCTTAACTATTATAAGGTGAACCCATTAGACCATACACGGCTTAATGATGGTACTACAAGTGTCTTTAGGAGTGAAAGGAACCAGTCATTATCAGAATTAGCTAGTCCCGAGCGAGATATTTCAGATCAAATAGCAGAAGATTGATACTTTCCCTAAAACAGTTAGGGAAAATCCCAACTTTCCAAAAATTTAATTTTGTCACAACTCACAACACTCTAATATGACGGAGACAGAAAAAAGTATGCAGGGGGCCTCAAAAAAGTTAATATTTTCTCAAGAACTACTGGATCCATTTTAATGATTCTTTTACAGTAACATAGCTTTAACTTTTTATCTATCTAACAGTGAAAGAATTCTGTCAATAGGTCAAGTAGTTTTTGAGATAATCTGAACTTTAAAAATCTCCTGTACACCTCTCTTTGTGTTAGAGAGTTAAATATTAATGAATCAATTTACATTCAGAAAAGTTTTCTGCGTCCCTGAATGACCCTATCTAGTAAACTCAATTTGAAACTTTCAATGGCCATGACAAATGCCTACATATTTTCTATATCAATTTACAACAAGAAAGTTATTTCCAAACTTCTACAATAGTTTAGTATTTGCCCCTAAGCGTTGGGTTCGCTTCCCCGCTCGGGACCAGCTATTTAACATTCAACTAAACAGAATTTCTTTTCTATTAAGTGAAATGAGAGCACTTCGCAAACACTGGGCGAGGACCCTTCGGAAGGGTAAAGGGCAATAATGAACCCAAGGGGCTTATGCCACTCAATCCCCTTTAGCTCCAAGCGGAACATATGTCAAGCGGAGACGACGGACCACCTTACCCGAGACCCCGGGGGTTCCCCGCGCCGGAGCAAGTACTACTCCGAAAGCGTAACTCGACGCATCTGTATGGATCTCGACATTTTGGTCGCCTCGTAATTGCTTTCTCATGCCGCGGTAAAAATGCGTGCGTTCAAGGAAGTTGCGAATCTATGTCAACGACACACGGCTTTGCGAGACGCGCGAATATTGTGGTTTCCGAGTTATTTGTTAAATAATGCGGTTGTCGGCTAATCTGACACTTAGTCGCTAATAAAGGGTTACAGTTGTATTGTAAGTGAAGGGAATGCAATTCATTCGTTTGTTCAAAGTTGTCAAATTGTTTATCTACATACGAAGGAAAAGTAACGGAATATACTTACTAGTGCTTGTTTATTTTCTTCAGTATTAATAAACAAAATTGTTCAAAATTCATTCAGGCGTATTGCGGAGATATTGACAGTTAATTTTGTCAATCATTAAGTAATCATTAGCCAATGTTCTGAGCGTAATTTGCAATCAAATTATCGCTATTTTCATCGTTCACCCAATTTTATCAAATTAAGCTTTATTTCACGTGCAAGTACTGAAATAAAACTTTTATCGAGAATCGCTGATCATTTTTTGCGGCTAAAAAATGTTCCTCATACTATTCCAATGATATCCCGCTGTCATTTGGAAGAACCCGTGGTGATATCATCATCAGTCTATTTATATGTCCCCACTGCTCGAGCACAGACCTTCCCTTACATTGAGGGGGCTGGGGCCATGATCCACCACGCGGGCCCACTTGGAATTGGCGGATTTCACTTGCCTTAGATTTTTTTTCTCTACGGCATGCAGGTTTCATTACGATATTTTCCTTCACCGTTTTGAGAGCACTCGGTAAATGTACTTAAGGTTTTCCGTCGAAAAACCGAGGATAACTCATTGGTACATCGCTGCCCTGGCTGGGAATCGAACCTGGGACCTCCGTATTGCAAGTCTATTGACTCAACCACTGAGCCACCGAGCTCTCACCACCACTTCACCTTGTTTTTATGTACATTAAGGGGCTCATAGTCCAGTTGCGAGTACACGTTGAAAACGATCGTCCAAGTTAAGCAACGTTGGACAAGGTCAGGACCTGGCTGGGTGACCGCTAGTGACACTTTCATCTGAGCCCCTCCGTGCCGCGGGGCGCACGGCAAGCAGTGGGTCCCGGTTGGCACGTCAAGTAGTCATTAGGCCACGTCAGAGGCCCCAGGGCGGCCTGAATAACTTTGACAAATAGGCTCACTAAACCACATGAGAAAAGAAAGAAAGTATTAAAGAATTAATTCAAATTCAATTCAATTCAAATACACTTTATTGTACATAAAAGACACAAACAATTACAATACAGAAATACAAAACAATATGTACAATTTTGGCGGCCTTATCGCTAAAAGCGATTTCTTCCAGGCAACCACCTGTTGATGGAATTTAGCATAGTAAAGTGAAAGAGGTAGAGGTAGAAATACAAGAAGAATAAAATGAAAAATAATTGAAAAACAAATGGTACTTATTTACAAAGAGCAGGAGTACCTATACATTATATTTATATAAATAATAATACCATAAATTACATACACTACATATACGAGGTACATATGCTACATACTAATTTGTCCTATCATAAATAAATATATTACAAATTATATATATATATAAAAAGTTTATACATGTGAAAGAAAATACGACACTTACAGAATAATAATAGATTTCCTATTTAAATTAATTGTTTCAGTCTGCCTGTCCGTGAGTGCGGCTCGGACGATAGACGTTTCAATTAGCACCCCTTTGGTCATTAGCCGCCCGCTCTCCTTGTTACACAAATTACGGTTTTTCTAAACCTTCAAGGGTTAAACTGAGGGATGTTTATAGCATTTTCTGCTGAGCAACTGTTAGTTAATCTCTGGTGCTGCTAATCGCAGCTTTCTTCCCGCTTTGCTAAAACTAGGAATTTAATGTGTTTTATAATTAAGTCACACAAATAACTGACGTGGCTCACAGACCACTTACCCCATAGACCTGTAACAGGAGGGCGCCCGTTTCTGCCCGCACATGAGCGCAACATTGCTTCGCGACACGCGTAACCTTGAGATATCGAAACGAGTTTAATATGGCGCCCCAGCCCCCCGCTTCGTCTAATTGCGCCTATCGCTTGACAGACTTTTTCGTTTGCAAATTTGTACCGATTTCATGTCTGTGGGGTAAGTGGCCCGTGACGTGGCCTAACGACTGCTGCCGAGCGACAGCAACCGGGACCAACTGCTTAACGTGCGCCCCGAGGCACGGAGGGGCCCAGATGAAAGTGTCACTAGCGGTCCCATCCAGGTCCTGACCTCGCCCAACATTGCTTAACTTGTACGATCGTTTTCAACGTGTACTCGCAACTGGACTAGGAGGCCCTCTAATATTATAGTGTCTTATATTAAAAGGTTGCCTATGCACCGTTATCTAAAACTTAATATGAAAACGTAAATCAGTCTACGTATGAAAATAAGTACTTAATTGACAGTAAGTAGCACATTAAGATCCTTATACAGATAGACTGTGACAGCAGAAACCTAGATAAGGTTTTACAAAAGGTTTGAAACTACTTTAAAAACCTGTCTCTTTTTTTATTTTTAAAAAGACTTTTTACGGTGGAACACATAGAAAGGTGTACAGGAGAGTTTTTAAGGTTGAGATTTTGTCAAAAACTACTTGAAATATTGCATAAAAAATTCAGTGTCTAATAGATAAAAGTTAAAACTATGTAACTGTAAAGGAATTATTAAATTCGGCCCAGTAGTTTTTGATAAAATCTCAACCTTATTGAGGCTCCCTGTATACTTATCTCTGTCTTCGACTGTACACAGCCCTTGTCTGTTAAACAATTGACGATCAGAGTGAAAATATATATGATGGTCTCATTGCATTATCCCATGCAGGCTATTTAGACATTCTATTAGGATTTTTTCACGAGTCTAATCCTGCATTCAGTACAGTCGTATACAGGGCGCCTCAATAAGGTTGATATTTTCTCAAGAACTACTTCACCGATTTTAATAATTATTTTACAGTTACATAGTTTTAACTTTTATCTATCTACCAGTGAAAGATTTTTTGCAATAGGTTAAGTAGTTTTTGAGAAAATGTCAACCTTAAAAACTCTCCTGTACACCTTTCTCTGTGTTCCACCGCTCAGTCTCAGGTCGCTGATCTTGGGCTTTATAAGGTACTCTAATTTAGCTGTTGTAATACTCGCAATTTTAAAATATGGACAGTATTGCTTAAACGTTCTAAAAGCATCTAGTCCTAACTTTGTCAGTAATTTGCGGATAGCCGCGGACGCGAGCGCGCGCCGGCTCGGCGCTGTGCTGACTCCGGGCGGCGTCGGGCGCGTTTGAGCGAATTACCGGCCGCTTCCTGCGCAGACGAGCGGCACTAGGTATCCTATACACGTCTAGTCTAGCATCTCAAATACCACCTATATGACTCACCGTGCTGTAATTAGATTGAGATACTTTGGCAGATTAAGATGAATGGGGGGCTTTCGAAAATGGCGGGAAACGACGGTTGCGATTTTTTTTTGATAATTTTCAGTTTAAGGTCTACTGTGGGTGTTTTGTGTTTAATATCACGTTAAATTAATCAGAATATGTTCGCGAATAACAGTATGGTGAATTTATTGGAGGATTCATGCAGGATCTGAAGTTTGGCGCTATAGTCAAGAGTTCCCGCTCCGAGCTCGGGAGTGAGCGTGACTGTCGAGCTGCTTCGTCCAGAGTGACGACGCGACGGCGACTCCTCTGGATGTCTTGAATGTTCCCTTACATTACATTGGCAAATGACGAACTGTCGAGTCTATTAATAAAATAAATAAATAAAGATTAATGGGAGCGATCATGTCTGTTTTATTATTTTAAGCTTAGTTTGACAGTTCTAAAACTAATTCCGCCCTCCTTTATAACTGCGTCGGTCGCACCTGCCTTCTTTGCAAAGGATCTGGGGTTCGATTCCCAGTTAGGAATTGGGAATGGTACCCAGGATCCATGGGAAAGAAAAGTTCCCGGTTTGTCACAGATAAAAGTATACATGAGAGTTTTAAGGTTGAGATTATTTCAAAAACTACTTGACCTATTGCAAAAATTATTTCACTGGTAGATAGATAAAAGTTAAAACTATGTAACTGTAAAATAATTATTAAATTCGGTCCAGTAGTTTTTGAGAAAATCTCAACCTTATTGAGGCCCCCTGTATACTTTTCTCTGCGCTCAAAACCCTCAAGCGCGAATTCAGCTGATACACTCTCAAGACGTGATCACCATCTCAAGTATGTCATTTATTATTAAACAATCTTGAGGGCGTATCACGTGATGTTTTTCTGAAGTCGCGGTTCGCCTGCAATCAGCAAATACGTTCTCAAATGTGAGTTTGACAGTTCTCTTGAGAACTGAGTTTTGTTTATCAATACGGCGTTCACGTGATACCCGATTCCTAAACGCGCACCTAAGTTACGTTTCTTAATAGGAACGTCATCTTGAGGTCTTTGTCAAGATTGGCTTTTAAGCCGAGAAGTCTAATCCTAAACCTAAACTCAACTGTTCCTGTCGTTCATATGCTACGCGTGAGAGCGAGCGGGACGCCTCGCTTAGCGGCGACTAATATTAGCGGCCGCTATCTGAAATCGCTCCAATTGTTCCCCAAACTGTTACCCGTATATTTCCGTTACGCCTCCAGATCTCACATCTCTATTACCCACTTACGAGTGAAAGCCTGTTTAATCTAAATGCGATCTTATCTCGTCCCAAGTCTAATTGTATCCTTTTTACGGAGTCATTGGCACATGAACACTCTATTGTGAACTATATTATTATGTTGACCTCTTCAGCCGTGTAATCGGTTCGTAATAATGGCTCAATTTAAAGTGGTCGTAACAATGCCATTGAGATCTTTGAATGGATACAAACGATTAGAATTGAAACACGTATAGTTTTTGGGTGGCTAGTTTAGATTGAGCTTACTGGTGATGGGGTAGTGAAGCGATTGGAGGTCAGTTGTTTCTGGTGTACTCTCAAAGTGCATAAAGCCTAGCGCACAATGAGCGGGCGATAGTAATCGAATTCGCTACGTTGACGCTGTATTGGGGCGAGGGTGACCATGCAACATGACCAAGCAGGACACTTGCTAAAATGAAATAAAAATAATGTATCACTTTTAAACTTACACGGTTTGTGTGTCGAAGTCGAAGACAGAGATAAGTATACAGGGGGTCTCAATAAGGTTGAGATTTTCTAAAAAAACTAATGGACCGAATTTAAAAATTATTTTACTGTTACGTAGTTTTAATTTTTATCTATCAAACAGTGAAAGAATTATTGCAATAGGTCAAGTAGTTTTTGAGAGAATCTCAACCTTAAAAACTCTCCTGTAGACCTTTATCTGTTTTCCGCCGTACAGTACCTAATTAATTGTACAGTACAGTAATTAATTTTCTTTGGATTATATCCTCATGTTTTAGGAAAATTCTGGTAGCGGTTCTATTCTATTGTGAGTTTTTAATTTTAATCTAGACGTGTCTAAAAGGTCGTCCTTTTAATAACTTCACAAAGTCAAAGTCAATTTTCTTTATTGCAAGTAAGCACGTTGTGTACATTTTTGCACGTCAACATATTTTTGAATTTACATTTACACCACTTTGCAAGGAAAAGGTGCCAACGCTGAGGAGAAAAGTGGCATAAAACTCTCAGCAGCACATCTATTAAAATAATATTACACAATTACTTAATAACTAGGTATTACACAAGTGTTACAATTGTTAGTAATCTACACTTTATTCCTCATGCGGGCCCGGCGACACACACCATGCATGTTCATCGTTCACTGTAGAAAAGGGTAGTATCATAAGAATGCCAATATTCAATGCTTACTTTTTTACTGGTTAGTCAAAGTCAAAGATATTTATTGCATGACCACAGGTAACAATAATAGTTCTTAAGGTAATAACTAAGTCCGCTGTAGCCTACCAATATGGTGTACAATATTATGCCTATTATTTTATATACTATCAATATTAATAGCTAATTATAATACATTACATACATACAGCTAATTATAATACGTTACATTTCCTTCTGTGGGACAGTCCTGTCGACCGCTCGCCGCGCGGTCACCCTACACCTCACACCGTGTCGCCGACAAATCGCTCATAAACGCTTTTTGTTGCGTCCCGGCCCGTCTGCACACCCCTCAATACGCCCCTCGCGCTAATTTGCACTCTATTTGCTACGCTTCAGGGTTCGTTGTCCCGGCGCGGGCGGCACGAGGGGGCACTGCGGAGTAAAATGTTTATTTAGCGAACAATATTGTTTTCTCGAAGTGTAATGGATATTGTTTTTCTCCGAAGAAAGTAGTTGAGGGACGGAGGGGACGTTTTTAAACGACAGTAGCTTAAAGGGACATAGCGTCCCCAATCTATAAAAAAAAATCATAATCTTTTATTACACTAATTTAAAAAAAAATACTTACCAAATCTCTAGTAAGTACAGCTAACAGCAGATCAAGTGTAACACTTTGGACTTTGAACCGTTCCTATTATCTGCGTCGTAAGTGTTAAAATCGTACTGCAAATGTTACCATTGATCTGCGGTTTTCAGTACTTTCGCGTACTATTTTTCGGCAAAATCAAACATTCTCCCCTCAGACCAAATTGCTGTTAGTTTGGTCTACTTAAATTTTTACCAGATTGTGCAAGGAGGGTTATGTTTTTAAGTGTACCTATGTATGTATGTACTAATGCTTTGTCCCGCTTTCAAGTATAAATGGCTTGATGGAGTGTAACATATGAGGTGTCGTTAGATTCGGCGGGATTGTATAGGTACCTATTATTATTAGTAACCTACTGTGGAATGCTTTTGATATTTTCTTGCATATGCGCTATGCGAAACGAAAATCTAAATGATAAATGGAGAATTTTTTTAGAGAACCTCGCTATTCCGTGGCACGCTCTATTCCAACAGAGCCATCGTGATTCGTATCCAGATCGTGAATTTTGTCTCCATATTCTCGTCTGAGGGACGGTAGCGACATCTATCCAGTAATTGTGCAATTACTCAAATTAATGTCTATGAAATGAAATGAAATGAAATTATTTAAGTATTTGCCTTGAATGTGGTTACCGGGTTCTTACATTGTTAGTTATGTCCGGCACACTCAGTCATTGCTGACATGCAAATATTATGGTCACATATTAACTTATTCCTATTACTATTACTTAACCTATTATATTATTTACATTTCAATGACTGTTATAATTATAATTCAATTATTTCCTAATTCACATAACTTTTTAATATTCTAGTCTAGGTCATAGTTTGGTCAATAATACAAGCAGCTTATAACGTCGTAAATTCCTTAACAGAATAAAAAGATTTTTGAACAAGCCACTTATTTAATGTAGATTTGAATTTAGTAGTAGGTAGGGTTTTTATGTTATCAGGTAATTTGTTAAATAACCGTATTGCCATTGGATAACAACTTCTGTTGTATAGAACAGTATTAGCTTTTGGAAACCTTAGATCATTTGGAAACCGTCTCGTATAGTCCGGATCATCGCCTAGTCTTTGAAAATTGTTTGGATTGCATCAATTAAAAACATGCTCATACTCATACTCATTTATTTCACCTTGAGGTACCATTGCACACTTGGTTACGTCTATACAAAAGTAATGATTTAATTTAGTGTATACAATTCAATCATTTCAGCAATAGCTTCGTCAGTTGTAAATTTAAGAATTCTTATAACATACTATCATTGTTTAGATTACAGAAATGGTCATCAGCAAAAGCCTCGTCAATTGTGTAGAAACTTGTTTGAAGTAGATATTTTCTAATTGTATTACAGAATTCTTTATGTGTCTCTAAGTCTTTGACATTGGAGGGCAATTTATTATAAAATTTGACACCTAAAGACATAAAACTTTTAGCTATCTTAGAAAGTCTCGTTTTTGGCAATATTAACAATTCTTTATGTCTAGTATTATATTCATGAATTTCTTCCCATCTGGTCATTTTATGCAAATTGTTTCTGATATGTAAAATGCTTTGATATACAAATTCTCCCGCCATTGTCATGACTCCCAATTCTCTAAATTTATCTCTGCATGAATCCCGACATTTCATTCCCAAGATAAATCTGATGGCCCTCTTTTGTAAAACGAACACCCTGTTAGCATCAGCTGCCGTTCCCCAGAACAAAACACCGTATGTCATAACGGAATGAAAATATGCAAAGTACACGTTCCTAGCAGCTACTATGCCGCATAGTTCTTTGATTTTCTTAACGGCGTACGCAGCAGAACTAAGTTTTTTAGTTAATTCATCTATCTGAACAGCCCAAGTTAGTTTAGTGTCCAACCAGACACCCAAAAATTTTACTTTGTTTACTTTGGGCACATTTAATTCATCAAATACATCTATTGCATATTGTGGCAGCTCTTGGCATCTAGAACCTAACGCAAACTGAACCACATGGGTTTTATCTACATTTAATAACATATTATTTACTTCAAACCATTTCTTTAATTTGTAAATTGAATCTTTAATTTTGTCAGCAGCGTTTTGTATGTTTTTATCTTTAACAATCAAACTTGTGTCATCGGCAAATAATACAATGCCCATACTTTCGTCCTCGAAACTGCCCACAATGTCATTTATATAAATTATAAATAATAATGGCCCAAGAATAGATCCTTGAGGGACGCCCAATTTTAATTCTTTTTCATTAGATCTGCTACCATTAATTTCTGTTAATTGCTTTCTATTGTTTAGGTAACATGTCAAAATCTGTAATTCCTTATCAATCACACCATAATGCTTCAATTTAGCTAATAAGATATCTACCGAAACACAATCAAAGGCTTTGGATAGGTCACAGAAAACTCCAAAAGTTTTCTGTGACTCATCCAACCCCCATACTATATCCTCTAGCAAAGCAATTATAGCATGTTTTGTGGATTTGGCTTTCTGAAATCCAAATTGCCTAGGATTAAAGAGGCTATGTTTCACCATGTGATGTAGAAGTTCTTCTGCAATATACTTCTCATATATTTTACTAAAAGTAGGTAGAACCGAAACAGGACGGAAATTATTTGGATCAGTTGTAGTCCCTTTCTTATGCAAAGGGACTACCTTAGCAACTTTCATGTTATCAGGGAAACTATTTGCGTCAATGCAATTATTTATAGCCTGTTGCAGCGGAACTGTAAGTTCGTATTTTAATTTTTTAAGCAAGTAAGGAGTCATGTACCAGATATCATTTGACTTTTTTGGTTTCAAGTTGTGTATGATTTTAATGACCCTATCCACTGTAATAGGTTCCAGTTCAAATTTGGTAATCTGTGACGGAATAAACTTTTCCATAAGGTTCATAGCCTGGCCCAATGATGATTTAAGGTCCTTAGTTAAGTTTTCAGCCACATCTATAAAGAAATTATTAAAATGGTTACTAATTTCATGATTTCTAACATTGCAGTTAGAAATCATGTTTTTTATTGATGACGCGTTCCTTTTTCATATGTTTAAAATCTAATTTTTCTCCATTTATCGCTACTGTGGAATGTCCCGCCATCGATACGCCTTATCGCCGCGTGAACCGACCATGTGTCATTTTAACGCGAATAATACGCCATTCGGTCACGCGTTAGCGGCGATTACGGCGCTGTGTGGTGGGATCACGGCTTTATGGATAGCGTAGTGTAAGGGATCATTATGGGTGGTAGATTAATTTTATATCGAGGGCTAGACATACGCCATGAATATTATGTAAGGTGTTTATAGGAAATGTAGATAAAAAAGCAAAAATTTAAGCCGATTTGATTAAATTTTATATCCTATGTCACTTCTACGATCCAGACGAATCTACCGACACCTCATATATTACAATCCATCAACCCGTTTAGTCTGTAGGGGGCGGGACTAGACATACATACATACACTCGAAAAACATAACCTTCCTTCTTGCGCAGTCGAGTAAAATACACGGAAATAAATAATTAGATGGAGGATTCATGTAAGCCTTTATTCAAACAGTTAAAAATCCTTCCGCTTCCATGTCTATATATAAAAGAATTATGTGTTTTCGTTAAACTATATCCTGATCTCTTCAAAAACCGCTATGACGTTATGACAAGGCCACCAAGGCAACAGTACCTGAATCTGCTTTATCAACCGCGATGCTGCACGTATATGTATAAGAAAAATGTATATAACATGTGTATACTAGTATATAATGCGTTACCTGAGGAAATAAAGATAATACATGACATTAAATTATTTAAATCTAAATTGTACAATTGGTTATTAGATCGCTGTTACTATACCGTTACCGAATATTTAAATTCCTCTCACTGACATTTTTACTACATGACATTTACATTAATTATTTTTATTTCTTCTGACATTTTTATTGCTTATGTAACTGAAAACTTTGCACGCTTGTATACAAGTAGAATACTGTACTGGACAATGCAATTTACCATCCTGAGATTTCATGTATTCTGGCAAATAAATGATTTGATTTGATTTGATTTGATTTGATGAAGACAAAAATGTCTTCCTTACATGAGAAATAAGGAAAGAAATGAAAAAAAAATGTTTCTTTCAGAATTTCTTTGGATTTAAGAAATCAAGTGAATCGAGTAAAATACAATATTCCTTAAATGTAAAAAAAATATTGTCTTGATACAATAAATATTTTTTTCTCCAATTCGAGTTCACATGTCGTTTTCAAATTGTTTTATTACCTTTTAGCCAACTTCCAAAAAGCAGATCTTTGGCGTGGTGTTTTTTATTCCTACAAACTGAATACTTGACCGCCAAGCTCTTCATAATGTTATAGAGTTCTATTTCAACTGCAATTGCTATGCTATTCAATTATATTCTGTAATTCAAGTTAATTTTCCACAAACTATTTATAAGCGCTTGTAAGTAATATCATTTGATTGTAGACGCTTAGCGAGAGAGTGAGAACAAAAACTCCGCTAATAGCTCTCGTTAGAGGCTTTGGCGGAAATCGAGAGACGTCATTAGCGCACAAGTACAGTCGAAGACAGATTAAAGTATACAGAGGGCAATAAGGTTGAGATTTTCTACGAGACCGATTGTACAAATTATTTCACTAATTTATAGTTTAGTTGTTAAAATCATTATATTTATTATATTTTTTGATAAAATCCCTCCTGCACACCTTTCTCTGTGTTAGACTGTACAAACGTGGCTCAGGACAGGGATGGATGGAAGAGGAGGGGGGAGACCTTTGCCCAGCAGTGGGACAATTTATAGGTTAACAAAAAAAGACTGTACAATGTTACATTTACAAGTAGTTTAATATCACGTTAAATTAATCAGAAAATGTTCGCGAATGAAAGTATAGTGAATTTATTGGATAATTCATGCAAGATCTGAAGTTTCGAGCTAGAGTCACGAGTCCCGCTCCGAGCTCGATCACCGTGAAGTTAGCACCCCAAACCTAGCACCCCAAATGTGAAAAAGGTTGAGAACCACTGACCACCTGGCACCCCAAAAAAAAAACTTGACGCCCTAAATTAATGTCAATAATGCCCTGGACATCCGAATATACCTAAATTAAAATAGAGTAGGCGCCGATGTGTGCGATAGCGATAATTAAACAGCTAGCTAACAAAATAACTCCAATTTAGGGAATGGATTTTGAACAAACTGATTATTTGAATATTACCGTTTAGTCGAGATCTACCATCCACATACTTCACAGTTCCTTGCAAAGTTCACAATTAAAGATACAGCGATTTCAATTTTATTTTTTTAGTTCCATTCATGCCGCTAGATGGCAAGGAAAAAATAAACCGACCACGGTGCGATGGATATTGAATATTCTAATTATTCCAATAGTAGCGTATACTCGATACCCATTTATTCGCCGAATCCCAGTTCCTTGCAAGGTCTAGGTTATATAGAAAAATCGTATTTTATACGAACATGATTAACAAAAATGATACTACTAGTGCCCTCTATGTTCGAGTAGGAGTTAATACAATTTAATCACTGCCCAAACAATAATCGATATTGAATTTTCTAATTATTCTAATAGTAGCGTATACTCGACACCTACCCATTTATTCGTAGCATTCACAGTTCCTTCCATTAGGCCAGTCATTAAAGGAGTTGACCCTAGCAGTAACTCATCCCTCTATGAAAAGCCAATGGGCACATTCGTATGGAGGGTGGTGCCTTTTTTTTTTCGCGCGGCCAGAATCCGTTTCATATCTACTGTGTAGGAGACCATACAAAAAGAGAAAAAAAGTTGTTCCCGGGGTTCTAACCGCAGTCCGGGCCGAGATAATAGAGTTTAACTTTGACCAAAAGAGAGGAGAATGTCGCAACTGCCATCTACAATATACTCCCCCTTTGCGACAATTTATTGGTTTCCGGTCTTCAAAAGCGTAAATCCGGTGCACCATGTGCAGTATACCTGCCCCCCCCCCCCCCGTCCAAACCAAAAATAAATTGTGTTTCCTATTATTCCTTAAGATGTCGCATCCGCCATGTTCCATACACTCCCCCTAGACGTTTTTTTTGCGGTCAACCAAAGCGGAAATCCGGTTCAACATGTACATTGAACAATATCCTCCCCCTCACTTAAAAATAAATTGAAACGTATTTTATTTCATAAGGCGTCGCATCTGCCATCTATAATACACTTCCCCTTTGATGTTAATTTATTTTATAATACACTCCCCCCGTAAAAAAACATTTATTTCATTTCCCATAATAATTATCCTCCTTGTTGTAACTTGTGTCCGGTGTAGTTGGACGAACTGAACTACACTAAATGGTTCCTCAGCATCCTCTGGCTAGGTGATCGATGTACGGTCGACAGCACATAAAGCGTATCACATTGGCACGCTACGCAGGGGTTATACGACGTAGTTTGCAAAGTTTTTTTTGTAGGTTGATGCGCCGTCGACTGTACACAAAAGTTAAGACATTTCGAAAAAAATACACAGAAGTATAACATACGCCGTAACAAGCCCAGTGGCTTGTTAAAAGAAACAATTGCAAAATATATCGTATAACTCCTGCGTATGGTGCCAGTGTGATACGCTTGATGTGCTATCGACCGTACATCTATTATTGCGGCGTATGTTACACTTCTGTGTTTGTATGTGTTAGAGGATATTTTTGCACACATAAACACTCCTACATATTAAAACACTCCCAAACTCACACCAAACGAGATCCAAATACAAAAAGATACTATTCCTAATATCGTCGATCTGGTTCGAGTCACGGTTTTCAACAGAGCATTAGCTCAACATTAGTTGAAAAAGAATGGCAAGGTCTCTGGTTCGAATCCCAGTCGCGATATAATATTTGAAAAGATACCGTAAATCACAAATTACACTCCGATGAGCAAAACACACCCTAAATAACACAAAAATACTGGTACATAAAAACTCTCTTACACATAAAAATTCCCCTAGATATCGTACTAATTAGTTTTGCGCGTCTGAGTATGGTAGTGTATTTTGAAACTGAATGTAAGTACCATAGAGTGTGTTGTGAGTATTTGGGAGCATTTTTTATGTTAGGACACGAAAAAATCACAGTTTTCGTTTGTCTCTATATTTTTTGCGTAAAGGTATGTTTGTATTTGAGGAGTGCGTTGTTGATTCTAGGTGCTTTGTGGGGCGTATTTGTGTGTATTTGCGTATTGTATTTTGTACGCTAAAGAGTATTTTTGTTTGGCTGTGTGCTTATGCATAAAGATGACTGTATTTTGTGTGTTACAAATGCAGTTGCCTGTGTTTTGTGTTGTTCGTAAAGGTATGTTTGTGTGTAGATGGGTGCGTTTTAGATTCTAGTTGTGTTTTGAGTGTTTGTTTCTTTCTGCGTTAAACAGGGGTTTTGTATCGTAGGGTATGTATATATCAGGGTGTAATTTGTGTGCGAGACTGTAATTATGTTTATCTGGTTGTTTTTGTATTAAGGTGGCGTATTCAAACGTGTTTCAGTGTCTAGGTATATTTTATTATGTTTAGGGGTGTGCTTGGGAGTTAAGAAGTTTATTTTTGCGTATGTCGGACTCTGGATATAGTTATATGAGTCAGCGTGTGTTTATATCCAACGTGTTTAACGCTTCTGTAAACTTTTCTTTAAATGTCAGGGGTTCGTGATAGTAGCATAATAATTATGTATCCTAGCTAGGCGATGCTGATAAACGAATGAGACCGTCAGGATCCTTTATTGGATGTTTTAGGGGAACCGGAAAAAGTTTTACTGTTTTGGGGGTGGGGGTTCCTTACCTCAGTAGGGAAAAAAGGAACCTTTATTTAAAATATTTTCAGTGTCCGCGATATTAGAGTTTAAATAAAAGGACAAACTAAAGTAACATGAGACAGAAAGTATTTATTTATAACAGCCGAGTCGTGGCCTTTCGACGACAGTAGGGTCTTTAAAACCATGGGAATTTGCGAGATATTAGATTTTAATTTTTCCTTTACGTAAACTCAAATATCTCGGCCCCGGATGAGGGGGGAAACATAGACGCAACATTTTTACGTTCATCGTGAAGTCCGGGATTCTTACTTTCAGTCAGGGTATAAATATTTAAGTTTAAGTAAAGTCATAAAACTTGAGAGGGGGTGTGGTGTAGAGGATACACCGGATATGAGAGGATTCTTACCTTCCGAGATTTTTACCTTCAGTCAGGGCAGAGATATTCAACTGTAAGGAAATGACAAACGTGAGAGGGGGGGAGGATGTGGTCATTTTAGATGATGCACCGGCCATCTAAAAAGAACCGGAGTTCTAGTGGCCCAGTCGGGATGAATTATAACAAAAGTTATAGTAGATGGCCGGTGCACCATCTAAAATGAGCATATCCTCCCCCTCTCTCACATTTGTCATTTACTTAAAGTTAAATATCTCTGCTCTGACTGAAGGTAAAAATCCCGGAAAAACATTTTCTTGTAGACGACCTCATAGTGAATGTAAAAATGTTGATTCGACGTCTCTACCCTCCACCGGGGCCGAGATATTTGAGTTCAACGGAAGTAAAAAGTTAAAGTCGAATATCTCGGCCCGGACTGAGGTTACAGATGAGCTGCCATAATATGTTTTATTTACTTTGCCATTATGTACCTAAATAACCATATTTGGTTTCTGGCCGCGAATATTTCAAAAGGCTCCAAAAACGCCCATTGGCTTTTAGGTTATGTAGTGTGTGTTTTCTTCGCGACACGGGGTCTAGGTTAAAATAACCCAGAGATTCCTTTAGAGTCTTTAATTTAATTGTGCGCTTAGTGTTTTTTTATGTTATTTCCAGCTTTAAGAAACGCCCCTGTTGTGAATCTGTACTAGATTATTTGCAATTTTGTCGAAATCTAGACGGAGCGTTCATGTCTCACGCTGGTGCATGAGATAGTGTTTGGTAATTTCGCCACGTCAAACAGCGGACGTATCGGTCGAATGGCTGGAGCGGTCGCCTGCCGTGCACGCGGTTCCGGGTTCGATCCTTAGCTAAATATTTTTTTGTTTTTTTTTGTTTCGTGTTTTATTTATTTTTTTGTAATTATCTTTGAATTTTATTTAAGCATAAACTCTGAACTCATGTGTATTAGGAGAGCTGGGAATCTGTCTGTACTAGATTACTTGTCAATTTTGTCGAAATCTAGACGGAGCGTTCCGTTCATTTTTCACGCGGGTTTATATAACAGATAATTATAATTTTAAGAAATAATTTGATACACGCACGTCCACTCCAAACGAGATCCCACGGCGAAAAAAAAGTGTTACCATTGTTTTGCCATTGTCCGTACTAACCTTGACATATGTTGTCGTACCTACTTATAATGCGTTGATGATACGGGCTAGATTACAATAGTTTTGTTTGCTGGCGTAGGTACTATCGTCTCGGTCGAGCTTACTTAAACATTCCACGTAGTAGGTACCTAGTAAGTACACATAAAAACACATCAAGTTGTAACACTTTGGACCGCTCTAATCTATTTATCTATCTGCGTCGTAAGAGTTGAAATCGTACTGAAAGTGTTACTATTGATCTGCTTTTGTCCGTACTAACCTTGACTTGACATGTTGCGCTTATGCGCCGATGATACGGGCTAGATTACAATGGTTTTGTGCATGTTGGCGTAGGTACTGTTGTGTCGGTCGAGCTTACTTAAAACATTCCAAAATCAGATCAAGTGTAACACTTTGAACCGTTCTTATTATCTGCGTCGTAAGAGTTGAAATCGTACTGCAAGTGTTACCATTTGTTTTGCTATGTCCGTACTAATTCACCACTCGGTAACGACTTAACCTAAAATAAACCTTATTCGTATAACTGTAGATTACAGAATCCTATCTCCAAAATATTTGTACAACTTCAAGTCCACGTTACCGATGCGATAGATATTTTCTACTTGTATAGGAATAAGGTTTATTATAAATTGACTTCGACTTTGAGGAACAGTTCGACTAAGATCGTAAGTGTGTTCATAATGATAAGAAAAATCGAACTTAGCATTTTTCTCAACTCTAATTTTTCGACGATTTCTAGAAAACGCTTGTCTTGACTGGCTTGACTTTGTTACCATTGATCTGCTGTCGACTGTGCCTACGTATAGTACGGACAACAACAGATCAATGGTAATACTCGCTCGCATTCGCACGATTTTAACTCTTACGACGCAGATATTAAGAACGGTATTTAGTCCAAAGTGTTACATTTGATCTTCTGTTAGCTGTACCTAACAACCTATCCGAAGAAACCGAATGTAAAGAATGAATTGCATAGCGCGCCCCGCCCGCGTATATGGCTTCCCGTATTGGTCTAGGTTTTATAGAAATCATATTTTATTCGTACATACAGTGATTTCAATTTTCTTAGTTCCATTCATGCCACTAGATGGCAAGGAAAAAATAAACCGACCACGGAGCGATGGATATTGAATATTCTAATTATTCCAATAGTAGCGTATACTCGATACCCATTTATTCGCCGAATCCCAGTTCTTTGCAAGGTCTAGGTTATATAGAAAAATCGTATTTTATACGAACATGATTAACAAAAATGATACTACTAGTGCCCTCTATGGTCGAGTAGGAGTTAATACAATTTAATCACTGCCCAAACAATAATCGATATTGATTTTTCTAATTATTCTAATAGTAGCGTATACTCGACACCTACCCATTTATTCGTAGCATTCACAGTTCCTTCCATGGTCTAGGTTTTATACAAATCGTATTTTATTCGTACGTAATTAACAAAAATGATACTACGAGTGCCCTCTATGTTCGAGTAGGAGTTAATACAATTTTATTTCTTTAGTTTCATTCACGCCGCTAGATGGCAAGGAAAAAATAAACCGACCACGGTGCGATGGATATTGAATATTCTAATTATTCCAATAGTAGCGTATACTCGATACCCAGTTATTCGCCGAATCCCAGTTCTTTGCAAGGTCTAGGTTATATAGAAAAATCGTATTTTATACGAACATGATTAACAAAAATGATACTACTAGTGCCCTCTATGTTCGAGTAGGAGTTAATACAATTTAATCACTGCCCAAACAATAATCGATATTGAATTTTCTAATTATTCTAATAGTAGAGTATACCCGATACCAACCCGTTTATTCGCAGCATTCGCAGTTCCTTCCATGGTCTAGGTTTTATAGGAATCATATTTTATTCGTACATACAGTGATTTCAATTTTATTTTTCCATTCATGCCGAAAAAAATAAACCGACCAAGGGGTAATGTATACCTATGTATAAAAATTGATTAAATTTGGGAGGTCGCAGCGGATCCCACGGCGTGCTAGAATAATTTTTGGTGGTCCTGCCGGCGGCCCCCATTGGCCTCCTGCAATAGTTTTCTAACTCGAGTTGTGGCGTGTTGGTGTGAATAAAATGCGACCCTCTGGCGGCCCCCCATGGCCTACTAAACATGAATTGTATTATATATTGCTGGCAGTGAGAGTGTTAAGGTCAATATAATTAATACATCACTGTAGTGTATTATAAAATGCTTTATTACTTTATTTAAATTGATTCTTATTTTTTAAATTTATACATTTTAAAATTTAAACAATTAGAAAAATATATAAATATAAAAAATAGTCACCCGCCGACAGCGGGATGCATGCACATCCAAGCTGCCGGAGGTTAGGATCCCAGAGTGAGGAACCTCCTCACAATGCGTGCAGTGTCCAGCAGCACTGCCTTCTGCATCCAGCTCTTGATCCAACTGTCTAGCGAGAGTCTCTTAAGGTGTTGGTCGAGACTCTCCGCTATTAAACCGTTCACGGTTACGACTATCGGAACAATTATGGTTGAGTCCACATCCCACATGGCGGTAATCTCGTGAGCCAAGTCCAAGTATTTACTTAGCTTCTCCTTTTCGGCCTTCATGAGATTCTCATCATGGGGTATGGTGACATCAACCGGAATTGCCCGATGCGACGCTCGGTCTATCAACACGATGTCAGGTCTATTGGCGACAATAGTCCTGTCCGTGATGATAGACCGATCCCAGTAGAGAGAGCGTAGCACGACCATTTTCGAGAACTGGCGATAGTACGGCACCTCAGTACTGACAAGACCGTATTTAAGGGCAAGTTGCTGGTGGACTATCCTGGCTACTTGATTATGTCTGTGCAAATACTCGCCGTTAGCAAGATGAGAACAACCGGAAACTATATGCCTGAGTGACTCTCCGGGACGGTGGCATGCTCGACATATGTCGACCGTACCGTCCTTCAGGATATACTTCCGGTAGTTGTTCGTCTTGATAACTTTGTCCATAATTGCACAGACAAAACCCTCGGTTTCCCCAAAAAGGTCACCGAAACGCCAGGCCAGGATACGGATTAATAGGTCTACGTCGGGCTCCATGAGAGCCCGGTAGAACCGTCCGTGTAGCATGCGATATGTCGTCAGCAGTCGACGGACTCTTCTATCCAGGGCGTCCAATTCGGTCTGAGTCCACCTTAGTATGCCAAAGGTGTATGTGAGTAGGGGCATAACCCAACCGTCAAAGGCGCGCAACTTGTTACCACCTGACAGCAGACTTTTCAGTACCTTTGTCAAGCGGTTAAAGAAGCGTTACTTCACCGATTGTTTTATGTCCCTATCAGCGATACCTAAGGCCTCCGACATACCAAGGTATTTGTATGTTTCCACTTCAGAGAGAGACCTGAGACACATTTCTTCTGAGAGTTGCAAATCATCAGAATTTACAACTCACCTCGCTGTACATCGATAACCGCACACTTGTCCGTCCCGAACTCTATACTGATGTCACCACTGAAAAGTTTAGTTATTTTCAGCAGCGACACCAGGTCTGGTTTATTATACAGGGTTCTGCCCTTGAAACAGTACTTTCACTCTCATGCATCAGAAAAGCCATCTGTTTTTATGTTCGATTTTTATTGAAAAATTAAACAATGGAAAAGCAAGAGCAGTGTCGGTTATGCAAATATTGGAGTAATCCGCAAGATGTTCCTTGCTTCATATCTACATGCAGTTGATTTAGTATATAAATTATTATTATTACTTATGCCTAAAATTACAACAATTTAATTAGACAAACACTTCAACTGACTATCACTTGACATAATACCACTACAAAACTGGATATGTGTTTCAATTTCCTATTATACCATATTTCAATTAAACTAGTTGTGTTCCTCTAAATGACAATGTAATTAGATAAGATAAATATTTTTTATTGCAAAAAAGAAAAGAATTACACAAGAGAAATAGGCTAATATCGTTAATATTACAATTGGTGGTCTTAATTAGGTACTTTTAATGACAGCCTCTGATGTTGTATTGCCTATATCACTTTTATCGTCAATTACTTCAGCTTTTGTTCTTAAACCAGACTTCTCCAGTTCCAATGTGGACAATGCAACTTGAATGGTCACATCATCACCGGGGTCCATTATAATAAGCATCTTCAATGACTCCATTCTTGCCAGGGCAGTTTGGAGTCAGTGTACAGTACATCCGGTCAAATCCAAGTTTTCAAGACTTGCCATTCTGTCCAACTAGTCTATCCAGGCACACACATCAATGTATTTGTTATTCTTCAGACTCAACCATTTCAGAAAATTGAGACCACTTAGGTTCTGTATTCCCTCATACCGAATGCCATTGTGATGGAAGTTTGTGCAGTCCACAGCTTCTATGAAGTAGCCATCAGTAGATCCAATCTTTCGAATTTTTCAATCTGAAAAAGGTCAACTTTAAGTATAAATATGTGAGATTTCATAACTCCTCTAACATATATTAGTATATTTGAAATTTATTTCTATTTCACCTTACAGATACAAGTTATATTTATAAAAACGAACCTGACAGCGCAGTGTCGATATGTGAAGAAATGTAGGTACAGCAGCTAAATTTGAACCAAGAGACGAAAGAGTTCTGGCAAATATTTCTGATTCTGTATCTCCTGGACCACCTTCATGCTCGTCCACCAATCTTTCACTGTTTGGACGTCCATATACGGTAGCGTAGTCTTTGCAATGCATTCATTATTTCTGGGCTAGGATTTTTCCGCGTGAACAGTGACAGTTTACTAGACCATTCGTTATCACGCTGTATCCAGGGCTTTCTCCATTCGGGATAAGGCTTTCCATGAACGGTTTGGGGTTGTTTGCCTTCCTCATCTTGTTGATAAATTGATTTTTTGGTACCTTCGGGAGGTTATGTAAAGGCCTGAATGTACCACAAATTAAATGCCATGTGATGTATGTGTTCAGAACGACCAGAAAACCAGAAAAAGATTATTATTACTGTAGTCTGTATCGTATACAATCCAATATCACAAAAAGGAAATAAACATTTTGTTTGCAATTGAATTTTGTAGCTTTTTTAATTTTTTTTGGTAAAACATAGGGACGCCCGATTCGAATCGATCTTATTGAATACGACCTTCGATTTTTCGAATCGATTCACGTGAATGCGATCTCGGCACAGATCGAATCGCATACCTAGAAGATCGGATGAAAAAAATCGAAAGATTGTTATTGTGAGGAACTTTGTGCCAAACATCAAAAAGGGCACAATATAGAAATTTCCACCATATCAGCTCTCAGACTTTAAAATATACTATTTACCGACACTCAAATATGTGCAAAAGCACTAATCGATGTCACAAATTAGACTGAAAACCGTAATCGACTAGATCCCGAACGTATAAGTTATTGCTTTTGAAATGCTATAATATATGTTAGTGTAGGTAGTTGACATCCAGTAAATATATAGTATGAATAGAATAATAATAAAAATCGGTCATTTACCCCATATTTCGATATATTTTTGGGTACAAAACGATACGATTCGATCTTTGCGAAATCGATTCAAACCCATACGATTTAATCGCGAATCGATTCAATTAGTTACGATTACGATTCATTGCGATCCACAAGATCGATTTAAATCAAAAAATCGAACATCCCTAGTGAAACACTTCTTCCTTCTTAGAGGGACAGGCAAAGCCTACTAGAGCATACAGCCTAGTCTGATGTAATAAGAATGTCTGGGTTTTTATAAATACATACATACGAAGATCGCGGACATTTCTCCTGATTAATTTAACGTGATCATTAATCACTAAATGTCGCGGAAACTATTTAATTCGGATTTTCACAAAAAGTAGCTAATGACGTTTCGCGCACTTAAACTTACACATTATGTGCTTTGATGTGTAAAGGCGGATATGTTATTTTTGATCCCGAACGGTAGGTATATATATATAAATAAGAAAATAATGCAACAGACTTGGACGTATAAACTTGCAAGTCTTTTGCCCTTTCACAATCCATCCATAAAGAATAGTTATGGAATAGTTTGACACTGACAGTTTTCTTTATAAATGTAGAAAAAATGTCTATGGTCTTATTTGTAACCGATCCTCTAGTGTCTATGGTTAAACCATAGACAATGAAGACGACCCGCTGGAAATAGCGTCGCCGGAAATTTAAATATGGACATAAATATTCATCATCATCAGTCTATTTATATGTCCCCACCCCACTGCTCGGGCACAGACCTTCCCTTACATCGAGGGAGCTGGGGCCATGATCCACATCCACCACACGGGCCCACTGCGGATTGGCGGATTTCACATGCCTTAGATTTTTTTCTTCTTCTACGACATGCAGGTTTCATCACGATGTTTTTCTTCACCGTTTTGAGAGCACTCGGTAAATGTACGTAAGTTTTTTCCGTCGATAAAACCGAGGATAACTCATTGGTACATGGCTGCCCTGCCTGGGAATCGAACCTGTGAATTAAACGAAAATAACGAAATAAGATAAGTAAATTCAGCCTCTGCTAGACTCCGTGTGAGACTATAATTATAGCGCTGATAGCATTGTAAAACGCGCTATCGTCTGGTTCACCATCGATCCTTATAAGATTTGTTGACTGTCTATGAAGATTTTCTGGATCCTATAAAATAAGTACTTACCTATACATTACCTATTTAAAAATCTCACCTTACGTTCTAAATTATGTTCTATGATCTATAAGCTGATTCAATATTGGTTATGATGTGCCAGATCCTGTGTGTGAATGCTGTGAATAATTAGGTATCGACTATACGCTACTATGAGAATAAGTCGCTTCTTCGATTTTAATTTCCTTGTGGGGAGTTTGTAATTTGTATTAGGTATATTTATTTGAACATAGCTTTAAATCTAGATTATGCAAATATCTGTGAGTACTGTAGAAAATTATGTGCTGATGCACTAGGTGCTGATATTGCGCATATTACAATATTCAATATCGATTATTGTTTGGGCAGTGATTAAATTGTATTAACTCCTACTCGACTATAGAGGGCACTAGTAGTATCATTTTTGTTAATCATGTTCGTATAAAATACGATTTTTCTATATAACCTAGACCTTGCAAAGAACTGGGATTCGGCGAATAACTGGGTATCGAGTATACGCTACTATTGGAATAATTAGAATATTCAATATCCATCGCACCGTGGTCGGTTTATTTTTTCCTTGCCATCTAGCGGCGTGAATGAAACTAAAGAAATAAAATTGTATTAACTCCTACTCGAACATAGAGGGCACTCGTAGTATCATTTTTGTTAATTACGTACGAATAAAATACGATTTGTATAAAACCTAGAGAACTGTGAATGCTACGAATAAATGGGTAGGTGTCGAGTATACGCTACTATTAGAATAATTAGAAAATTCAATATCGATTATTGTTTGGGCAGTGATTAAATTGTATTAACTCCTACTCGAACATAGAGGGCACTCGTAGTATCATTTTTGTTAATCATGTTCGTATAAAATACGATTTTTCTATATAACCTAGACCTTGCAAACAACTGGGATTCGGCGAATAAATGGGTATCGAGTATACGCTACTATTGGAATAATTAGAATATTCAATATCCATCGCACCGTGGTCGGTTTATTTTTTCCTTGCCATCTAGTGGCATGAATGGAACTAAGAAAATTGAAATCACTGTATGTACGAATAAAAAGCCAATGGGCGTTTTTGGAGCCTTTTGAAATTTTCGCGGCCAGAAACCAAATATGGTTATTTAGGTACATATTGGCAAAGTAAATAAAACATATTATGGCAGCTCATCTGTAACCTCAGTCCGGGCCGAGATATTCGACTTTAACTTTTTACTTCCGTTGAACTCAAATATCTCGGCCCCGGTGGAGGGTAGAGACGTCAAATCAACATTTTTACATTCACTATGAGGTTGTCTACAAGAAAATGTTGTTCCGGGATTTTTACCTTCAGTCAGAGCAGAGATATTTAACTTTAAGTAAATGACAAATGTGAGAGAGGGGGAGGATATGCTCATTTTAGATGGTGCACCGGCCATCTACTATAACTTTTGTTATAATTCATCCCGACTGGGCCACTAGAACTCCGGTTATTTTTAGATGGCCGGTGCATCATCTAAAATGAGCACATCCTCCCCCCCTCTCACGTTTGTCATTTACTTAAAGTTAAATATCTCTGCCCCACAGAGCACCCCCCCACTAGAGTCCGCATTGACAAATTTTTGTTTGAAAACGAAATCGCCACAGGAACGAGGTGCGGGGCGGGACAAGCCACATCCTGATTGGGCAAGAGAGGAGAATGTCGCAACTGCCATCTACAATATACTCCCCCTTTGCGTCACTTTATTGGTTTCCGGTCTTCAAAAGCGGAAATCCGGTGCACCATGTGCAATATACCTGCCCCCCCCCCCCCCCCCCGTCCAAACCAAAAAGAAATTATGTTTCCTATTATTCCTTAAGATGTCGCATCCGCCATGTTCAACACAATCCCCCTAGACTTTTTTTGCGGTCAACCAAAGCGGAAATCCGGTTCAACATGTACATTGAACAATATCCTCCCCCTCACCTAAAAATAAATTGAAATGTATTTTATTTCATAAGGTGTCGCATCTGCCATCTATAATACACTTCCCCTTTGATGTTAATTTATTTTTTCCTCATCCCCCCGGAAAAAAAAACATACTTATTTCATTTCCCATAATAATTATCCTCCTTGGTGTAACTTGTGTCCGGTGTAGTTGGATTCTCCCTGTGTAAACTTGACGAACTGAACTACAGTAAATGGTTCCTCAGCATCCTCTGGCTAGGTGATCGATGTACGGTCGACAGCACATAAAGCGTATCACATTGGCACGCTACGCAGGGGTTATACGACGTAGTTTGCAAAGTTTGGTTTTTTGTAGGTTGATGTGCCGTCGACTGTACACAAAAGTTAAGACCTTTTGAAAAAATACACAGAAGTATAACATACGCCGTAACAAGCCCAGTGGCTTGTTAAAAGAAACCATTGCAAAATATATCGTATAACTCCTGCGTATGGTGCCAGTGTGATACGCTTGATGTGCTATCGACCGTACATAGATGGTTGCGGCGTATGTTACACTTCTGTGTGTTTGTATGTGTTAGTGAATATTTTGGACACATAAACACTCCTACATATTAAAACACTCCCAAACTCACACCAAACGAGATCCAAATACAAAAAGATACTATTCCTAATATCGTCGATCTGGTTCGAGTCACGGTTTTCAACAGAGCATTAGCTCAACATTAGTTGAAAAAGAATGGCAAGGTCTCTTGTTCGAATCCCAGTCGCGATGTAATATTTAAAAAGATACCGTAAATCACAAATTACACTCGGATGAGCAAAACACACCCTATTATTTACAAAAATACTGGTACATAAAATCTCTCTTACACACAAAAATTCCCCTAGATATCGTACTAATTAGTTTTGCGCGTCTGAGTATGGTAGTGTATTTTGAAACGAATGTAAGTACCATAGAGTGTGTTGTGAGTATTTGGGAGCATTTTTTTATGTTAGGACACGAAAAAATCACAGTTTTCGTTTGTCTATGTATTTTTTTGCGTAAAGGTATGTTTGTATTTGAGGAGGGCGTTGTTGATTCTAGGTGTTTTGTGGGGCGTATTTGTGTGTATTTGCATATTGTATTTTGTACGCTAAAGAGTATTTTTGTTTGGCTGTGTGCTTATGCATAAAGATGACTGTATTTTGTGTGTTACAAATGCAGTTGCCTGTGTTTTGTGTTGTTCGTAAAGGTATGTTTGTGTGTAGATGTGTGCGTTTTTGTTTCTAGTTGTGTTTTAAGTGTTTGCTTCTTTCTGCGTTAAACAGGGTTTTTGTATCGTAGGGTATGTATATATCAGGGTGTAATTTGTGTGCGAGACTGTAATTATGTTTATCTGGTTGTTTTTGTATTATGGTGGCGTATTCAAACGTGTTTCAGTGTCTAGGTATATTTTATTAGTAGAGTTAAGAGTTTATTTTTGTGTATGTCGGACTCTGGATATAGTTATATGAGTCAGCATGTGTTCATATCCAACGTGTTTAACGCTTCTGTATACTTTTCTTTAAATGTTGGGGGTTCGTGATAGTAGCATAATAATTATGTATCCTAGCTAGACGATGCTGATAAACGACTGAGATCGTCTGGATCCTTTATTGGCTGTTTTTAGGGGAACCGTTGTTTTACTGTTTTGGGGGTTCCTTACCTCAATAGGGAAAAAAGGAACCTTTATTTAAAATATTTTCAGTCTCCGCGATATTAGAGTTTAAATAAAATGACAAACTAAAGTAACATGAGAGAGAAAGTATTTATTTATAACAGCCGAGTCGTGGCCTTTCGACGACAGTAGGGTCTTTAAAACCATGGGAATTTGCGAGATATTCGATTTTAATTTTTCCTTTACTTAAACTCAAATATCTCGGCCCCGGATGAGTGGGGAAACATAGACGTAACATTTTTACGTTCATCGTGAAGTCCGGGATTCTTACTTTCAGTCCGAGTATAAATATTTAAGTTTAAGTAAAGTCATAAAACTTGAGAGGGGGTGTGGTGTAGAGGATACACCGGATGTGAGAGGATTCTTACCTTCCGGGATGTTTACCTTTAGTCAGGGCAGAGATAATTAACTTTAAGTAAATGACAAACGTGAGAGGGGGGGAGGATGTGCTCATTTTAGATGATGCTCCGGCCATCTAAAAATAACCGGAGTTCTAGTGGCCCATAGGGGTGAGTTATAGTAGATGGCCGGTGCACCATCTAAAATGAGCATATCCTCCCCCTCTCTCACATTTGTCATTTACTTAAAATTAAATATCTCTGCTCTGACTGAAGGTAAAAATCCCGGAACAACATTTTCTTGTAGACGACCTCATAGTGAATGTAAATATGTTGATTCGACGTCTCTACCCTCCACCGGGGCCGAGATATTTGAGTTCAACGGAAGTAAAAAGTTAAAGTCGAATATCTCGGCCCGGACTGAGGTAACAGATGAGCTGCCATAATATGTTTTATATACTTTGCCAATATGTACCTAAATAACCATATTTGGTTTCTGGCCGCGAAAATTTCAAAAGGCTCCAAAAACGCCCATTGGCTTTAGGTTATATAGTGTGTGTTTTCTTCGCGACACGGGGTCTAGGTTAAAATAACCCAGAGATTCCTTTAGAGTCTTTAATTTAATTGTGCGCTTAGTGTTTTTTTATGTTATTTCCAGCTTTAAGAAACGCCCCTGTTGTGAATCTGTACTAGATTATTTGCAATTTTGTCGAAATCTAGACGGAGCGTTCATGTCTCACGCTGGTGCATGAGATAGTGTTTGGTAATTTCGCCACGTCAAACAGCGGACGTATCGGTCGAATGGCTGGAGCGGTCGCCTGCCGTGCACGCGGTTCCGGGTTCGATCCTTAGCTAAATATTTTTTTGTTTTTTTTTGTTTCGTGTTTTATTTATTTTTTTGTAATTATCTTTGAATTTTATTTAAGCATAAACTCTGAACTCATGTGTATTAGGAGAGCTGGGAATCTGTCTGTACTAGATTACTTGTCAATTTTGTCGAAATCTAGACGGAGCGTTCCGTTCATTTTTCACGCGGGTTTATATAACAGATAATTATAATTTTAAGAAATAATTTGATACACGCACGTCCACTCCAAACGAGATCCCACGGCGAAAAAAAAGTGTTACCATTGTTTTGCCATTGTCCGTACTAACCTTGACATATGTTGTCGTACCTACTTATAATGCGTTGATGATACGGGCTAGATTACAATAGTTTTGTTTGCTGGCGTAGGTACTATCGTCTCGGTCGAGCTTACTTAAACATTCCACGTAGTAGGTACCTAGTAAGTACACATAAAAATACATCAAGTTGTAACACTTTGGACCGCTCTAATCTATTTATCTATCTGCGTCGTAAGAGTTGAAATCGTACTGAAAGTGTTACTATTGATCTGCTTTTGTCCGTACTAACCTTGACTTGACATGTTGCGCTTATGCGCCGATGATACGGGCTAGATTACAATGGTTTTGTGCATGTTGGCGTAGGTACTGTTGTGTCGGTCGAGCTTACTTAAAACATTCCAAAATCAGATCAAGTGTAACACTTTGAACCGTTCTTATTATCTGCGTCGTAAGAGTTGAAATCGTACTGCAAGTGTTACCATTTGTTTTGCTATGTCCGTACTAATTCACCACTCGGTAACGACTTAACCTAAAATAAACCTTATTCGTATAACTGTAGATTACAGAATCCTATCTCCAAAATATTTGTACAACTTCAAGTCCACGTTACCGATGCGATAGATATTTTCTACTTGTATAGGAATAAGGTTTATTATAAATTGACTTCGACTTTGAGGAACAGTTCGACTAAGATCGTAAGTGTGTTCATAATGATAAGAAAAATCGAACTTAGCATTTTTCTCAACTCTAATTTTTCGACGATTTCTAGAAAACGCTTGTCTTGACTGGCTTGACTTTGTTACCATTGATCTGCTGTCGACTGTACCTACGTATAGTACGGACAACAACAGATCAATGGTAATACTCGCTCGCATTCGCACGATTTTAACTCTTACGACGCAGATAATAAGAACGGTATTTAGTCCAAAGTGTTACATTTGATCTTCTGTTAGCTGTACCTAACAACCTATCCGAAGAAACCGAATGTAAAGAATGAATTGCATAGCGCGCCCCGCCCGCGTATATGGCTTCCCGTATTGGTCTAGGTTTTATAGAAATCATATTTTATTCGTACATACAGTGATTTCAATTTTCTTAGTTCCATTCATGCCACTAGATGGCAAGGAAAAAATAAACCGACCACGGAGCGATGGATATTGAATATTCTAATTATTCCAATAGTAGCGTATACTCGATACCCATTTATTCGCCGAATCCCAGTTCTTTGCAAGGTCTAGGTTATATAGAAAAATCGTATTTTATACGAACATGATTAACAAAAATGATACTACTAGTGCCCTCTATGGTCGAGTAGGAGTTAATACAATTTAATCACTGCCCAAACAATAATCGATATTGATTTTTCTAATTATTCTAATAGTAGCGTATACTCGACACCTACCCATTTATTCGTAGCATTCACAGTTCCTTCCATGGTCTAGGTTTTATACAAATCGTATTTTATTCGTACGTAATTAACAAAAATGATACTACGAGTGCCCTCTATGTTCGAGTAGGAGTTAATACAATTTTATTTCTTTAGTTTCATTCACGCCGCTAGATGGCAAGGAAAAAATAAACCGACCACGGTGCGATGGATATTGAATATTCTAATTATTCCAATAGTAGCGTATACTCGATACCCAGTTATTCGCCGAATCCCAGTTCTTTGCAAGGTCTAGGTTATATAGAAAAATCGTATTTTATACGAACATGATTAACAAAAATGATACTACTAGTGCCCTCTATGTTCGAGTAGGAGTTAATACAATTTAATCACTGCCCAAACAATAATCGATATTGAATTTTCTAATTATTCTAATAGTAGAGTATACCCGATACCAACCCGTTTATTCGCAGCATTCGCAGTTCCTTCCATGGTCTAGGTTTTATAGGAATCATATTTTATTCGTACATACAGTGATTTCAATTTTATTTTTCCATTCATGCCGAAAAAAATAAACCGACCAAGGGGTAATGTATACCTATGTATAAAAATTGATTAAATTTGGGAGGTCGCAGCGGATCCCACGGCGTGCTAGAATAATTTTTGGTGGTCCTGCCGGCGGCCCCCATTGGCCTCCTGCAATAGTTTTCTAACTCGAGTTGTGGCGTGTTGGTGTGAATAAAATGCGACCCTCTGGCGGCCCCCCATGGCCTACTAAACATGAATTGTATTATATATTGCTGGCAGTGAGAGTGTTAAGGTCAATATAATTAATACATCACTGTAGTGTATTATAAAATGCTTTATTACTTTATTTAAATTGATTCTTATTTTTTAAATTTATACATTTTAAAATTTAAACAATTAGAAAAATATATAAATATAAAAAATAGTCACCCGCCGACAGCGGGATGCATGCACATCCAAGCTGCCGGAGGTTAGGATCCCAGAGTGAGGAACCTCCTCACAATGCGTGCAGTGTCCAGCAGCACTGCCTTCTGCATCCAGCTCTTGATCCAACTGTCTAGCGAGAGTCTCTTAAGGTGTTGGTCGAGACTCTCCGCTATTAAACCGTTCACGGTTACGACTATCGGAACAATTATGGTTGAGTCCACATCCCACATGGCGGTAATCTCGTGAGCCAAGTCCAAGTATTTACTTAGCTTCTCCTTTTCGGCCTTCATGAGATTCTCATCATGGGGTATGGTGACATCAACCGGAATTGCCCGATGCGACGCTCGGTCTATCAACACGATGTCAGGTCTATTGGCGACAATAGTCCTGTCCGTGATGATAGACCGATCCCAGTAGAGAGAGCGTAGCACGACCATTTTCGAGAACTGGCGATAGTACGGCACCTCAGTACTGACAAGACCGTATTTAAGGGCAAGTTGCTGGTGGACTATCCTGGCTACTTGATTATGTCTGTGCAAATACTCGCCGTTAGCAAGATGAGAACAACCGGAAACTATATGCCTGAGTGACTCTCCGGGACGGTGGCATGCTCGACATATGTCGACCGTACCGTCCTTCAGGATATACTTCCGGTAGTTGTTCGTCTTGATAACTTTGTCCATAATTGCACAGACAAAACCCTCGGTTTCCCCAAAAAGGTCACCGAAACGCCAGGCCAGGATACGGATTAATAGGTCTACGTCGGGCTCCATGAGAGCCCGGTAGAACCGTCCGTGTAGCATGCGATATGTCGTCAGCAGTCGACGGACTCTTCTATCCAGGGCGTCCAATTCGGTCTGAGTCCACCTTAGTATGCCAAAGGTGTATGTGAGTAGGGGCATAACCCAACCGTCAAAGGCGCGCAACTTGTTACCACCTGACAGCAGACTTTTCAGTACCTTTGTCAAGCGGTTAAAGAAGCGTTACTTCACCGATTGTTTTATGTCCCTATCAGCGATACCTAAGGCCTCCGACATACCAAGGTATTTGTATGTTTCCACTTCAGAGAGAGACCTGAGACACATTTCTTCTGAGAGTTGCAAATCATCAGAATTTACAACTCACCTCGCTGTACATCGATAACCGCACACTTGTCCGTCCCGAACTCTATACTGATGTCACCACTGAAAAGTTTAGTTATTTTCAGCAGCGACACCAGGTCTGGTTTATTATACAGGGTTCTGCCCTTGAAACAGTACTCTCACTCTCATGCATCAGAAAAGCCATCTGTTTTTATGTTCGATTTTTATTGAAAAATTAAACAATGGAAAAGCAAGAGCAGTGTCGGTTATGCAAATATTGGAGTAATCCGCAAGATGTTCCTTGCTTCATATCTACATGCAGTTGATTTAGTATATAAATTATTATTATTACTTATGCCTAAAATTACAACAATTTAATTAGACAAACACTTCAACTGACTATCACTTGACATAATACCACTACAAAACTGGATATGTGTTTCAATTTCCTATTATACCATATTTCAATTAAACTAGTTGTGTTCCTCTAAATGACAATGTAATTAGATAAGATAAATATTTTTTATTGCAAAAAAGAAAAGAATTACACAAGAGAAATAGGCTAATATCGTTAATATTACAATTGGTGGTCTTAATTAGGTACTTTTAATGACAGCCTCTGATGTTGTATTGCCTATATCACTTTTATCGTCAATTACTTCAGCTTTTGTTCTTAAACCAGACTTCTCCAGTTCCAATGTGGACAATGCAACTTGAATGGTCACATCATCACCGGGGTCCATTATAATAAGCATCTTCAATGACTCCATTCTTGCCAGGGCAGTTTGGAGTCAGTGTACAGTACATCCGGTCAAATCCAAGTTTTCAAGACTTGCCATTCTGTCCAACTAGTCTATCCAGGCACACACATCAATGTATTTGTTATTCTTCAGACTCAACCATTTCAGAAAATTGAGACCACTTAGGTTCTGTATTCCCTCATACCGAATGCCATTGTGATGGAAGTTTGTGCAGTCCACAGCTTCTATGAAGTAGCCATCAGTAGATCCAATCTTTCGAATTTTTCAATCTGAAAAAGGTCAACTTTAAGTATAAATATGTGAGATTTCATAACTCCTCTAACATATATTAGTATATTTGAAATTTATTTCTATTTCACCTTACAGATACAAGTTATATTTATAAAAACGAACCTGACAGCGCAGAGTCGATATGTGAAGAAATGTAGGTACAGCAGCTAAATTTGAACCAAGAGACGAAAGAGTTCTGGCAAATATTTCTGATTCTGTATCTCCTGGACCACCTTCATGCTCGTCCACCAATCTTTCACTGTTTGGACGTCCATATACGGTAGCGTAGTCTTTGCAATGCATTCATTATTTCTGGGCTAGGATTTTTCCGCGTGAACAGTGACAGTTTACTAGACCATTCGTTATCACGCTGTATCCAGGGCTTTCTCCATTCGGGATAAGGCTTTCCATGAACGGTTTGGGGTTGTTTGCCTTCCTCATCTTGTTGATAAATTGATTTTTTGGTACCTTCGGGAGGTTATGTAAAGGCCTGAATGTACCACAAATTAAATGCCATGTGATGTATGTGTTCAGAACGACCAGAAAACCAGAAAAAGATTATTATTACTGTAGTCTGTATCGTATACAATCCAATATCACAAAAAGGAAATAAACATTTTGTTTGCAATTGAATTTTGTAGCTTTTTTAATTTTTTTTGGTAAAACATAGGGACGCCCGATTCGAATCGATCTTATTGAATACGACCTTCGATTTTTCGAATCGATTCACGTGAATGCGATCTCGGCACAGATCGAATCGCATACCTAGAACTCAGAGAAATAAGGACGGGAGTTGCCTTACCTATCTTTAGCCGTACATATTTTTCTGCCACTTTTTGGGGGAGGTGAGGTAAACACGTACAGCACACATCTGCACATTGCTGCACACTCGCAACAAAATTTGCCACGTCCATATAAACGCATACGAAAATAATATCGTCACACAAAGATAAAACACGCACACAAATAAACATTTCGTCGTAATTACACTAATGTTTACGACAACCACAAACGAAAAATTAGTGATGTGCTATGTACAAAGAACGATTGAATTGAATGGTGAAGGAACGAATGAAATTGATATACCAAGTTTGATTATAGATTATTATTTTTGGTCTTTTAAGTAGTTTGTACTAGCTTTTCTCGCGGCTTTTCCTACGTGAATTTCAGTTATAGATGTTCTATTCAAAATACATTTTTCCTAGGGATCTATACTTTTTTCCGGAACACAAAGTATCCATATGGTAATCCAGCCCACATAAATATATAAATCCATAATCCTTGAACGGTCACGGTGTGACCTTTCGATTGACTAAAAAAAAATACAGTACATTTCCAAATAATATTACAATGAAATTACAGTACTTTAGACGTTGGATAAGGTATATAAAGAAAGAAAACATTATGTATTACTTTATCCCTTGATAAATTTGAAGAAAAAAAATGGAATTAAAAAAAAATCACATGAACTACGACCCACTTGGAGAGAGAAAGAGTGAGACGAGGAAATAATTAATAATTTGTTCGTGTTTTCGTACATTTTTGCAGAAATCAAGTCTTTTTGGGCATAAATTAGGCAAAATAAGTTACAATGACCTAAATAAAAATTACAGTAGACCCATGTACTGTATTTTTATCATTACAGTATACAGTAAAACAGTCAAAATTACAGTAGATGCATCTGGAAGCACTGCCTATACCATACGTGTTGTCGACTGGTTGGTTCCGCGGGCATAGAAAAAAACCCACTTGTTTATTTTATAAAGTTAGGTAGTTGTCAGTGTGTAGAAATAGAGACAGGTTTTCATTTTCATTGTAATTTTAATTATTATAGTATTTCGATTCATCCGAGTTTCCATTTGCCTGATCCATCCGCAACAATCCACATCAGTAGTTGCCCCAAAAAGAACTGCCGTTTAGGTACTAACTAATGGTAATGAACGTTTCATTGCAATGAAACAGTAATAAGTATAGGGAAAATGTATATTTTTTACTTCAAGTTAAACTTCATTCATTTCATTCACTTCATTCGTTCATTTGTGGTTTGCGTGTTGCCCATCACTACTCTTAAGCAACCTCGTACCAAGAGATTTTGTATCCTCGTACCAAGAGATTTTCGGCGTTTAGACTTGAAAAACAAAATGAGTTTTATGATGTTTTAGTAGCATAAATTCATAATTAAATTGCTAATGAATGATCAAAAACACCGTCTTTTCTAAAATTTGATGTTTCTGATCGCCTTTTACATGAAACCACTGCACAATTAACCATTTTCGGGAGCTGTGTTCAGCGATACGTACGGAAGCAAAATGACGGCCGGTCGCAGCAACTAGTTTTTATAAACGGCGATGAACGATTCGTGCATGTACCTCGGCAGAGGGGAACGCCAGCGCTTGCGTACTCCCGTCATTATTTCTCTGAGACCTAGAAGATCGGATGAAAAAAATCGAAAGATTGTTATTGTGAGGAACTTTGTGCCAAACATCAAAAAGGGCACAATATAGAAATTTCCACCATATCAGCTCTCAGACTTTAAAATATACTATTTACCGACACTCAAATATGTGCAAAAGCACTAATCGATGTCACAAATTAGACTGAAAACCGTAATCGACTAGATCCCGAACGTATAAGTTATTGCTTTTGAAATGCTATAATATATGTTAGTGTAGGTAGTTGACATCCAGTAAATATATAGTATGAATAGAATAATAATAAAAATCGGTCATTTACCCCATATTTCGATATATTTTTGGGTACAAAACGATACGATTCGATCTTTGCGAAATCGATTCAAACCCATATGATTCAATTAGTTACGATTACGATTCATTGCGATCCACAAGATCGATTTAAATCAAAAAATCGAACATCCCTAGTGAAACACTTCTTCCTTCTTAGAGGGACAGGCAAAGCCTACTAGAGCATACAGCCTAGTCTGATGTAATAAGAATGTCTGGGTTTTTATAAATACATACATACGAAGATCGCGGACATTTCTCCTGATTAATTTAACGTGATCATTAATCACTAAATGTCGCGGAAACTATTTAATTCGGATTTTCACAAAAAGTAGCTAATGACGTTTCGCGCACTTAAACTTACACATTATGTGCTTTGATGTGTAAAGGCGGATATGTTATTTTTGATCCCGAACGGTAGGTATATATATATAAATAAGAAAATAATGCAACAGACTTGGACGTATAAACTTGCAAGTCTTTTGCCCTTTCACAATCCATCCATAAAGAATAGTTATGGAATAGTTTGACACTGACAGTTTTCTTTATAAATGTAGAAAAAATGTCTATGGTCTTATTTGTAACCATTGACTTGTTTGTAACCGATCCTCTAGTGTCTATGGTTAAACCATAGACAATGAAGACGACCCGCTGGAAATAGCGTCGCCGGAAATTTAAATATGGACATAAATATTCATCATCATCAGTCTATTTATATGTCCCCACTGCTCGGGCACAGACCTTCCCTTACATCGAGGGAGCTGGGGCCATGATCCACATCCACCACACGGGCCCACTGCGGATTGGCGGATTTCACATGCCTTAGATTTTTTTCTTCTTCTACGACATGCAGGTTTCATCACGATGTTTTTCTTCACCGTTTTGAGAGCACTCGGTAAATGTACGTAAGTTTTTTCCGTCGATAAAACCGAGGATAACTCATTGGTACATGGCTGCCCTGCCTGGGAATCGAACCTGTGAATTAAACGAAAATATCGAAATAAGATAAGTAAATTCAGCCTCTGCTAGACTCCGTGTGAGACTATAATTATAGCGCTGATAGCATTGTAAAACGCGCTATCGTCTGGTTCACCATCGATCCTTATAAGATTTGTTGACTGTCTATGAAGATTTTCTGGATCCTATAAAATAAGTACTTACCTATACATTACCTATTTAAAAATCTCACCTTACGTTCTAAATTATGTTCTATGATCTATAAGCTGATTCAATATTGGTTATGATGTGCCAGATCCTGTGTGTGAATGCTGTGAATAATTAGGTATCGACTATACGCTACTATGAGAATAAGTCGCTTCTTCGATTTTAATTTCCTTGTGGGAGTTTGTAATTTGTATTAGGTATATTTATTTGAACATAGCTTTAAATCTAGATTATGCAAATATCTGTGAGTACTGTAGAAAATTATGTGCTGATGCACTAGGTGCTGATATTGCGCATATTACAATATTCAATATCGATTATTGTTTGGGCAGTGATTAAATTGTATTAACTCCTACTCGACTATAGAGGGCACTAGTAGTATCATTTTTGTTAATCATGTTCGTATAAAATACGATTTTTCTATATAACCTAGACCTTGCAAAGAACTGGGATTCGGCGAATAACTGGGTATCGAGTATACGCTACTATTGGAATAATTAGAATATTCAATATCCATCGCACCGTGGTCGGTTTATTTTTTCCTTGCCATCTAGCGGCGTGAATGAAACTAAAGAAATAAAATTGTATTAACTCCTACTCGAACATAGAGGGCACTCGTAGTATCATTTTTGTTAATTACGTACGAATAAAATACGATTTGTATAAAACCTAGAGAACTGTGAATGCTACGAATAAATGGGTAGGTGTCGAGTATACGCTACTATTAGAATAATTAGAAAATTCAATATCGATTATTGTTTGGGCAGTGATTAAATTGTATTAACTCCTACTCGAACATAGAGGGCACTCGTAGTATCATTTTTGTTAATCATGTTCGTATAAAATACGATTTTTCTATATAACCTAGACCTTGCAAACAACTGGGATTCGGCGAATAAATGGGTATCGAGTATACGCTACTATTGGAATAATTAGAATATTCAATATCCATCGCACCGTGGTCGGTTTATTTTTTCCTTGCCATCTAGTGGCATGAATGGAACTAAGAAAATTGAAATCACTGTATGTACGAATAAAAAGCCAATGGGCGTTTTTGGAGTTTTTTGAAATTTTCGCGGCCAGAAACCAAATATGGTTATTTAGGTACATATTGGCAAAGTAAATAAAACATATTATGGCAGCTCATCTGTAACCTCAGTCCGGGCCGAGATATTCGACTTTAACTTTTTACTTCCGTTGAACTCAAATATCTCGGCCCCGGTGGAGGGTAGAGACGTCAAATCAACATTTTTACATTCACTATGAGGTTGTCTACAAGAAAATGTTGTTCCGGGATTTTTACCTTCAGTCAGAGCAGAGATATTTAGCTCATTTTAGATGGTGCACCGGCCATCTACTATAACTTTTGTTATAATTCATCCCGACTGGGCCACTAGAACTCACATCGCCACAGGAACGAGGTGCGGGGCGGGACAAGCCACATCCTGATTGGGCAAGAGAGGAGAATGTCGCAACTGCCATCTACAATATACTCCCCCTTTGCGTCACTTTATTGGTTTCCGGTCTTCAAAAGCGGAAATCCGGTGCACCATGTGCAATATACCTGCCCCCCCCCCCCCCCCGTCCAAACCAAAAAGAAATTATGTTTCCTATTATTCCTTAAGATGTCGCATCCGCCATGTTCAACACAATCCCCCTAGACGTTTTTTTGCGGTCTACCAAAGCGGAAATCCGGTTCAACATGTACATTGAACAATATCCTCCCCCTCACCTAAAAATAAATTGAAATGTATTTTATTTCATAAGGTGTCGCATCTGCCATCTATAATACACTTCCCCTTTGATGTTAATTTATTTTTTCCTCCTCCCCCCGGAAAAAAAAACATACTTATTTCATTTCCCATAATAATTATCCTCCTTGGTGTAACTTGTGTCCGGTGTAGTTGGATTCTCCCTGTGTAAACTTGACGAACTGAACTACAGTAAATGGTTCCTCAGCATCCTCTGGCTAGGTGATCGATGTACGGTCGACAGCACATAAAGCGTATCACATTGGCACGCTACGCAGGGGTTATACGACGTAGTTTGCAAAGTTTGGTTTTTTGTAGGTTGATGTGCCGTCGACTGTACACAAAAGTTAAGACCTTTTGAAAAAATACACAGAAGTATAACATACGCCGTAACAAGCCCAGTGGCTTGTTAAAAGAAACCATTGCAAAATATATCGTATAACTCCTGCGTATGGTGCCAGTGTGATACGCTTGATGTGCTATCGACCGTACATAGATGGTTGCGGCGTATGTTACACTTCTGTGTGTTTGTATGTGTTAGTGAATATTTTGGACACATAAACACTCCTACATATTAAAACACTCCCAAACTCACACCAAACGAGATCCAAATACAAAAAGATACTATTCCTAATATCGTCGATCTGGTTCGAGTCACGGTTTTCAACAGAGCATTAGCTCAACATTAGTTGAAAAAGAATGGCAAGGTCTCTTGTTCGAATCCCAGTCGCGATGTAATATTTAAAAAGATACCGTAAATCACAAATTACACTCGGATGAGCAAAACACACCCTATTATTTACAAAAATACTGGTACATAAAATCTCTCTTACACACAAAAATTCCCCTAGATATCGTACTAATTAGTTTTGCGCGTCTGAGTATGGTAGTGTATTTTGAAACGAATGTAAGTACCATAGAGTGTGTTGTGAGTATTTGGGAGCATTTTTTTATGTTAGGACACGAAAAAATCACAGTTTTCGTTTGTCTATGTATTTTTTTGCGTAAAGGTATGTTTGTATTTGAGGAGGGCGTTGTTGATTCTAGGTGTTTTGTGGGGCGTATTTGTGTGTATTTGCATATTGTATTTTGTACGCTAAAGAGTATTTTTGTTTGGCTGTGTGCTTATGCATAAAGATGACTGTATTTTGTGTGTTACAAATGCAGTTGCCTGTGTTTTGTGTTGTTCGTAAAGGTATGTTTGTGTGTAGATGTGTGCGTTTTTGTTTCTAGTTGTGTTTTAAGTGTTTGCTTCTTTCTGCGTTAAACAGGGTTTTTGTATCGTAGGGTATGTATATATCAGGGTGTAATTTGTGTGCGAGACTGTAATTATGTTTATCTGGTTGTTTTTGTATTATGGTGGCGTATTCAAACGTGTTTCAGTGTCTAGGTATATTTTATTAGTAGAGTTAAGAGTTTATTTTTGTGTATGTCGGACTCTGGATATAGTTATACAGGGTGTATATTTGCATCGTTGCCATATTCATGGGGGCAACTATACTGCTGATACTGATTACAAATCAATTATAAAATAAATACCATTTTTTTTACTAATTTTATTTCGTAATTTTATTTCATCGACAATTCCACGAGCAAATCACTAATTTATCGTTCGCGGCTACGCGCCCATCACTATTCTAACACGTAGGCATCAATGGTCAAAGGTCAATGGTTGACATGAATCAAAGGCGTGCCGCGCGCCACCTCGCCCCTTTGAATTCGCCGCCTGCGCCGGCCGGTCGGTTCAGTCAGTCGGCGCCGCTGTCCCGGGACGCACGGGTTCACGGATTTTGATACCGCGTACTGAGCACGCGCAGCGCGGTGCCGCCGCCCGGCGCCCTAGCAGCAGGCTCCGGGCAGTAAACATTACGCTTATTCGAATTGTGGAGTGACGTGATGTGAAAGTGGTGTGCACCACGAAATTGAGAGTGTTGATGTGTTACGCTTACGTCAAATAATTAGTTCTGCATTCGACACGGTAAAACAAAACATTTACAAACGTGTTGAGGAAATTAAAGAAAAATTGTGCCTGGCTGGACTAAAATGGAAGGCTTTCTGAACACCTATTACCCCGATACACATCCGGTGAGTAAATGTAAATAATTTGTATTGTGCTTTAAATGTCTACGCCAAAAACCGGTTAGAGTAACGCTAATTTTAAATTTCGCTAAAATACGAACTAAACTTGGTGCTAAGTACCAATATTAGGTATTTTTGTCGGTCAAGCCCGTAAAAATAGGAAGGAAAGTCTCAAATCGGTCGAAGTATTCTAGGGGCTGGCTATCTATGTTTGCTTGCTGTCTCTTTCACTCGGTCACGTGACTAGCTCGTAGTATTTTGGTAGTAAATAATCCCATTGCGCCAAATAAAACAGGTTTCTTTCTATTTACACTTAAAATCAAAATTAATTAAAATCTGGCTGCACTTTAATTACGCGAATTTATAATACATGTTAAATTATTGTTAACATTGATTACTATTACCTCTTAGAATATGGCAACCATGCAAATATACTCCGTGTATGAGTCAGCATGTGTTCATATCCAACGTGTTTAACGCTTCTGTATACTTTTCTTTAAATGTTGGGGGTTCGTGATAGTAGCATAATAATTATGTATCCTAGCTAGACGATGCTGATAAACGACTGAGATCGTCTGGATCCTTTATTGGCTGTTTTTAGGGGAACCGTTGTTTTACTGTTTTGGGGGTTCCTTACCTCAATAGGGAAAAAAGGAACCTTTATTTAAAATATTTTCAGTCTCCGCGATATTAGAGTTTAAATAAAATGACAAACTAAAGTAACATGAGAGAGAAAGTATTTATTTATAACAGCCGAGTCGTGGCCTTTCGACGACAGTAGGGTCTTTAAAACCATGGGAATTTGCGAGATATTCGATTTTAATTTTTCCTTTACTTAAACTCAAATATCTCGGCCCCGGATGAGTGGGGAAACATAGACGTAACATTTTTACGTTCATCGTGAAGTCCGGGATTCTTACTTTCAGTCCGAGTATAAATATTTAAGTTTAAGTAAAGTCATAAAACTTGAGAGGGGGTGTGGTGTAGAGGATACACCGGATGTGAGAGGATTCTTACCTTCCGGGATGTTTACCTTTAGTCAGGGCAGAGATAATTAACTTTAAGTAAATGACAAACGTGAGAGGGGGGGAGGATGTGCTCATTTTAGATGATGCTCCGGCCATCTAAAAATAACCGGAGTTCTAGTGGCCCATAGGGGTGAGTTATAGTAGATGGCCGGTGCACCATCTAAAATGAGCATATCCTCCCCCTCTCTCACATTTGTCATTTACTTAAAATTAAATATCTCTGCTCTGACTGAAGGTAAAAATCCCGGAACAACATTTTCTTGTAGACGACCTCATAGTGAATGTAAATATGTTGATTCGACGTCTCTACCCTCCACCGGGGCCGAGATATTTGAGTTCAACGGAAGTAAAAAGTTAAAGTCGAATATCTCGGCCCGGACTGAGGTAACAGATGAGCTGCCATAATATGTTTTATATACTTTGCCAATATGTACCTAAATAACCATATTTGGTTTCTGGCCGCGAAAATTTCAAAAGGCTCCAAAAACGCCCATTGGCTATTGGGCAGTGATTAAATTGTATTAACTCCTACTCGAACATAGAGGGCACTCGTAGTATCATTTTTGTTAATCATGTTCGTATAAAATACGATTTTTCTATATAACCTAGACCTTGCAAACAACTGGGATTCGGCGAATAAATGGGTATCGAGTATACGCTACTATTGGAATAATTAGAATATTCAATATCCATCGCACCGTGGTCGGTTTATTTTTTCCTTGCCATCTAGTGGCATGAATGGAACTAAGAAAATTGAAATCACTGTATGTACGAATAAAATTTATGATTTCTATAAAACCTAGACCAATACGGGAAGCCATATACGCGGGCGGGGCGAGCTATGCAATTCATTCTTTACATTCGGTTTCTTCGGATAGGTTGTTAGGTACAGCTAACAGAAGATCAAATGTAACACTTTGGACTAAATACCGTTCTTATTATCTGCGTCGTAAGAGTTAAAATCGTGCGAATGCGAGCGAGTATTACCATTGATCTGTTGTTGTCCGTACTATACGTAGGTACAGTCGACAGCAGATCAATGGTAACAAAGTCAAGCCAGTCAAGACAAGCGTTTTCTAGAAATCGTCGAAAAATTAGAGTTGAGAAAAATGCTAAGTTCGATTTTTCTTATCATTATGAACACACTTACGATCTTAGTCGAACTGTTCCTCAAAGTCGAAGTCAATTTATAATAAACCTTATTCCTATACAAGTAGAAAATATCTATCGCATCGGTAACGTGGACTTGAAGTTGTACAAATATTTTGGAGATAGGATTCTGTAATCTACAGTTATACGAATAAGGTTTATTTTAGGTTAAGTCGTTACCGAGTGGTGAATTAGTACGGACATAGCAAAACAAATGGTAACACTTGCAGTACGATTTCAACTCTTACGACGCAGATAATAAGAACGGTTCAAAGTGTTACACTTGATCTGATTTTGGAATGTTTTAAGTAAGCTCGACCGACACAACAGTACCTACGCCAACATGCACAAAACCATTGTAATCTAGCCCGTATCATCGGCGCATAAGCGCAACATGTCAAGTCAAGGTTAGTACGGACAAAAGCAGATCAATAGTAACACTTTCAGTACGATTTCAACTCTTACGACGCAGATAGATAAATAGATTAGAGCGGTCCAAAGTGTTACAACTTGATGTGTTTTTATGTGTACTTACTAGGTACCTACTACGTGGAAAGTTTAAGTAAGCTCGACCGAGACGATAGTACCTACGCCAGCAAACATAAAACTATTGTAATCTAGCCCGTATCATCAACGCATTATAAGTAAGTAGGTACGACAACATATGTCAAGGTTAGTACCTACGGACAATGGCAAAACAATGGTAACACTTTTTTTTCGCCGTGGGATCTCGTTTGGAGTGGACGTGCGTGTATCAAATTATTTCTTAAAATTATAATTATCTGTTATATAAACCCGCGTGAAAAATGAACGGAACGCTCCGTCTAGATTTCGACAAAATTGACAAGTAATCTAGTACTAGACAGATTCCCAGCTCTCCTAATACACATGAGTTCAGAGTTTATGCTTAAATAAAATTCAAAGATAATTACAAAAAAATAAATAAAACACGAAACAAACAAAAAAAATATTTAGCTAAGGATCGAACCCGGAACCGCGTGCACGGCAGGCGACCGCTCCAGCCATTCGACCAATACGTCCGCTGTTTGACGTGGCGAAATTACCAAACACTATCTTATGCACCAGCGTGAGACATGAACGCTCCGTCTAGATTTCGACAAAATTGCAAATAATCTAGTACAGATTCACAACAGGGGCGTTTCTTAAAGCTGGAAACAACATAAAAAAACACTAAGCGCACAATTAAGTTAAAGACACTCTAAAGGAATCTCTGGGTTATTTTAACCTAGACGTAAGCGTAATAGGAATAAGGTTCTTAATCGGCCGCGGTAGCGATCCGCGCGCAGTGGCGCACGCACCGCCGCGTTGATTAGAAATATTAGAATACAACTCTATTTGATATTTATGTGTTTCGCCTGGATTTTTATTGCAAATCTTGAAAAGCAGTTTTAATAAGATAGTCTGTTCATAATGTCAAGAAAAATCGGGCGGAGCATTTTTGGAAACACCAATTTTTCGTTAATTTCTGTATAACGCTTTTCGGCCTGGATTTTTTATTGGATATTCATTTCGAAAGTAATATTTTAAATACATAATTAAATAGAAATTGGAGTGGGTAATTTTCCCCTGGAAATTACGGCAAAAAACACATTTTATTAAAATATATATACATCCATATGAAAAAATGGTTGAATATTCTGTCAACACATGCCTATACAAAATGTTTATTACTATAAATACTATTTTTTAAATGCTTATTTATAACGTGATTCAATTTCGGTAAGTTGTAGTTCGCATAATTGCGAAAAACGGCCGTTTTTGGCACATTTGTGAACTACAACTTAGCTTGTCGCAATTATGCCATTATTGAAAAATAGTATTCATCCTAATAAACATTTTGTAAATAGCTTTTTTAATAAAATTTATTAAATTGGAAGATATTATTTTTTCAAGATTGGCGGCGCTAGTTGGCTCATATCAGGTCCTTAAAAAAAGAATTTTGGACAGAGCAATTTTCCTGTAATTGATACACGTAATTTAAGTTTGACCCTGAAAATACCTGACTTCCGTTTCTACAAATTATAATAATCTACATATGGTACTCTATCACTGTGCCAAATTTCATAGAGGGATGAGTTACTGCTAGGGTCAACTCCTTTAATGACTGGCCTAATGGAAGGAACTGTGAATGCTACGAATAAATGGGTAGGTGTCGAGTATACGCTACTATTAGAATAATTAGAAAATTCAATATCGATTATTGTTTGGGCAGTGATTAAATTGTATTAACTCCTACTCGACCATAGAGGGCACTAGTAGTATCATTTTTGTTAATCATGTTCGTATAAAATACGATTTTTCTATATAACCTAGACTTTGCAAGGAACTGGGATTCGGCGAATAAATGGGTATCGAGTATACGCTACTATTGGAATAATTAGAATATTCAATATCCATCGCACCGTGGTCGGTTTATTTTTTCCTTGCCATCTAGCGGCATGAATGGAACTAAAAAAATAAAATTGAAATCGCTGTATCTTTAATTGTGAACTTTGCAAGGAACTGTGAATTATGTGGATGGTAGATCTCGACTAAACGGTAATATTCAAATAATCAGTTTGTTCAAAATCCATTCCCTAAATTGGAGTTATTTTGTTAGCTAGCTGTTTAATTATCGCTATCGCACACATCGGCGCCTACTCTATTTTAATTTAGGTATATTCGGATGTCCAGGGCATTATTGACATTAATTTAGGGCGTCAAGTTTTTTTTTTTGGGGTGCCAGGTGGTCAGTGGTTCTCAACCTTTTTCACATTTGGGGTGCTAGGTTTGGGGTGCTAACTTCACGGTGATCCGAGCTCGGGAGTGAGCGTGACTGTCGAGCTGCTTCGTCCAGAGTGACGACGCTACGGCGACTCCTCTGGAGGAAGAGGAGACTATGATATCTTGAATATTCTGTACATGACATTGGCAAATGACGAACTGTCGAGTCCATTAATAAAATTAATAAAATAATAGTCAAAAATTTTAAACATAAGTTAGCAGTTAGAATTTACAATGAAATCGAACGTAGCTTTCTCGTAGCCTCAAATCTACGAGAAAGCTACGACGTAGCTGTACAAACTAAAGTACTAACCCAACCACGTCTCCACAGCAGACTAATCGTAACACTTGCAGTACGATTTCAACTCTTACGATGCAGACAATAAGAACGGTCCAAAGTGTTACATTTTATGTGCTTTGGACGGTAACGTAACGTAAACAATTTACCGAGTCGAGAGCAATAGGGTTAGCGGTAAGCGGGGCGGTAAGCGGGGCGGTAAGCGGGGCGGTAAGCGGAGCGGGCAGGTATCGCGTTAGTGCGCTATTAATTACTATTATAAGTTCATCCCGCTAGAGCCAGCACATAGATGTAGACTCCTGTCTAGATTAGGCAACGATGTTTTTTTTTGTCTAATTCTTGCCAGAAGGAAATGCAAAGCCAATTATTGCACACAGCCTGGTCTGATGTTAATAGAATGTCTGAATTCTTATAAATACATACATGTACACGAAGATAACCTAACCGAAATAACTCAACGATTCACGCAAGCATCGAGTTATGCAAGGAAACCTTGCTAAGAGCACAAAACTTCACAAACACGACTTCTTTCGAGCACTCCAATTAATAGAAACGTTCGCGGACATCTCCTGATTAACTTAACGCGATCATTAATCACTAAATACCACGGAAATTATTTAATTAAATTTTTCACAAAAAAGTAGCTAGATAATGACATTTTTCAAGGAATCCCTAGGCAATTATGATTTGTAAAGTTATTTATTTATTTTATTAATGGACTCGACAGTTCGTCATTTGCCAATGTCATGTTACAGAATATTCAATATATCATAGTCTTCTCTTCCTCCCTCGCAGTCGCCGCAGCGTCGTCACTCTGGACGAAGCAGCTCGACAGTCACGCTCACTCCCAAGCTCGGAGCGGGACTCTTGACTTCGAAGCTTCAGATCTTGCTTGAATCATCCAATAATTTCACCACATTGTTTAACTTGACAATAGAACCATCGAGGTTGTATTTATTAGTTCAATCAATCACTTACTATTTCCAAAGTGATTGTCAATTATAACTTTAATATAGATTTAATACAATTAATAATTATAATAAATAGCTGCAATTCTGTAGTGAAAGGGGTAGTGTGAATACAATATCTATTGTAATGTTCCCGGTCTGCTCTTTGCCAACAGATTGTCCAACATAAGTTTAGTTTTTTATATTGTTGAAAATATCTCTGAGATATTGTTGATTGACGTGATCAAGTGTACCTAGTGCTCCTAAGATCTGAATAAATGAGTTATGAGTTAATTGGCGACATTTGCGTAATTCAGTAAAAATTTGATTATGTTTTATTGGTAAATGATTACATACATGTAAATCCTTACAACTTTAAGTCACGTTTATATACTTATTGTAACCACATTTATGTTCACTAGTTATTTATTTATTTACCAACTTAGCAAAAATTCATAATAATAATTAACATATTAAACAGAAAATGTATTCAAGGGCAGAATCAGATGTTTTGTTACCGTGCCTTATATGTACTGTTTAAATCTCAGATCAATTTATTCCCTGATCAGAGGTTCAAATAGTCACTGTCCCTTCCAGTGCCGGTCGTATAGTGTGGGTCGTGCACTGGAGGCGGCAAATTGTGTAATTCAGTTAGTGCGGCGTGTTAACTTAACTTGCGATTACACATACACACAGTACACTTCTTGGTTCGTAGCCATAAACGTGGCTTTAAAGTTATTCCACGTTATAAGCCACACTTTACAATTTCTAACTTATACTTAACGAAATATGAAAGCGACGAAACACGATTTAAGGGGAGTGATGTTTAAATAGGTTTATGGCTTACAAAGGTAATGTTTTCGTTACCGTGTCTTACATTCCAGCGCTGCGCCGGTCGTGTAGTATGGGGTGTAGGTCGTACACAGGGGGCGACGAATTGCGTAATTCAGTAAGGTTTAAGCCACGGTCATTTTCTAACCTAACGTTTTTAACGAACTCTGACAGTGAAAAAACATGGTTTAAGAGGTGTAAGGTTAAACTACGTATTTGGCTAACATGATCAGTGTTCAACTATGTCTCTGACAACTGAATCTTGAATTCCAATTTTCAATGTAACCATCTGATTATAATCCGGCGAGCTCATATCCGGGTAGAGAGGTTCGCCCGAAGTTTGAGGTGAAGAAAAACCCGTTCGTCGTCGCTAGTCTCTTCTAGTGCCGGTCGTCTAGTGTGGGTCGTGCACTGGAGGCGACAAATTGCGTAATTCAGTTAGTGCGGCGCTGTTAACTTAACTTGCACATAACTATTACACAGCCATACTCATAGTACATTATGTATATTATTGTAAATAATAGTTAGACCCTTTTTATTACTTACATTTTTGGCCCGGATACGTGTAGGTAGGTTATACCCAAAACGGTATAGATTTATTTTTAATTTTCGTTTCGAATTTGTAGATAACGACTTTAGAATTTTCGCCAATATTTTTTTGGACTTTTTATACATTTTATCCATTTCTATAAATGGGTTTGAATTTGAACCCATAGCAATTATCATACAGTGAGTATAGTATTCTCTGTAGACCTCCATGGCTCAGTGGTTTAGGCAATGGACTTGCAATACGGAGGTCCCAGGTTCGATTACCAGCCAGGGCAGCCATGTACCAATGAGTTATCGTCGGTTTTTTCGACGGAAAAACTTACGTACCGAGCGTTCTCAAAACGGTGAAGGAAAACATCGTGATGAAACCTGCATGCCGTAGAAGAAGAAAAATCTAAGGCATGTGAAATCCGCCAATCCGCACTGGTCCCCCATGGCCTGAGCTCCCTCGATGTAAAGGAAGGTATGTCCCCAGCAGTATGAATAAATAGACTGATAATAATATTTCAAGTACCAGGCTACCAGCAGTGACAAGGAGCCTGCCTGTCCTGTGTTTAAGTAAACAAACAATTCAAGTGAATTTGGTGTATGTCGTGGACCAGCTCCCTCGCTGTAAGGGAAGGTCTGTGTATGTGTGCCCGAGCAGTGAGGACATATGAATAGACTGATGATGATATATTATTATATCATCATCAGTCTATTCATATCATATCATCAGTCTATTCATATTCTCTGCCTATAGCATCCTATAAGTATATTCCGTTCCGGGTCTGTCTCGTTCTGTGAGAGGCGCCGGGTGCAGGCAATTTGCGATCCCGGGGCACAAATTGTGTTTATCGCGAGATCGCGTCATTTGAGATACACCCCCCTACTCCCCGCACCCCCTCGCCCCACTTCCCGTGTCACTCTCACCCCGGGGATGGTACTGTCTATATCAGGGAAATCGTATTGTCGCATTTGAGAAGAAATCCGACCCAATATTCATCGTTAGTCTTCTAAAAATACTCTTTTCTCGATGATCAGCTTCGTCCAGGTCACAGACCACTTCTCCCCTATGCGCCAGGAGCGCGCCCGTGTCTGCCCGCAACATTGCCTAGCGACACGTGCCACCTATAGAGATATTATCGACATGGACGCATCTCTTTAATACGGCACCCCTGTCCCCTGCTTCGTCTCTATGCGCTCATCGGTGACAGAATTGAGCAACTCATCGTCCGCTGGGCTACCCGACTATCATATTTGTTTACAATATAAGCCACTTGATTTGAGCTGCGGCATACAATGAAATATTTGAATACAAGATGAATCTCTCTCAAGCAAGAGCTTCTCCCACAGACCACTTACTCCATAGACATGAAATCGGTACAAATTTTGCAAGCAAAAAATTATGTCAAGCGCTATTAGACGAAGCGGGGGGCAGGGGCGCCATATTAAACCTGTTTCGATATCTAAGGTTACACGTGTCACGAAGCAATGTTGCGCTCATATGCGGGCAGAAACGGGCGCCCTCCTGTTACAGGTCTATGGGGTAAGTGGTCTGTGGCCTCTCCCAACGCAGTCATTGCGCAATTCCCGACCAAAGACTCCGTTTCGTGGAATCCAATATCTATGTCTCAAAGGTGCGCCGCAGTGCGCGCGCGCAGCCAGTAGGACCATTATACTATGGTAGGACGGGGTCGAGTTACTGCCTTTGTGTCTGTGCCTTTGAAACGGCCAATTACAGACAGATTAATGCCAGGTTTACACGGGTGACGATACACCGAAAGAAAAGATCAGCTGTCTTTCATAATAATTGATAAAGTCTAAATATAATTAGCACCCTAAAAGAAAAATATTTTTTCAAGATTTTGTCTCTCTGTATACGTTGAAATTAAAAAAAACCGTAGTTAAATTCGTCGAAAATTTTTTTTTCGGTAAAATTAGCCATTCCGCAAGTACTGTGGCTGTGACGTATGCAAAGGGAATCGAACCCATACAGCCAAGTAATACTTTGTATTCTTGCAAATAAAATTTTTGAGCTAGAGTTTGTTTGTATCATTTTTTCAATGCTTTCTAGGTAGTCATGGGATCCACCACGCGGGCCCACTGCGGGTTGGCGGATTTCACATGCCTTAGTTTTTTTTTCTTTTTCTACGGCATGCAGGTTTCATCACGATTTTTTCCTTCACCGTTTTTGAAAGCTCTCGGTAAATGTACTTTACTCGGTTTTTCCTTCGAAAAAACCGAGGATAATTCATTGGATGGCTGCCCTGGCTGGGAATCGAACCTGGGACCTCCGTATTGCGAGTCCATTGACCCAACTACTGAGCCACCGAGCTCTTACTCTTACACTCGTGCGCCTACTTAATTATTAAAACCAATTTATAATCAGCTAAAAAAATAGTACCTACACAACCACGACTAAGCACGTCCTCTTTTTAGAAGTAGGGTAACAAAGCCATTATGGAATTATTAAATCTTTTCACTCCATTATTAGTACCCCAATCAATAACCGACAATAGTGGGCCTTAATCATAATCATAACTATTCTTTGTCGGAATAATTTGATTAAAATGTGACGGCTCCTTCCGCTCAAATCCTTAGCACAGGAAACATGGAAATAATAAAGGTAATTCGATTATAGCCTACAATATACCACCCAAAATACTGAGACCTGTAAAACTGGAACTTTAGATCTCGTTTGCTAATATCTCAAAGGTCTGTTACGGTTGGTTTTTAGTACAAAGAAGTATTATGCAAGTACAGTATTGAATGCCTAATTGCTGGTTTCGTGCTCGTATCATGTCGGTGTGGGTTTCGTCGGAACTCTGAACTTGATATTTCCGTTTTATTTTGGCCAAGTAGGACGAAATACATGGTATCTTTGTAACCAGGCCAAGAAAAAAAATACTTATACCGCGGCCTAAATCAAGTGTCTTATTTTGTAAACAAATCTGATCGTCTAATTACCTGTTGTGATGTAACACTGGTGGAACTGATTGGTCGAACCTGTTCCTCATTGTGAAAATAAAGTGATCCGAACTGATGATGTGAAAATAACTGTACAATAATCAAATGTAAAAAATGGCTAATTTTGTATGAAAATAGGTACCTAGCTGTAACTCTTGAAAGGATTTTATTATTGCATCGTTTTGGAAAAAAATGTCAACCTAAAATGTCAATGAGGTTAATTTAAGGGCCTTCCATGAGCCAACTAGCGCCGCCAATCTTGAAAAAATAATATCTTCCAATTTAATCAATTTGATTAAAAAAGCTATTTACAAAATGTTTATTAGGATGAATACTATTTTTCAATATACAATACATGGCATAATTGCGACAAGCTAAGTTGTAGTTCACAAATGAGCCAAAAACGGTCGTTTTTCGCAATTATGCGAACTACAACTTACCGAAATTGAATCATGTTATAAATAAGCATTTAAAAAATAGTATTTATCGTAATAAACATTTTGTAAATAGCTTTTTTAATCAAATTGATTATATTGGAAGATATTGTTTTTTCAAGATTGGCGGCGCTAGTTGGCTCATATCAGGCCCTTAATGTTATAATAACGCTACCTGTATGTATACCTCCTATATACATTGCATTTCACTATGTATTCTATTTAATGTCTTATTCTCTTTAGTTAGTGAGTTCTGTTTTTATTGGCAAGTCAGTGTAAACACCGTCAGCGGTGCGGCCGGATCGCAATTTACCCTCGTTGCCTGAAACAACAGCCGCCGTGTTGGTTTATTTCATTTCATTATCGACAATTTGCATGGCAAAGGGCCAATAAGAGGAGCCTACGCTTCTGTAATAATCTATACGAATAGTGAGTTTTTTTTAAATTAAATTATTCCCAGAGTGAAAGGCAAAGCCAACTACAGTGTTCTAATGTAAATATAATGTCTGAATTCTTATAAATACATACATATATACGAAGATAACCTAACCTAAATCTACGCACAACCCTCTCAAACCCACGCAATCATCGAATTATGCAAGGAAACCTTGCTAAGAGCACAAAACTTCACAAACACGACTTCTTTCGAGCACTCCAACTAATAGAAACGTTCGCGGACATCTACTGATTAACTTAACGTGATCATTAATCACTAAATACCACGGAATCTATTTAATTAGAATTCTCACAAAAAAGTAGCTAATGGCGTTTCGCGCGCTTTTCCAGGAATCGAATAGTGAGTACCTACTTACTTAATATCATAGACAATTAAATTTTATTTTTTATTTAGGTAATTAAAGTTTACAATTACATGCTGCAAGGGAATACTAATAGTTTATTAGTCCAGGAGTGTGATGTCTTAACATTCAGTCAAGCACCTATTATTAGCTATTTGTTGTTATACAATATCCACTCGTACTGCGAAGCCCTTTGTCCATAATCCAAGCAACTCCAGTCTCGGTGACAGTGTCGAATAACACCGACTGATAACAACATTACCCAGACCTATCAGACTATTCCTGGCTCAAACAATTCTAGTTCACCTTTAAAGGTCCATTTACACTGGTAACTTTGTATGAAGCCGTCACTCGCCGCCGAATTGAATAGCTCTCGATTGAATGGAGCCGCCATTGAAGCGCGTTGTCTCTCAAATTGGTCGGATAATCCGCTTGTGCGCCTGCGCGCCGCCGCCATTGTGACACGACAAAATGGTGGACGCAATGAAATGGCGTTACATTTAGATATGCGTTTTTCATTAGAGCTCTGTGGCTCAGTGGTTGGGTCACTGGACTTGCGATGCGGAGGTCCCAGGTTCGTTCCCTTGCCAAGTCAGCCATGTGTTTTCCTCGGGCTTTTTTTCGAAGGATAAACTACATTTAAGTATTTAGATACCGAATGCTCTCAAAACAGTGAAGGAAAACATTGTGATGACACCTTTAGGGATTTTTTTAATGCATGTGTACTCCATCAATCCGCATTGGGTCCGTGTTGGACTCATTTATTGGAACCTGTAGGTATCAGTAGTCATATTATTAATTTAGAAAACATAAGGGCCTTCATTGAGCCAACTAGCGCCGCCAATTTTGAAAAAATAATATCTTCCAATTTAATCAATTTTATTAAAAAACCTATGTACAAAATGTTTATTAGGATGAATACTATTTTTCAATATACAATACATGGCATAATTGCGACAAGCTAAGTTGTAGTTCACAAATGTGCCAAAAACGGCAGTTTTTCGCAATTATGCGAACTACAACTTACCGACATTGAATCACGTTATAAATAAGCATTGAAAAAATAGTATTTATCGTAATAAACATTTTGTAAATAGCTTTTTTAATAAAATTGATTATATTGGAAGATATTATTTTTTTAAGATTGGCGGCGCTAGTTGGCTCATGGAAGGTTTATTCAAAATTTTCATTTCATATCCTAGGTAGGAAGTAAAGTTTACATAAAATCTTAGGATTTTCTTATCTGGTTTATAAGAGCTTATAATACTGTTACTTACAGTCAGAACAATTACCTAACAAATTGTAAAGGCTTGACGCAAAGGCCGAGTTTGCGGAGGACTTAATTAATTTCAATTTACTTATTCTTATTAGCTTCTCCTAAGGCTGTGTCGGGGGCGGGGGTGCGGGGCGGTGCGGGGGCGGGGGGCAATTAGCGCCGAGCCTACGTAATTGCTTAATTTGCGTTTAATTTGCGCGTAATTGCGCTAATTAGGCGATTAGACGACGATTTTGTCGCTCAGCGCGCCGGTTAGTTGTGAACAGCCTTCCATGAGCCAAATAGCGCCGACAATCTTAAAAAAATAATTGAACAAGCTATGTACAAAATGTTTATTACGATAAATACTATTTTTAAAATGCTTATTTATAACGTGATTCAATTTCGGTAAGTTGTAGTTCGCATAATTGCGAAAAACGGCCATTTTGTGAACTACAACTTAGCTTGTTCGCTTCGTATGCGCAGATTTTCAGTTTTTCTACGGCACTAACTACTAAAATTAAACGTCTGAAAAAAATATATAGCAATCTTGGGGTCTATTTAGAGACTGATGAATACCGATACACGATTGGACAAACTTCGCTCGATAGAAAAAAATCGCAAACATACCCCTTCCATGTCTTTTAAAATGAAAATTATGTCTAAACCGAAATAGTTATTCATACAAAATGTAGGGTAATAAATACGAGAGCTTATTTCCCTGCCAAAATGCATCGAAAATTCATAAGAATACAAATATGTAGTCATTGTGCCGTGCTCTTCACTCCGCCGCTGCGGGACATCTTCTGTCTCACTCTTGAGTTTGGCAGCTGACAGCCCTTTAATTCTATTGTTCACATCACAACAGACTTCGATCTATGTTAGTTCATTGAGGATATCACACGCCTTATAATTATGACGTCAACGTCGCTCAATGACGTCACAAGCCCCTAACGTTTAACTCTCTGTTGCATAAATCTCTCCACTCGCAGACCTGTGATGTAATATGTAGGGTAAGTGACCAGTTAGTAGCCTGGAGACTCGTAGCGATAGAAACTGTAAAACTGTGGCTAAATTTGACAGTAGATTAACTAAAAAACAGTGTTGTCTATAGCAGCTAAATTCACTTAGATTTGTAGCTAAAACAATTACAGCAAATAGTTGTAAACAAAACTAATTCCACCCACTACCTATAGGAAGACAAATAGCAAAAACTGCAATACACTTGGCTTTCGTTGTAGTTTAACGGTTTTAGCTGCAGTAGTGAATATTTAACAACCAACTAAAAAAACGTGGGAACCACCTATTTTGTATTGTGACATACATTAGCCATACCAAATCATGGTTTACCTAATAGTAAATAAGATAATAATAAAAATAAATTCCCTGATCTGAGGCTCAACCTCACTAGTTCACTGAGGGATCTTAACTGTTTTGTCACTTTAACACTTGGGTAAAAAAATGATAAGTTAACGGGACCTTGGCTTAAGCCATAATTTAATTTTTAAGTCACGTTTACGTCGTAAGCCTGGACTGTTGCCTCGCTAGGAGCCTGAGAAATAAAACATTGTATCATTTGAGTTGCACAAAATTGGCCTCTTGCTGTTGACGTGTCGTAGGGTAGGGGGCGTGTGATTGGCCGGCCACGCGCCGCCACGTGGCACGACGTAATGAGGCCAGCGATACCGGAACCCACCGGAATTTGAGGAGCTGTACAACCGACCAGACAGCCCCCGCGGGGATCTGTAATGTCACCCGATGAGGGGGGCGGAGGAGGTTTTGAAAATCGTAGTTTCTTGTGACTTTGGGGCTGCGATAATAAGCTGTTTGCGGAGTCGACGATTCTTTGAACGTTGTTTGTTTTTGATTTAATTTCGCAATGTTACAAATAAGGGGCGTTGGGAATGAACTGGGTGACGCGGGGTGAAATGGACTTTGACTTTTTTTTTTAACAATTCATCCATTTAACTAGTTCTGGCTATATCAAAGCTTGTCTCAATAAATAATTTTAATGAATGCTAAGGAAAGATTTTATAAATTCAACTTTAGACCAAAGCCGATAATCGTGTAATACACTGGACTTGAATTCATTCGACAAAATTAAATGGTTGGTTAGGCTTGTGACATACAGATAGCTGTCAAACTCGAGCGTGAGACAGAAGATATCCCGCAGCGGCGGAGAGAAGAGCGCGGCACAGTGACTCCATATTTGTATTTTTATTAATTTTGGATGAATTATGTCAGGGAAATAAAAATACGCTAACAAAAATGAATAACTATTTCGGTTTAGATACAATTTTTATTTTAAAAGCCATGGAAAGGTTTGCGGTGTTGTTTCTATCGAGCGAAGTTTGTCCCATCGTGTATCGGTATTCATCAGTCTCTAAATATACACCCCAAGATTGCTATATATTTTTTTCAGACATTTAATTTTAATAGTTAGTGCCGTAGCCTTCGAAGAAAAAAACTGAAAAAACGCGCATACGAAGTAAATTAAAGAATTTGGGGAAAAGGAAAAAAAATATTTACAATAAATTCAACAATAAAAAAATCATTGATTTGATCTACATCGTGACTGTGGTTTGGAGTTTTTACATTTTAAGGTATTTTTAATTTCTTTTACTCCTTTGACGTAATGGTAATTTGTAAGGTCATTGTGTGACTTGTGACGTACTTAGTTCAGTTTTCATGAGTACAACACCCAGTTTCAATTTGTCGAGTCATCAAGGACAGCCTATGACGATCAGAATTTTTAACAAGTTGCCAGTTCAATTTAAAGATTTGACGAATGTAAAATTTAAAAAAGCGTTACACAAATGGCTGGTGGATAAATGTTTCTACACTGTCAAGGAATACTTAGACAGTAAAGAATTCTAATAATATATATGACATTTGTAAAATAATTGGTATTATATGAATTTTAAATTGACAAAGATAACTGTACTTATAAATATAGATGTTAAGTGTAGATAATGTATTAATTTAAAGATTAAAGCAAGCATTAAAGTTGTATAATGTTTTATGTTGTATTGACGCTTATTTATGACTGAATTATTATGACTAGAGATTGTTTCAATTATTATAAATTTTGCATGCCAATTACTTGGTGAAACATGTACAGTGCAATATACAAAAATAACATTAAGATCCTTTAGTACCGTGTTTCAGGCAAATAAATATCATTTCATTTCATCATTTCATTTCATTTCAGCCTGTAGTGGCGTGCCTTGGGAGAGGCCTGCGTCCAGCAGTGGGCTGATGAAACAAACTCTAGTTAAAAATCGATTATCAAACCTTAAACCTCTCCTGTTTTTAACAAAAAAAAATGCTACATTTTTTACCCATCGTTCAAGGGTGCAATGAGCGAGTTGTGTACAAAATAATTATCCCCATTCAATGTATTGTGTATTTCCGTAACAGAGGGACGCCTAATACGACCCGTCCTGCTACAGTCCACAGCTTTGTGTCGCTCTTATTGCCTGCGCCGTAGGGATTGAAATCGTACTGTGTTATGTGTTGTCGCGTCGCTTGTACCCAAATGCGGTGAGAACACTCCGACACAATGCAGCGAGCATTAGTTAAATGGAATCCAGCTTTTGTCACACTTTGCGTCTTGTGTTACATTTTAATTTGGAGTATTAACGTTGCTTGCTATTGTAGCAAATATTGTTATTCCTTCTGGAATCGAGTATTTATGTTATTTATTTCAAAATACAGGGTGTATAGTAAAGATTAGAAGCCGAAGGGAGAGTGTTCAGTATCGGTAACTGAACAACTTTTGTACTACGACTTTAAATTTATATTATTAAATTTAATTAAGTATAATGCCATTTCAATTTCGACTAAAATAAGAATATGTAATGTATACACTATAATTTCCGAATTAATAAACGATTTTTTCTCTTCTTTCTTCTTTCTTTCTTTCTTTCTTTCTTTCTTATATAACCCAATTACATACAGAATCACATTTATTTCTTTATTTATTCATTAAAAGTACCTATAGCATTACAGTTTATCACCTATGCACTATACATTTCATTTAATTAATAATTAGATTATTAGAATATTGATTCAATTATATGTATTACAGTTATAATATTGTTATAACTGTAATACATATATATGATGTCTCTTTCTGACGTATGAGGGTGAAAGTAACAAAACAACCATACAAAAATATACTTTAGGCTCAATATAGAACAACTAATCATTTCATCATTTAAAAAAAAAACTCGCCACGATACAAACAAACCCCGCAATAAATAACCAAATAAAATGCTTGGTTTGGCGATTGATTGTCCCTTTGTGTGCAATATAGACTGCAACAATTTGTGCAAAAACTCGATCATTTCCATTTCCAATCAAATAATGGTTTAAAAAAACTGCAATTAAAAAGGACACAACCCCCCCCCCCCCCCTCCCCGCACCACCGCGGCGCAGTAATTAATTTCCCTTTACAAGGTGATTCGATTGAGTCGGCCACAGAACACACGGCGCCGACAGACAGGACATGTGGAGTACTTAGTTTTCGTTTAGTACGGTGGAACACAGAGAAAGGTGTACTGGAGAGTTTTTAATGTTGAGATTATCTCAAAAACTACTTGACCTATTGCAAAAATTATTTCACTGTTTGATAGATAAAAGTTAAAACTAACAAACTAACTGTAAAATAATTCGGTGCAGTAGTTTTTTAGAAAATCTCAACCTTATTCTTCGACTGTACTACTATTGCATGATGTTTTTTTAAGATCCTGTTTACACAAAACTTTGTAAATTTTGCTATATTCTCTGGGTCATATTTGGACCAATCCTAGGGGTTTCTGGTCCACATCGTACCCTCTTTGATATCTTGGGACACTCAGGCCGGTGGTCTGCCCACGTTCCTTCTACGTGTCCATAATTTAATTTTCAATAAAATAACATACGGTGTATATTGGTATAATAATTTCGAGTGGCTAAAGAATTACAATGACATTTTTTTTTAAATCTTTCTAGCTTTTATAGATGGCGTTAGTTAGCTAACACAAAAAAATGTCATGTTGTTAATAATTGCAATATCGAAAAGAGAACACACTATTTCACTTTAACTGGGGGGGGGGGGGGGGGGGGTCATACTCTTGCGGCCATCTAGTTTTAAAGATGAATTCTAAAAGAAAACAACTCATTGTCTGGTATAGGTTATGAGTCCTTATTAAATTCAAAACGCTGCACATTTATTCCGTGAATGGTAAACTATAATATAAAAGTATGGGTGTGACCAAAGTCGACTCGTAATAATTTAATCTTTAATAGATGTGACCTACGTGGAAGCATTTCAAGGTGTGACCTAAGTCTACTATGACCAAAGAGGAATAAGCCGTGGAAACATTTCAAGGTGTGACCTAAGTCTACTATGACCAATGTGGAATAAGGTCTCGAACATTGCTCACTGATTTAAAAATTATATTGTTAAAAGCATTCATTCCAGCAGTGTCGCTTCTGCGTATTACCCTAATCCTCTCGCACTCCCAACAATGTTACCCACCAACTCGTTTGTTTGCGCCGTGTAATTTGTTTTCCGTTGATTTGAGTTTTTCATCGAAAAGCCAACATTGTATGTGTCGCGGCCTGCGGGGCCCTGCGCCGCGGGCGCGGGCGCGGGCTAATGGCTCCGACGACTCAATCAGCTGAATTGAATTAGACGGGCTTTAATTTACTTATTCGTTTTCAATCAAAGTAAAATACGATTTAATCATATTAATATTGTGGCAAGTCAGCTTTTCATTGAACTAAATTATAATGTTTGGCGACAAATAGTTTCATCAGTTCGATTAAAGCTTACAATCCCCGTAATCCATTATATAGTAACCTCTTTATAATTTATCAAAAATACGTAATTTACGTGATTTAATGCCTTTAAACCAAATTAAAAAATATGGTCGATTCGTCTATTTCGCCTCCATTCAATGCCTGACCCACTGTTAAGGACTACGTGCGCCAATTTTCGAAGAATCAAGGTCGTTAAAACAGTTCATCTCAATAGCACATACCTTTTAAATATTCTAATTAAATTTTAAATATTTAAAGCTACAACAAACCATACAAAACTCAACACCAACAATCCTCAAAAACTCCGCAAAAACTTACCACTCTTATAATCCTCAGCAAAGATGAATACTTAAACCTACTACGAATAAAAGACAAAAAAATTAATCCAACCAAAACCCCATGAGAACCCCTAATTGTCCAAAAGGGCAAAGATATGTTTGCTCACAACTCGCCACTATTAGCTGTCCCCTGTAAGTAAGTATGTCGGTGCCACAGGCCGCCACGCGCTCGCAAGTTAATAGTTCTCATATTATCGGCCGCGCAATTACTACGCGATCCTTTGTGCAAATAAATAAGTCGTTATTAAGTAGTCGGGCCTCCCCCCGTCCCCCGGCCCCCCGCCCCCGTCCCCCGCCCGCGCGCAAACAGAGGGCGCCACCCTCTCGCGCGACCTCCGGCTCCGCTCCATTCGACAGCGTCCCGTCACTGGAGCGGTTACCCTACGCGGGACCGCGCTATGCAATAGTTTCAGATAGTACCTAGCAATTTGTTTAGTTAATCATCATTTTAAGACAATACCTAGCAATTTGTTCAGTTAATCAACATTTTATAGTGTGATCGTCGATAACCTTGAAATGGTATAATAATAAGCAGTATTACCTATCAAATGACAATGCCAGATTCTGCGCCACCATCAACCGCATAACTTGTAGGTACATCATAACGAATAAATGTAAAAATATCTCCGGTTTTTATTAAAATTATTGGTTTAAAATAAAGTTTTGTACAAGTTGCGATTCGAAAAAAACAGCCTAATTAAGAATTCAGAAAATCGTTTCTGTTATTCTTCCATAGGAGTTGCGAGAGTACTAGAAAATGATACTGATTATTATGATTATGCAATATGAAACCTGTAATAAGACCCCAACAAAATGATATGGTCACGTAGTTTTGTAGGTGGGGCAAAGGTCCATTGAAATGTGGCAATGTATTTTTAGAATCTAAAGCTATTATTCATAAACCTAGTTAAACCTCACTTCCTTTACATCGTGTTGCTATCCCTGTCACACTTCGTTAAAAAAGGTTTAGATAGACAGGGACAGGGTGGCTAGACGGTGGCGTAACTTTAAATCACATTGAAAGGGACAGCTAAATAAATAAATAATAAATAGCTTAAGATTTTAAAAACACATTGCCACATTTCTATGGAGCTTTGTCCCACCTACAAAACCACGTGACCATTTAAGCTGTACCTATCATTTTGTTGGGGACTTACTTAATTATTATTTTATGAATAAATAGCCTAAAACTAAAAGTTCTCATTTGGGGTAGGTAGGTACGGTGGAACACAGAGAAAGGTGTACAGGAGAGTTTTTAAGGTTGAGATTATCTCAAAAACTACTTGACCTATTGTTTTTTTCTTTCACTGTTTGATAGATAAAAGTTAAAATATGTAATTGTAAAATAATTATTAAATTCAGTCCAGTAGTTTTTGAAAAAAATTCAACCTTATTGAGGCCCCCTGTATACTTATCTCTGTCTTCGACTGTACTACTATATTTTATTATACTCCACAGTAAACCAATAATTAAGTACCTACCTACTTACTTACTAGGTAAGTGAGAAAGAGGAGACATTTGCCCATCAGTGAACCAATGTCCCATACATTGGTTATTGCAGGCAATTATTCGGATAATTTAGGTATGCAAGGTCTGCAGCATCGTGCTAGGGTCAAGAGTCCCGCTCCGAGCTCGGGAGTGAGCGTGACTGTCGAGCTGCTTCGTCCAGAGTGATGACGCTACGGCGACTGCGAGGGAGGAAGAGAAGACGATATGACATTTGAATAGTCTGTAACATGACATTGGCAAATGACGAACTGTCGAGTCCATTAAACTAAATAATGTGTTAAACTTCACCCGCTAAAGCAGTAGGTAACCCCGTTAATCCACTAAAACATGTTGTTTTGTATCACATAACATAAGTAACACAAATGGCTCACTCCGCGCTAAAGACTCGTCTCAAAGAAGCACTTACTTACGCCCAACAGCTCTTAATATCGCCCTAATGAATGCAATAAAAACTCCATTCCCGCTCTCTGCTCACCGACAAACAATACCCAACGTTACCCCAACACAAATAACGCGCAAATTACTTTAATCAAACTGCAGTAGTTACGTCGTTTTACCACAAACGCTCGCTAAATGCGAAGATAGAATGAAATCAAGAGATAAACGTTCTGTTACATTCAATTTTCAATCTTAGCGCTTTGATGAGGGAGTAACTTTTCATTTGCCAATTGGTTGCGATAACTTGTTGTAGTGCGAGGGAGATGATGCTTTGCTGCGTGAGAATAGGGTTGGTTATCGAGTGGTGCGGGAGTAGTTAAGGGGGATGGTTGGTTGGAGAGTTAATTGAGTTGCGGATTAACTCGCGGAGTGATTGATGTGTGTGTTGGGAATAGGTTAGGAGACAGCGCTTACACGGATTAAAAAGAATTATTACAACGAGACAATATAAATTAATTTGTGTTTATTTCAGAATTAAACATACTACTTACAGTAGGTAGCTTAACTTACCTAAGTAAATATTACCCGTATTTAAATAAAATGCAATAAGTCAAATAAAAGCTAATTTACCTACTTTATAAATAATAATAAATATAAGTTATCAATAATTAAAAATTAGGTAACTGTTATTACAAGTTTTTATTCAAAATACAAAAAAAAAGTAGGTACTTACCTAATAGCTTTATTTGCTTTATAGCACGTATTCCTTGAAAACTGGTGCAAATGTAAATTTAAAACATGTGTATAATTTTACTTGCAAAGAAACATAATATTAAATATCATCATCAGTCTATTTTTATGTTCCCATGCACTCGGGCACAACCTTCCCTTATATCGAAGGAAGGGAGGTTCCACTTTGAACAAATGCAGACCAAGTAAAACTGAAATTATTACCTACTTATAATTATGATTAGATAGATAACAATAGTCCTCTAAGTTCAGCGGATTTTATCATCTTTCAGACAATAAATATCTTAGAATTTGAATTACGCATTATCCATGCTCGGTGAATAAATTAGAACATGATGAAGAAATTCTTGCCGTGTGCAGGACTTGAACCTGCGACCTTGTCATTCCGTGACACGCTCTTACCAACTGAGCGGAATGACAAGGTCGCAGGTTCAAGTCCTGCCCACGGCAAGAATTTTTTCATCATGTTCTAATAAATATCTTAAATTGAAAAATACAACCTCAAAACAAGCTTGCCCCTCGCCATCGCTTGTCAAGCCAAACAAACTGCACCGAATGTAATACCGCCTAATGGGGCTTATTATATTACTAGGTGTCGCATGGTGCGCGGGCCGCGCGCGGCCCGCGAGACTGCTTTGTTTTCGTGTTGTAGGCGCCGCAACTAAATAAACATTATCCGGATTGTTCGCTGTGCAAATAATTCGTGCAAGCCATCCACTAATTATATCAAGCACCGCCCGAAAGTTGCAAGTTCAAAACTCTGTGAAAAACATTTATTCGGAAAGAGTTTGCTCATTTAAAGTAGGTTATTTTTGTGATTTTTGAAGCAAACAACGCTCGAAATGCCCGTATGCCAGAAACTTAAAGAAAGTTTTCAAAAGCCAAACGTTGCTAGCTGTACACAATTTCCATAACTTTGTTCATAATTCGACAGGCAGGGGCATCTTTCAGCCTTTGGTAGCGTGGGGACGCTCCGGGCTTCGCCCTCCGCGGAGCTCGGCCTATGGCCTCGCAGCCGGCTCGGCCTTCGGCCTCGCAAAAGTTACTTGGAAGGTGGGGAGTTTTTTCTGCTTGGCAAGGGGACGCTTCGGGCTTCGCCCTACGCGGAGCTCGGCCAATGGCCTCGCAGGCCGGCTCGGCCTTCGGCCTCGCAAAAGTTACTTGGAAGGTGGGGAGTTGTTCTGCTTGGCAAGGGGACGCTTCGGGCTTCGCCCTACGCGGAGCTCGGCCTGTGGCCTCGCAAAAGTTACTTGGAAGGTGGGGAGTTGTTTCTGCTTGGCAAGGGGACGCTCCGGGCTTCGCCCTACGCGGAGCTCGGCCTATGGCCTCGCAAAAGTTACTTGGAAGGTGGGGAGTTGTTTCTGCTTGGCAAGGGGACGCTTCGGGCTTCGCCCTACGCGGAGCTCGGCCTGCGGCCTCGCGGTGTTCTATCGCTTCGGGCTTCGCCCTACGCGGAGCTCGGCCTTCGGCCTCGCCGGAGGGTGCTCGGCCTTCGGCCTCGCTATAGTTACTGATAGATATTTACCGCACGCAAGTAATCCTTTCGTTTCGTATAGGAAAATTTATTGAGAAAATATTATGGTTAACTGCTCGTCCGCCATTTTGTTTTTCCTAAAATTGACAATTTTCTGGTATACTGCATCATATGTGCTACGAAGTGGAATTGGTTGGATATTCCTCATGCGCTCGTGCTAGGCCAGCTAATTCGTCAAAGTTTGGTCTGCCATGTCCAAATTTTCAATCGGCTATATTTCCGCCGCCATTTTGTTTTTCTTTTGTTTTTCAATTTCATCACAAAGTAGGTCGACCATGTGACGCGTGTTCCAAATTTGAACGAGATCGGTTGGAAAATGGCGGAGATGGCATCACGTGACCCGCCGCCATTTTGTTTTTTTCACTTCCCTATAGTTTTCCTCTGGTCCAATCACTAAACTATACAACTCCCCCCTACATCACTTTCACCTCCGGGAACTCCTTCAGACTAAACGGGCACGTCAATCAGTGAGTCAGTCAGTCAGTCAGTGAGTCAGTCAGTGGTAGTCGAGCTATATATATTAGTAACTAGGTGTTGCATGGTGCGCGGGCCGCGCGCGGCCCGCGAGACTGCTTTGTTTTCGTGTTGTAGGCGCCGCAACTAAATAAACATTATCGTAGTAGTAGCGTGGGGACGCTCCGGGCTTCGCCCTACGCGGAGCTCGGCCTATGGCCTCGCAGCCCGGCTCGGCCTTCGGCCTCGCAAAAGTTACTTGGAAGGTAGGTAGTTTTTTTCTGCTTGGCAAGGGGACGCTTCGGGCTTCGCCCTACGCGGAGCTCGGCCTATGGCCTCGCAGGCCGGCTCGGCCTCCGGCCTCGCAAAAATTACTTGGAAGGTGGGGAGTTGTTTCTGCTTGGCAAGGGGACGCTTCGGGCTTCGCCCTACGCGGAGCTCGGCCTATGGCCTCGCAAAAGTTACTTGGAAGAGTTGTTTCTGCTTGGCAAGGGGACGCTTCGGGCTTCGCCCTACGCGGAGCTCGGCCTACGGCCTCGCGGTGTTCTATCGCTTCGGGCTTCGCCCTACGCGGAGCTCGGCCTATGGCCTCGCAGCCCGGCTCGGCCTTCGGCCTCGCAAAAGTTACTTGGAAGGTAGGTAGTTTTTTTCTGCTTGGCAAGGGGACGCTTCGGGCTTCGCCCTACGCGGAGCTCGGCCTATGGCCTCGCAGGCCGGCTCGGCCTTCGGCCTCGCAAAAGTTACTTGGAAGGTGGGGAGTTGTTTCTGCTTGGCAAGGGGACGCTTCGGGCTTCGCCCTACGCGGAGCTCGGCCTACGGCCTCGCGGTGTTCTATCGCTTCGGGCTTCGCCCTACGCGGAGCTCGGCCTTCGGCCTCGCGGGAGGGTGCTCGGCCTTCGGCCTCGCTATAGTTACTGATAGATATTTACCGCACGCCAGTAATCCTTTCGTTTCGTATAGGAAAATTTATGGAGAAAATATTATGGTTTACTGCTCGTCCGCCATTTTGTTTTTCACAAAAATGACAATTTTCTGGTATACTACATCATATATGCTACGAAGTGGAATTGGTTGGATATTCCTCATGCGCTCGTGCTAGGCCAGCTAATTCGTCAAAGTTTGGTCTGAAATGTCCAAATTTTCAATCGGCTATATTTCCACCGCCATTTTGTTTTTCTTTTGTTTTTCAATTTCATCACAAAGTAGGTGAACCATGTGACACGCGTTCCAAATTTGAACGAAATTGGTTGGAAAATGGCGGAGATGGCATCACGTGACCCGCCGCCATCTTGTTTTTTTCACTTCCCTATAGTTTTCCTCTGGTCCAATCACTAAACTATACAACTCCCCCCTACATCACTTTCACCTCCGGGAACTCCTTCAGACTAAACGGGACGGTCAATCAGTGAGTGAGTGAGTGAGTGAGTCAGTCAGTGGTAGTCGAGCTATATATATTAGTAATGGTTCACAACGGGCCCGTGACGTCACCGCTCGCGTCACACGCAGGGGCTGTCACATCAGGCACACGGAGACTCGGCACTCCCCTTAAGTTAAGACGAAGCACGAACGACCTTGGATATAAACTATATTATATCCTTTTTTGTGCAATAAAGTATTTTTTTTTGTTAACCTATATATTGTCCCACTGCTGGGCAAAGGTCTCCCCCCTCCTCTTCCATCCATCCCTGTCCTGAGCCTCTATTATCTTTATCTCTAGGTTTCACGGGTTTAAGAAAACCCGGTCCTTTGAAAGGCTTGCACGGAGACATAGGTCCAACGCGTAGAGGCCCCTTAGAGAACTTTAATTTGAAGAGATATGTGATGCACCTAGCGGGACCCGTCTCTGAGCGCATCTGACTGCACTCAATGACAGACCCCGTCAGGTGCATAAACTATTGCAGTGATTGGAAATTACAACTTAATTGGGGCTATTGGTTTGGGGTGTTGGTGGGTCAGTCAGTCTGGTCTATAGAGCGAGACGTCGGACACCTGCCATGATCACATTGTCTCGAAGTTATGAAAAAATTGGCAGGCGGTGACTCGCCCTCACTAGATGGTCGTCAGAATTATTATCTTTATTATTATTATATTTATCTTATATTATATATTTTCCTTATTTTCGATAATGCTAGTAAGTGCTTAAGTTTGGTCTAACATAGAGAAAGGATTTATTTATTTATTGTATTAATGGACGCGACAGTTCGTCATTTGCCAATGTCATGTTACAGAATATTCAAGATATCATAGTCTTCTCTTCATCCAGAGGAGTCGCCGTAGCGTCGTCACTCTGGATGAAGCAGCTCGACAGTTACGTTCACTCCCGAGCTCGTAGCGGGACTCTTGATAATTGCTTGAAACTTCAGATCTTGTATGAACTATCCAAATTATTCTGATTAATTTAACGTGATAATAAACACAAAATTTACCATTGTGAGTAAAGTTTTTAAATCTCAGGATTTACCGCAGGTCGGGCTTTCATAATAAATTATACAATAAAATTATTAAATAATTCCGGAACTGTCATGTTAAAAAAATACCATTCTTATTAGTTCAAACCAACTAAAACTTGTGAAACTTGAATTTTCTTCAAAGTCATCTACTTATCTAATTGAACGAAAAACTGATTTCTATAAGCAATGGACATCGCCTTAAGAAGCGAGGATCCCAACCTCTTACAAACATTATTAATTTCTCCGACACCCGCAAACGAAATTACACTTCAACGCCCAAAGAATAGAGTTTGATTTATCAACAATTGCTCTGGAGATACTGCCTTTTGTGACGTGCGGATCGAGTTATTGGCTAACTTTTGGTACACAGGCTGCATCTAAGATGGCGCGTCGTGCCGTCCTTTTTCTTCCCGCGGGGTTATTGTATGTGCGTCTCTGTTTTCTTTGGTAAGAAAGAAGTGTTTGTGTAGGGCTGGGGGCCATCGCGTCAGAGGGAGACGAGAGTAAATAGACCGTATCGACAGATCGCTCTATACATAGTAATGGTGTATGTGGTAGGCATACACCTTTTTAGTATGATGCACGGAAATTCAGATTTAAAAAAAAGATTATTTTTGTTTTAAATCAAATATCTAATAAGAGTAAAATCTAAGGCGGCTTGCGTAATATAGTCTAAACGCATTTAATCCCCTAAACATGTTTAACGACTCGCACATCACAATTTAAATTCTTAAACGCCTTAATCTAACTGTCAAAGTAAATATGAAAATGTGAAACTGACAAAACCGTATATTCCCAATAGTTCAGTTCAATTCAGTTGACTGAACTAGTGAGATTTTTTTCCCATTTATTCAGTTGAAAATAAGACTACTTTTGCGCCCGATTTCATTTTCATTCTTTACACACGGTTATTTAATTAATTAATAAAAAAGTAGTTAATTTCGAAATTGTTGACATATAATTTTATTAATCGTATTTAATTAGGTAGATATTATATTGTACAATAGTGTTTGTTTTTGCTTGTTTTAAATTACAATGAATTTCGAACACAATTAACATTGATAACGAATAAATAAACATGAAAAATGTCAGATTAGTTAAGGAGTTTGTAATATTTGTATTTGTGTATGTGCCTGAATAAATGTATTTTCTTTCTTTCTTTCTTTCTTTCTTTCTTTCTTTCTTTCTTTCTTTCTTTCTTTCTTTCTTTCTTTCTTTCTTTCTTTCTTTCTTTCTTTCTTTCTTTCTTTCTTTCTTTCTTTCTTTCTTTCTTTCTTTCTTTCTTTCTTTCTTTCTTTCTTTCTTTCTTTCTTTCTTTCTTTCTTTCTTTCTTTCTTTCTTTCTTTCTTTCTTTCTTAAAAAATATGAAATAGATTTATGTCACAGCCCTTACGTCCCTTACGTCTGTCTGTAGCTTCAAATAAAAAGTTTGGAGCGACAACGACAACCCATAACCGCGCAGACTTTTTATTTCCTAGCCATCAACAGCCGAGGCCACGGTCCGCGGACGGATACAGCCAACCTATAAATCCGCCTGTCAATTTTCGGCCGGTCCGGTCGTTGTTTCTTTTGCAAAGGACATGTTTTTTTTGTAATTTTCCCTTCGTTTTGTGCGACCACTTGTTATTTATTGCGACAGGACAATGGTTTTTATTTATTTACAGCCCAAATTAGAAAATCTGATAGAGACAGTGATTGGCCTTCTCCTTCTAAATTAAATTGACAACATTCATGTATCTGAGACGTAGACAGATTATCCTAGGATAATCTGTCTACGATCTGAGAGTTTCTTTTTCTAGAGAAGTAAGTACCCTAAACTTTATTTTAAACCAATAATTTTAATAAAAAACGTAGATTTTTTTACATTTGATAGCTTGTTCATCGTACTTTGATAGTGGGGCAGAAAATGGCATTGTCATTTCATGATTCTAGGTCAACGGGAAGTATCCCTTTGAGTTTCTTGCGTTTTCATACAAATAATCGCCTAAGATTCGACATAAACGACCATATCTTTTGATTGCGTTGACGTAGAAGGTTAATTTTTTTACGGCTGCATGAGGTTGCAGACTTGAGTATTTGGTATTAATTTAAACTTGATCCGTCCACGGGTTTCTGAGAAAAAGGTCTTGACAGATAGACAGACAACCGTCTACGTCAAATGGGACCCCATTTTCCCTCTTGAAGCACGGAACCCTAAAAATAAATCCTTCCTCGTAATTGGTTACGAAACTTACGATGGCTGCTGGTTTCGACGTTAAGAAAAAATGATCTTTCTTCGTAACCGGTTACGTATACAAACATCATTTTTCCTCTTTCACAATTGGTTACGATATCCGGGTTCCATAGGCGACCGAAGAGACTATTTTTAAAGCATCCCTGATATTTATTACCAATCCCGTCCCAATCACATTACCCATTGAGCGCCGCATCCGACTGCACGACACCGCGACACGGCGCCGGATCTCGTTCCGCGGCGGAAGTGTCATCGGCACACCCCTCCTCAGACATTCTCCGCTGAACCTGATACCGTTTTGCGTCAAATGTGTTGTAATAAAATGAATATACTTAAGTTAAAAAATCAAGTTATTTATGGGGAATTATTTATGGAAGTTAACTTTAACTTATATTTAAAAAAAATTACACTGCATAAAATTTTCTAAAAATTCCGTTTTGATTATAAAAGTAATGACCATAGAGGTCTATTACAACAAAATGTATGCGGAATCCATTCATTCACCACATCATGAGTGGAAAACATTGTCATAGAATGGATGATGACAAGTTTACGCCAACATTGTATCATGCCATGTCATGGAACGGTAATAGCCTCACTGATCCACTTTGCCAATGACACAATAACGAATGGTTCGGAATGAAAAAGTCAATGTGTCGAAATAATTATAGTATAAGTATAGTATTCCACAATATAATGTGAAACATCGATATAGTTTAATAATAAGATTACATAGAGATGTTAATACCACCTATGATCATAGATCCACCGCAGTCCAGAGGAGGTGTAGACGCTTAGAGTTAGAACGGTTAAGGAGAATATCAATTCATAGTAGCTAATGTGAAAACATTGGTACAGTCGACAGCAGATCAATGCTAACACTTTTTACTATAACAGTTCTTATTATTTGCGTCGTAAGACTTGAAATCGTACTGCGAGTGTTACCATTGATCTGCTGTCGACTGTACCTATAACTAAAATATTACTTATGTCTGTAAAATATTGTGATGTAAAAAACGATCTAAATAAGTCACAAACAATAAAAGCACAAAAATTACAAGTTACATCACAGTAAAACGCTCATTCCACTTCCACCGTCAAATGTAAAGACGAGACCGTTTTATAAATTTTAATATCAGCTCCAGTCGCGTTCCTATTTACGCAGCGCGCCAACAGCGGGCCGCAGTTCAAACACTCGCGTTCCGTTCCACGCGGCGCGACAAACATAATTTCGGGTGATGCATGGCCCGCCGCGCCGCCGCCGCCCGCCGGCACGCGCTTTGCAATCTAACAAATAAAATGCTTTGAAGATTTTATAGAGATGTTAATACCACCTCTACCAAACCGAAAGTCAACCGATAACTCACTTCCGCTACTTTAGTAAACAGCGAAATGTAACAGACCTTCCACCTTCGAGGAGTCAGGACAGTTCTTCAGAATAAGAACCATTTCTATCAAATGCCGACAACTAAATACTTCCTCTCCCCCACTCTCTCAACAACTCACTAATAATTTAGTCACTATGGTAAGTTATCTCATGTCAATCAATTGCTATGAGGCTTGTCAATGGTGCGATTCTTGTTGTTCCCCTAGCGGTCAATAGCCGAACTAAAATCCCACTATTCACAAGCGTCGCAGCTACGGTGCTTACGTAATTGCTAGCGAGCAGACTTACTACAACAAGTCATGGTAATGACACTGATGGGTACTGTAAAGCAGGTGTCGACTGTCGAGTACTTGTGGCGATTCCATAGTGTGGCATGCTAAAGTTACTAAGCGTCGTCCCGCTCGTTCTTAAGCGACAACATAAGAATGACAGTGACAGGTGCAATTAAGTTTGGGATTAGAGTGGCCACGACAGAATCACACCTCTTGTCACACTAAAATGACTACAAACACACTTCAGTGCTGAGTTTGCGACGAACACCGCCGCGTGTGTCGCGACTCGCGGGAGCAATTAGCCACAACCCGACGCACGAACTGTTTAGCCTTAATTTCACCCCAATAACAATAACACGATAATTCCTTACCTCCCCCTCCCCCCGCGCGCGCAGGGCGATAAGCGAAACGTAATGGAAATTAAATTTGTTCAACTGTAAAGCGCTTTAAGTGGCTTAGCGTGAGCAACAAGGTTTGTTACATTGCCAGCGATTTTATTCCTTTTTGATGAATTGAGATTTACTTGTTGAGAATAACCCGGAACTTTGGGATTAGAACGAAGGCGCAATTCGTTTATATTTTTATGTATTTATCTAATAGCCTGTAAGTTCCCACTGCTGGGCAAAGGCCTCCCCCAACCCTTCCACTCAACTCTATTCTGCACACACTCAGACCACCGTCTTTTAAAAACGTATACTTAGTTCGTTTATAATCATCACGTCAGGTCAGATTGTAATAACAACAAGTAAAAAATTATTAACTAAAAAATCCGACTGCATCATTACTTTGCCTCTTTCAAAAGAATAAATTCTCTACCTGAAGGTTGTCTGGAAGAGATCGCTCTCAGCGATAAGACCGCCTGTTGTATAAAATTATGTTAGCTAAGTGTGAAAACTATGTATTATTTCTTGTGCAATAAAATATATTTATCTTATTTATCTTTATCTTACTTTGATTAAGTTTTATATCCTATGTCACTCCTACAATCCCGCCGAATCTACCGACACCTCATATGTTACAATCCCATCAAGCCGTTTGGGCTGCAGCGCAGGCAGGACAAAGAATTAGACATACATACTTACGTACAAAAACAACATTACCCTCTTTCTTGCACAGACGGGTAAAAAGCGTCAACATAAGAATAAACAACAAAAGTCATATTTATTTTAGTTTCGCCATTATCAAAACATGATGAGTGTCGTAATTGAATCACATTGCCCCAAACAAATGCAATCACGGCAAAAACCTGTCATGTTGTTCCCGTGGAGACAATTTGCCGGCCGATTAGCGGCAAAGGGCCCGCGGCGCGCAGCCAGGGCTAAGCGAATCATAATCAAACCAATGTAACGAACTGCGACGGACCCGCCCGATATAAGCGAATATTATTATTTATTTATTTTATTAATGGACTCGACAGTTCGTCATTTGCCAATGTCATGTTACAGAAAATTCAATGTATAATAGTCTTCTCTTCTATCTTCCTCCAGGGGAGTCGCCGTAGCGTCATCACCCTGGGTAGCCGCGTCTTCTTGTCTTCATCCGCAGGAGACGCCGTAGCGTCAATCACTGTGGACGAAGCAGCTCGACAGTCACGTTCACTCCCGAGCTCGTAGTGGGAATCTTGACCACGGCGCCAAACTTCAGATCCTGCTTGAATTCTTCAATAACTTCACCATACTGTCATTCGCGAACATTTTCTGATTAATTTAACGTGATATTAAACACAAAACACCCACTGTAGACATTAAACTGAAAATTATTAAATAATTTCGCAACCGTCGTTTCCCGCCATTTTCAAGAGAACCCTAAGCGAATAGTTTTTAAATCAACAATGGCGAAGGATGAGTGGTTGTGAAAATATCGATATCGGTATTGGCAGGGAAATATCGATGATTTTATATCGTTGGCATTTCTTCAAAAAGTAATAGACTAATACAATTAGATACTTACTTACAAGTAAAAGATGTTGAAGTTTTTGCAATAGGTCAAGTAATTTATTGATAAAATCGCAACCAGGGTTACTTTACCCTTGTATACTTTTCTCTGTTTTGGACTGTACCAGGATCCTTTAATTTGATAACTACATACTTATGTAATAACTAATAACTTAATGTATTAATTGATTAAAGCTTATTATATAGGTAGGTACTTAAATGGACGCTTCTTGGGTAAATCCTAATAATTTCTTTCATCAAAATACAGAAAAAGGGCCGTATAAAACCTACCTACTTACAGAAAAAAGATAATATTTTTCAACTAAAAAATTTGTTAAATAATAACGAAACTTAAGTCGGGAGCGGCTGGTTTCGTTCGAGTAAAGAAAAAAAATATCTTCCTTCGAAACCGGTTACGAATATCATTTTTTCATCGTTCGCAACTGGTTACGAAACGCTAATTACGTAGACTGCCGAAGCGTACTATTTTCATGTCAATGTCGATATATTCTCAATATCGATACGCGTCCATCCCCACGGACCAATCAGAGCCGCTCAAATGTGACATCTGTCGCTGGTTGGTGTTTTGGCGTTCCTTTTTTAAATGTGACCAGTTGTCGGGCGGCGGCTTGTTTTGTCATATTGTATAAGTTTTTATTCAATTTCTATCAGCGGGGGACCCTTGGATGCATTTGGATTTCGAATATCGTATTGACATTATTAAGTTATATTTCCAGTCTGTTGTTATAATTATAATTGTTCCTCCTAAACGAACGTAGCATGGAACGCCCCGACCAGATGGAGAGATAACCTGCGCAAAGTTTTTTTTTGGGAGAGGCCTGCGTCCAGCAGTGGACTGATACGGGCTGAACTAAACAACAGAATAATAATCAAAATCATATCTCTTTATTACAAGTAAATTATTAAAACACTAACATTTTTTTTTAATTTACACCTCTTCGCAATCAAAATGTGCCCACGCTGACGAGTAAAAGTGGCAAAAATCAATGAAAGTTCGGCCCTGGCGGTCGCCACGGCCAGGCCAGTGCCGAACTTCAAAAGTTGAATCAAAATTCTCCTAGTAACTTCTTTTAAATTAATATCAATAGCATTTTTTAATAACTGGTTACTTCAGTGAATCGCGACTGTAATAAGAAATAGCTTATTTTCAATCTAGTTATTTAGCACCTTAGGTACGTGCTAATTATCTAATCACGGACCTGGCATGAGCCAACTAGCGCCGCCAATCTTAAAAAATAATATCTTCCAATATAATCAATTTTATTCAAAAAGCTATGTACAAAATCTTTATTAGGATAAATACTATTTTGAATAAATATTTCGTTTTTTTTATTTACTGTAATTATTTAGAATTTTAATGAAAAGAAAATAAATAATTATTATAATTAACTACATATTAATTCAGAGGTTTTTATCATTGATCTCCTATAAACAACTAGATACACAGTCTGCCTTCTAAAAATGTCCGAGCGCAAAGACGGTCCAAACGGATGATTGGACCCTCATTTGCTTTATTGGACATTATTTGGACGCTAACAATGGACCCTTATTTTGACGTTTTTAAATTGTTTTAGTAAGACGTTTGTGTATCTAGATAAGATAAGATAAATATTCTTTATTGCACAAAAACAGATACACATATTAAGCTTAAACAACTATTATACAATAGGCGGTCTTATCGCTGAGAGCGATCTCTTCCAGACAACCTTTGGGTAGAGAAGCAGTGTGCTAGGAAGTGGTAGCATAATAGTGCAATTTCACATACCTACTACATACTATAGTACTACCTACTTATCTAGTTGTTTATAGGAGATCAATGGTTTTTATACTTGGCTCTTAATCTTTTTGGTTCCACCCTGTGTGGTATCGCGTGCTCGACACACACTTATTAAGTCCCCAAACCGACCCGACGGTTCATGTTAACTCACAAAGTTCACCCGAAATTATAATTTTACTTTTAACTGTACCGTTTATACACTGCTAATGCTGGGTAATATTTGGAATTGTTTTTGTAGAATTATAGCAAATAATTTAACAGAATTAAAACTTATTTCATTACAAATGGACTTGAACCTGAGCCGTGGGCAGAACTTGAACCTGAGCCGTGGGCAGAACTTGAACCTGAGCCGTGGGCAGGACTTGAACCTGAGTGCCACGGTATGACAAGGTCGCAGGTTCAAGTCCTGCCCACGGCTAGAAATACATCATTTAATTTATTCGCGGAGCATGACCATGTAATTAATGCACTAAAATAATTCTGACTTTTTTGATTTATCGGATTTCTTACGATTCTAATCAGTGTGGATGTTACACTGAGATAACAGTGGTGTCTATAGCGGCTTAGCATTTAGTTGATTTTTATTCAATAACTTTACAAATTCATAATTATTTACTCATACTACTCATACTCATACTCATTTATTCCACCTTGAGGTACCATTGCACACTTGGTTACATCTCTACAAAAGTAATGATTTAATTTAGTGTATACAATTCAATTATTTCAGCAATAGCTTCGTCAGTTGTAAATTTAATAATTCTTATAACATACTAGTAACATTGTTTAGATTACAGAAATGGTCATCAGCAAAAGCCTCGTCAATTGTGTAGAAACTTGTTTGAAGTAGATATTTTCTAATTGTATTACAGAATTCTTTATGTGTCTCTAAGTCTTTGACATTGGAGGGCAATTTATTATAAAATTTGACACCTAAAGACATGAAACTTTTAGCTATCTTAGAAAGTCTCGTTTTTGGCAATATTAACACTTCTTATAATCTAGTATTATATTCATGAATTTCTTCCCATCTGGTCATTTTATGCAAATTGTTTCTGATATGTAAAATGCTTTGATATACAAATTCTCCCACCATTGTCATGACTCCCAATTCTCTAAATGTATCTCTGCATGAATGCCTACATTTCATTCCCAAGATATATCTGATATCTTCCAGCGCGTCGCATCGAGGCAACGTGCCATGAACACTGGCAGCGTTTCCTCTTTGATAAAATAAATTATTACAATTTAGGTTTCGATGCAAAAAAATATATTTAATAAATATTATGATGTGTAAATCACAATGTCATGAGCGAGGCGCGATCCCCGCCGGTGCTCCGTGACGTATGGTGTCGCCCCGTGCCGGCCCCGTAGCGATACCAGCCCGGCTAACACGACAGCAGCCTTTATAGGATTTATGGACTTTTAACTGGGTGTAATGCGACCTTATTGCTTGACAATAAAGAATAACGAATAAGAACACGATGGCGCAGTAGTTGGGCCACTGGACTGGCGATACGGAGGTCCCAAGTCCGATCAGGCTAGGTCAGCCATGGACCACTGAGTTATCCTCGTTTTTTTCGACGGAAAAACTTACGTACATTTACCAAATGCTCTCAAAACGGTGAAAACATCGTAATGAAAAAAAAATTGAGGCATGTGAAAGCCACCGATTCATACTGGGCCCACGTAGTGGATCATGGCCCCATCTCCCTAGATGTAAGGGATAGTTTAGGGTTTCTTATCATTACGGATATATTTCTTTGATTTAGCAAAAATCGCGTAAACCCAGTTTTAGAATATCAATCAAACAAAACTGTCGTTATTACGGCATGAGTGCAACATTGCTTCGCGACACGCGTAACCTTGAGATAGTATCGACATGGACGCATCTCTTTAATACGGCACCTCTGTCCCCCGCTTCGTCTCTATGTGCTCATCGGTGACAGAATGTTTCGCTTGCAGTACCGACTTCATGTTTATTGGTTATGTAGCTGTGCGTAGGTACGAGGATCATTTTTTCCTCGTTCGCAACTGGTTACGAAACTCAAGTTACGTAGGCGACTGAAGCGCTAATACCACCTTCATTATTTCATCATCATCAGTGTATTTGTATGTCCCTGCTCGAACACAGACCTTCCCTTACATCAAGGATTCCGTTTGGCGACATTTATGATAGCGATATTTCATCGTTAAACAAATTTAATACATTTGACAGGTATGCCATGACGCGTCGCCTGACTGTAGCCCTGTCGCCCAATGTCTCCCGACACGCGAGGCTATGGCGGGCGACACGACACTACAACCCGACACCAACTGTCGCACGAATCATATGGAACAGAATAAACTGTATTTTTATACTCAATAAAAGTTAGGCGTGACTTTGTAGGGCTGTGTCAGTTTAAAATATTCGGAAATATTACGGAAGCATTCGAAGTTTGTAATTGTTTCGGGAGCATTCAACTTATCCAATTATTATACGAACTGTATTAAATATTGAGCTTCTCCTCACAATTTAAGAGTATGGTAGTGGAAATTAAACAAAATAATACGGTATGATATCTAACTTTGAGTTCTCATGCATGCAGCACAGACCAGAAAGTGAGACTAGGGATCTGAGCAGATGTGTCAATAATCAAAAATATTATTTAGAATCTTTAGACATCCTAATAGAACGTCTGGCTAGCCCGTAGTAGTGATGAAGTATTTTTATTATTATTATTATTATTTTAAATATTGAAATAAAAAGTCAATTTAATTTCCTTAAGCAAATTGAATTAAGCAAAGTTAGTTTTAAGAGACATACTTACTGCTGCAGCCTGTCTCGCATTATGTGTCGCTAGTCGCGCGACCAATCTTCTATTTTTTATAATAAGAGAAAAATACTGAATAATTCCGAATGTTCCCCAAAGCATTCCGAATGTTTCCCTTCGTGTATCATTATCGTGATACCCGTGGGGTGGATGGCACGGTGATGGCACACCGTTTGTGTGATTGAGTTCGTGTTCCATAGTTTTGTTATGTCTGGCGCTCGCTTTATGATTCAGTGCCGTGAACCGTTTGGGGCTCATATCACATATCATGTTAGCCATAAACGGGACTTATAATAAGTTATGCACGACTTAAGCTACGGTCCCTTTTTGTCTCACTTAACGGTAAGTTATGAACAAAATTTTGATGAACCTTTGAAACATACATACCTACTTACATTTTTGTGATTACAATAAGCATCTTACCTTACGTATTTTTATTTATTACCCATTGAGTAAGTAGTCTAGTATGAAATGAATGTAATAACATGATCTATGATTATGATTACTTACGCATAAAATAGTTGATTAAGTAAGTACTTAAACGACAAAAAATTATGATACACAAATACAATTCGAGTAAAAATTAAATATGTCTCAACACCTACCACTTATTTCTTGAACCACGGCTTAACTATTAAATGACATTTATTAATAAGAGTCACAAACTCCCTAATGCTTCGTGGCACATCAATTACGGCGAACTTTGCCGGGAACTATCTGTCACTTCATTAATTTGTGAAGTTCGGTGTTTGAGTCGCTCCCACTCGCTCGCTCCCGGTAGTTCGGCGACATTGCGTGCCACGAACTAGTTAGACGGGAATAAAGCAAGCAACCGGCGATGGAGTTAGCCATATTTACATCGATGACAGTATAGCATGACAATTTTTTATTTTATTTAGGAACAAACGGTTACAATGGTGTAGTATTAACAATATGAGAACAAGTATAAACCTATAGCTTCCTAAATTAAACTATAACTAGCAAAGATAGAATTACTATGTAGTGCAATTTAAGTTTAAATTAAATATTAATTATCAGAAATTGCACTTGCTATTAATTTTTCGCGTTTCGGCCACTAGCTTGCTTTTATATTGTTGGAATTTTCAATAGAAGTCGAAGTCTCTTTCTGAAATGAAAACAAGGACGGAGACCTTCTACCTATTGTATACCTGACAGTGACAGCAAGCCCATTCCCATTTCTATACACTTTATTAATTTGTTTAGTTATAATATATAAATAGTTTAGTTTGTTGAATTATAATGTTACTAGAGAAACCCAGCCATGGATTATTAAAATGTTTGCTGTCACTGTCAGATTCACAATTAGACCGTTGTTTCCATCCAAAAATATATTTTGGCTCTCTCCATAGAGGGCATACAAAAATTTATTTAATGGAGCGCGCGGAATATTGTTTTAGCTCCACTTTGCGTTAACTGCCTGATGTTTGAGCTCGTTTTACGATTTAATTTAACTTGTGTTCAGACTGTTTGGGAAATGACACTTAATTTGTTAATCTGCTAGAGCTGCACCAACTGGTAATTTTTAAATCGGTTTAAATTGAAATGATATTTATGTCAGGCACAAGTTTATTTAGCTTGGTGTGGGGTTTAATTGCTAACAACTTCGGCCAGGGTTACAGTCGCTAGTCATTGTTGGAATAGAGCGTGCCACGGAATAGCGAGGTCTATGGTTTGAATCCCGGGCCTGACGAGAAAAAATCTCCATTTAATATTTAGATCTCCTGTACACCTTTCTGTGTGTTACACGTACTTTACCAACCAATTAAACTCCTACTTCTCTTGTTTCCAGGTGTGGTTTCAGAATCGTCGCGCGAAGTGGCGTCGCCAGGAGAAGATGGAGGCTGCCCGCCTGGGCCTGTCTGAGTACGGGTGCGGGGGCGGGCTGCCGCGGCTGGGCGGGCTCGGCCTGCCCGTGGACCCGTGGCTGGCGCCGCCACTGCTCACCGCATTACCGGGTAAGACAACGAGGAGATGATTTATTAACTTAGTTCGTTAATGGAGTCGACAGTTTGTCATTTTCCAATGTCATGTTACAGAATATTCAAGATAAATCAAGGCTTCTCTCTTCATCCAGAGGAGTCGCCGTAGCGTCGTCACCTTGGACGAAGCAGCTCGACAGTCACATTCACTCCTAAGCTCTTTAGTGGACTCTTGAATCTAGCTCGACAATGCAGATAAGCCAATGCCAGATGATTTAGCCAGTAGTGCGAATTCTTATCGTTATTTTTATCATTCTTTTGCAGGATTCCTGAGCCACCCGCCCTCTGGCTACCCGTCGTACCTGACATCCCCCGCGCCCGCGCCGCCCGGCCCGCCCCCGCACGCGCCCGCGCCCCCCGACCCCCGCTCCCACAGCATCGCGGCGCTCCGCATGAAGGCCAAGGAACACGTGGAGAGCCTCGCCAAGGGACTGCAGATGGTATAATAGTGGAAGCAGACACTTACAGGGTATGGTTTTGATCAACGACTCAGGGATACTGATGTAAAAAATATATAAAAATTGTACCTTAATTTTTCATTCAGAAATTCAGAAATAATAAAATTTGTTGTTACCTACTACGCTTCGACTGTCGCCCGGGTCATTGCCAGCGTGATCGGGCGTACTTTGACAGCACCCATGCGCTGCGAAATTTTAAAGAGAACTTGAACGTAATTTTTTTTTAATAATAGAAACACAGTTTTAATTTAATTAAGATTATTTAGACCATCACCCTTGAGTTGGGCGTCGCTGATCAAAAACACTTCTTGTATACGATGTAACTTACGCTGGATGTTCAGGATGATTCGGTTTGGTAAAAACCCTCTTTATGGTTAGTAGTTTATGGGCTCGGTTTTTATATGCCTCTCTATTTTGTATGTTGATCAATATTTTCAAAATTAACACAGTGAAAAAGCAAGCTAAATTGTCATTTATGACTTGAACCTGCGACCTTATCATCCCGTGTCACGCACGTCTCGTGGCAAGATCCAGTCCACGGCTAGAAATTTTTCATCATTTAACGACATTTAGAAGAAATAATATTGGCACAAAAAGTTATAGACTCTGGAATCTGGATCATCCTGTACGCATATTAATGTATATAGTCTATCTATAAATGATTATCATTTTAATTAGAATTGTCGTTTATTTTCACGATTATATCGAAAGTTTATTGAAACAATGTATTAAATGCTAAATTTATAAAATCAATCATAATCTAAATATATTTTCCGCTGCCCTTATTTCATAATATTTAAGTTATAATAATTTTAATAAATATAATGTACATAATAATCCCTAAATTTTATTGTGAATTAGAATTTTATTTTGTAAAGGAAAACTTAGTCATAATAATTAACTTTAGTTATAAATTATGTACACTTTCTATTAAGTATACGGATTTAGTGATAACTGGCTATTTGTATATATTGTATTGTAAGTACCAAATATTTTTATCGTAAAGTTAAGTAGCGACGTTAAATTAAAAATACTAAAATACGTATGTAGGCAATAATTGGTACGTTTACCATTGTTTTCTATAGTTTAGATATACATAGGAATTGTCTGATTTTTGTTCGTTATAATGCTGAGGATTACACATTAAATTAGTTTCTCATTATATCAATTAACTCCAGAAATATTAATGATAAAACTCGTGGCAAATCCTTTTTGCTGCAAAATGAACTTAGTAATGGAATTCGTATGGAATTAATAAGACGCGACTTTTTACTATCAGACTTCTTATTTAATATTCTGTTACTATGTTATTTGTTTTCAATGATTTTACAAATTACACAATAATTCAAGGTCAGTTACGGAAGCATTGCGGAAACATTCCGGAAAGATTCGCATCAATTGATTTCAATTACGTTTTCATATTTGACCACCGATTGTAATCTATTTTTTGAAATTTATGAAAACTTATGAACTATTATTCGCCGATAATTCGAATTATTCAAATACCTTTGCTATGATAGAAAATCATGAATGAATAAATATTTGTAAATAAATATAAATAAAAATAACTTGCGATTGGTATACCCTTCTTCTACGCTGTAAGATTTTATTCTTACTTTATAAAAACATTTTATAGTCTAATTATTTGTATTTCTTTTGTCTATTCTCCTAATACTTAATATTTATTTCCGCTTTTTAAAAATCTTTCAATACTTTCTTTACAGCCATTAACTTTTATCGTAGAGAAAACACAATTATTCCTTTTTTTGTATGACTATCGTGATGATTTACAGAACTTAATTTTGTGGCATATATACTTACCTACTATAAGTGATTTACTTGACATTATGATTTGGTATACGAATCACATATTTTTTTTGAATACTTAAATTTCAATAAATGTTTTTAAAAAAAATGGTATTAGATAGATACTTATCACAATATAAGTTTATTTATTTAATGTAACCGTGCGTACATTCCCAGTCCTGTGATGTAAATATAGTTAGCGTAGTACTATTTATAATGCGAGTGTATAATGTATATACATCACATAGTGTAGAAACTATAAAAATACATTAGTTTATAAGAAACCCTGCCTGTTCGCAGTCCGTGCGAACACAATGTTGTAAAGATGTTGGTGCAACGTGAGATTGGTGCAACATGACCTTGGTGCAACATGACATTGGTGCAACATGACCTTGGTGCAACATGTTGTTGGTGCAACATAATTTTGATGCAATACCATATTGGTTCAACATAATGTTGATGTAACAACATACTTACCTAATGTTTGTGCAACATAATATTGACAACATGATATTTTGGTATTAGTACAAATTATTTTATTATATACAGGGTGTAACGGGGGTATATGAAGCCGATGGGAGGGTGTTCAGTATCGGTAATAGAACAACTTTTGTTCTAAGACTTTTCGAATAAAAAATAAAAATAAATTAATGTCTCATACAAATCGATCAACTGACTGGTACGATATGTATGGAATATCAAAAAATAAATTCGCGAAAATCGAAAAGTCGTAGAACAAACCGATACTGAACACCCTCCCTTCGGCTTCATATACTCTTTCCGTTACTCTCTGTATACGAGACATAAGTATTAAATTCGGTCCAGTAGTTTTTGAGGAAATCTCAACCTTATTGAGGCTCCTGTATACTTATATCTGTCTTCGAGTGTACCGATGGACCTCTTATCTATTTTAAGTTAATTCCAGGGCTGTTACTTTTTTAGGCCCGTATTAATAAATCACTCTCAGCTCAAAAGTCTTGAGAACGACCTCAAGATGGCGTTCCTATTAATAAACGTAACTTAAGTGTGGCATCGGGTATCACGTGAATAACGCCGTATTACAAAACTCAGTTCTCAAGAGAACTGTCAAACTCACACTTGAGATCGTGTTTGCTGATTGCAGGCGAACCGCGACTTGAGAAAGATATCACGTGATACGCCCTCAAGATTGGTTTATTAATAAATTACATACTTGATATGGTGATCACGTCTTGAGAGTGTATCAGCTGAATTCGCTCAGACTATTAATACGAGCCAACTGTATAAACTGATATGACATTGTTTTCATGTGTGTCGTACGGACTGTGACGTGCACTTACGTAAGATGAGAGCTAAAATAAATGTGTTCTTTCATAACAAGAGTTTTGTATTTACTATCCTTTGAATTTAATATATTGAAGAAAGAAAAACCGGCCAAGCTCGAGTCGGCTTCGCGTACCGAGAGTTCCGTGCAACGCAACTTATCCCCGTAATTATGCTCGATTTAAGGACCAACTTATATTTTGTGTTCCCAAAATAATATGTCCATACATCGACATACTCTCCGACTATTTGAATACTAATTGTTATGTTATGTCGGTGAAAATATTCAACCAAATACCCACTGACATAAGAGAATTACCGATAAAATATTTTAAAATTACATTGCGTAAATGGTTGACTGAAAAATGTTATTATGACTTGAATGAGTTTTTTTGACATGAATTGGCGTTATGGATTATGATTTAGGTAGGATTCAATTTATCATTATGTAAGCTACACTTACATATAATTATTGGCTGCCAAAAATTGGCGAAACATGGGCACTTTATTATTTATGACACTGCAATGTTGTATCGATCTAATGTTTCTTGCAAATAAATTTATTTCATTTCACTATTATGGCAACTGTAAATATAAGTTTGCAATAAGAAAAAAATATTTATAGAAATATGTAGATGTAACTATAAATGTACGGTTTTTGGATTTTTTCCTTTACTTGTGATATAAGAGCTAGCTTCTTGCAAAAAATTAAAAAATATAAAAATTTCCAAGCATAGTACGATGCACATCAAATTAATATTTTTTTGAAAGTTGCATTTACAGTAAATATTATTATCTATTTTTCCCCCAATTGTTTAATTTACTTAAACGCTGTGCAGAATTAATAAGTCACAAGCATAACCAGCCATTAAATTTTGTCGAATGAATTCAAGGACACCCTGTATTCAAACCAAAAATTTAGTAAAATAATAATATTATATTTATTTACCTACGCTATAGTGTAAAACCATAAAATAAATAAAAGTGAATAAAAAGCGGACACAACGCGTAGCGTACGGGCGTAGCGTCTCGTAGCAAGCTACGGGGCGTAGTCTTGAGCTTGTAGAGCGAATTTTGAAATGAAATGAAAGAAGAACAGTATTTAATTTGAACCACATCTATTAATTGACAAGGTCTAAATTTGTTTACCCATTATTATATTATATTTTTTTATGAAAATATAGGTAAAATTAATGTACCCATTCATTAAAATAAGTCGTCTTCGTTATTTCAAAAATTAAGTTAATGTCGTGAAAATTTAAAAAGGGCGTAAGTGACGATGACGTCACATTACTGAATTAGTGTTACTTTTTTACGAAAATTCTAATTAAATGGTTTCCTTGGTATTTAATGATTAATCTAAATCTAAATGATCACGTTAAGTTAATCAGGAGATGTCCGCGAACGTTTCTATTAGTTGGAGTGCTCGAAAGAAGTCGTGTTTGTGAAGTTTTGTGCTCTTAGCAAGGTTTCCTTGCTTAACTATTTATTGTAAGTTTTTAAATTGAAAAATATGGGTCCCTTGTGCCTGAAATAAACGATATATTATTATTATTAATAATTCATTGCGCGGATCGTTGAGTTATTTCGTTTAGGGGTTTGGGAGGGTTGTGCGTAGGTTTAGGTTAGGTTATCTTCGTATATATGTATGTATTTACAAGAATTCAGACATTCTATTAACATCAGACCAGGCTGTATGCCTTAGTTGGCTTTGCCTTTCACTCGGAAGAATTATAGATTTTCCATTAGAGTAAACTTTTGAAACTCAAACTGAAAATTTTTATTTGCGAGAATCATCATCATCATCAGCCCGTATCAGTCCACTGCTGGACGCAGGTCTCTCCCAAAGCGCGCCAATCAACCCTACTCTCGGCCCTCTGCATCCAGTCCCTGACAGCCACCTTGCGAAGGTCATCCCTCCATCTGGTCGGGGGGCGTCCCACACTACGTTTACCCGTTTGTGGCCTCCATTTGCGAGAATACAGTCATATTATAAAATGGTCTTATGATAAAGTTGGTCATAGTATTCAACCTGCATGCAGGTGTGCAAACATAATTATCTAACTAACTGAACTGCATTATACAAATTCGAGTGATCTTATCTTATCTTATCCTGATTGGGTGCCAATGTGGCGGCACTTCGACCCATTGGGATCTTTTGTGCTTGTAACATACCCCCCCGTCAAAATGGCCCTAACCACCTTTAACCTTTAAAAACTCTCCCGCGTAAACGCATCTACAACACCGTCAGCCACCGAGCGTCGTCTTAGCCATGTGATCGTCAATTTTCGTTTAGAACCCTCCATCGTGCCCATTAGCAACCGATTCTTTTAGAAGTAATAAGCTTGCAAATAAATGTGGAAAAGATTAACAAATGACAACGCAATAAAAACACTATAATAAATTCAAATCAAGATCTCTCCCTAATAACAATACAAGACCATCAAAAGACGTTCATGTATTGACGAATCCTCCTGCTTTAACTCCAGTCGAGACCAGAGCTAAAACAGGATGTTTCCGCCTTTCACTAATGTGAAAATCTGGGCGTATCGTCCCCATTTTAAAGTCATTTAGAAAATGACTCCAAAAAGGAGAGTTAGTGGCTCCGACCAAACGAAAACATCGCCACAAACGGTGTACGCCAACTCCTTATCTGCGCACCCCCCGTAGGGAGAGATCCTGGTGAATCGTTGGACCGTCCGAAGACAGCCTGATGGTGGACCGAGGTCCTTGTGTTAATCATTGGCTGAGCCGAAACTCACTTGGAACAGACCGAAGTCCATTAAATGTAGGCTAACGCCCATGTCGTTGAACAGTCCTGAGACCGTTAAGTGCAGGCCGGAGCCCAGTATCGATGAACAGACCGGGGTCCGTTAAATGTAGGCTATCGCCTCGTTGAACAGTCCTGAGACCGTTAGATGCAGGCCGCAATCCAATATCGATGAACATACCGAAGTCCGATGTCGTGAAGTGGCCCACAGACCAATAGATTAACAGAAGGATTCTTGGCCTCCCACCAAGGCTGGTTTTAAATCGAAGTAATAAAATATTAATGTCTCAAATCCCATCAAGGAACGCAAATAGCCAGCACTGTTTAGTGATACTTCAGTCTTACGACCACGAGCAGAGTTATCGATGCGCCAACGCCCGTATCATGAAGGACCCCTCCTAAACGCGAACGGCTGCCGCCTCGCGCCGGAGCGCTCACGAGTTCGACACCCTTACCAAAAGGGACCACTCCGACCGCGAACAGCTATCGCCTCGCGTCAGAGCGCTCGACGTAACCTGGCATTCAGCCTGAAGGGACCGTGGCACGAACGCTACAGCTTTCGCCAAACAGGTAGAATGCTCTTTAAATCAGATCAATCATAACCTCTGGGATCACTCCAGACACGCGAACGGCTGCCGCCTCGCGCCGGAGTGTTCAATGTGATCGAACTCTACCTCACGAGAGAACTACGGCTCTAATCCGTATCACTAACAAAATTCAGCAGAGTTAAGAGAACTACCAGCTTATCGCCAATCAGGCTTACGCCAATAGCCGTAGTGCGTTCGAGATGGTGCCAACCTCGTCGCTTCAATCTAAAAGATATCTTGCGACTACGTTAACGCCATACCGAGAAAGACTCGCACCGCGCAGCTCATTACCCAGGCATCCAATATATTGGCGTCTAAGTACGAGGCACCGTACGTATCAGACTCGTTGATAAACTGTGTATCTCTGGAAGTGTGTGAGACTCGAAGAGCCGTTTGAATGAGAAAGATCCATACGCGCAGGTCAGAACTAAGGCAACTAGCTATAGCGCTAAAGTAACTGACGCCGAATACGAATCAGTCTCGGTAGCAGAATACATTCAGCACAACACCAAAATGCGATGCGAATTTCAATACACGAACACAATTTCGTTTTCCACCATCAATGTAAGTCTCCAAGCGATCTGACCTTACTATAATATATACTTCGCCCATCTATAATAAGACCTTATTCAATGCAATTTCCACCGTTTAGCACTCCTTGGATCTTTTCTCTATTCGGGACACATGCTCTTCGCAACTTTTCATTTAAGCGATATTCACATTTCATTTGGATCATATCTATCTGTCAGAAACCAAGCTGCTCTTTATAAAATATTTTATCAAACAAACTGTGCTGTGTATTACCCACATACTGCATTTAGTACAGTCACCAAAATGCATCTGCCACCCTCGTACACGGAAACCCAAGTGAAGAGTCTCCAGAGCACGACCTCTTTACAGGAAATCCATACGCGCCGTTCAGAACAAAGGCAACTATGTAATAGCGCCAGAGTAACTGATGCACATGCGGATCAACCAACTGAAGGCGACAATTAAATTAATTAAATGATACGCCTTATCATGCTTCTAAAGCACGGTGTTAGAGAGCGGAGACTAAACACGATATGTGTATTTTAGTATACGCGCCCGACTGCGAGCCTTACTCTCCCACATTTACTTCTACTCTTCGGAGAGAGCATTTTTGCGAGAGATCCGGCTCTGTTAGTAATATTTTCAACCAAAGTCCAATACGTGACCGTACGGACTAAAGTTTCGCAGAGACAAGTCACTGCGTGCGAATTAATTGGATATACTAGGCGCATATCATGCAAACAGCCGCACTTATGTGGTCTACAATCCGTAGAATGCAACCACAAAGACTACTGAAGCACAATACACCACCAAACAATATCAAACATATTTAGTAATCTAAATATGCTTAATAAACGGGACGTGCGCAAGCGCACCGTCCCTCACTCTGTTTACGGCAGAGCTACGCGATCCAGAGGCGCCCGCCAAGCGTTCGTCTCCAGCCGCGCTCGCCTCGCCCCACCTCACAGGTATACTAGCGCGCCGCGCGTTTCTCCATTCGCCCGCGCGCATAAAAATGAAACTTTAATCTTTTAATGCCAATTTGTAGTGTCTCTTAATGTGAGTAAAATATTATATGGAGACATTTTGATCCGGCTCTTAGTTTCGGAATTAATGAGCAAAATATATTTAAAATTTTGGCTTTTATATTTAAAATATAATAATCATTAAACTAACTTTATATCGATTCCTACATGCCATACGAACAAAGTTTTTATTAACTTATTATTTTCCAGACTTTTATTAATGTTATTATAATATTTGAATTGATATTGCAATTTGCCTCAATCAATTATTTCATAAAAATAGAATTTTATTTATTTAATTTTAAAATGCGGCTTTGGACGCCACATGCTCTCCCCTTTCCTTTATGCTCCTTCCTCCTCCCTAAAGACATAACTCAGTAGGTCCGCCATGCAGCTCATGGGAAGGAGCCTGTAGTCTTCTGGTTCCGGATAGGCCGACCCCAGGAGACTCATTCGCTTTCTAGCCAGTGAGTCACATTCACACAGTAGGTGTTTCATGGACTCCGTTTTGTCACCACAGGCTCTGCAGGTTGGAGATACAGCTAACCCCATCTTGTGCAACAGGTCGTTCGTTGCTTGATGTCCCGTTAGTGCCCCAATTATGAGCCGCATCTGGTTTCTGTTGTGTTTCCAGATTTTCCTGCACCAGCCTGTGTCTGTCTCGCCAATGAAAAGTTTGGAGTGTTTCAGCTCTTTGATGTTTTTCCACTCCAGGTTGTGCAAGTCTTTGGCCTTGGCCCGTAAGGCCATTTTGATGGTACTCATTGAGAGTCCCACATATGGCTCAGGTCCTGTTAGCGAGGACTGTGAGCCCTTTCTAGCCAGTTCATCAGCCGCTTCATTGCCCGTTATGCCCACATGCCCCGGTACCCAGACCAACCGTACCCGATTGTGCTGACCTAGCTTGTTTAGTGATCTAACACAATCGAGGAGCAGGCCAGAGTCCGTTCGGGGTGTGTCAAGGGCCTTGAGGGCTGCCTGGCTATCGCTGAGAATATAGATAGTTTTGTCACGGACACCCCTGTCTATGTTCTCCCTGGCACAGGCATTAATAGCATATGTCTCAGCTTGGAAGACCGTTGCATATATGCCCATGCTTTGACTGATGTGACAGTCTTGAGCGTATATGCCCGCTCCGGCATGATATAATGCATTCGAGTGATAGTCCCTGTCTTGTGATTCAAATATTCCGTAACTTTGTAAAAACAGCTTTCCAACAGCCAATTTGTTAGGCTAATCTTAAATTGAGTCATATTAAGTATTTTTAGGCCCCATTGGCAAGAGAAGTGCGGGACGACAAAGAAAGAGATGGGCTGATGATATCGTGGAAGCAGCTGGTAAAGACTGGATGATAACAGCACAAGACAAAGAAAGGTGGAAAGACATGGAGGAAGCTTTTACCCTAACAGGGACAGGAACATACTACCTAATAACAAATAACTAACATAGACATAAACACAGCTAAGGAAAAAACTAACACACTAACATCATTTGAAATGTAGTACGTATGAGGTAACAATGTTCCGAGAACGCGCGGTAGACCGAAGAGACGGTGGTGTGACGACATAGTGCAGGTGGCTGGTCACACATGGACTAGATTGGCGAAAGATCGACAACATTGGAAAAGTATGGAGGAGGCCTATGTCCAAACTTGGGCGCCCAAATAACAATATTTTGAAAACCAACTTTAAATTTTTTAATTTTTATTTTTTTTTATTTACTTAATTTTTAATTTCATAATTTTATTAGATAATATGTATGAATTTATTGTAATTAAATGGATCCAATATTTTATTATTACTATATTATCAATGTACATATTTTGGGAATAAAGGCTTATATTATTATGAGGTAACAAAGCTAAATAAATAAATAAAAAGTATTTTTATATTATCTGGTAGATTATTATGCACACGAGAAAGCACACAAGGAAAGAGGGTTTGTGCTAGCATTGACACAAGTAAGTACGGGGCACGCAATATTAACATAACTCAGCTGGTTCCATCGCTCACTGCTATCTCGCCTCAGTCATAAAGTTGCCCAACTCAGACATACAGACATAACTCACTCGCCCGCGCATGAATTATGACAGAACAACTTTAAGTGGATAACAAAGTTGTACAGTTGAAGACAGAGATACGTGTACAGGGGGTCTCAATAAGGTTGAGATTTTCTCACAAACTACAGGACCGAATTTAATAATTCTTTTATAGTTACATAGTTTTAACTTTTATCTATCAAACAGTGAAAATTTTTTTGCAATAGGTCAAGTAGGTCTTAGTACAAACTCTCCTGTACACCTTTCTCTGTGTTCCACCGTACGTTAGGTTGAGATTTAGAGACGACTGACTAACCTTAACACCGATGTGAATCAATTATAGATAAGTTCCTACACTTATCAAAGATTTAAATCTCTGATGTGAGTCCTATTCTTCGCCTAAGTAAGCTTGGCGCCCGTTGGTTCCGTGTGGTTAGAAATAAAGTATATGAATATGAAGATATTATTATGTATGAAGGTTAGTAATGTTTTTTTATGCCTACTATACAGGCTGTATAAGAGCTCGATGGCTCAGTGGTTGGGTCAATGGACTGCTACAGAGGTCCCAGGTTCGATTCCCGCCAGGGCAGCCATGCACCAATGAGTTATCCTCGGTTTTTCCGAACGTACATTTGCCGAGTGCTCTCAAAAACGGTGAAGGAAAACATCGTGATTGTGAGAAGAAGAAAAAAATCTAATGCATGTGAAATCCGCCGATCCGAAGTCCCGCGTAGTGGATCATGGCCCCAGCTCCCTCGATGTAAGGGAAGGTCTGTACCCGAGCAGTGGGGACATATAAGTAGACTGATGATGATTATGATACAGGATGTAACGTAAAGGGTATATGAAGCCGAAGGGAGGGTGTTCAGTATCGGTAACTTTTGTTCTACAACTTTTGGATTTTCGCGATTTTATTTTTTGACTTTTCGTACATTTCGTATTGGTATGAGACATTATTTTATTTTTATTTGTTATTCGAAAAATCGTAGAACAAAAGTTGTTCAGTTACCGATACTCAGTTCAGTTACCCTCCTTTCGGCTTCATGTACCTACCCTTTAAGTTACACCCTGTATAATAATATAATTTAATCATCAAAAAATAAATGACTTTGAAATAAATATATTAATTATATTACATGCTTCCGCTGTTGGGCTGATTTTGCCGTGCACCCAATGCCTTTCTTCTTGTATGGTTTAATGACCAAACATTTTTCTTAAATTAAACAAACACAATTAGCGGGTTACAGCCAACAGTAAATCAGTCGGGACTGCGATTAGCGCGCGGTTATTATAATAATTGATAGCGCATAGTTAGCGGCGCGCGTGCTCTGGTAATTGGTAATGGCACGGAATAAACGCCCGTCTGAACGGCCCGGTAGAGAAACAAACGGATTTGTGAAAAACTTTCGAGAGACTGTGTCCAGAAAAAGAACTGCATGTTGAACAAGTCTAGTTGAATTTTAAAGGCTACTTCGACATGTACCGAAATGTTTCAGATTCGTAAAGTTCATTGCATACAATTTACCTAAATAGTATTTTGAATTACTTTTAGCGTTTCGACTCCAATCGAGCCGATTATATTTAGAAATATTTCAATTCCTTGATTCCGTAATCAATTTCAAACTAAATAAATAAATTTTCAATTTAAATTCATCATCAGGTGTTATTAACCTAACTACATCTAGGGAGCTAGGTCCAGGATGCACCACGCGGATTACTGCATACAAATTAGTCAAATTCACACTTTAGACTTCAAGTAAACTAATTAACCCTACTGGTTGCAAAAGGCAACATCCATTTCCATCGTCGAGTTAATAAGTTTAAAAAGCAGCCCCCGTCTCCTAGTCTAGCCGAGGGTCGCCCCGTCGCAAGTTAAATGCGTTAATGATCCTCTCGCGTAAGCTCGCTGCGCACGTGAGCCGCGCGTTAGTGGCCGCCATCTAGCACTGTCCGAGCGGCGATTAATAACCGCCCGACAAACGCGCTAATTGATGGAGAAAACCGCCCGTCGGCAGCTGCAATGATTAAAGTAGGATGCATTCTCATTGCGACCGTCGTACGGATAGTCTTATGAAGTGTTTTATATTTTATAGTTTTTATTTGTATATATTAGACTCTAAGTAATGTCGTTGGACTAACTCTTAGATACTCGTATAAGTGACAATTTATAGAAATTTAGGTCAAAATCAAATTACCTATTAGTCTTATTGTACTTAGGCTAGATCGTAATGTGAATAAAATGTCATATTATGGCACTTTATTTAAAAAATATATATTAATTATACTTACTACTTTATCTTTAATAATAATAATAATAAATTGTCATTGAGTGCAGTCAGATGCGCTCAGAGACGGGTCCCGCTAGGTGCATCACATATCTCTTCAAATTAAAGTTCTCTAAGGGGCCTCTACGCGTTGGACCTATGTCTCCGTGCAAGCCTTTCAAAGGACCGGGTTTTCTGAAACCCGTGAAACCTAGAGAGATACATAATAATAAATCAATTTATTTATTTACAATAAACAAATACAAGTATAAATACTTACCTATATCTAGCCACCACTTACACCTCGTCTCGGCCCGTCCCGCGCGGCAGGGTGCCCAGCGCACTGGCCGCATTGCCCCGCTGTATAGCGAGGCTCAGGCGCTGGACAAAATACTCACCAGCTCTGAAGTCCCCCGAGGCGAGGACCAGTCGAATAGATATTTCTTTTATAAATTTTTTAGTGTCGGACGACCACGGACCCATCGTCTCCACGGCCAAAGCAACAAACTCATAGTTGGCACTAATATATGCATATTTTCTATGCTTATGAGTTTGTGCTTCAGCCGCAGCGCTCCTTATACTTACTCAATAATATTGAAAATACTTAAGTTTTCATCGGACTTAAGAAACATTGGTCTTAAGAAACGCTCTGCGACCAATTAATTTACGATCGCCTGTCGCATAGGTACGACTAAAGTCTGTACGGTCGGACTTTTGAAAATGGGAGGATACTACGATTTGTCGCGCTGTGAAGAGGCTGTGAGAGCACAAGACCGTGTCTCCTGGCGCCAGTTCATGCATGCCAACACACCTGCTGTTGAGGGTCACGACCCTCAACACCGAGGCAACGATTGAGGAGGAGTATTTGTAAGTATTTGGATTCTAACAGCTCCAATTATGTTCACTAATTGCTACTGAATGTAAGAATGGCTAATAGTGTCGTGTCGTGACGGCTGCGACCGCAGGAATATGACTGCGTGAGTCGGCTTGTGGGTTTAATGTGCGCCGATTAATTAGCAGTGGGTAGTTTGACAGAGCGGCACGAAGGGGCTTACACGACTGCCGAAAAGAGAAGGGTAGTGTTTGTATTCAATAACAATAAAAATTGTTTTAGCACAATAAAGATAATCATACTGTGGTTGTAGGTTCAATTTCATTACATTTTGTACTTCCAAAAGTCATAGAGGTATTTTTTTTTTACTTTAAAAGTCGGCTAACAATAGTTTTTTAGTTACCGATACTGAGTACCCTCCTTTCAGCTTACACATTATCCGTTACATCTTGTATAATATCTACTCAATGTACTCAGCGAGGTAATGCCGCCAGCATCCTGGGAACCCTGCCGCATGGGGGCGACGTAGGCGATATGCTTATTATGTAAATATTTTATAAATATTACTTTTATTATTTGTATTATTTTAAGTTTTTATATTAGTAGGTATGCTCTTATTTATCAAATAGTGAGAATAATAAAATAATTATATCAGTCTCAATGTACTTAAGTAGGTACCTATTTGTCAATAAACTACTCTGATGGCAATTGCGCTCAACAGCTTCCTATTACAAACACGGCTCTAAAACTCCAATCCGATGCGAGAAAACCCGATTACGAGGCATCCAATCTCCACAAAACGAGTGCTTCCTGTCGCGCGACTAATCGCGCGACTAATCGCACGCCAATTAAAACTGCTTATTTCCTTCATTTGACTTCTAACCTACCGCCTTTATACACCCTCATCTACAAATCTCGACTCTAACATGGGGAGTTTAAGTTGGAAATGCTTCGTCGTTCGTTAAGATAACGTGGCTGATTTCGCAGTTCAATGGTTGTTGTGATTAGTGATCTGTTGGAAGGGGTTAAGGTTGTGTTTGGCTTGGGGGTGCGGGTGTGATGATGAGAGCAGAATGGGAAATGGCGCGCTAACTGTCCGCCAGCGAATAAAACAACACTTTGCGCGCCGTAATGAGCGGCGGCGCTCAGAGTAGACTCGCGTTCAGAGAGCTGGCACCGTCAGGAGACCGCGACTCCTGACGACTCGCCCCAATGTCCTGATACAGGATATTGAGGCGAGAGTCATAGACAGTTTTTTTTCTATATAATTATGAAGTATTATTAAATTAATATAATTAATTTATGGCCTTTTATTTTTGAGTTAAGGGGAATTTTAGGCATGCATTTTTTAAGGTAATCTCTACTTTATCAGCTTTCCAAAAAGCATTATTTCAATGCTCAGAGTAGTGCAGTTTTTGAACATAAATTTTTTTGGTGAACAAGTTAGAAAATTCCTAAATTAAATTAAAACTACCGTAACTCAGAAACCACTCATTTTAGACCCCTCGTTAATAGGGCCTAATTTGTTGCAAACCACCTCTAGTATCACCCCTTTCAAGGAATGCATCGAATTACATCGATTGTAATCGAAATCCAATCACCATGTGTATAATATTACATAACCTAAAATAATAATAAAATGACTAAAACTAACATTAAAACATGGATAGTTTTGAGTCTTCTTCTCGTATTGCTAAAGCATTGTCACTTCTACCGCTTCAGACGATAGCTTTAAATAAATTAAATACGTACTGTTCATTTATATTGTAACATTATATTTGTTTATTTATCTTCTTTTACTTGTACCTCAACATCATCAAGCACACCACCAGATAAGACTGTCTGTATACTGTCATATTTATTATGGTGTAAGGACATGTTGTTAATCAGCTCTGCGTGGGGCTGTGCATCCTACCAGCACCATGCTGAGCCTGCTGTTTAATTTGCTTTTGCATTAATGTTGCCATAGGTCCCATTGAGTTCATTGTCAGGACCTCATCACTCACCGTCAGGACATTCGTAGCCTCTGTCCCGTACTCCGCTCTGTGCCCGTAGAAGGAGTTCCTCTCGCGTGCGCCGCTCCGCCCGGTGGGGGGTACGGTAGAGCTTCATTACCTGTCTCTCGTCGGCGTTGGATTGGGCGCGCTCTTTCATTAGCCGTAATGACATTTTTGTTTTAATTACAACTTCGTAGCTTTGGAGAGATGGACGGTTTGAAAAAGAGAAAAGTATACGGGTTATTACCCGACTGCCGAAGAGGAGAGTAAAGGTTTTCGATTAACAATCTAAAATAAACACCTACCTACTGTTTTCTATATATAAGTATCTACTTATACAAAGGGGCATCAATTATGTTCATTGTTACTCAGGAAAATACTCATTGTAAAAATATTTTACTAGTATGAATGTGTTTTTAAATTTTTTAATAATACAGTATGTTCTTTGAAGGAAAACTTCGCGAGGAACCTTGCAAATTCAACATAAAAATCCCTTTTATATCTAATAGCGTGTATTACAATTATGCTGTTAGCCATATACATAGTTTAACCTTCCTTAAACCGTGTTTTATCACTTTCACTTTATGCAAGGAGTGTTCAAGCAATTAAACTTTAAATGTGACATGCGACATCTGGCGTCAAATAGTCTTAACTAAATATTTGGACTAACTTCAATATTGAACGAAATTTTTAAATAAAAAAAGAAATTATTAATCATTAAAATAATTTAATCCAAAAATAAAATAAATAAATAACAATAATTCAGTATTTAAGTATTACTATTAAATGAAAATTTCTTAAATTAATCACAGCGCCATCTATTGTTGAGTAGCGAAACTCTCTTTATCGCGACTCGTCCGGCTTTGTTCCTCTCGTATGATTTCTACTAGCGTTCTCGCGGCGACGTCTATCTTGTCGGTCGGCACCTTGCTAAAGGTTAGCCGCACGTATGAACAGGGGGCGCTGGTGTCGTACTGGAAGGCTTGCCCCGGGATTAACATGAGACCACGCTCGAAGGCTGTCTTGAACACCTGGGAAATGCGAAAGAATTGATGAATATAATTAGGTAAGTAAAATAAGTAGTTGCCTGTATAATGGTTCTGTTAAAATACAATGCTTGAAGTGAATGTAGCAAGAGGACAAAATATTATGTAGTTCCATCTTTAAACGTTCAAAAGTTGTAGATGGAGTTAGTGTGCGAATGAATACGTTGATGAAGTGTGGATCTGGTTCTCTTGAATATGGCGGGAAATTACGGTTGCGAAATTTGATAATTTTCCTTTTAATAATAATAATAATTTTATTTACGAATGACAATGATTCATTATTTGTTAGTAGAGTCTTATACACTATATTAGTAACTAGCCTAGGACATGCAACGTCACACATTTTTTTACAATACGGCAGTCGTATTTGCCGGCTATCATTTGCAGGATGCTGTTGTCGCTGCGTCGCACTCTGCAGAGCAGAGACGCGCACTTCTTACGCATGATTGCGTGGAACCCGTCAGTTAATGTCTACAGTGGTTATTTTGTGTTTAATATCACGTTAAATTAATCAGAAAATGTTCGCGAACGACAGTATACTATACTATACTCTATACTATACTCATTTATTCGGCCTTAGGTACACTATGGAACACTTGGTTACGTCATGTTTCTTACATATTATATGTTTGTACATATTGATTAATTATATATCAAATCACATGGCTGGGTGATGTGAGCGCAAGCAAAGAGCAGCACAGTAACACTGTTCTTAACCTAGTTCATAATATTTAAATTTGCAATTGTCACAATTGCAAGTTTCACCTAGTTTATATACTATAATAGCAGCTGTAAAGAGGCTTTGTCATTCAGTGTATACAATTAGGGAAATTATTGTAAATGTCAAATATTTGTTAAATAATGTCAAAACAAAATAAACGTAACATATTTACCAAAGTAAAGCGGCTGTAAATAGGCCTTGTCAAATCCAATTAAATTGATGCTGCTGTAAAAGGGCATTGTCACACTTAAAATTATGTAAATAAAATTAATATAAGATTTTTATGCAATAATGTCAGTTAAAGCTTCTGCGATATTATAGTAGCTTTTCTCAATTAATATTGATTTTAGTTTCATTTTAAATTCATTCAATGGCAAGTCTCCAATGTTACTGGGAAGTTTATTAAATAGCCTGATGCCATTGCACAAAAAACTCTTTGAACGCTTAGCTAATCGAATTGCGGGGACGTGGATGTGGTCACGATATCTGGTGCCGTAATTGTGTACATCAGAGTTCCGTTCAAAGTTTTTGATATTTTTCTTAATGTACAGAAGAGCTTGGAGGACATATTCACCAGTTAGTGTTAATATATTTAACTGCTTGAAGACTTGTCTGCATGAGTCTCGCGGTTTTAGGCCTAGTATGGACCTTATGGCACGTTTTTGCAGTATAAAAATGCGACTCACTTCAGCTGCGGTACCCCACAGCAGAAGACCATAAGTCATGAGGCTGTGGAAGTATTCAAAGTAAACCGATTTGGCTGCCTCCACTCCGCACAATTCTCTCACCTTATAAATAGCGTAGCAGGCCGAGCTTAGTTTTTTTGCACGTTTATCGATATGTTGTCTCCATGTAAAATTACTATCCAATTCAACGCCTAAAAACGTTAAATTGTTAACTGTATTTAGACCAGTGTTATTCTGTGCATTAAACCATTCTCGTCTGCTACAGTGGGTGTCTAGGGTAAAATGTAATAAATTTGTTTTACTTTTATTAAGTAGCAAATTATTGCTTTCGAACCATTCATTCAGCTCTACTATTGTTTTCGTTATCTTATTGTGTATGTCATATTTATTTTTACTATTTATTACTATTGATATATCATCGGCAAACATTATTAAATCTAAATCTTGGCTGAGACATGCCCCAATGTCATTTATATAGAGCAGAAAGAATAGTGGCCCAAGGATCGACCCCTGAGGAACACCGTATTCAACATTTTCCTGCTCCGATCTAATACCATTAACACTCACTACTTGCTTTCTTGAAGTTAGATATGACCTGCACAACATGAGATCCTTACCCGAGACACCGTAGTAATCAAGCAGTATGGTCAGTATGGTTAAGTTATTGGATAATTCACGCAAGATCTGAAGTTTCAAGCAATTATCAAGAGTCCTGCTCCGAGCTCGGGAGTGAGCGTGACTGTCGAGCTGCTTCGTCCAGAGTGACGACGCTGCGGGGACTGCGAGGGAGGAAGACTATTATATTATATTTTATTTTCTGTAACATGACATTGGCAAATGACGAACTGTCGAGTCCATTAACAAAATAAATAAATAAAGATTTAGGACTTCTATTGAAAATTCAAATAATGGAAAAATAAATGAGTTGCAGGGTTTTAGAGCCGAGTCAGCAATGGAGTTCCTTCGTGAGTAGAGTTATTATAACTAACCATATTGTATATATCCTCCACCCCATGCACCCTGAGCCACAGGAACAGGCCCGCCCCGGGCTCGTCCCAGCGCGCCACGTCCGCCTTGTGCGCCTCGGCCCCGCGCAGCGCCTCGTGCAGGGCGTCGCGGCGCGCGCGGTACAGGCCTCGCGCGCGCAGCAGGTGGCGCGCGAGGGAGGCGCGGTCTGACAGCAGCTTTAGCAGGATCGCCTGCAAGGTGACATTTAAGGCCTCATGCGTATTTTCAGTTTTTCTACGAAGGCTACGGCACTAACTACTAAACTTAAACGCCTGAAAAAAATATACAGGGTGTAACGTAAATGGTATATGAAGCCGAAGGAAGGGTGTTCAGTATCAGTAACTGAACAACTTTTGTTCTACTACTTTTCGATTTTCCCACTGTGAAGAATTTTACAAAAGAAAAAAAAAATCTGTAAAGTATCTACCTAATTTTTGATGTACCTAATCTCTAACTGAACTCTCATGTACATCTTTTTCAGTGTTAGAGCATACGAATACACAAATATGTCCCCCATCCATCACAGTGATGACTCACAAAACCCACTGCCACTTGAGGACAGTGATACTCTTATCACAATCACACAGCAGTCTGCGCATTATAACGATAAGAATGTAATACGTAATACCGCCTACATCTTATCACATTATGTCATACGGCCACATTAAGATGTGATTTTATAACAGTAACATATCTCTTTATTCTGCCTTTATTGAGGGTGTCGTAGTCCAGTTGCCAGTACACCTTGAATAGGATTGATTGGACCAGCACACCGCTTACAGTGGGATGAGGTGAACGTCCCCCGAGAAGGGTCCCCCCGGACACACGCCGGGAGTCGCGGAAGCAATTCGCAAGTCTCCCCGTGACTCCGCCGTAAGAGTCCGACATAACCATCCTCGACTCCCCGAGAATGAGGACCCCCCCCCCCCCTCCGTGGAAAAAAAGGTCAGGACCTGGATGGGTGATCATTAGTGACATTTTCTGTGTCCACACATAATCTTCGTGTCTCAGGGTATAAGCAGTCGGTCCCGGTTGCTGTCGCTCGGCAGCAGTAAGGCCACTGCAGAGGCTTCCGGGAGGCCTGAATAACTCTGACCATAGATGCGGTCATTAACCACACGAGTAAAGAAAAAGACCTGTACAGACAATTTGCTGTCTTTCAGTCTCAGGGTTGGCAACACTGTCTGATTGTATGCGTAGAAGAACCATAGCACCATATGCGTAGAAGAAGGTATTCTAGTGCAGCACTCGGCCGCAGCAGTCCAGCGCCAGGAGCGAGGGTCTCACCTGTGCCAGCGTGCAGCTGTGCAGCAGCTCTGCCTGCATGTGCAGCTCCATGCGGTCCCGCAGCGGGCCGGGCGCGGTCACCCAGCCCGCGCGCAGCCCCGCGCTCACCACCTTGGACAGCGAGTCCAGGCGCACCACGCGCCCGCAGCAGTCCAGCGACAGGAACGAGGGGATCAATGTCTGCCGACAGAGGGTGTTAAAATAGCTGTCAAGGTTATGGTTAAGGATCAGTCAAGCGACTGACAAGAGGGAGATATGCGGAGCTGAAGGCCAGCCTTCTTTAGGAGGCAACGCAAGAAGAAGAAGTGACGGCACCTTCAAAATTTCGGTCACCCCTGATATAACCTGCTGCAATTAATAATCCAGGGTAACAATAGCTGTGGGCAAAGCAGTGTTGGCAGGATACACTTTTGGCTAAAGAATTTGCGTGATTGGTTCGGCTTCACCGGCTCCCGGTCTGGGCAGTTGGGCCGAGGGTGACAATTGCCCTGATGTTGTCCATCCTTCGATGAGAAGAGGAACAATAAGAAGATGACTAAGAGTACAATATGCTCATTCATTGCTTCCAACGAGTGAAGGATTATTTCCGTTATATAGGGTCATAATCCAGCTGCCATTGCCAGTATGCATTGAAAACGATCTCTCCTCCTTAAATTCAGAACAACTTCTATGGTAATTTCTAAGGAATGTCTTATGGTTCGGTAATATATGGGTGGAAGGACAGACCACTTACCCAATAGACGTGAAATCGGTACTTTGCAAGCGAAACATTCTGTCAACGACGAGCGCATAGAGACGAAGCGGGGGACAGGGGTGCCGTATTAAAGAGATGCGTCCATGTCGATAATATCTCTAGGTTACACGTGTCGCGAAGCAATGTTGCGCTCATGTGCGGGCAGACACGGGCGCACTCCTGGTACAGGGATGGGGGGGAAGTGAGCTATGGTTGGAATCATAGTTCTGAAGATCAAGTAGTCAGTAGAAAACATAGAAAAGGGGGTTTGATCACTCGAAAAGAAGATTTCACTTACATCAGTATAATTAAGGAACATATAAGGTTCATCCTCCACAATCAGGAAGTCATATCTGCATGCCAGCTCGTAGATCCTCCTCTTCCTCTCCTCCGTGAGCACGGACCCCGTGGGGTTGTTCCCGGTGGGGATGACGTACATCATGCGGGGCATCCTCAGCCCCCGGGATGCCCTGTCCTCGAGCGTTTGCTCTAGTATGTCCGGGATTATCCCGTCAGCGTCCTCTGGGATGCCCAGGATTTCCGGGTCGTAGGGTTTTAGCTGGAAGGAAAGTGGTTTGAAATTATGACGACCGTAGTCCCAGTACACATTGGCCCATGATAGGTCGCACGACAACGCATTGACACTACAGGGGGATGACCGCGACTTCAATCGTTTACATTATCGTTTTCGTTATGACACTTGAACGATATACATTGCTGCGTTTCGTTGTCGTTGGTTAAAACTTGCACAAACAGCAGCGTCGAGTCCCTTAATAAACTAAAGAAATAAATAACCAATTGACCAATGACCATTGGATGTCTCTCTCCCTGTGGCTCACCGCGCTATGCACGCCTGTGTAGGCATATTCGCTGACGATGACGGGATCCCCAGGCTCCACCAGCAGCTCGCAGCACTGGTAGATGGCGTGCTGCGCACCGTTGGTGGCCATGACGTCACGCCCGGCGGGCACGGGCGGGGGGCGGTGGAGCAAGTCTTGGAACTCGCGGAGTGATGACAGCAGGTCGGGGAGACTGAGACGAGACAAAGGATGACCTTCAAGTTGGATGTCAAGCAATCGAGAAGGACAGTTCTGTTATTCTTCACTTTATGGCACACAAAAGTTATAAGAATCTAATTAACAGGGCAATGGATGTACATTAATTGAGCTTATATCCTATTCTTCCTACATAATCATATTAGCCCACCGGCTGGACGTAGGCGTCTCCCAAGGCCCAAGGATGACGCTAGTGACACTTTGAGCTGATCCCATCCGGCGCATGTCAAGCAGTTGGTCCCACTTGCTGTCGCTCGGCACCAGTCGTTAGGCCACGGCAGAGGTATACGGGCGAGAGACCTGAAGAATCTGACTTCAGATGTGGTCACTAATCCACGCGAGAAGAAAAGTCGTCCATATGCCGAGTCTTTAAGCTGATTTAATAGCCAGCTCTAGCCCATATTCTTCATTCGAAGGTCCAGCCATGAGGACCACAGCTGCGGGTCTAAAAAGGCTTCATTGCGCAATTCCTCTGAAAACAATTAATTTCCAGAATTCCTAGCAGTTGCAGGGTTCTAGGAATTACGATGTGGAGACTTCTTGCTGTGCGTACTCCACGGAGAGTTCGTGCGGCGCGCCATGACGAAGACGTCACAGTGTAAAACAGTGTTTTACACTGTGACGTCTCTGTGGAGTACGTACAGCAAGAAGGCGCCACAAGGATAATGAATTGCCATCAGGACTTGAGCAATGGTACCTTTTTAGACTCACAGAAGACCTCTCGGCAGACCCCCTGGCTGCCCTGGAAGCTTCTTCCAGGAGAGTACCACTCACCCCTGTGAAGGCACGTACTGCAGCGCCGCCGTCAGCTCCTGCCCTTCCATGCTCAGCTCGCCGCCAGCCTTCAGCCCCAGCACTAGCCGGTGGAACGGGAACACCTCCTCATTTGGCATACCCTCGGCCAGAGACACCATTTGCTTGCCCACCTTGTACGCTAGGGAGGCTGTAAGAGAAGAGAGGAGATGCTTCGAGAGAACCAGAAATGCTTCGGGTGTTGGTGATGCCTACCGTATCGGTTGTGGATTATGCTCAGCACATTCGGTTGCTGTGATAATATTTTTATTGTTACTAATGAAAGCTCAAGCCAGCAAAGAAATGGGAACTGGCTTGCTGTCACTGTCAGTTCCATAATTAGACCACTGAAGATAAAAGAGGGGTGCAGTTTGCCTATCCCTGTATGTCTGTTTGTGGCATTGTAGCTCCCAAACGGATAAACGGATTTTGATTTTTTGAAAGGTTATTTGATCGAGAGTGTCTTTAGCTATGATTGTAGAAGATCTGTTCAGCCGTTCGAAGATCATCAGCTCTTTTCTAGTTGATGAAGGGAACTTCCACAGGTCTGATTGATTCGAAAGGATTCCCGTTACGTCAATGATGCAAGAACATGGTAACAGGTGCATCAGCTGGATACACAACTCATCACCAACTCTTAAGCAGAGGTGTCGTGTTTGGACTCATATGAATGGTTGCAATGATTTAATCTAATACATACGTAGACAATCGCAAAAAGTGACAGAGTGTGATAAAATACAGTTATCAACGGTAAATACAAAGAAAACTGAGTATTAATAAATCGTTGCCTTGATTTGAGGTAAGTCGCCATTTGAATGAAGATAAATCTGTCAATGAGTGCGCATTGTCAGAGATTGCAATCAAATTTACATAAACATTCTTACCGTGCAGAACTACATAATTTTACACTACGTTTACCCGTTCATGGCCTCCACTCGAGAACTCGTCTCCCCCATCGGCTGTCGCTTCTACGACAGATGTGACCAGTCCACTGAGACCTGTATTAATAAATCACTCTCAGCTCAAAAGTCAATCTTAAAAACAACCTCAAGATGGCGTTCCTATTAATAAACGTAACTAAGTTGCACGTCACGAGATCTGTGAAACTCACACTTGAGAACGTATTTGCTGATTGCAGGCGAACCGCGACTTGAGAAAAACATCACGTGATACGCTCTCAAGATTGGTTTATTAATAAATGTCATACTTTAGATAGTGATCACGTCTTGGGAGTGTATCAGCTGAGTTCACTCTTGCGGGTTTGAGCTCAGACTATTAAATATGGGCCTGACACTTCAGCTTACCGATCCTATGAGCAAAATTTCTTACTCTACCTACCTAGGTACGGTGGAACACAGAGAAAGGTGTACAGGAGAGTTTTTAAGGTTGAGATTATCCCAAGAACTACTTGACCTATTGCAACAATTCTTTCACTGTTAGTTAGATAAAAGTTAAAACTATGTAATTGTAAAAGAATTGTTAAATTCGGTCCAGTAGTTGTTGAGAAAATCTTAACCTTATTGAGGCCCCCTGTATACTTATCTCTGTCGTCGACCAATCCATAGTACCTAGGTATAGGAAATACCTATCTGACGCAAAAACTGTTTGCATTACTGATTGGACTCATGCCGAGTAGATTGTGTATGTAACAGTTTTTACATGACAATTAGTTGTATACCTATAACCAGTTAAATCCAGTTGTTTCGCATTATCACCAATGTTTGTAATTTGATTACACATTGTTTAATTATTACGAGAGAATGTGATGCAATTCAGAAGTTATCCAACCGTGGTCTGCCGATACACAGAAAACGATAATTCTTTGATAAAAAAAATTAATTTGTAGGACATAAGAAAACAGCTATACTCATTTATTTTAACCTTAGGTACGGTGGAACACAGAGACAGGTGTACATGAGAGTTTTTAAGGTTGAGATTTTCTCAAAAACTACTTATTTATTTATTTATTATTTTATTTATTTATTCATATATAATTTGCACCTTAACAGCTAGTAGCCAAATAGTACAAACATTATTATTACTACTAAACACTCATTCAGTCAATCGAACTTTTAGGCATTCTTCTTTCTGCTACCCTCTTACACTCTGTCATCAAACATCCCGGCGCACTCGCAAATAGGTCACACTGTGGCGCCGCGCCGAGCACGGAGTCGAGCAGCCTGAGGGCGCGGCCGACCGGCGCCTGCGCGCGCGCACGCGTCCTCGCCGCCGGCACCGCCAGCAGGCAGTGGCGCCGCGCGCGCAGGTACGAGTCGGGCACGAATACCTTCACGAAGGCCTCCACCAGATATATGCAGTCTGTTTCGTTTCGCACTATTCTCAGAACAAACTTGGCCAGCGCCAGCAGCCTTCGCAATTGCAGGGAATCGTACCCCAAGTGACCCTGCAGAAAAAGTGTAGGATACATGTAGGGGTAGTACTCGTGAATTCTACTGTATAGCGCTCTGAGAAATTTCTTTTGGATCTGTTCCAACATAAGATTATACTTATTTTCATGCGGACTCCATACCACGGCACTCGTTTCCAGTATGCTCCGCACCAGAGCCGCATATAGTACGCGCGTCGCTTGCAACGAGAGCTGCGCGGCATTGCGAAGGACGAACCCGAGCCGGCGGTACGCGGCGTCGGCGACGGCACACACGTGCTCATGGAACGAGAGTTGCGCATCGAACAGCACACCCAGGTCCCGCACCCGCTCGGCGCGCGACACGGCCACGCCGCCGATGGTGTACTGGTAGACGTGAGCGGCGGGGGAACGTGTGAAGCTCATCATCTCGCACTTACCGGGGTTGAAGTATAGCTTGTTAGCAATACTCCACCGGTAGACCGCGTCGATGTCTCGCTGGAGCTCTTCGCAATCCCGCTTGGTTCTCACAGTCTTTATCAATTTCACATCATCAGCGAACAGCAACATCATCGAATCCTGAACCTCCAATGGGAGATCATTGATCAGGAGCACAAAAAGGAATGGCCCGAGGTTAGAACCTTGACTTATGCCGGAGCGAGTCAGATACATATCTGACACGAATGGACCATACTTTACATACTGTTTGCGATCGGATAGGTAACTGGCAAACACCTTTAGAAGTCGTGGTGTGAATCCCATCGCGCCCAGCTTCAGGAGTAAGGTATCGTTATCCACCCTATCAAAGGCCTTCTGAAAATCCAGATATATGACATCCACTTGTCTAGACTGACCACTGTGCCTTTTCTCATCCATCACGCCGGATATCACATCGACCAGGGTCACCAGATTAGTGGCCACCGACCGTCTTGGCAGAAACGCATGCTGTGCACTGGTGATGTGAGGTTGACACTGGGGCAGGAGACGACTGTGCAAAGCCGACTCGAAAACTTTAGCAAGGGCGCTTAGAATCGCAACGGGTCGATAATTCTCCACCTTCACCTTAGAGCCTGACTTCGGAATAGGTGTGACCCGAGACCTTTTCCATACGGAAGGATAGACACCTGTCTCGAGAACCAGGTTAAATATATATGTCAAAGGACCCAGGAGTTCATCAACGCATCCCTTCAATACCAGAGCCGGTATCGCGTCGGGACCCGGCGACGTCCTTGGCTTCAACCTCGCAATCGCCCGTCGGACATCATGCCTCATGAAGTGCGGCACGTCGACGCGGCGCGCATCGGCCGGCGCGCGGGCACTGGCCGCCGCCGGGTCGAGTGTCGGCTGCTCCTGTAGGAACACGGAGCTGAAATGTGCAGCAAATGCCGCGGCAGCGTCCGCTCCTCTGAACTCGACGTCCCCCCGAGTGACCTTTGTTTCTATGCCTCCCTTGCTGCGCAACGTATTTACGTAAGCCCAAAATTGTTCCGGCTTTTGAGTTACACTAATGGAAACTCGGTGCAGGTAGTCCTTTTGGGCTTCCGCCACCTCGGATTTGATTATACCACGCAACCGACTGAAACTCTCATACGTCGACCTATCACCTGACTGCTTCCAGCGCCGATGAAGACGCGCTTTCAATTCAATGTTGCGTATAATTGTTTTCGTGTAGAAGACCGGATAGACACGACTACACGAACGCTTCCTTATTTTCTTCGGAATACAGCGATTAAAAATATTATATAGGACTCCATTAAAAAACTCCACTGCATCATCAGTACCACCCAATCCGTACAGTTCACCCCAATCCGTGTCTCTAATCAAAAGGAAGAGCTGATAGTAATCGCCCCCAGAAAAATTCCAGTCGTTGTCCCCGTTAATGTTGGAAGGTTCCAGGTCGACTTCCTCAACCGCAAAATCGTATTGGACACTCACCACCAGAGGCGGGTGGTGTGGGTCCACTTTAGAGAGAAGCTCGCGCGCGTCAGCCGCACGCACGTTCGTCGTATCGCCCAACTCCGGGCTCGTCAGCACCACGTCTAGCACTCGCTCGTTCATATTGGTCACGCTATTATACTGTTGAAAATTACATGCATTAACAAAACAATTAAAACATCTGCTTACGTTATCACTGGCGCTATATAAATTTAAATCTCCTAATACTAACACTCTGGTACTATCATGTCTCGCACATACTCTCTCCACACTATCGAACCATTCTAGATACAATTCGTCCGATGCCCCGGGTGGTATGTAGACGACGCACACATACACGTAGACCGTGCCGACGAGGAACCTCGCCCAGAGGTCCTCCCCGCGCTCCGTCTCGTAGCGCGCCACGCGCTCGAGAGTCAAAGGCGCGCGCGCGGCGAGCAGCACTCCGCCGCCCGCTCGCGCGCACCGGTCGCGCCGCAGCACGCTCCACACGCCGCGCGCACAGCACAGCTCGGCGTCGTGGACGGACTCGTCCAGGTTGGTTTCCGTCACGGCCACCAAATCCAGCTCGTCGGATGTCTCCAGATTGTTCCTCCATTTGACCAGCTTGCTTTTCAGCCATCTCACGTTTTGGTAGTATACCGACAACGTGAAACACTTCCGCGGGTTTCTACTTCGATGACGTTTGCGTTTCTCTGCGTTGGGATCGAAAGGTGATCCAAGGCTTAACCCTCGCGTTCAGCGGCCACACGTCGGCTGAGAAGCATTTGTCGTAGGATTCCACTGGTATTCCGAGTTTGTAGGATTTATAGTTTCCTCGCGGTTTCAGCTCATCCACAGTGCAGGTAACGCCTGGACAAAGCTGGCAAAGGTAGTTGCGGACGTCCTCGGCCTTGGACGCCATATTCCATAGGTGAATGTACTTGAGATGTTCCACAGCCTTTAAGTCCGTCACCTCGGGGCCGGCCGTGCAGCTTAGGGAAACAGGCCGAGAAGTCTTCTTCCTCTGTGTGTGTGTCACCACTCGCCACTCTCCTACTTCCTCCGAAGCAGTATCGTCATTAATATTCACCTGTTTATCTGCAACGGTTGCATTGCCAGTCGTGATACTCGTGATAGATAGCTCGACTTCGCTTTTTGAAGAAGCCGACCGAGTAGGTACCCGACGACGCCGATGACGACGACGCGGGCGTGCTGTTCCTTCCGAGCTCATGCTCTCCTGAGGCAATGTCTGGTCAATGAGGTCCATACGGTGGTCCGTCGTTTCGGCGCGTTTACTCTGGACATCAGAGATACATACCATTTCCAAATTCTGCAATCTTGTGTCCATGGTGTCAAATTTCTTAGTACACTCGTCGAGTCTCTCATGGCACCGGGTCACAGCAGCCACCGCCTCCGCCAGCTGTGCGCGTAGCAGTCTAAATTCCAGCACCAGTTCCTGCAGCTCACTGGACGAGCCAGCCGGCTTATTCGTCTCCTCCGGTTCCACTGTTGGCCTCTCTAATGGAGTATTCATCGACGCATTCATAGACGTATTCACCGATACATCCATCGAGGTATTCATCAACATATTCATCGGCATATCTTTTTTCCTATCAGTGACTCTCTGCGCACCGACCGGCGTGCGGCTGTTATCCCCGCCCACTTTAGCCGCACAGCGACACTCGGGACAGACCCACTCTAATTTCTCTTGCAGTGTCAATATCTTATTGCTCGTACATAAGTAATGATATACTTTCTTGCACGAGGTAATCGCACACTCCAAAAACTTGTATCCTGCCTTCAATTCATGGCGACATGCTGCGCAAATCATCTTGATTAGTTCAGGAAGTTAAAAAAAAAAAAAAATGAAAGGTAAAATAAAAAAAATCTCGAATATTCCGGGGTTTCGAACCAAGGACCTCCGAGTGCGATTCCGTTAGTATGACCGCCGCACCAATTTGCTCACAGACAATGTTGTCGAAATTACGCTCTTGTTCTATCAATCCAATACAATGAATGACTCAGCTGATCGTGCGTACGTTAATCAACTGATTATCTATTTGACCAGCGATTCATCACAAGTCACAACACACTCAGCACATTTACAAATACCCTCCTCTGTTTTCAGATTATTGTCTAATATAGTATTATAAATATCTGAGAACTTGTTATTGTTATCACTGTTCAAAATGTGTATCCAGTTAAGAGTTCACCGAATAGATTTGTACGTCGTACTTGCAGAAAAATTGCACAATTAAATGTCACTTTCCGAGTTCAAATATTCTACGAACTAAACACTCAAATCTTTGTTAATTTCACTGTGTCGATACGGATAACGTTTACACACTGAGATTACACTGTAACATGACCAATTATTGTAGTTTTGTTGCACTTTACTTGGTATATCTAATTTTGAAAAATAAATAACACAGAGAACATGTTTTCGTGACACTAGCGCCACGCCAGTGACCTGACCTATTGCAATAATTCTTTCACTGTTTGATAGATAAAAGTTAAAACTATGTAACTGTAAAAGAATTATTAAAATAGGTTCAGTAGTTCTTGAGAAAATCTCAACCTTATTGAGGCCCCCTGTATACTTATCTCTGTCTTCGTGTACACAGGCAACACTTAGTTATAATATAATAAATAATATAATCCTTCAGTCTCTCTAACTTAAAGTTTTTTAAAGGAAGAGTGATAGTGACAATATTCACGGGTTAATGAAAGGGTTTAATCTACCTTTTTTCCACATGGGGAAAATCCCCATGTGATACCTCTTCGCCACGGGGAGTCGGGGAGGCGAGGATGGTTATGTCGGACTCTTACCGACTACAACCCCTCGGTGTTCCGTCTCGCCGCCCTATGACGGAGTCACGGGGAGACTTGCGAATTACTTCCGCGACTCCGGGAGATTAAACCTAGTTTATGGCTAAATAACTCGTTGGGTCAATGGACTATGATACGGAGGTCCCAGGTTCAATTTCCAGACAGGGCAGCCACGTATCAATGAGTTTTCCTCGGTTTCTTCTAAGGAAAAACTTACGTAAACCGAAGCCTAAATCAAGTGTCTTATTTTGTAAACAAAAACTACCCTACCCTACTAACATTTTAAGCTGTTCTGTGATTATCGCATAGTTATTTTCACATTATTAGATCGGATCACTTTATTTTCACAATGATGAACAGGTTGGATCAATCAGTTCCTTCAGTGTTACATCACAACACGTAATTAGACGATCATATTTTGTTTACAAAATAAGACACTTGATTTGGGCTGCGGTATACATTTACCGAGTGCGCTCAAAGGAAAACATCGTGATGAAACCTGCAAAAATCTGAGGCATGTGTAGCCTGCTAATCCTCACTGAGCCCGCGTGGTGGATCATGGCCCGAGCTCCCTCGATGTAATGGAAGGTCTGTGCCCGAGCAGTGGGGACATATAAATAGACTGATGATGATGATGGCTAAGACCTAAGGCCTTATAAGCGGCTTACTTATCTGTCTGGTGAGTCCCGGCTGTCGTTTGGCCGCTCTCGAGCTGATGAACCTTCCGTAGTCTGCGGCTGTCAGAGGTCGGTACTTGTCGCTCAGGTCGGGACCGCGCTCGCTGTAATACTTGAAAATGTCCTCGGACGAGGACTGACTCTTCGTGATGTCATTGGCCTCGCTCGAGTACTGTCTCTTCACGAAGCTATTGGTCTCGCTCGAGGACAGTCTCTTCGAGAAGTTGAGGACCTCGCTCGAGGTATATCTTTTGCACATGTAGCGGGTCTTCAGGAGTTTCTCGATAAGTTTCTTGTTCATTTTCTTGAAGTTTATTGATACTAGCATTGTTATTGTGTTTTTGAGTCAATTGTATTTTTTGAATGTAGGTAGAAGTATATTTTCTAGCCTATTTAGGTTATTTTTCAGAATTCATTTTATAAAGATTTTAAATTGTTGGATCATTTAGAAGCCCTCTTTTTATTTAATAAAAATTCACTGTAATGTTCTGTAAATATTTCAATCATCCACTTTTTATTTTTCTATTTTTAACACACTTTAAAAAAAAAACGTATTTTTAATTTTATCGTTTCGTTTTGCAAATATTTACACTTATTTATTTAAAAGTATGATTTCACAGTCTTGTTTTATTAATATTATTAATATTGAATATTTCACACTGGAGTCTATTCGTCTCACCTCCAAGTATTCCACTGAAGACCTTTCTTCACAAAAAATCTAGTTATTTTTCTCAAGACGTCACGTCTCTTATCAGTTGATAACAGAGTTTGTTGTTACATTATTTTATAAACACGCATTTTTTATCTTCGTAAAAGTTAAGGCTTCGTATGCGCGTATTTTCAGTTTTTCTACGAAGGCTACGGCACTAACTACTAAATGATAAATGGAGAAAAAATTTCATCACGACCGGGATTCGAACCCGGGACCTCGCCATTCCGTGGCACGCTCTATTCCAACAGAGCCATCGTGAGACTTCGTATCCAGATCGTGAATTTTGTCTCCATATTCTCGTCTTAGGTCTGGTAATGTACACAACATTGAGTACCGATACTCAGTCCCAGGTTCGATCCCAAAAACCATCATGAGCTGCTGTAGTTAATTCACTCTCTAGCGACGACGTCAATACCTTGGGTAATACGAAAGCTTGTTTTAAAAAAATTCCATTTTAGTTAGCATATTTTTATTTCCCTAAAAAAATTAAAAAATCCCGCTACGCTGTTTTTGATACAATATCTCCATCACCCGAAGGTTGCCTGGAAGAAATCGCTTAAAGCGATAAGGCCGCCTGTCTGTACACTAGCTAACTTTGGTTTTATATGTAACTGATGTATTTTCATTTGTGTGCAAATAAAGTATATTTGATTGATTGAAAATTCATCGAATCATGGTTTTTCGGGTCAGCTGGAAGAAATCTCTTAGAGATAAGTGCGCCCTTTGTACAATTTTTATTATTATTAAGATGTTTTATACTCTGTTGTGTACAATAAAGTGTTAAATTAAATAAAATCGAAAATCAATAAAAATACAAATATGGAGACAATGTGCCGTGCTCTTCACTCCGCCACTGCGGGACATCTTCTGTCTCGCGCTTGAGTTTGACAGCTGGATCAACCGTCGGCGAAGCGTTCCATCGCTGAAGGGTAGTTCCATATACCGGAGCGACATGGACATTGAGGTACAGTCGACAGCAGATCAATGGTAACACTTGCAGTACGATTTCAAGTCTTACGACGCAAATAATAAGAACTGTCGTAAAAAGTGTTACCATTGATCTGCTGTCGACTGTACAAAGGCTTTGTTTCATTAATTTTTTTTCTTGCGCGGAGTGGAGGCTTCACTGGCTGCGGGCGGGGTGGGGGCGGGGGTGGGCGCCGGGAACAGCCTGCAAGGTTTGCAGACAATCTCAACCTTAATAACTATTTATAAGCAATCATAGCCATTTGGATGGAACAATGTCGGATCATTGCGCCGAGTCAGCAAACATGACAAAGTGAACCAAGGCTTAAAAAATTTACATACATTTACCGAGTGCTCTCAAAACGGTGAAGGAAAACATCGTGATGAAACCTGCATGCCGTAGAAAAAATCTAAGGCATGTGAAATCCGCAAATCCGCACTGGGCCCGCATGGTAGCTCATGGTCCCAGCTCTCTCGCTGTAAGGGAAGGTCTGTGCCCGAGCAGTGGGGCAATATAAATAGACTGATGATGATGATGAAGAGGGAATGGAACGCCCTGCCGCGTCGTATCGGTGTTTCCGGGCACAATAACCTTGGGATCTTTAAGGCATGAGTGAATAGGCATTTACTAGGACCGCGTGCTTCATCATCGGCCTCATCATCACTTACCATCAGATGAGATTGAGGCCAAACCAAAAAGATGAAGCGAGAGTTGTATACCAGGATCGCAGCAAATAGAAGTCCATTGTATCTACCTACTCCTACGGGAATCAGGTGTGAGTTTATGATGATGTGTCATACTGACCGCATGACCCTGTTGTACGTGTCTGCCATGAGGTCCGCGGGGCCGCGTGTGTCGGGCCGCGCGGTGCTGAGCGCCAGGTACGGCGCGCGCGCACTCACCGCCCAACACATCTGATGACAACACATCAACCTCTGGAGTCTGGACTCACGAAGCTCACCGAGTATAATAAGCTCCTTGCGGCGTATTCCTCATTGCTAAGGGTCGTGTCTGGATCATCTTATCTCTGATCTTGTTTTGACATTAATTAAAAAATAGTTGACATTTCACAATAATTTCCCTAATTGTATACACTGAATGGCAAAGCCTCTTTACAGCTGCTATTATAGTATATAAACTAGGTGAAACTTGCAATTGTGACAATTGCAAATTTAAATATTATGAACTAGGTTTAAGAGCAGTGTTACTGTGCTGCTCTTTGCGCTCGCATCACCCAGCCATGTGATTTGATATATAAGTAATCAATGTGTACAAACATATAATATGTAAGAAACGTGACGTCACCAAGTGATCCATAGTGTACCTAAGGCCGAATAAATGAGTATGAGTATGATGGTGCGCCATCTGTTCCTATCTTCGGCGCCGTGAAGAGCATCGTAAAATCAGCATCACAGGGCAGGATGTGCGCAGACTGACCCTTCATGAGGCACTGGACGAGTGGACACATTCACAGTGGACACTCGTATGCCAAGTAGCCTCTAAAAGTAGGTTCAGTCGAAGACAGAGATGTATACAGGGGGCCTCAATAAGGTTGAGATTTTCTCAAAAACTACAGGACCGAATTTAATAATTATTTTACAGTTACATAGTTTTAACTTTTATCTATCAAACAGTGAAGAATTTTTGCCATATGTTGCCATGGTTTTTGAGAAAATATCAACCTTAAAAACTCTCCTGTACACCTTTCTCTGTGTTCCACCGTACATCTACTTACTGTACTTATTTAGATTGTAACAGTCTAACATAGTTGTAAGTTTTATTGTAACTAACCCATAAATACACAATATGTCTGAAATAAAAGGTTTGAATTTTTAAAATCAAGATTGGTACGGATCTGATCGGACCAACGTATCGGGCTTCGTCCGCTATGTCTCCTTCCATCCTACCAGTACCTTGCCAGTCACCATTAATCTGTGGTTGTCGCCATTCTTCCTGGCAACCGAGTATAATAACCATGCATTATCATCATCAGCCCGCATCAGTACACTCCCAGTTAGCTGCAAGGCCTTTTTTAGGCGCTCAGGTCTTGTCAAGGTCCCCTCCGTGCCTCGGGGCGCACGTCAAGCAGTTGGTCCCGGTTGCTGTCGCTCGGCAGCAGTCGTTAGGCCACGGCAGTTAGGCGCTAAAACTGTGACAATAGGTGCGGTCACTAAACCACACGAGAAAAAAAATATCTGGTCCGGGAGATCTTCTCTTCTCATGATATTCTATTGTCAGTTATTCAGGCCGTTGCTATATGGTCATTAGTAGCCTACACTAGAGAACCCGTCTGCCCCGTCGGTTGTCAGTTCTACAACAGATGTGACCAGTCCACTGCCATCAGCTTGATAATCCTATGAGCAAGGGCAACTACAACTTAGATTTGATAAATACATAACTCTTGGTCAACTAAGTTTGGTTCAATCTCACTCACCGCTTCTTTATTGGCCTCCAATTCAGCCAGTTTCCTGTTCAGGTCGTGTTTCAGGCCATACATCAGCACGAAGTCCTTCTCTAGGATCCCTTGAAGACCTGAAATAAATGTCTACTTAAATTATCATTCTTTTTCATCATATATTTTGATGATAATGTTGTAGCACTACTGCCTGCAGATACTGCTTAGAAGCAGAGGAAACAACCATGCATATGCTCTGCGAGTGTGAAGCTCTCATTCACAGAACCTTCCACCCGATGATCATCGCCCAAGTGCATCATCAGACCCTTGAGCTTGAACCATCACCCTGATGCCAAATAATAAATATTCATAGTGATTTAAGATCACGAAGCAAAATATCTACAAAGACTGTGGTAGTCAAATGGCAACTGTCATGTACGCAAAGCCGTCAACATCATCAGCCTGTTTGTATGTCCCCATTGTTGGAGCACAGCACTGATAGTTTAGAACGTCACTGCTGACCTTTCTGTACATTGAAGGAGCTAGGACCATAGTCCATCTGTAGATTACACATGCCTTAGTTGTTTTTTTACTTCGCTCAAGCAAGCCGGTTTTCTCACGATGTTTTCCTCGACCGTTTTATAGAGCATTCCACTTCCTTTATCAGAAACAATGAAAGGCCTCGTGGTTTCCTTCCTTCCTGGCGCCTGACCAATGATTGTCTTCGCTTCGACAGTTCTCGCTTCGTCCCATCACATGTATCCAGGTCGTGTGTGTTGTGTTATTCACCAAAACTACTGGAAGGTTTTTGATGAGACTTTCACTAGGAGATAGCTCAAATATCTGGGCAGCACATATGCTATAAGAAAGTGCGGTATGTGATGTAGAACCAAGTAACCAGAGAGGAAGAAATGCCTCCCAATACCTTGAAAGTGCTTCGTGGGGGTCTAGTAGCCAGCGACTTCTACGCATACGAAGTTGCGAATACAGCTGCTAGTCAAACCTATATTACCTGCGTTGTCCAGCAATGTATCCAGATCTTGTGTGTGGTGCAGCGCTGTGGCGGGGGACAGCAGGTGTGCGGGGGGCGGGGCGCGGCGCGGGGGGAGGGGCGGCTCAGGGACACGAGGCGAGGGGGGAGAGGAACGACCTGCGAGTAGTAAGATATTTGTTTTAAAGTAAGATTAAAGTTGAGATGTAACGCCTGGAGACGTAATATTCTGGACCGTTAAAATCCTCAAAAGACTCTCAATGCGAAACGAAAAACTAAAATGGAAAAATTAATAATGTACTATTACTGAACTATTTAAATGATGAAAACATTCTAGCCGCGGTGGGTTGTCACGGAGACAAAGTCGCAGGTTTAAGTCCTGCCCGCGGCTAGAAAATTTTCATCATTTTAATTTAGAAATCACTGCTGGAAGAGCATACTGGTTCTAATAACAAACGTAACGTTTTTTTAATTAATATTTAATCCAGAATAAAATCCAGATAAGCTGTTTGTTGGCTCTGTGACCTGCGAAGACATCATCTGGCAGGTCCCAGCAGGACGGCCTCCTGGCGCGCAGGGTGTCGCCGGGGGGCGGCAGCGCGGGCGCGGGGCAGGGCGGGCCCAGCGGCACGCAGCACACGTAGTCACAGCACGATACCAAGACCTCGGGGCGGTTGAAGCGGCAGTACTCGCTGCGGGGCAACAGAAGGGTAAAGCCACTCGGCAACACGTGACTCTCAACAAGAGCGGCAACGTTGCACAACAACGCGCGCCGTTGCCAGCTGGCGCGCAACATGACCAATGATACCGCAAGTTCTTCGTTGCCGTTCAACATGATGAGAACATGTCAAACATGAGTCAAATGTTGCTTAATGGATACTAGGATTAAGTCTGCTTTTCCATCAGAGACATGCAATGCTACGTTGCTATGTATGCGTTTGATATCCACCAATCATATTCTTTGGTCCACAGCACACGTGGATACGAGGTCAACTGAAGCTTTGTTATTATATGGAAGGATGTGTGCTATAGAGACGTACTATGGATGCGTGCTATGGCTGCGCAAGTTACTCCCCTCCGCATCCCTCCCCTCGCGGCAGCGCATCTTCATTCTTCATAACACATCCTACTTACTCCGCTGCACAGTAGCCTAGTTGGTTTGCAGTTTTATTGCAGTCGTACTAACTGCAGCAGTTGGAGTGCAGTTGAAATGCAGCCCCTCTATCTAGAGCCTTACAAGTCATCCTCCAGCTTCTTAGAGTCCCTTTGTTCTTCTGCCTCCTCCTGGAGGAGAAGTCCTCCCGTGGAGCCCTGGTACACGCTGGAGCCGCGGCGGGACACGTCCAGGATGGGCAGCGGGTCTACTGGAAGGTCCTCTTCTGGTGTCGTCCTCCGGGCTGGACCTTCGAATGGAAAATATAGGCTAGGGCTAATGATTCGACCGATTAAAAGACTTGGAAGTTATGTACCGGTAAATACTATGTGCCCCCAACCCAACGGTCGTAGAAAGTTTGATTCTACAACTGATTCTTCAAGGAAAGATCCAGGGCAGAAGAATGCCCAGGTATAAGAATAATATCATGGCTCAAGATAGAGGAGAGATGCGCTCTTCCGTCGTTGTCGAGAGTGCAAAGTGGTATAATGAGCGCCAACCTTCGTAAGAAGACGGCAACATAAGAAGCAGAAGGTATAACATCGAAACCTTCCTAAAAAAGCTTTACCTGGATGAATGCAGAACGCTCCGAATTCAACCTTTTTGCCGAGAACCCCCAGAACCGGAAATTTGATTTTGACGGTCTGAAGAAGGCATTCCTCATACATGTCCCAGATGTGCAGCGACTGGAACATAAATAGAGGATGGAGTTAACTAATTTCAATATCAGGTAATATCCAGGCCCATGCTATCGGGACCTAATAATGGAAGAAGATACTAACACATTATCAGTCTATATCATGCCACGCAGGCCTCTCACGATCCAAAGGCTTTATGCATCTAGTCCCTGACAGCCACCAGCGTACGTAATCCCTGCCTCTAGCCAGAAGCATCATCGTTCGTGGCCTCCATCCGAGAACTCGTCTCCCCCTTCGGTTATCGGTTCTACGACAGATGGACCAAGCCCACTGACACTTCAGCTTGTTGATCCTATGACTAATGTCAATTTAAGTGTTCTCTGGCGGATAAACTCATTTCTTATTCTAGCCACCAGAGAAACGCCAAGCACAGCTTACATATTACTTATTTGCAATAAAGATATATTATTCTCTCAGTGAAACACCGTTCTTCTTCTTCCTCAGCATACTTCAGCACACTCCTGGAAAAGCACTCCTGAGGAGATGCATATTTTTTCGGGGGGAAAAATCATCATTATTATCACGGGGATGGTTATGTCGGACTCTTACCGACTAAAAACCCAAAATCACGGGGAGACAAGGAGATGCATATGCCTCAACTCCTTGTACCTTCCATGTAGCCCGATCCCAGGGGTTTCTGGTCCACACAGAACCGGTGACCTTCTTGATCTTGATATTGTCGAACCATGGTCTGGTCCGCTCCTTCTACTCGTTCGGAGTCTTCACATCAGCGGGTCTAAAAAGGTGTTGCGTTATTCCTCAGATGGTAGTTTATTTCCCGAATTCCTAGCAGTTACAGTTGTTAGGAATTTAGGGAAATAAACTACCATCAGAGGAATTGCGCAATGACGCCTTTTTAGACCCTAGTATCGGTCACGAATCATTTGAAACTTACACAATTAGCACAGAACGCGAGCACAATCTCCCTAGCAGCGACTATGGCGACGTCTAGCACGGCAACCGGCACTCCGGGCGCGGTGAGGCAGGCGAAGGGTCTATCCTGAGTGGTGTCCCACAGGCGCAGGGTGCCGTCCGCGCTGCCCGTGGCCAGCACGTGCAGAGCTGGCACCACGTGGAAGCAGCTCACGCCCTGACGGAGAGATGGGTATCATCAGTCAACGTCAGTTCACTGCTGGATATAGCCCTGTCCCAAATAATGCCGACCCTTATTCTTGGAGAAGGGTAATGCATATTACAATCCTCAGGGTTTCCCAGAAGGGCTGGTAGATTTGCGAGTGTCAATCAAGTTAAGCAACTTTAGACGTGGTCTGTACGTGGATGGGTGGCTGTTATTGACATTTTCATCATATCTGCCTCCGTGCCTCGAAAAGTACGTTTAGCAGTCGGTCAAGGTCGCTGTTGCTCGGCAGCAGTCTTCAGGCCATGGCAAAGGCCTATTGCTACCTTCACTCTGACAATAGGTTTAGACACCATATGAGACCAGGAGGATCCTCAGGATAATAACGGCGTTTACATTTACCGATTGTTCTCAAAACGGTGAATTAAAACATTGTGATAAACCTGCATCCCGAAGAAAAATCTAAGGCCATATGTAATCCACCAATCCGCACTGGACCATGGCTCGAACTCCCTCGATGTAAGGGAAGGCTAAGCACTAGCAATGGGGACACAAATAGACTGATGGTTCTGCTAAACTAAACCTTACCCTCTGCACCTTGAACACATAGTCGTCCATCTTGCCATTGACGTGTCTCGCTCGCACGCTGGCCACCGCGTCGTGCGAGCAGGACAGCAGCACGTCGCGCCGCATGTACACAACGCGCCGGACAGAGCGCGCGTGCACGCGGCGGGAAGTCACCGCGGAGCAGTACGCGGTGTGCGGGGGCGAGGACAGCTCCTAGGAATCCGACGCCAGACATATGAGCGTCTTTGCAAAGTTTTACCTACCATTGACAGCTTTGTATGGAATCTATAACTACGACGTCATATAAAGCCGTCAATGAACATCGAAATTGAGCGTCTTTGTCAAAGTCTCTGACTATGTCTGATGCCGGGATAAGAGGCAGCAGAGGAACGGTACCAGCGGGAGAGAAGGAACCCTTATAGGATCACTTTGTTGTCCGTCTCTCCGTCTGTCAAGATTCGTCTTCTTCTTGGTCTCTCCACCTCAGCCCACTTCCCCCATAGCCCTCCTGTTACAGGGCTATGGGGGAAGTGGGATGTGATGACTCACCATCCAAAAGTAGTAGTTGATGTGTTCCGCGGAGTGTGCGTGCAGCAGCGCGACGCGTGGCTGCAGGAAGCGCAGGCGCGTGACGTCACCGCGCTCCGTGCCCGCAGCCAGCTCGGAGCTGCCGCCGGGAGACGAGGGGCGGTATGACAGGCACTAGGGCAGAGGTGGGACGGTTACAGACAGGCCCGTATTAATAAAACACTATCAGCTCAAAAGTCAATCTTGAGAACGACCTCAAGATGGCGTTCCTATTAATAAACGTAACTTAGGTGCGCGTTTAGGAAGAGGGTTATAGGCCCGTATTAATAAATCACTCTCAGCTCAAAAGTCAATCTTGAGAACGACCTCAAGATGGCGTTCCTATTAATAAACATAATTTAGGTGCGCGTTTAGGAAGAGGGTTATAGGCCCGTATTAATAAATCACTCTCAGCTCAAAAGTCAATCTTGAGAACGACCTCAAGATGGCGTTCCTATTAATAAACATAATTTAGGTGCGCGTTTAGGAAGAGGGTTATAGGCCCGTATTAATAAATCACTCTCAGCTCAAAAGTCAATCTTGAGAACGACTTAAGATGGCGTTTCTATTAATAAACGTAACTAAGGTGCGCGTTTAGGAATCGGGTATCACGTATTAATTAACAAAACTCAGTTCTCAAAAGAACTGTCAAACTCACACTTGAGATCATATTTGGTGATTGCAGGCGAACTGCGACTTGAGAAAGACGTCACGTGATACGCTCTCGTCGATCACGTCTTGAGAGTGTATCGGCTGTATTGGCACTTGAGGACAGGTTTGAGCTCAGACAGAGTATTAAACTGTACCGTGTCTTTCTCAACTCTGACATTGGCAGAATAATCTACCAACGATGGAAGCCTTAAATATTAAGACTTTCCTACTGCGTGTCCTGGCCAAACAGTTGAAGGTGCTCCTCTAGCCGGACTTCTGGCCACAGGGGGTGGTCTTCCGACGCTTTAGGGAAGCGGAACTGAAGGAGCGAAATCCCTAGATATAGTTATTGACACTAACGTAGTAACAATTATGGACCATCGTAGTCTGATAATAATAAAAATTATTATTTTATTATTTATTATTAAATTGTAGTATGATACTGACAGTTGGTATATTTGGTAGTCCGGTGATGCAGTAGACCGGAGTGTGCGTGAGGGTCGCCGCGTCGTACATGGTGAGGCTGCGGTCGGAAGCCGACAGGATCAGGTATTGCACGTCCTGCAAACAACACGATAGGAAACTTTGTACCGAAGATATTCAGGAGGAATCCGCTACAAGGATGTTCTGATACGCTTCTTACACCCATTCCCTATTCACAAATGAGCATAGGCTTCGGATTCCCATCTTTATTTATTACTAGCCGTACCCCGCAACTTCGTTTGCGTAGAGGAGGAGGATGGAGGAGATCAGGAGGCAGATCTTCCTCTCTGGATCCTTGTTTCCACATCACATACCGCCATGGTTTATAGCCTATGAGCTGTCCGGATATTTCAGCTATCTCCTAGTGAAACTCCCATCAAAATCCCTTCAGTAGTTATGGCGTGATACTTGCACAAAGTCACAGACAAACAGACAAAAATTCTAAAAATTAGTTTTTTGGCATCAGTATCGATCCTAAAACACATTACAATTATTATTTTCTAAAAATATCCAATGTACAGACACAACTTTATTACAGCCTTATTATATGTACAGATTTATTTTATTAATTGTGTAATTTATTATAGTTATATTCATATGAATGTGTTGCCATAGTTGTCGAAATTTGCTGTATTTATTATTATGTTGTTACTATTTGTGAAAACCTGTAATTGGCTTTGTGTTACTATTGTATTTTATGTATTCTGTTATAGTTGTGCTGTTGGTTTTCCTATGAAAATAAAATAAAATAATAAATAAAATAATAAAATAATGGACTCGACAGTTCGTCATTTGCCAATGTCATGTTACAGAATATTCACTATTATCATATCGTCTTGTCCAAGAGCGTCGCCAATGGGGGGCAGGTAGATTATAAAAAAATATCCAGCGAAATGCAAAGCACCCAAAGTCCTTATTCAGGCACCGGAAAGGCGATGAGGCGAGAGCGAGCGGGGAGAGGAGAGTGCTCCTGTCTCTCCTATTCCGTCCACGCTGCCGCGTCATAGCCTGTTCTCACACACAGCTGTCATTTATGTCGCGCCCCCCGCCCGGCGACGCCCTTGGTCTTGTCTTCATCCAGAGGAGTCTTGGAAGATAATACTCACTGTCAAATAAACAGCATCGGTAATCCAACAGTTCTTAACACGGCGACTCATGCCGGTCCTGTGGTAGAACACCTGGAAGAAGATATGAGAGAAATTAGATCCCTGGAAAAACAACCCTGACTTATACAAAGATTCGGGCAACTCACATAATATGTGAGTTGCCCGAATAATCATCAGGGTTTACAATGGATTTTATCTTGCTGTCACTGTACGATCCTCAAACCCGCTGACCTCATACTCGTGCAGGAGTTGCAGCCGCGCGCTGTAGACGGCGACGCGTCCGCCGCGCGACACGGCCGCGTAGCAGAACGACTCCGCGCGCTCCAGGCTCACCAGCTTCACGATAGTCTCCCTCTGGAACGGTGTAGTTAGTTTGGTCAAGAAGACTCGGAATACGAACAGTAATGGCACAGGAGAAGGTGTCACGGGGAGTTTGATAATTTGGATGAGGTATGTGTGTTATCAGGATATGTGTGCTATTGTATGCCAGGATATGTGTGCTGTTGTATGCCAGGATCGCAACAGATGGAAGTCTCGTCTGTTGAGGCACAGGCCTTCCTTAATAACGAGGGTCTTATAGCTCTGTGGAATGTCATCGTGTCTGATGGGAGACCATTCTTCCTGACCTTGCAGTGTTGCAGCCTCTGCACTGCCCCCTCCTTCACTGGCACCCAGCAGTCTGCCCGAGACCTGGTCCTTCTAGCGCCAGCAGTCACCAGCCTGCTAACCAGCTGTCCCCAGCGCACGCGGCCGCTGCAGAACGGGTCCAGCAGCTGGAAGAGCTGGTGGGCGTGCGGAGTGTACTTGTGGTGGCCTGGGAGGGAGTTTTGTTAGTTGAAGGCAGTGGAATTTGGTGGTAAGGTTGTGTTGTGAATTTGTGATCATCATCGGTCTATTTGTATGTCCCCACTGCTGGGACAGATCTTCCCATTTATGTAGGGAGCGTAGATTGTTTTCTACCGTGTACAGGTTTCATTACGATGTCTTTCTTCGGTTCTCGAATGGAAACAACTAATGAGTAAACGTAGCGTGAGACCAGCCAGATGGAGTTTATTTTATTCTATATTTATTTGGGGATATTTGTACACATAGTGACAATGTCAAACTAACTCATCTACACAAATAAATAAAAAAAGCGAGAACAGCATTTTAGCTGGGCCTGAAGTTGGCTCAGCTAAAATGCCGTGGCATATACCTACATCTAATTTACATAAACCTAAACTATTAATAAATTATGTTCTTTGTCTTTGAGAGTTGACGCAAGGCTGGTAGCGATTGGATGCATAAAATTAGAATCGGGTTGAGTATTATGTGAGAGAGTATGATTGATTATTATTATATTATTATATATTGCTTTGGGAGAGGCCTATGTCCAGCAGTATGACTTTTGCAAATCTTTATCTGATATTTATTTCATCTACAGGTTCTAGCATCTTTAACGTGGTTATTATTCTTGATCTAGACTTGACAGTTATAAACGCGTAATCTCAACCGGACTACAAATCTCTCACGCAGTCCCTAACGAGCGATCTTACTACAGCAATACCTGTTACACTCCTGTCTTACCGAAGATCCCCTCGAGCGCGGCGACGAACCCGCCCTCGTCCAGCCACAGCAGGTCCGCCCCCGCCCCCGCCCCCGCGCCCGCACTCGCCGCGAACTCGATACCTTCCTCTGCCGCCGCCACGCGCATCACCTCCTCCACACGCCTAGGGAAGGGACAGCAGTCAGAATAGTATGGTATTACTGTTTTATCCAAAAATGATTTGGGCTTTAATAACATATGCAATATCTGAATAGCTCAATGGCCTCAGTATGTAATACGTCAATAGCTCGGTGGCTCAGTGGTTGAGTAAATGTACTTGCGATACGGAGGTCCCAGGTTCGATTTCCAGCCACAGCAGCAATGTAATCCTGGTTTTGTTCGACGGAAAAACTTGGTACGGTGGAACACAGAGAATGGTGTACAGGAGAGTTTTTAAGGTTGAGATTTTCTCAAAAACTACCTGACCTATTGCAAAAACTCTTTCACTGTTTGATAGATAAAAGTTAAGACTATGTAACTGTAAAATAATTATTAAATTCGGTTCAGTATTTTTGATAAAATCTCAACCACTGTACGTACATTTACCGAGTGCTTTCAAAGCGTTGAAGGAAAACATCGTGATGAAACCTGCATGCCGTAGAAGAAATTGTTTTTAGCAAAATTAAAACAATACTTGATACAAAAAAGTTTTTATGATATGACAGAGTTCTTTGAAAATCCTTAAAATGTATTAAAAATTATTTACACAATACTTAATTGATTTGCAAAGATTTTCCATTATTTACAATATATTATTATTTAACTATCTACATTTATCCTGTACAAATCTTAAATTTTAACCATTTACAATTTAATTAATTTACAATTTTATTAAGTACAATTAATTTATACAAATTTTAAATTTAATGAAGTGCTTATTTACAGTTTTAATATTATACTTTACAATTATATTTTGTGATAGAAATAGGTACTAGGATTTGCATGCTAACTTTAGAATAGTTTTTGTTTAGTATATAAGTTTAAATTATGTTGCATTGCCCTGACAGGGTTCATGTTGAATACTGGATTTTTATGTAACACCTAGAATTAACCACATGATCGCAATAAAACATTTTGACTTTGACTTTGAAAAAAAATCTAAGGCATGTGAAATCCGCTAAATCACCCTGATGGGAAAGAAGCGGAAGCTTATGTGGGATGGGATGTACTCAGAGAAATAGGGACCTGAGGGGATGTATAATACCTGTCTATATCTCTCGCCTGTTCCCTCTCCTTGGAGTATCGGAACGCCCGCCGCAGCTGACTGAGCACTGCTGGGGTCAGCTTGCGCAGCAGCTCCGAGGCCAGGGCGTCGTCGTCGCCGCTGGGGGGGCACACACAGCATCGTCAGTCCACTGCTGAACACAGGCCTCTTCAGGCGACGCGGTCGGCCCACGGCATACACTGGGCAATGAGACTCCAGCCGTGTCATAGTGTCCTGGTACTTGTAATGATACTTAAAGAGCTGGGGCTTCTGACCGAGTGGACACAGCAGGTGTTGAGTGAGACATATTGAGACTCCGGGTTAGCCATGGTGTCCTGGTACTTGTAGTGCAACTTCATTATCATCATCAGCATGTGTCAGTCCACTGCTGGATGCAGGGCTCCCATAAGGCGAGACTATTAACCAATTTAATATTTTATCATGAGTAGGTACAACTCTCAATTTCAATTTGTCTAATGAATTCAAGGCTACCCTAAATATTATACTTACTTAAGTACTTACATTTTTTTACCCTCAAATTATTTAATTTGCTCAAATGCTGTGCATAATTAATGTTTGTCACAAGCGGCTTGTGACAACAAACCTAACCATGCACCTAATTTTGTCGAATGAATTCAAGGCCATCCTGTATACTTATTGATATCTAACAATAGGTACTGAAATTATAATATTTAATACTCAATATATTTATTGCATTTCTTATAATACAGATGTTCATATAATTAACATTAAAAATGTTACAACGCTATTTATGAACCTTGTCTAGGCACAACAATACAATATAATAAAATCTTGTTTCAAACCATGATAAACTTTCATCTGACGCACTTCTCACGGAATAACTCCTCTCGACTATTTCTGATAACTCCTCGTTTAGGGATTTCTGTGATTTTATAGACATTTTATCAAAATTACAAACACCACTTCTAAGAAAACTTATTTTTGTTTAGTCAATAAAATTCGCGGGAATCGGCTAATTTTACAGCAAGCGCCATCTAGCGTTTAAAGTTCAAACTATTTCATCAGCATATCAGTAAGCGTCCTCTGTTTTTAAAAACAGTGGCATCTAGCGTTGACTAGTAGAACATTACAAATTATTGTCAGCGCCATCTAGTTCTAATTGTGTGACACTAAAGGCAACCGTTTTTAGAAATAGTGCCATCTAGCGGTGACTCGTTGAAACTCCAAAATGTTTGTGGAGTATCTCAGTAACCAGGTATTATTTTATGCTAAAAGATGGTGCTACTGTGTCATTATTTGAAAATTGTTGGTACAGTCGACCGCAGATCAATGGTAACACTTGCAGTACGAATTTAAGTCTTACGACGCAAATAATAAGAACTGTCAAAAGTAAAAAGTGTTACCATTGATCTGCTGTCGACTGTACCAACAATTTTCAAATAATGCCGTTAATTTCATCTAATACGATTTTGGATTTAATTTTATTACTGTGCTTATAGAGATTTCAATATTTTCTAAAGACCTGCTTATGCAGGTTTCTAGGCAAAGTAAAGTCAATATACCGAGTAAAAATATCATAATATTATCTTCTAAATCTAAATTCGACATTAGTAGTACAATCGATCCTATCATAATTACAACAATCCAAGTTGTAAGTAAGTAGTTCGCAAAATTGTTAAAAAACGGCAGTTTGATTGAATTACATTGCTTAATATTAGAAAATAAGATTCTTTAAAGATTGGGGGCATTGTTGGTAAACACTTAAGTTATTTTATTTTTATTTTATTTTATTTTATTTTATTAGTTATCTCGATAAACCAATAAACACACAAACCTAAGATTCAAAATTTCAAACCCGGGCCTTTATAAATCCACTATCTTTCTCCACATTTCATTTCATACACAAGGGCCAATAAAATCACTGCCGAACACACCCGAAAGCGATCAAACCATTTAGTTCCACTAACTCCCAGCAAACCAACCTGCCCGAGTTGCCAACCCGCGGGCCGCTCCCATTAGGGAACAACACCGCACTAATGAAGTTTACGTGTACACACCGAGTGCCCCCGCGCCTAGGCGGCAAGCCAGGGCTGCTCAAGACGGGGCTGCATTTGCGGCCCGCGAATTTATTGTGCTAAATGTCTCCTTATTATGCTTACGGGTCCAAATATTAGACATTGTTGCGACCTGCTTCTCCTTACATAATATGTGGAAGCAAATCGCAGAACTTTTTTTACATAACACATGTTGTGACATCATAGGTAGTCGATATTGAAAAACTTGATAGTTTTAAGATTAGTCTACTATGACCAATGTGGACGTATATATATAAGTCACCCATTCCGGGGTTCTTTCTTGCATTACAACATAACACATAACAAAGCTAACATATAATTTAAGGACAAACTAACCAAACTAACATTTTTGCATTCATATTAGCATGTAGGTACATTATACAAGAAATAAAAGGCTATTTTATTTATTATTAGATTCCAAATTAAGTAAGCCGGCCGCACCACGCGTCATTTGTGTACCCCTGTCTAGTGCAGCGAGGAGACAAATGAAGCGGCCCGTCTCCCGGGAGACAGCGGAGCGGACACAATGGATTCCCGGAGATATAGCATTATTCGTATTATTTACCAGTTATTATATGGAGAAGAGCTCGGTGGCTCAGTGGTTGGGTCAATGGACTTGCTATACGGAGGTCCCAGGTTCGATTCCCAGCCAGGACAACCATCCTCGGTTTTTTCGACGGAAAACTCACATAAAAGACATTGCCACATTTCAATGGAGCCTTGCCCCACCTACAAAACTACGTGACCATTGAAGCTGTACCTATCATTTTGTTGGGGACTTATTACAGGTTTCATATTGCATAATCATAATCAGTATCATTTTCTACTACTCTCGCAACTACTATAGAAGAATAACAAAAACAATGAATAATTCGCTTCGATTTCTTACTATTTTCTGAATTCTTAATTAGGCTGTTTTTTTTTTCGACTCGCTAGATGTACAAGACTTTGTTTTAAACCAATAATTTTAATGAAAAACGGAGATATTTTTACATTTATTCGTTATTTTGTATATCTTGCGGTTAATGGTGGGGCAGAATCTGACATTGTCATTTACCGAGTGCACTCAAAACGGTTAAGGAAAAGTGCATGCCTTATAAGAAGAAAATCTAAGGCATGTGTAATCCGCCTATCCGCACTATGCCCGCATGGTGGATCATGGCCCGAGCTCCCTCGATGTAAGGGAAGGTCTGTGCCCGAGTACAGTGGGGATGATGTAAATGGAAGTTGGAAGCTCTCTAGCCCCAAATGGAGATGTTATACCTTGTCCCATTTAGCGGCGCCGGGTCGTCACCCTGTCCTTATACCACTGGGTGACCATAAACAACGGGTTCCGGATGCTCCATATAACATGCAAATGGCCCACAAGCCGTAGGGTCAACGGACCAAAGACGGCACACTGAAGCGATCGGTTAAATGACAATGCCAGATCCTGCCCCACCATCAACCGCAAGATGTACAAGATAACGAATAAATGTAAAAATATCTCCCTTTTTTATTAAAATTATTGGTTTAAAATAAAGTTTTGTACAAGTTGCGATTCGAAAAGAACATCTTAATTAGGAATTCAGAAAATAGTAAGAAACCGAAGCGATTTATTCATTGTTTTTGTTATTCTTCTATAGGAGTTGCGAGAGTAGTAGAAAATGATACTGATTATGATTATGCAATATGAAACCTGTAATAAGTCCCCAACAAAATGATAGGTACAGCTTAAATGGTCACGTAGTTTTGTAGATGGGGCAAAGCTCCATTGAAATGTGGCAATGTCTTTTCAAAACAATATACACTACTTACTGTACTTCGTGGTTAATTTCAGGAAAACTCCGCAGGTTCCAGAAATCTCCCCGTGACTTCAACTATCTTGCCATAAACGCTATGACAAGCAGTATATTTTATTTTTACGCGACTGCCCCAGAAGTAGGGTAATATTTTTCGAGTGTAAGTATGTATGTCCATTCCTTCCTGCCATCCTGTAGCCTAAACGGCTTGATGGCTGTTGGTGTATTAGGTATCGTTAGATTCGTCTTGATTACGGGAGTGTCATAGGGTATAAAAAATAATCAAAAGACGATATTTATTGATTATTTAACACTTTATTGTACGTTGTGTACAACAATAACAAATAAAAACTTAAAAATATAATTTTTACAAAGGGTGGAATTTTTTTTTTCAACCTTTTTTATTATTATTTTTTGAAATATAATCACTCTGTCGCTGGGCGATAATAGTGTCGTTCACCCTACCCGCGTCCAATTAGCACTTTTCGGCGGTGTTTTAACGCCTCGCGTGTTTGTCTTAGCATAAATTGCCGCCGAGCACACAGGCGTGCTAGGCACGCTGCTCTGCTATGCTCAGCACACCTATTCTGTGCTAGCCGTGATCGGTACAATGTCGGGAAGTAGGTAATTATTTTATTAATGGACTCGACAGTTCGTCATTTGCCAATGTCATGTTACAGAATAATCAAAATATCATATTGTCTTCTCTTCATCTTCGTCACACTGGACGAAGCAGCTCGACAGTCACGCTCACTCCCGAACTCGTAGCGGGACTCTTGACCATGGCGCCAAATTTCAGATCCTGCATGAATTCTCCAATAACTTCACCATACTGTCATTCGCGAACATTTTATGATTCATTTAACGTAGTACCTATTAAACACAAAATAACCATTGTAGACATTAAATTGAAAATTATCAAATAATTTCGCAATTAATTGTGATGATTACAATGGCCTCCTTGTGAGAGGCCTGCGTCCAGCAGTGGACTGATAAGGGCTGACGATGATGATTAAGTTGCATTAAAAGTACCAGGAGCCCATAGCTAATCCGGAGTCTCAATATGTCTCATTCAACACCTGATGTATCCATTCGGTCAGAAGCCCCAGCTCTTTAAGTATCACAAGTACCAGGACACTATGAGCCGCATGGAGTCTCATTAGCATGGTGTCTGTGGGGCGAGTGCGGCGCGAACACCAGCGTCGAGTGTCGCGCCTTGGGAGAGACCTGCGTCCAGCAGTGGACGGGCTGATGATTAAGTATCATTAGTATAACAAGGCTTTATTAGCACTATCAGACTAATATACCACATTACAATAAGGACAGACATTATGGGATAATAATATTTAATAATTTTATAATAGCAAAAGCACAGAGCACACAATAAACAAGTAGTAACCTAGCAACGTACTGCTGATGTCGTCACAATTAGAAGTACCAGGGCACTATGACACGCCTGGAGTCTCATTAGCATGGTGTCCAGCGTATGTCTGTGGGGCGAGTATCGCGCCTTGGGAGACTGCGTCCAGCAGTGGATTGATACGGGGCTGATTATGATGCCAAATTAGATAGAGTGAGTACTGTTGGAATAAGCGTAGGTTATTGACCGATCCGAACTGTATCAGAATATGTCCGTAGATCACGTTGACAACAGTGGAAAGCTGGTCACTATCCAAGGTAATTGATGACACACGCTTATTGGATACGTACGAGTGGACTAGTTACTGTCTTTGGTCGGTGAACTAACTTAAATGGAGATGTGAAAATTGATGCCCTTTTAAGAGATCTCCCTTTTAAAGATGTATTTTAGAGAGACAAAGAATAGGACATAGTTATAACATTTTGCAATGGGAGAATAGGAGCCAGCGTTCCTTAATTCGTTCCCTTATTATCAAATTGTAAAAAAGTATGTAATGTGTAAAAAAGAAAATGTTCGCGAATGTCGGTATGTAGGATTTTCCAGAAATTTAAGCAAGATCTGCAGTTTCGAGCTATAGTCAAGAGTCCCGCTACAAGCTCGGGAGTGAGCGTGACTGTCGAGCTGCTTCGTCCACAGTGACGACGCTACGGCGACTCCTCTGGAGGAACAGAGAAAACTATGATATCTTGAATATTCTGTACTATGACATTGGCAAAATGACGAACTCTGCTTTCTTCAGATCTCATCTCTCTCACACTGGTTTGCTGGTAGATAACTCTATCATAGAGTAATCACACCGTATGCACATTTAATTTAATTTCATATTCAATTTCAAAATGTTTTATGTACCTATTACCGGAAGCATGCCCGAAGGCAGTGCGTGTCGAGGCGCGGGGCAGGGGGGCAGGGGGGGGGGGGGTGCGCGGGCGCAGCTCCGGTAGCCGGCGGCAATTAGCGGGCACACGGGAACCACACGTGTGAACATGCACAGGGCGAGCCAGCAACGGAATGGATACAGGATGTCGACAGGCTCTTGGGCCGATAAGTGTTCGTGAATTGCATTTCTTCACTTATAACCTTTTTTAGAATTAAAACTAGTGAGCCATTACTACAAATTATTATGAACGGATATCACTCACTTATATTGTTGAAGTCGGCAATTGGACCGACAGTTTCGACACGCTCGCGGCGCCACTGTCGGTCTAATTGCCGACTTCAACAATATAAGTGAGTGATATCCGTTTATATATAATAACTTTTAACCTTACCTAGACTCTTATTTATAACTAGCTGTACCCCGCAACTTCGTTTGCGTAGAGGAGGAGGATGTAGGAGATCACGAGGTAGATCTTCCTCTCTGGATCCTTGTTTCCACATCACATACCGACATGGCTTATTATAGCCTATGAGCTGTCCGGATATTTCAGCTATCTCCTAGTGAAACTCCCATCAAAATCCCTTCAGTAGTTATGGCGTGATACTTGCACAAAGTCACAGACAAACAGACAAAAATTCTAAAAATGAGTGTTTTGGCATCAGTATCGATCTTAAACCATATTACAATTATTCTTTTCAAAACATATCCAATGTACAGACACAACTTTTTTACAGTCTTGTTATATGTATAGAATAGACAGATAAACACAAGACAGACTAAATAATCCAACTCAGGAATAATTTGAGGGTTGCACTGCATTATTTGACATCTTTAAGATTCGTCTACATTTTTGCCCTGAAATCAGTCTCCTTTTAGGCTTTCATCTTTGTTGTTTTCATCGTATTGCGCGTGCGCGGCTCATTCTCACTCGGGTGATTCATTAAGGCTGTTAACGACTCGCTAAAACAATTCGCTCATACCTACACGAACCGCGGGCTATTAATAGATGCACTTGTATTTTTAGCTCGACGGTATTGCTCGTGAAATCACCACACAATGCTACGTTGTAGAGCAAATGACAATGCCAGATTCTGCCCCACCATCAACCGCAAGTTGTACAAGATAGGTAACGAATAAATGTAAAAGTATCTCCGTTTTTTATCAAAATGATTGGTTTAAATTCAAGTTTTGTACAAGTTGCGAGTCCAAAAAACAGCCTAATTAAGAATTCTATAGGAGCTGCGAGAGTAGTAGAAAATGACTGATTATGATTATGCAATATGAAACCTGTAATAGGTCCCCAACAAAATGATAGGAACAGCTTAAATGGTCACGTAGTTTTGTAGGTGGGGCAAAGCTCCAATCAAATCTGGCATTGTCTTTTTATCAGAATCATAACTCTTTATTGTCGTACTTCGGCCAGAATAAGTTTGGCCATACGAAGGGGTACCGCAGCCGCTCTCTTGGGCATGGGAGCGACTTGGATGCAGTGTTCTACCGGCACAGCCCACTTCCCCCCTAGCCCTGTAACAGGAGTGCGCTCGTGTCTGCCCGCACATGAGCGCAACATTGCTTCGCGACACATCATCATCATCATCAGTCTATTTATATGTCCCCACTGCTCGGGCACAGACCTTCCCTTACAGCGAGGGAGCTCGAGCCATGATCCACCACGCGGACCCACTGCGGATTGGCGGATTTCACATGCCTTAGATTTCTTCTTCTTCTACGGCATGCAGGTTTCATCACGATGTTTTCCTTCACCGTTTTGAGAGCACTCGGTAAATGTACGTAAGTTTATCCGTCGAAAAAACCTAGGATAACTCATTGGTACATGGCTGCCCTGGCTGGGAATCGAACCTGGGACCTCCGTATTGCAAGTCCATTGACCCAACCACTGAGCCACCGAGCTCGTCGTGTCGCGACACATGATACCTAGAAATAGTATCGACATGGACGCATCTCTTTAATACAGCACCACTGTCCCCCGCTTCGTCTCTATGCGCTCATCGTTGACAGAATTTTTCGCGTTGTAATTTGTACCGATTTTATGTCTATGGGGTAAGTGGTCGTGACTATCTGTGATTGGTAGTCACAGGTAGAATACTGCGTCCAAGTAGGTACTCTTCTGAATTTTATTTTTTAAGTATATAATTTTTTGAATTTATATTTACACCGCTTTGCAAATAGGTGCCGACGCCGAGAAGAACAAATGGCAAAAAAACTATAAAAACAAACATTTAAAATTCAAACCCCATAACACCACCACAAACCATAGTCGCCATAACTCACTAACTAAACCGAATCGAATGCGACAAATCGCCAAAACAGGGAGTCACTCAGGGCGAAAATACAGGGGGCCACAATAAAATTAAGATTATCTCAAAAACTACTGGACCAATTTTCAAAATTTTTTTTTAATGACATAGTATTTATTATAAACTATGTAGTAATAAAAGAATTTTAAAAATCGGTCCAGTAGTTTTTGAGAAAAACTCAATTTTATTGCGGCCCCCTGTATTCTTGTCTATGGATGTAATACGCCGCGCCCACCTAGGGTTGTGCTCCCCTCAGCGAATAAATCACTTCCTCCATGATTTAATATTAATGATGTTTTAACCTTAGTGATTTATAGGGATTGGTCCAAGGGTTATAGAGATAGCGGGTTGTTTTTAACCAAAATTATTTCTAAATATAGTACGATCTAACATAAAGAAAAGTTTACAGGATTCTTATTCTTCTTGCAGTGCCTCTCCACTAATGAAGACTGGTCGTCAGCTCCGCATATCTCCCTGTCCTGAGCCAGTCGGAACAGCTCTTCGCCGCTGACTATCGCTGTCCACTCCCTTATATTGCGGAGCCACGATTTCTTCCTTCTGGCAGAACCCCCTCTCCCCCTCAACTCGCCTCTGCCCCTCAATCCTGCCCATCATTATGAGTTAGAGGAGTTAGTTCCTCTCGTGTCTCAGCACGTGTCTGAGGCCCACTTTTCTCCTCTTGATGGTGGTCATGAGTTCCCGGGATGTACCGGCGCGTCTCTCTCTCTCTCTTTTGTCAGTGTGTCTTGCCCACAATGACATACGCTACAGAAACGTGGACATTGATTAAAGATACCATGATAAAGATGAAGGTGGCGCAGAAAGCGATGGAGCGTGCTATGCTGGGCATAGAGTCTGGTCGATAGAGTACCCAACTCTACAAGTATCCGCCGGCGGACTAAGCTGGTGGATATTGGGGAAAGGATGGCTTTCCTGAAGTGGAGATGGGCAGGGCACGTTGCACGTAGAGACGACGAACGCTGGACGTACAAAGCTACAGTTTGGAGGCCACGGGACATCGCAGCGTGGGAAGACCACCGATGAGATGGTCTGACGGCTTATCCTAAGCATTCTACGGTAACACCACGTTGCAAAGGCCTCTAGTTTCTTGCGAAGATCTTCCTTTATGGTCCAAGCTCTACGTTAGGGGATTGAGGGTAGTCATTAAAGTAGAGAAACTACTGTTGGAATATCGCCACGAAATGGCGAGGTCCCTGATTCGAATCCCGGTCTAGATGAAAATATTTCTCCATTTATCATTTAGATTTCCGTTTCGCATAGCGCATATGCAAGAAAACATCAAAACGTTGACTATCGGCAAAGAGTCTTTTTTTAACGCAAGATTAGCGTAAGTTCGATCTTATAAACGTCAAATTCCATAGACCTTTGACAGTTGTAAAATAGCTCAAATGAAAAGTGTCTATGCCCCGCCTCTGCTTGTAGCCAGGGCCACCCCCAGGCGCCGGGTCGGGACCCCAGTTTTGTTTATTGCTAATAAGGTATCGTAAGCCATCGCGCGCCAAATTGCCTGTGTCTTGTGCACCGGGGGAGTTTACCGACACCATTTGCTTGCAAACAGTTGTGGAAAAACTTGGACCTTTTTCAGATTGGAAATTGGGTGGTTATAACGAGCTTTTTCAGACTTTTCACTGCTTTTTTTTTAAATTACCTACGATTTGTACTTTTTGTCGATCGTTTTTAAGTTTGATTTGAGTCGAAATAAGGTCTTTTCTTGTGGTTTAGCGAGCAAACCTATTAGTCAGAGTTTTTCACTGAGACTGCTGTCAAGCGACAACAACCGGGCGGGACCCACTGCTTGCCGTGCGCCCCGAGGCACGAAGGGGCTCAGATGAAAGTGTCACTAGCGGTCACCCATCCAGGTCCTGACCTCGCCCAACGTTCCTTTACTTGTACGATCGTTTTCAACGTGTACTCGCAACTGGACTACAAACCCCTTGAAATAAGATTTATAAGGTATATTAATGTGTAATAAATATTTTTCGACGTTAAGTTTGCGTGAAACGATACGCTGGCAATAATATAACTAATTCAATATGTAATACATAATTTTAGTACATAAATTGTGATCTTTCAAAGTTAATAATAAAAGCTTTTAAATTGAGGCGAGGCAGCCCTATCCCGGCTTCATCATCATCTTACATTTAGAATTAGAATTGAACTTGTCGATCTAAAAGTTAAACACGGTAATTCCAGTTTTAATTCCATTGGTATTTGGGTCATAATTCTTTACGGCTAGTGTGGCCACCGCCCCGGTTTGCCCAACAACCGGTCCTATATTTGCGCCCCCAGTTAGCGCCTCGCGCGTGACGACCGCGGGGCGCTAAAAGCAACGAGGCGCAAATTAATGCCTTGGGTGTATGTGGCCTTAGTACTTACGATAAAACTTTTACATGCAATGAATTTGATTGATAGTTTTATTAGAAATACAAGTTTATTTTATTCTCCCGTAGACAATTCTGTATGTTAAGAAAAAATTTAGTTGAGCTATTTCATAAACGAAATCGAGATTTTAGATTTAAAATTATTAATAATATCTTTCTATTTGCAACCCTTCCATTATTTATTGATTATGATATTTTAATGAAAAACTGAATAAGAAATTATTTCGGCTTAGTCGCAAACTCGCCCACAAAATAACTGGTCTGCGGGCGAGTTTCCCTTTTGTAAATTTTGACGTAGTAAACTGGCCCACATGCTTTAATGATACCGGGCGAGTTGCTTACGGGCGAAAATTACAATAGTACCTAATGTCGCCCAAATGTTGGATTCTATAACTTTTGATAGACACACCGTTGCCAAAATGACAAGAACCGTCAAGAATGACGAGAACTGTCAAAAATGACAAGAACTGCCCAAAAATTACAAGTTGGCTCGCGCCAAAGACTTATACTCACATGTATACACACACTTGAAAAACATAACTCTCCTTGCGCAGTCGGGTAAAAAGCACTTGGAAAGGCCCTGGAGGCCCATTTGCTGGCGATGCTCCTCATCCAAGCTCTTGACAACGAACACTCGTCCAGATCTCTTGGCTGGAGCGTCCTCGGCAATTGTCAGTCAGTCCAACGCCGTGCTGGCTGCGTTGTACGAGTAGACTGAAGTGGAAAGTATAAATATACGACGAGGTTTTCGCCCCAATTTATTTAGATTTTGAAACAGCCGTCCGACGGTCGTTTCGTTTATGAGTGTTTCGACAACCGAACTACTGAGACCTGCGGGGTTACTCTCACCTCTTATAGCGATCCAGTTTAGGTTCTAAACTGACAATTTGCTACAATGACGCGACGTCAAACATCATTCATTGTTTTTGTAGTCAGCGCATTGGTTTCTGACTGTAATGCTGTGTAAGATTTTTGTAAATAAATAAATTAAATTGTAGCAAATTATCAGTTTAGAAGCTGAACTGGATCGCTATAAGAGGTGAGAGTAACCCTGCAGTCTGCAGAGATCATAGTCTCAACAGTTCGATTAACCAAAAACAGACTGAAATATTTTAAAATTAAATATGAAATTGTGTAAATGATTGACCGAAAAAGTTATTATAATTAGATTGAAATTAATGATCAGAATTATTTAGTTATAGGTATTGTAATTTTTTATAATCTACTTATATTTTTTGCCTGCCGTTAAATTGGTGAAACATGGAAACACAATATGACATGTCAGCTTTTTATTTATGAAATGAAATGAAATGTTTATTGTTGTTCACAAAAATAGCATAAGACCATGATGTTCCTGGCTCCCAAACTAGGATTCCCTGCGCTATGGGAAGCCAGGTCTTTCGTCCTTAAGACTATTGCAGAGGTACCTCCCCGTCCATAATGTCATCCGGCTTGCTGCCCGCACCATGACGAAATACAAGCCATAAAGTTAAGTACAAATTTCAATCAAAAGTTGATATTTATCATAGAATAAAAGCAACTTCCAACCAGCCACATGGCGAGAATCGCGACATTCAAAACAGACAGGAGGCCCCTCTGCAACAGCCCCAATTTACCTTTTGTATGCACTAGTATAACATTTTGATTTAGTTACAAGTTAACAATCTTTTATTTATTTTATTAATGGATTCGAGATTTGCCAATGTCATGTTACAGAATATTCAATATATCATATTCTGTCTTCCACCAGAGGAGTCGCCGTAGCATCGTCACTCTGGACGAAGCAGCTCGACAGTCTCGTTCACTCGGAACGGGACTCTTGCTTGATAAAAGCTTGATACTTCAGATCTTGCTCAAATTATCCAATAAATTCACCATACTGTCATTCGCGAACATTTTCTGTTTAATTTAACGTGATATTAAATACAAAATAACCACTGTAAACATCAAAAAAAATTATCAAATAATTTTGCAACCGTCGTTTCCCTCATTTCAAAAGGCCTCATGTCAGCTTATTTGCCATGTTTCTAGCAAACCGTTTCATTGCTCAAATCGGTCCGGACGTAAGCCCGTATGTTTCCAAATCCAGCGAAACTGTAATTAATTGGTCAAGTCCCGAGCGGCCATCTTGACGTCTGGGGATTGACATCGATCTGGGAGTCACGACGCTTTTAATTATTCTGGGAACATCTGAAACAAATGATTTAACCGTAGTGCCAAGAAAGAAGTCATAGTACTCGAATTTGGTGCCTGACCAATATACAAAATGTTAGAGTTTTCCAATAAGTAATGTTTTTTGTTTGTTTTTAAAATGTATTTATTGCCAGAATTACATTAAAACCTATAACCTAGTGTACTAGGTTAACCTGGTGTACTAGGGTTCAACAGTTTTTCAGTCTAAGCCTATTTAATAACTTTGGCAAACATTGTAATATAAATTAATACATTACAAATTTTGATGGATAAATACATACATGTTTTATATAGACTGATTATTAAACATAAAACAATTAAGAGCCTTCCATGAGCCAACTAGCGCCGCCAATCTTAAAAAAAGAATATCTTCTAATATAATCAATTTTATTAAAAAAAGCTATTTGCAAAATGTTTGTTACGATAAATACTATTTTTTAAATGCTTATTTATAACGTGATTCAATTTCGGTAAGTTGTAGTTCGCATAATTGCGAAAAACGGCCGTTTTTGGCACATTTGTGAACTACAACTTAGCTTGTCGCAATTATGCCATGTATTGTATATTGAAAAATAGTATTCATCCTATAAAAAATAAAAATTAACTTCAATAAAATATGATAATATGTCCACTTTGAGTAGCTGACTTTTTTACTTGTAGCTAAGTAAAAAGAGAGAGAGAAAAGAGTTTTCCAATAATGTAAGAGCAGTAACTATCGAACTCGATTCAAGAGTACTTACAGAGCTCAGGGGCCTTACCATGAACTCTTATAGCAGGATTACTTCAATAATACTTTATTATTTCGTACCATGACGTCCTTAATAAGCTTACTTTAAGGTCATCATGATACGAAATCTCTTCATGCACGCTCGTCGGTCTGTAGTAGACCGCACTTGCCTTTTTTTTTCAAGACGTTGCCAATTTGGTCGACGTACGTTATCCTCGGTCTACCATTACTCATAAACAGTATATTTATATGTCCCCACTGCTCGGGCACAGACCATCCTTTACATCGAGGGAGCTCGGGCCATGATCCACCACGCGGACACACCTACCATTCTTCTTCTTCTTGGGGGTTGCCTCTCCAACTAGTGAAGGTTGGCAATCAGCTCATCATATTTGTACCTATCTCTCACGAGGCGGAACAGGTCTGCGGCGCTCGCGATTCCAGTCCATTCCCGGATGTTACCACCTACCATTAGTAAAATTAAATAAAATGTACGTAGAAAAGAACAGAAATCCTCCCTGTTTCTAAACAAAGCTGCGTTGTACAATATTACCTTTCATTTAAGGCCGAGTGCAGACTATGGCGCGTGGCGCGCAGGTGGCGACCGACGCACGCGCAGGGTTGGGCGGAGTGCTCCACTTGGAGCTTAGAATTTATGCATATTTTTATTCCAATTTTTTTGGTTATTACAATTTTATATTTACAGTTGGTCAAGAAATCAGGAGTATGTCGATGTATGGGCATAGTATTTTATGAATGGTCAAGAAAAGTTGGTCCCTAAATCTCTTTTCGTCAGAGAAAAGTTACGGGATTGAGTTGCGTTGCATGGAATCCTCGGTGCGAGAGTCCGACTTCACCGTTTTTTTATTCTCCTTTAATTTGACAAGAACTTAAGAAGGCTTCTTGAATAATTTTATCTGAGTGGGACTCTACAATGTAGTACAAAGAGGAACAATCCTCTTTATAATGCATCAAAGGTGCATTTAATAGTAAATTGATTGATGTATATTGGGCGAGGGGGCATCATTCAATTCCGCATCGTCATACCAACGTTACTGAGTCATTGGAAAACTTACTCTATGCTCTTTATCTTCATTGTTTTAGAGACTATTTTATTCTGATGAACGAATTTACAGAATTACTATGTTTGTAATTGTAGAACAAGACAGCATTAATTTTGCAATTGATTGACTTCCACTATAACGTCTAACGCTTTGGAAATAAAGATTATTTTATCTTGTTTTTTGATCAAAATACCAGCATTTTAATTTGGGTGTTTGTCCAAAAGTTACGTATATGAATAGTGTCTGTCTGTCTGTCTCGCGTAAGTTCTCATGAGAATGCTCTGTAATTACAGAACATTGTATCGTTTGATTTTGATATTATTTGACGTGCGAAAGGTAGCTTAGTTTCATCTATTTTCAATTAGTATTATACATTTATTACAAATACGTTAATTGAGGTATAAAAAGCATTATAAACTAATATGGCTATAAACTAAAGGTCTTAAATAAACATATTTATTTATTTATTTTATTAATGGACGCGACAGTTCGTCATTTGCCAATGTTATGTTACAGAATATTCAAGATATCATAGTCTTCTCTTCCTCCCTCGCAGTCGCCGTAGCGTCGTCACTCCGGACGAAGCAGCTCGACAGTCACGTTCACTCCCGAGCTCGGAGCGGGACTCTTGATAATTGCTTGAAACTTCAGATCTTGCTCAAATTATTCTGTCGTAGAACCGACAACCGATGGGGGATATGCGTTCTCGAATGGAGGCCACGACAAGGTTAACTTGGGAAGTGACGAGGAATTTGAGCTTAAAATGGCTAACCTTTTTATTAACTACTTAAGGGCCTTCCATGAGCCAACTAGCGCCGCCAATCTTGAAAAAATAATATCTTCCAATTTTATTAAAAAAGCTATTTACAAAAAGTTTATTAGGATGAATACTATTTTTCAATATACAATACATGGCATAATTGCGACAAGCTAAGTTGTAGTTCACAAATGTGCCAAAAACGGCCGTTTTTCGCAATTATGCGAACTACAACTTTCCGAAATTGAATCACGTTATAAATAAGCATTTAAAAAATAGTATTTATCGTAATAAACATTTTGTAAATAGCTTTTTTAATAAAATTGATTATTTTGGAAGATACCTATTATTTTTTAAGATTGGCGGCGCTAGTTGGCTCAAGGAAGGCCCCTTAAACAATTAATAATATTATTAGAAAACATAAATAATTACATAACAAAATTGTCTGTTCCCAGGCTGTCAAAGTCAGGTCAATTTTGGTCGCAAATTAAATAAGGGCGTTTACACACAGCGGGACAAAACGCGCGCGTGTCTCTTCGAGGCGGTTTTCATTCTACAGTAACCATACAAGTTTATTAGGCAAAAGTAACATAAGCAGACAGGGAATACTTTACTTGATAAAGAGATGCGATCGTTTATAATTTATTTACATTTATCGATCAATAGAGGGATCGATATAAAATGGATGAAAAGTCGAATATTATTTGGTGAAAGGGAAAAATTGTTTATACAAATATAAATTCACACCTGATTCCAGCAAGAGTAGGCTGTGACGATGGACTTTTCCATCTGCTACGATCCAAAAAACTAAATTTGTTCAGTTAGGTACATTGATCTCCTATAAACAACTAGATACACAAAGGTCTTACTAAAACAATTTAAAAAACGTCCAAATAAGGGTCCATTGTTAACGTCCAAATAATGGCTACGTCCCGTTTCGACAACTTCCCATTTCGACAACCTCATATTATACCTACCAAAAAGTAGCGTTTCGACAACTTTTTATGTTCCATACATTGAGTCCCGTTTCGACAACTTTTGAGTAATAACATACTTTGCTTTCCCGTTTCGACAACTTTTATTTGAAGTGAGTACAGTCAGGTAAACAAATGATATCCTGTTTTATTTATAAAAAACAAGTAATCTATCATGGGCGGCGGATGGGGTTCGGAACCGTTCGAAAAATCATATTATTAAAGATTTCATTTTAGAACAGCAAATTACCAGGAGACCAGAATTTTAAAGAGGTGGGCATGGTGATTATTTGGTCGGGCGCGTTTGAAAACCCTAATTGAAGAATTTCATTGTAGAGTAACAAAGTACCAGGAGACCAGGTGTCTCGAAGAGGTGTACTGTTTGTAATTAGGTGGTCGTGCCATAGCTTTCTAAGGTTTACAACTAATAGTTAATATATTTTTAATCATAGGTAGAATAGTCGGATTTGACTGTAAGATAAGCAGATAAATCAGATTATGAGTGTAATATATTCGTATAAACGTTCAGCAATGCCTCTCAGTAAAATGTATGAAAGGTTTCTAAAAAAATCAAAGTGCGGTTTGACTATTTATTAAAATAATTTTACATAAAAATCACAGGTTATGGAGGGACATTAGTACTTATAAAGTTTCTTACAAAATCAACTCAACAATACTCAAAACTAAGGAATAGCTGCTGATTTGGTGCATGAAAAACAGTCTTTATCTTGAACCTAACAACAAAAGAAAAATAACATGGAGTGATTATATCTGAAGTTTCCTCCTCTTGTTCCTAGGATAAGTTTAATTACAAAAATTAGATCTACTATAGTTTGATTCAGAATTCGGCGGAGTAATCTGAAAAAGTGCTAAAGAAAGGAGGCATTGTATAAATTCCTCTCTGCCTGCCACTGACAGATCATTCCGTTTCATTCTTAATGCGTGATTAAGAATATATATTATAAACTTGCAGTAAGAACGATTTGACCATAAACTAAACAATTTATATTGAAGGACCTGTGATTGTGTTTACAAAAGTTAACGAGATTATACAATATTTATGTGCATTGAAATTATTATTAGGGAATTATCTGTGGTTTGTTACAAAATTGTATATCACACAGGAATTATGACTTAATCCACCTTTGTATACAAGAAATCCTACAAAACAGTCGAATTTGGTCACCCAGCATTATTCTCAAACCTGCCGACTAAAAAGAGAGCGCGTTTTTTTTTAAATTATTTGGATTAGCGCCATCAGCCCATCTGGCAATTGAATTAGCTAACACTTACTCGTTTGAAGACTCAGCGTTAGATAAAAACGTCTCCTTTAACGTTAAGTAGGATCTCAAGAGTTTTTTCATTGACTGTACCGTACAAAAATAACAATAATATTAAAGTTGTCCAAACGGGAATAAATGTATGAAGAAATAAAAAGTTGTCGAAACGCTACTTTTTGGTAGGTATAATATGAGGTTGTCGAAATGGGAAGTTGTCGAAACGGGATGTAGCCCAAATAATGTCCAATAATTAGATAAAACGAGAATTACCGTGTTAAACATTTATTATTGATGTCTCGATATTTCGACAGCATTGCAGCCATCATGGTTACGAGCAGACTGAGTACTCCCGTTTTATCTAATTAATATGTATACAAACCGTGAACGTTTAAAAAGTGAATGTCCAATAAAGCAAATGATCCATTCATCCGTTTGGACCTTCTTTGCGCTCGGACATTTTTAGAAGGCAGACTGTGTATCTAGTTGTTTATAGGAGATCAATGGATAAAATTTCGTCTGCTCGTGACGATAAGAACTGCTCAAAGGTGCCTGGAAATTAACAGTTGCTGAACCGCTTTATAGCAAAGTCCAGCGAAACTGGAAACAACTACCTATCTTTAATTTGCGTACTGCCACGATTCTCTTACTCCAAAGTGAAAAAGTACCAGAATAGCCGCCTGACTTCCTTACTTAAAACTAAGTGCCCAAAATAAGACTGCAGGGTCAATGGCCCATGACGTTTTCGTACAAAGCCGAGCCTAAAGCCAGGTCACACTGACTCGGCGCGTTTATTATTGGAGCAAACAATAGGGCGCGTCCACACCGCACGGCGCCCCGCCGCGTTAATGACCTTGCAGACGGGCGCGATAAATAGATATTACGAGACAGCGGACCGCCCGTCGGTACGCGCGGGTTTGCCTTACTCACCCCATGAAAATTGGTTTTAGGTGCAATATTTACCAAAAAAAATTGATAATGAGTTTAAATTGTTACTTTGAAGGTGGTTATTTGAAAGGTTCCCTGAAATATGAATTTGCATAATTTTAATACTTAGCTTTGAGTATTCGCCTGGATCTACTTCAAATGTATCATTAGTTGTCTAATTGGTAACTTGCTATGTATCTAGTACCTATATTCGATAATAACTGCTGAAATAGCCATTGACGTCTCTTCAAGATGAGTTGGCATATGGATCCTGCCGAAGAGACCAGCGCGGCGTGGCGACGGCGTGGCGAGGGCGTGGCGACGGCGTGGCGCGTTACATACAAGTCATGTTACGGGTGCAGCTCCACAACACAGGGAATCCTAGTGTGGGAGCTAGCGTACTTCAATAGCACGACTTGCTAAACAGGATAACCTAACTTATATAAGCCTACGCCACACCGGTTCCGCATGAGGGATAAACTTACTAACAATAGTAATACGTACGTACTGTATAGTTATTAAGTAATCATTGTATTATCATTATTTTAAAAGATGTGTTGCTGAGAGTTTTTTGCCACTTTTTCTCCTCAGCGTTGGCACCTTTTCCTTGCAAAGTGGTGTAAATGTAAATTCAAAAAATATATTGACGTGCAAAAATGTACTCAACGTGCTTACTTGCAATAAAGAAATTTGACTTTGACCACTATGTAACTACGTGCTTTTTATACATGTAACATCTGATCCGTCAATAAACATGTAATAAGTCCCCAACAAAATGATAGGTACAGCTGCAATGGTCACGTAGTTTTGAAGGTGGGGCAAAGCTTCATTGAAATGTGGCAATGTCATTTGACTTTGACTTTTGATTACAGTTAAAAATTCAAAGCAAAAAATATTACTTTAAATCCCCAAAGTATATGTCATTGGGGTGTCCCATTAATAAAACGATTATTAAACAAATACCATAGTTCACATTGACAGGTGAGTCGCTCAAACAAATCAATTACCTCCCGTTGACAGGCAAACAGTTATTAGTGGATTATCGCTGCGTGACGTCACGGCACGCGCGTCGCACGCGCCGCCAGTTAGCGCGTGTGCACCGGCCTTATGCAGTTTACAATATTGTCTACGTTTATTATAGTGGAGATATATTGAAGGTGAAGTGATTGATAGGTATTGCATTTAGAATCAGAATTATAAGTATCTCTTATTTTTATTATTATTAATGGACTCGACAGTTCGTCATTTGCCAATGTCATGTTACAGAAAATTCAATATAGTCTTCTATCTTCCTCCCTCGCAGTCGCCGTAGCGTCATCACTCTGGACGAAGCAGCTCGACAGTCACGCTCACTCCCGAGCTCGTAGCGGGGACTCTTGATAAAAGCTTGAAACTTCAGATTTTGCTCAAATTATCCAATAAATTCACCACACTGTCATTCGCGAACATTTTCTGATTAACTTAACTTGATATTAAACACAAAATAGCCACTGTAGACATTATAACAAAAATTATCAAATAATTTTGCAACCGTCGTTTCCCGCCATTTTCAAGACAACCTTATTGCGAGTTAAAAAAATGCACTACAGAATTTTTGGGGTTCCTTACATCAAGAGGAAAAAAGGAACCCTTATACATATGATCACTTTGTGGTCCGTCTGTCCGTCTGTCTGTCCGTCGGTCTGTCAAGATCATTTTCTCGTGTTACTTAGGAATTACGTAGGTGATGGAAAACATCGTGAAGGAATCTCATGCCTGAAAAAATTTCAAGGCATGTGTAAGTCTAGAGACACATTATGCGGAAAGTACGCGACGGAATTCACAAACCTCAAGTCAAAAACAGAACTTCTGCTTATAGCTGTAACGCTGCTTTCAGTCTGGCAGGAATGAGTCCGGCGTCGAAACAAAAGCGGGTCACCGCTACAGGCTAAAAGCAGCGTTACAGCTATAAGCAGAAGTTCTGTTTTTGACTTGAGGTTTGTGAATTCCGTCGCGTACTTTCCGCATAATGTGTCTCTAGACTAACACAACCAATCTTGTCGGTTGTACTTTGATAGTGGGTCAAAAGTCCATTGATTCATTTAGATCAAATTCTAATTCTGAAAAGGTGCGTGAATCTACTGCTAACTTTACGTAGGTAGTCTAAAGGTGACAACAACGCTTTAGGCTCTACAATAGGCTTTTAAGATACCAATATAGTATTAGTATTACCCTCAATAATATCGTTGTAAAGCTGTAACCCGATTATGCTCCCATAAGCCACGCGCTGCCTCGCGCCACAATGTTCCCGAAAGCCCCCGGCTCCGAACATACTGCTGCATACAAACTGCCCGTAACTAGCGCCGCTAAGGCAGGGCTCGAAAAGTCCCGAATTTTACGGGACAATCGCAATATCCCGGATTATTTATTTATTTCAAATTTGTCCAACATAACGGGTTGCCCCAAGGCGTAGGACAGTCATACTTCCTTACATTATATGTAAAATAACGTAAGTGCTTAGAATATTAATTATACAATAGACGAATGCAATTTATAGTTCTTCTCACAAAACATAAATCATCATCATCAGTCCGTCTTTTCTTTTCTCGTCTGGTTTAGTGACCGAAACTATTGTCAGAGTTATTCAGGCCGCCCGTAGGCCTCTGACGTGGCCTGACGACTGCTGCCGAGCGACAGCAACCGGGACCAACTGCTTAACTTACTTTCCGAGGCACTGAGGGACTCAGATGAAAATGTCAAGCAGTCAAGGTACTGACCTCCAGGTACTGACCTCACCCAACGTTGCTTAACTTGTACGAGCGATTGCACCTGGACTACGAGCCCCTATCAGCCCGTATCAGTGCACTGCTGGAGTGGGCCTCTCGCAAGGCACGACACACGACGCTGGTGTTCGCGCCGCACTCGCCCCACAGACACCATGCTAATGAGACTCCAGGCGGCGCATAGTGTCCTGGTACTTGTGATGATACTTCATCATCAGCCCGTTCACTGCTGGACGTAGACCTCTCCCAAGGCGCGACACTCGACGCTGGTGTTCGCGCCGCACTCGCCCCACAGACACCAGGCTAATGAGACTCCAGGCGGCTCATAGTGTCCTGGTACTTGTAATGATACTTAAAGAGCTGGGGCTGCTGACCGAGTGGACACAGCAGGTGTTGAGTGAGACATATAACTTCAGGCCCAGCTAAAATGTTGTTCTCGCTTTTTTGTAAAATTTAAGTAGAAGAGTTTAGAATAGGTACGGTCGAAGACAGAAAGGTCCTTACGGTCGTCGTGAAAGTAGAGTTTTTAAGGTTGAGATTTTCTCAAAAACTACTTGACCTATTTGCAAAAATTCTTTCACTGTTTGATAGATAAAAGAAAAAAACTATGTAACTGAAAAATATATATTAAATTCGGTCCGGTAGTTTTTGAGAAAATCTCATCCTTATTGAGGCCCCCTGTATACTTATCTCTGTCTTCGATGGGATTGACATTGTCACTATGTGTACAAATATCTAAATCAATGTAGAAAAAAATGTCCCGCAATTGTCCCATAATATTTGTCCCGATCCCAAAAACATGATCCCTCTCTCCGCGACACATAACTCAAGCATTAGACTCTGATTTATAAAACGGGCGCGCTATATCGCGGGCAAAAAATCCGCGCCCCAAGTCCCGGAATGCCCCGAATGGTGGGGGCTATGTCCCGCCTGGTAGGGCCGTGTCCCGGCTTAGGTTAATGATGCTTTAATGCGTTACTGTTTATGTTGTCAGCTTTACTGTTGTAAATATTATTTATTGTCCCGGATAACAGTGAAAGTATTTGTGCGATCGCAAAAAATATGATACCAATATTTTTTTAGCGAAAAGTATGATATTATCACACTTTTAAATGATGGAATATTTTTTAAATGATAAAAAAATTCTAGCTAACTTGAACTTGCGACATTGTCATACCGTGACAACATGGTCGCAGGTTCAAGTCCTGCCCACGGTTAGTTCATTCTTTATTGTTCCCCGAGCATAGCATAGTGCATTAAACTAATTCTGATGATGAAATCAATTAAAAAATTGTAGTCGCAAAAATAACGGTTATTATGATATGTTGGAGTTTTCGACTAATTAGTACTTATATGCATGATCTGCACAAAGTCAAGAGTCCCTCTATTGTTCCCAAAAGCTTTCTTTACTCAGGACTCGGGGCATGATCCACTATGCGAGTCCAGTGTTGCTCTGGACGAAGCAGCTCGACAGTCACGTTCACTCCCGAGCTCGGAGCGGGACTCTTGATAAAAGCTTGAAACTTCAGATCTTGCTCAAATCATCCAATAAAATTCACCATACTGTCATTCGCGAACATTTTCTGTATAATTTAACGTAATATTAAACACAAAATAACCACTGATAAAATGAAAATTATCAAATAATTTCGCAACCGCCGTTTCTCGCGATTTTCAAAAGCCAATTTTGAATCTTTCTAAATAACGTCCCATTACCAGTTCCGTATAAATACTATGCGTTACAGTACAGTAGGGTAGGTAGCCAAGTAACAAATAACAATATATTAGGTCTCTGGGGAGCGCGAACAGGGCTTAGCTCTCACAGAGCCGACCGCTACGTAGAGCTGGCTGTTACGGGAAATATATCGATAATTATGTCGATAAAATCTTATTTTGCTGAATAAATTCAGCTTTATTCAATTCAATTTTTTTTTAACCATTTCTAAAACCATGTTTATTCATCTATTTTCATTCTTGAATATACATACAATACAACAATACTTTTTCGGGATACAATACATGTCATAATAAAAATTCAACTAATAATAAAAAATTAAAATTAAAGATAGAAAACCTGCCCCAGGTCCCCCACTATAGGCAGCGTGCCCAAAAGGCTGGCAGCGTTGCCCCGCTGTATCGCGAGGCTGATACGTTGTTCATTCAAATTCAATTCAAATATACTTTATTTGCACACAAATGAAAATACATCAGTTACATATAAAACCAAAGTTAGCTAGTGTACAAACAGGCGGCCTTATCGCTTTAAGCGATTTCTTCCAGGCAACTTTATTATTGATAAAGTGAAAATATTTACCTATATTTTCACTAGTTACCATGAAGTCTTATAGCAGGATTACTTCAATAATACTTTGTTCTTTCGTACCATGACGACCTAAATAAGTTTACTTTGAGGTCGTCATGATACGAAATCATCAATATCATTCTATTTATCTTGCCCGTCTGCTCGGGAATAGACCTTCCCTTACATCGAGGGAGCTGGGACCATGATCCAAAACGCAGGCATCTAGTGCGGATTGGCGGATTTCACATACCTTAGATTTTTTCTTCTTCTACGGCATGGAGGTTTCATACATTGATACGAAATAACAAAGTATTATTGAAGTAATCCTGCTATAAGAGTTCATGGTAAGAGGGCAGGCGATGTTAAATTATTGTCTAACGCCTTGTAGTAATCGTCGCTTGGTCAGCTCCGCGACGTTATGTCGATCGCTGACGCTGCGCGTGCTAGTTGTCCAGTCGAACTGACTAAACTAGGAATCGTGTGAGCTGTTTGTTGAAAATAGTAAATACTAACCATCTAAATAATACATAACCTTCATTTCCTAACTTGAACAAGCGCATTGATTTGTACGAACAACAGCAGATCAATATTATGGTAACACTTGCAGTACGATTTTAACTCTTACGACGCAGATAATAAGAACGGTCCAAAGTGTTACACTTTATCTGCTTTAATGTGTACAACTATAGGTAATGCTGTAATAATATTTTTCAATACATAAAATAATATTTCGATATCGACATTGTATCCTGCCTGTGATCCTGTCCCATCACTATGCGGGTAAACTTTATGCGGCCGACGATTTAACCGCGCGAAAGAAATATTCATTTCACAATGAAATATTCCATCTCTTTCTCCCTCAGACACTTACTCTTTCCTCCGAATATTTTTAATATCAAACTCTACGTGTGGTTGCTAAGTAACCGCAAGTGCAGCTACAACCGTTACACACTATTTTTTTTTATTTTTTTTATTTTATTTTATTCAGGATAACAAACAATTACACAATGTGTCTTATATAAAAGTAAGATACTTAATACTAATTAGTAATTGTGTAACCAGCATCGTCATCCACAACATAATTTTAAAAAGATACCTAGTTGACAGTAACACAAATTATGATTCATAATACAAATAGATTGTTACAGCAAAAACCTGGATGTGGTATTACAATAAATTGTTTGAAAGTGCTTTAAATACCTGTTTCTTGAACAAACCGGCGGACAGATTGAAAATATCAACATCATAAAGATATGTGTTATAAGTATTACTCATGCGCCACAGAGGCGCACGCTTACCGGCATTGGACTTGCAAGGCTTGAGCGCAAACAAGCGATGAGGACATGTATCTCTAATACGTTGAGAACACTATGGCTGTTATTCATAAATCTAGCTAATCCCCACTTTCCTTAAGGCGCTGTCATGAGCCAACTAGCGCCGCCAATCTTTAAAAAATAATATCTTCCAATATAATCAATTTTATTAAAAAAAGCTACGTTCACATTGTTTATTGCTATAAATATTATTTTTTAAATGCTTATTTGTAACGTGATTCAATGTCGGTAAGTTGTAGTTCACATAATTGCGAAAAACGGCCGTTTCTGGCACATTTGGAGGCCCTTAAATCGTGTTGCTATCCCTTTCACATTTCTATCATATCTATAAATTGTAACTAGGTGTTGCATGGTGCGCGGGCCGCGCGCGGCCCGCGAGACTGCTTTGTTTTCGTGTTGTAGGCGCCGCAACTAAATAAACATTATCCGGATTGTTCGCTGTGCAAATAATTCGTGCAAGCCATGCACTAATTATATCAAGCACCGCCCGAAAGTTGCAAGTTCAAAACTCTGTGAAAATCATTTATTTCGAAAATAATTTTCTCATTTAAATTAAGTTTTTTTTTGTGATTTTTAAAGCAAGCAACGCTCGAAATGCCCGTATGCCAGAAACTTAAAGAAAGTTTTTCGAAACCCAAACGTTGCTAGCTGTACACAATTTCCATAACTTTGTTCATAATTCGAAAGGCAAGGGCTTTCAGCCTTTGGTAGCGTGGGGACGCTCCGGGCTTCGCCCTTCGCGGAGCTCGGCCTGCGGCCTCGCAAAAGTTACTTGAAATATGGGAGGGTTGTTTCTGCTTGAGAAGGGGACGCTTCGGGCTTCGCCCTACGCGGAGCTCGGCCTATGGCCTCGCCGCCCGGCTCGGCCTTCGGCCTCGCAAAAGTTACTTGAAGGGTAGGGAGTTTTTTTCTGCTTGGCAATGGGACGCTTCGGGCTTCGCCCTACGCGGAGCTCGGCCTACGGCCTCGCAAAAGTTACTTGGAATGTGGGGAGTTTTTTTCTGCTTGGCAAGGGGACGCTTCGGGCTTCGCCCTACGCGGAGCTCGGCCTATGGCCTCGCAGCACGGCTCGGCCTTCGGCCTCGCAAAAGCTACTTGGAGGGTGGGGAGTTGTTTCTGCTTGGCAAGGGGACGCTTCGGGCTTCGCCCTACGCGGAGCTCGGCCTACGGCCTCGCGGTGTTCTAGCGCTTCGGGCTTCGGCCTCGCGGGAGGGTGCTCGGCCTTCGGCCTCGCTATAGTTACTGATAGATATTTACCGCACGCCAGTAATCCTTTCGTTTCGTATAGGAAAATATATGGAAAAAATATTATGGTTTACTGCTCGTCCGCCATTTTGTTTTTCCCAAAAATGACAATTTTCTGGTATACTGCATCATATGTGCTACGAAGTGGAATTGGTTGGATATTCCTCATGCGCTCGTGCTAGGCCAGCTAATTCGTCAAAGTTTGGTCTGAAATGTCCAAATTTTCAATCGGCTATATTTCCGCCGCCATTTTGTTTTTCTTTTGTTTTGCAATTTCATCACAAAGTAGGTCGACCATGTGACGCGTGTTCCAAATTTGAACGAAATCGGTTGGAAAATGGCGAAGATGGCATCACGTGACCCGCCGCCATTTTGTTTTTTTCACTTCCCTATAGTTTTCCTCTGGTCCAATCACTAAACTATACAACTCCCCCCTACATCACTTTCACCTCCGGGAACTCCTTCAGACTAAACGGGCGTGTCAATCAGTGAGTCAGTCAGTGAGTGAGTCAGTGGTAATCGAGCTATATAGTGTAGTAATAACACAAAGAGATTTGTTATAAATGAACTTGAATAATCAAAAAGACATTGCCACATTTCAATGGAGCTTTGCCCCACCTACAAAACTACGTGACCATTGAAGCTGTACGTATCATTTTGTTGGGGACTTATTACAGGTTTCATATTGCATTATCATAATCAGTCATTTTCTACTACTCTCGCAACTCCTATAGAAGAATAACTAAAACAATGAATAAATCGCTTCGATTTCTTACTATTTTCTGAATTCATAATAAAGCTGCTTTTTTGGATCGCAACTTGTACAAAACTTTATTTTAAACCAATAATTTTAATAAAAAACTGAGATATTTTTACATTTATTCGTTATCTTGTGCAACTTGCGGTTGATGGTGGGGCAGAATACGGCATTGTCATTTTAATAACCAAACAAAACTAAAAACGCCTTGACATTTGTTGACTTCTTGTACAAGTAAAGTCAATTAAACGGTATTAATAATTCAGTGCTATCACACCCCGAGTATGAATATACTGGCTGGGGTGCGCGAGCGGGCAGAGCCGGACTAAGGCAGCGCGGGGCCCGGAACAAATTCTGTCAAGAGGCTTTCTTTTAGTTTGTTGAAAAAAAATGTTTGATCTGTCTCCCTGTGACTGACGGAATCGAACTTTTTATTGCTGACTGGCAGGAATAATCCACATCATACTGGGGCCCGGACTGTCACAGAATGGGTGCCATCGGACGGGCGCCGGCGTCGGGGCAGACCTCGGCGTAGGTGGAGAGACGATGTCGTTAGATACAGGGATGGGTGGCTGGAAGAGGCTCAGGACAGGGATGGATGGAAGAGGAGGGGGGAGACCTTTGCCCAGCAGTGGGACAATTTATAGGTTAACAAAAAAAAATACTGGAAGTAATAGCGTGGCCAGCGTATTACTCTCCAATGATAAAACACTTCGTTGAGCTGTTGATCAGAAAAAGCTAATTTGTTTCGATCGGCACCGCAACGAAGCATAACCAAATAAACACTCAAGGTTACTAGCAATAATATTTAAGATGATTTGCTAACAAAATAAGAAGTTATCATTAAATATAATTTTTTTATGCAAATCATGTATTTGAATAGCGACATCCGCATACAAATACTTTTATCAACTACTCAAAGGTTGACTGGAAGAAGTCCCCTGTGCGGGATATATCCGCCTTTGTACAGTCGACAGCAGATCAATGGTAACACTTGCAATACGATTTCAAGTCTTACGACGCAAATAATAAGAACTGTCGAAAGTAAAAAGTGATCTGTTGTCGACTGTACTAATGTGGTTTCTGTCTGTATTTATTCCAGTGTTACTTTTGTAAAGTTTTGTACAATAAAGCGTATACAAAAAAAATGTTCTAGTTCATCAAGATGAAGTAATTTAGACGTTCTTGGTCCATTTTTATGATCAGGCGTAGATGCGTGGGGCCCCTAATGCTCGGGGCCCCCAATGCGCGGGGCCCGTAACAATTGCTACTCTACGTAGCTAATCCGGCTCTGGACGCGTGGTGCGGGGTGCGAAGTTAAAAACCGTGTAAGTTTATTACAATGCCGACAATACGATGGGGTGCGCTACACTGCCGGACAATGTTGTTGTATCACTTTGACTTATTTATAACTAGCTGTACCCCGCAACTTCGTTTGCGTAGAGGAGGAGGATGGAGGAGATCAGGAGGCAGATCTTCCTCTCTGGATCCTTGTTTCCACATCACATACCGCCTTTCTTAATTATTATCGATAAAAGTACTAGATAAGATACTTAGTAGGGACGTCAACATTATCCGAGGGGGGGGGGGGGGGGGCAGCTACCCTCCCCTGACCCTACCTGGGTACGCCCACCAACATTTTATTTATTATGTAGATACCTACCTATTACTACATAATTTTCATTATAACAATTGAAATTTAATCAATACTTTACGACCACAACTGCCGGACAATTCACGAAAAAAATGTACAAAATATAAAAACTACACATAATAAATAATAATAAAATTACTAAAATCTAATATTAAAACTAACCCAACCCTCTCAATGCATACCTATATTCAATAGATAGATATACTTATTAGAATAACCAAAATACCATGTTGTTATATATTTTTATATAGTGAATAAATAAATTAAAAAAAATATTAAAACTAAAAACTAAAACTACCTATAAATAAACTACCTATAAATAAAATATGTCCTCTAGGAGGGCATCGGAAGTCACGTTTATCATTTTTACGTTTCATTTGTAAGTTTATTAAAATAAAGTATTTATACCTTGAAAAAAATGTTACAGTGCATCTAATTTTGTCCCGCAGTGTATCATAAGACACCGGCGAGTTAAGGCGGGTGCACACTACGTATTAACTTATAATAAACTGCGCGCGGTTACAATACAATGCGTTACCTACCACGCCAATGTCACACTGCCTTAACAACCAAGCAACTACAATCCAAAATACACTTTAAATCTAGTTGTTACGATTGATGTCTCTTTGACAAATTCGACGATTCATCTTTATACTGTTTTTGGTTGGAAATTCGTTTGTTTTGTAAATGATTAGAGTCCAAATTAGAATGTCAGGTATTTGGTAGTTATGGTATTGTTAAGGGAGTGTAGGAACAGATAGCGTTTGGACCATAACCGATATTAAACCAACATTGCAACTATGAATACTCGTGAATTATTATAACGTTTAGATAAATACCTGTAGTTATCTATATTATATTTTTATTTATTTATTTTATTAATGGACTCGACTGTTCGTCATTTGCCAATGTCATGTTACAGAAAATTCAATATATTCAATAGTCTTCTATCTTCCTCCAGGGGAGTCGCAGTAGCGTCTTCACCCTGGGTAGCCGCGTCTTCATGTCTTCATCCAGAGGAGACGCCGTAGCGTCGTCACTCTGGACGAAGCAGCTCGACAGTCACGTTCACTCCCGAGCTGTAGCGGACACTCTTGATAAAAGCTTGAAACCCCAGATCTTGCTCAAATTATCCAACAAATTCACCATACTGTCACTCGCGAACATTTTCTGATTAATTTAACGTGATATTAATCTCAAAATAACCACTGTAGACAATAAAACAAAAATTATCAAATTTTTTTTAACTGGTAATAATTATGGTTTATTGGAAAAAAATAAAATTTACAAGTTAATAATTAAATATGTTAAAAATAATTTTTCATTGCAAAATAATTATCAAATTATTTTGCAACCGTCGTTTCCCGCCATTTTCAAGAGAACCTATCTATATTATAGTTTTCGAAAAAAATCCTTGCAGTTTAATTTAAAAAAGGATGAACAGAAAATCTTTAATTAACTTAATAAAGTTTATCTAACTTAAGAACAGCTTATCAGATTTTGATGCGGTTCATACGAATATCTACAATAATTATCATTATACAGGGTGTAACGTAAAGAGTACATAAAGCCGAAGGGAGGATGTTCAGTATCGGTAACTGAACAACTTTTGTTCTACGACTTTTTGATTTTCGCGAATTTATTTTTTGACTTTTCATACATTTCGTATCGGTCAGCTGATCAATTTGTATGAGACATTAATTTATTTTAAATTTTTATTCGAAAAGTCGTAGAACAAAAGTTGTTCAGTTACCGATACTGAACACCCTCCCTTCGGCTTCATATACCCTTTACGTTACACCCTGTATAATATAGATCATATCATAAAATAATAGGTACTTAACTTGCCGATCCGTACTTAGTACATTAGAAGCAAATGACAATGCCAGATTCTGCCCCACCATCAACCGCAAGTTGTACAAGATAACGAATAAATGTAAAAATATCTCCGTTTTTTATTAAAATTATTGGTTTAAAATAAAGTTTTGTACAAGTTGCGATTCGAAAAAAACAGCTTAATTATTAATTCAGAAAATAGTAAGAAATCGAAGCGAATTATTCATTGTTTTTGTTATTCTTCTATAGGAGTTGCGAGAGTAGTAGAAAATGATACTGATTATGATTATGCAATATGAAACCTGTAATAAGTCCCCAACAAAATGATAGGTACAGCTTAAATGGTCACGTAGTTTTGTAGGTGGGGCAAAGCTCCATTGAAATGTGGCAATGTCTTTTTGTAATATTTCAGACTGTGTACCGCGTTCTTATTGCCTACGCTATAAGAGTTAAAATCGTCTAAACGCCGACTGTCGACTTACCTATAGATTTCTTTATTTGATTATCTCTTTCGCGGATTCAATCAATGTCTAACAAACCGCCTGTCGGTCCCGCGTCTCGCTCTGTCGCATACACGCATCCCTTTCTCGCTAATGGCATTAGTTTTAAGTAAAGACGCATTACGCGTAATCTGCGCGCTTCGGCTTAAGTGAGGCCCTTAAGTGACTTAAGTGAAGTAAGTGAAATGGGTTGGTTTCATTGTTTCTGTGGTTGGATTGTATTAATTTCGAGCTAGGATTAGGATCTTTTACGATGCCAATAGAATAGATCATCATCATCAGTCTATTTATATTGCCCCACTGCTGGGCACAGACCTTCCCTTACATCGAGGGAGCTGGGGCCATAATCCACCACGCGGGCCCAGTGCGGGTTGGCGGATTTCACATGCCTTAGATTTTTTTCTTCTTCTACGACATGCAGGTTTCATCACGATGTTTTCCTTCACCGTTTTGAGAGCACTCGGTAAATGTACGTAAGTTTTTCCGTCGAAAAACCCAAGGATAACTCATTGGTACATGGCTGCCCTAGCTGGGAATCGAACCTGGGACCTCCATATTGCAAGTCCATTGACCCAACCACTGAGCCACCGAGCTCTCTCATAGAATAGATGCCAAGCAAAAATACAAGAAAAGCTTGTTAAGGGCCTTCATAGAGCCAACTAGCGCCGCCAATCTTAAAAAAATAATATCATCCAATATAATCAATTTTATTAAAAAGGTATTTACGAAATGTTTATTACGATAAATACTATTTTTTAAATGCTTATTTATAACGTGATTCAATGTCGGTAAGTTGTAGTTCGCATGATTGCGAAAAACGGCCGTTTTTGGCACATTTGTGAACTACAATTTTTTTTAAACCTGCTTTCCTCTGACATGGTGGTCGGAGTCTTTATTTGGCTTAACATGGTTTGTCTACTTTTTATTATTATTACCTTGCTCTGGGCGTTGGGGTCAGTACATACACCTGTATGTACTGGTATTAGAAGTGACACACATATATATGTACTTATATATATATATACATCTTTTACAATTTGGTTATATCATACACATTTCGTTATTTACTAATTAACTGTCTTAAAGGCTAAGCACTGTTTAGAAAGGTTTTTTTTATCTTGATATTATGTTTTTCTCTTATTTTTTTTTTTTTGATAAACTATACATATATTATCAAATACATGTCAGTTCATCTATTGTGAACTACAACTTAGCTTGTCGCAATTATGCCATGTATTGTATATTGAAAAATAGTATTCATACTAATATCCTACCAAAATAATTTCATTTCAAGTCTCCTCCCGCTCGGTAACCACTTGATTAAACCGACATTCCACTGTCTGCCAGCGAATATTAATATCAGCCGTACACTGTCTGTCAAAGGCCTTTGTGCCCCGGCGCCGCCCGCCAGTGTACTGCACGCGTACACTGGAGTGCACTAGAAGCGGACGCTTTTAGAGAGCCTTTATTGCGACTGTGGAACTGAGGCGTTTAGCGCGGGGTTATGGGGACTGCAATTGGTGGAATAGATATTTTTGTTAAATTTGATAAAACTAGGGTTCTCTTGAAAATGGCGGCAGCGACGGTTGTAAAATTATTTGATCATTTTTGTTATATTGTCTACAGTGGTTATATTGAGATTAATATCACGTTAAAATAATCAGAAAATGTTCGCGAGTGACAGTATGGTGAATTTGTTGGATAATTTGAGCAAGATCTGGGGTTTCAAGCTTTTATCAAGAGTTCCCGCTCCGAGCTCGGGAGTGAGCGTGACTGTCGAGCTGCTTCGTCCAGAGTGATGACGCTACGGCGTCTCCTCTGGAGGAAGATGGAAGACTATTGAATATATTGAATTTTCTGTAACATGACATTGGCAAATGACGAACTGTCGAGTCCATTAATAAAATAAATAAATAGATAAAACTACTCTACTCGTGACCATGATAAGTAACGCAAGGATAAGTTTGTCCCTAAATCTAGTTTATCTCTTCGTTAGAGTAAATGTTATGGTGAAATTGTACGAAACCCTCGGGGCGCGAGTACGACAGCCGACTCGCACTTGGCCAGTTTTATTTTTAAATAAGTAAATAAATAATAATAAATCGTGTTTAGTTGTTCCTAACATTTTATTTTGAAGTGTATTTTTGTATAAAAAGACTAGTATGTAAAAAATTGTAAATTGCAGCCATAATTTTGCAATAAAGAATTTGGATTTTCATTAGAATTACGGGGATCGGTTGTTGTACTATCTGTAATGAAAGCCATTCATATATTTCAACTGACCTATTGTACCTACATATAGTTTTATTTTAGATATATTTTAGTATCTTTATTTTTAGTTTAATATTGAGACAGTTTGTATATTTCAGTTATTTGAATAGAAGCCTAATGACGTAAAAGTATTACATATTAATTATTGACATTGCAGCCATCATGGTCACGAGTAGACTGCAGTCGGTGAGTGTTAAACGTCAGAAGAACTTCAGTCCACTCGTGACCATGATGGCTGCAATGCTGTCGAAATATCGAGACATCAATGATAAATGTTTAACACGGTAATTCCCGTTTTATCTAATTAATATGTATACAAACCGTGAACGTTTAAAAAGTGATGTTAAAAGTAAAGTTTTTAATATCTTTGCTACGACCCATCCCACGTCCAGAATAATTAAACGCCTCTATCTTTGTACCGTGTCACTTTGTCCTCAGGTGAGGCCAAAGGGTCCCGCAGTGCAATATGTTGCAATTACCGGCCGCTGATCTGATTCGTACCGACAGCGCACGTGAGCGCTGTCTGGTTTGTTCATGATCCTGTATTATATCTCTGGAAAATTAAAGTTCGAAATTAAATAAAAGTTCAAATAAATAAGAGTGACAGTAATCTTTTATAAGTGTACAATTAAGTTTGTCACAATGTGTACAAGTTTTATTTTATGATTTGAGCTACTAAATTAATTTGATGAAAAATACGTTATAAGTATTATTAATGGTACAGGTATTAATAATATATATACGTTATAGGTATTAATAATACGTCTAATTGCTGACTTCAACAATATAAGTGAGTGATATCCGTTTATATATAGGTAATAATATGTAGTAATGGCTCACTATAGTTTTAATTTTAAAATACGTTATAAGTTTTTTGAAAATGACTAATTTTCGCCTTATTCCATTATATAATGTTTCAATGGCAATTCATATTGTTACGCAATTTTGTATAATATCAAAATAGTAAAAGTTATTATTTAAGTAGGTAACTTTTACTCATCCTTTTTCGCATATTATTATTATATTCGACTTTTCAATTTATAATTGATTTTCTTTAAAACTAAAGTTTTTATTCGTTTTGTATCGATCAGCTAATTTATTTGTACGAGACATTAATTTGTTATTATAGTATTTCATTCGAAAAATCGTAAACCAAAAATCATCGATAATTAATTATAATTAGCGCAATTAGAGAAATAAATAAATTAGGGTGTTTTACACCCTATATTCAACAAAAAACAATAATATAGACATTCTTCATTCTTTATTATCTTTAATGCTAATTATTATATATAAACGGATATCACTCACTTATATTGTTAAAGTCGGCAATTAGACCGACAGTTTCGACCGATTTCGACGGTCTTTTTCAAGGTGAGCGCGCCACGCCCGCGTCACCGGTGACGTTTCTTCACGCACTGCGGATCAGCGCCCTCTAAATATAAGTGAGTGATATCCGTTTATATATAATAATTTGTAGTAATGGCTCACTATAGTTTTAATTCTAAAATCTTTAATGCTGTTATTCATAAACCTAGTTAAACATCACTTCCCTTAAATCGTGTTGCTATCCCTTTCACACTTCGTTAAAAAAGGTTAAGATAGACAGGGACAGGGGCCTAAACGGTGGCGTAACTTTAAATCATATTTATGAATAACAGCCATATCTTCACAAAGAAAATAATAACTGAAACAATTTAATATGGAATCTCCGTTTGTTGGTAGCCCCGTACCTACGGCGTAGCGCTGCTACGAGCACGTAGCACTACGGCGTAGCTGCATTCTCCCCTGCCCCCCGCAGTAATTCCTCCCCCCGCCCCCGACAAGAATGTTAGGGAGTTTTCATTTCGCATAGAGTATAGTCGACAGGACATTGAAACTTATTGTCTGCGCCATAAGAGGTGAAATAGGTAGTACTGTAAAATGTTACCATTGATGTGCTGACAGTACTGTAGGCTTTGTCTAATTAAGAACTCGCTGTTATGAAATATTTGTCTGTGAATATAAATTGTTTGTTTATTATGTATGCGTGCATAGATTTAATATAGAATTACGGATTGAAAAATGTAAAATTATGTGTAGTATAATAAATCACATTTATATTCGTATAGTTTATTGCATTTCCTTATTTACTGAGGAGAAAGTAATAACTGTTTTTTTTAAAATACCTAACTAATTAATTAGGTCCTGATACATAAGTTTGAGCTGATTTGTGGTTGGGTCAATGGACTTGCGATACGGAGGCCCCAGGTTCGATTCCCAGCCAGGGCAGACATGTACCAATGAGTTATACACATGGAAAAACTCACGTACATTTACCTGTGAAGGAAAACATCGTGATGAAACCTGCATAGAAAAAAATGTAAGGCATGTGAAATCCGCCAATCCGCATTGGACCCGCGTGGTGGAGCATGTCCCCAGCTCCCTCGATGTAAGGGAAGGTCTGTGCCCGAGCAGTGGGGACATATAGACTGATGATGATGACATAAGTTTGATTGACAAACAAAACTAAATAAAACATTATAGTTCAGTGTCGGTATGGTAATAGAGGTCAAGGTTCGACCCCAGAAATGTTAAAAGCCTAAGCCTGTCATGTATTTTAGATACATTGGATCCTAGAAGAATCGTCAGCGATTCCAATAGAATATCAGACTAGTAAGTGATGTAAATTACGGGAATCCATTATGGTGTATGTGCTTTCAATAAATGGGCTTATCTCGTATGAAACTTTTCATTTCGTCATTTCTCAAATTGTCTAAATTTAATCATTACTTAAATTTATGTTAACTTTTATGTATGAATAATGTGGCAAATAAATGATCTGTTTTTTTTTTGTTTTTTTTTAATATATTAAATCTTTCATTAGTTAAAAGTTCCTTTGACAAATTACGACAAAATATAATGTCTCTCATTTCGAATGAGATTCGTAGTTTTCTAAATTAATGTCAAGTTTTTTTCTGTTACTTAGGACACCATTGTATTAACTTAAAATAATAATTTCTTTAGAATTTAAATTTAGTGTTTCATTTATAGTTAAGTTATGATACTTAACTGCTATATTTAATTTAGTAGACTATTATTAATTTAGTATTACTTCTTAGTAATACTAAATTAGTATTACTATTACTACTAGTATTACTACTATGTATTAAGTTAGTGTTACTATTACCTATTTTCTTAGAGGTACTTTTTACCTATCTACCTACCCCACCTACACGTAATCTTTCAATTTTATATTATGTAGGTTTTATATACTAATAACAAAAGAATGTCTAAATTGCGTTTCTGCGTCGTCAAGCCTGATCTGAAGAGGGAGCATTCCACGAGGGTGGGGCCTAAGTGGTATGTAATTGCTTTAAGGTAGGTATACTATACGCATGCCTATGGCTAGGTAGTTAGCTATAGGTACCGCTAGATGAACAGGCAGATAGTACTTTAGGTTTTGTGTATCTATAAACAAACCTCTATCCAAGATTAGAAAAAAGCTAATATTTTAATTAACGGTCTATTTAAAACTTATGTTTCAATATAATATTATTGTATTGTAAAAATTACTTTAAAGATAACTATCCTTTTCTCTTTAATACATTTAAATATAAGAATAAATTGTGTTTTGAACATTTGTGACATAAAAGTAACTTGTATGTCACTTTAATGTTGATTTAAACGCGTCAACTGTTGTACTTTTTCGTATGTCGACGTTCCTAAAAAAAATTTGTTTCAAGATAATTTCAAGCAGCATTTATAAATTACAATTTTCCTTTGAAAAACTAAAACGTTAAGCAACAACAAAAATACAAAATAAAAACGGTACATTCCCATTTCGCAGAGTCCCGCTCCCACCCGCATTCCTTATTCAACGACGTCCGAAAATTAAAGGCGCCTTTACAAGAGATCGCACTCAGACGGCGACGTTCCGTTCAACGCAGCTGAAATATTTCCACCGGATTCATTCGAGTGCTCTTATTTACCTCCACACGGCGCTATAGCCACCTATAGCTCGGACACACTGGCTGTATTTGTTTTTTCCATTACAAAAGAACGGAACGCCCTGCACGAGATATAGCAATAATATTTCAATATCGCGACGTGCGAGCCGGCCCCACTCGCGGACAAAGTGATTTCTCGGCGCTCCCATTGGTCCACAGAAAGCGACTCCGAACGCGTTCGATATTCAAAAGGTTCGCACGAAAAAGATAGCGCTACCAGAGTAGTGCAGCGAAAGCGTGCATTTGAAAGAGATAGATATAGGTTTGTAAGCGTTTGAATATTGTGTGAATCTGAAAGGTCCGTATCAATAATACGTGCACGAATGAAATAATAGATTATTCGTTTGTTCAAATCGAACGTAAACAAAATGTAAGCATCCATTACTGATGCACGCATGTGAGGCTCGAGAGGAGCTTACGGGGGCTCGCGGGGGCGCGACAGAGACGGCTGTATTCGGTGAGTGCGGTCGTCAACGGGTCCGGGCAACAATGTGAGCACTATCTGTTTTTGTAGCAGCCGACAGTCGCCAGTCGGTTTTCACATTAAACGATCATTTTAAGGGCGAACCAATCAAACTGCAAATTTATACAAATTGATACTAAACGGGTTATATTAATTTTATAACAAAAATTAAGTGTGTAAATAAGTTTGAACGGAGTCGTAATTAAAACTAATTGGCTGTAATATAGCGCTAATTGTTTTGTATTAAGGCGGGTTTTCGCTGGAATTTCGTCCTTTTTCATATTTTACGCGAGTGTCGGGCTTTTTTCTGCGTGAAACGGAGTAGCGTTTGAAATTGTGTTCTAAATTTGAAATTTTTTAAATGGTTGGTCCTTCGCGTCCGGGTTTTCGGTAACTCTGCAATAAATGCTGGTTGTTGTGTAGTGTTGGGCTGTGGCATAGTGCGGGACAGTGCGGGACTGTGCGGTGCGGGACTGTGCGGTGCGGGAGGCCGGCATAGCGAATGGTTGGCGGCGCGCGGGACACGATGCCGGCATAGGGGGCGGCCAGGGGTGGCCTTGCGAGGCCATGCTCAACAACCTCACCGGGACAGCTCTTGGAGGTCAGTACCATCTTAAAGCCTCCATATCCTCGAGTGTTTCATCACAATAAATGGAAAGTCTAGGATTTAAGACAGATTTGATAAGCAAGTTCCATAAGCACGTAGAATCAGTGAAATGTCATATCCTGGAGCTGCAGCATGATTTGAGTTATTAAAAAAATATTCGCCATTTTAAAACAACATACCTCTCATACCTAGATATATTTAAAAAAAACACACGTAAGGTACAACATGTGGAACTAAGCCCCACCTGTGTCAAAAGTTAATGCGAGTATTAGTGACTAATCCCTTATTAAAGCACTACAATACCGTACGGATTAAATAAAGCCCGCAATTGGCGCCACTCAGCCTTAGCATAATAAATTCGAATAGTTTAATTCAATTTAAATTATTTTTATCCTTAACAATATCGTGCGGGAAATCAAATTAGAAATACAATTAACATAAAATTATCAAAATTAAAAGTCACACAATATACTTAGAAATTAAATTATACATAATAGTTTCAGAGAAGCAACGTCTTACTTAGAACCTAATAATAATTCTATTCATATTGATTACCAAGCATTTAATAACTTTAACGGGAACAAATAATAATAACAATACTTTATTCAGGTAAAAATCCCAAAATACAATTATACGTAATATTAAGGACAATATAAAAAATTGAACCAAGATTAAATTTAAAATAATAACAACATTAAATTATGCTAGTCAGTCAGTTTTATTTTAACAAATAAAGATACCTACGAGACGGGCTAATTATGTAAAATTAATAAAATTTCGCTTCACATGAATAAAGTCTTTACTTTTAAAATTTACAATGCAACAAGCCTATAGTGTAACTAACGGTAATGGGAAGCTTTTTTTGAAACCATTGCTAACCTAAAATGCATAAATTTACACAATATTAATGAAACCCAGAAATCATCATCGAAATGTTAACTTCAATCCCATTGCAATCGCGTATCTGTCCATTGCTCCGGAAATTTATTAGTTATTAGTGAACACGCAGTAGTTTATTTGGCCCCCTATTGCTCGCCAAAAGCTGTTAAAAATAAATGAGCAATAGCAATAAGGCGCAACCGCCGCTCGCAGCTACCCATAAAAATAAACCTGCACCTATGAATAAGCCACACATTAGGGTTGCCGCATATGTTCAGATAAATACTAATTTAAAATATGCAAAAGATATTTCTTATAATACTTCGTGACTTTATTCTTCAAACCCCGTTGATGTCAAAAAAACTAAGGGAAGACAAGAATTTCTCTAAATATTACGTTACTTGGCTAATAATCATAAGTAAGCGTACGGTAGAAGACAAAGAAAGGTATGCAGGAGAGTTTTTAATTGAGATGACATTGTAAAAAAATTTAATTGTTAGATAGATAAACGTTAAAGCTACATAACTATAAAATAATTATTAAAACCGGTCAAGCAGTTCTCGAAAACATGTCAACCTTATTGAGACCCCCTGTATACTTATATCTGTGTACACATGAAATCAAATCTAATATCACAAAATCTATTTATTGATGATTTGTTAGAATAGGCAGTCGGTAGATACTTATTATCATGTTGATCAAAGTAATACCGTAGAATATTATATGAATAGGAAAGGCCACGACACGAGCATGCGGTGAACTTTAGGAATTATAAAAAAAAACATAAAATAAAATATTATGTAGTATGTAATTTTCTTTTTAGTAAGGCCCCAAATCACGATCATAAATGATGTGCTGTAGATGAAATGTAAAGTCAATATAAACTATAGGTATCCAAAATTAATACCTATTACTTCAATAACCGGACGGATAATACTTACTTTTGGGTTGAAGCCGGTATCTAGACCAACAATGGTAGGTAGTCGGTAATTCCGGGCTGCATCTTTTACAACTAACACAAAACTAATATATTGTGTTACCTATCTAACGTAGATATTACTATTTATTATATTTACATACTATGCACTTCTACCTCTTTCTGATATATTTTTATAATATCCTCTGCAGTTGGTTGTCTGGAAGAAATCGCTTTTAGCGACAAGACCGCCAAAATTGTACATGCTTCTCAATTATGTAATGAATACTGTATTATGGTGCAATAAACTGTATTTATCTTATCTTATAAAACTGGTCTAAAAAAAAATTATGTCTACATCAAAATAAAAAATAAAAATTAGAAAACACACTACAGAACCAGTTCCAATGTCGACAGCTTTTGTCAATGCATATTTAAAATTATTTAAATTGCTTAATAAAAAGATAAAACACCAGCTTCCGTATTTGTGTGGCACCCCTATGTTGGTATTAGCGCGCAATGAGCTGGGGTGCGAACAGTTCTGTTTTACGGGACTCGATTCCATTAAAGCCTGTTTATGAGCCGCCCCTAATCCCGGGATCCCGGGACCGACGGAACAACATTTTATTTGCAATGTCTTGGCTTTTCATATTAGCTGACTCCTGCACCGAATTAATGCGAGGGTTAAGTTTTCATTTCCTTTAAGAATTTCGTAGAGAAAATGTCGTTTGTAATTGTTTCTGTAATTTTCACGAGCCTTTAATACAAGCCAAGAATTTAATTTAATTTTAAAATACTTAAGTTGGTGCTGTAATTCTAAAAAAATATATTTGAGAAATAATCACGGAGATATTAAACCGTGCAACAAGCGATGGCAAATAATATAGAAACGTAATAATTTATTTTGATTTTATTTTAAGTAGGTAGGTGTTTTAAATTAACATTATTAATTGATTATGCATTAATTTAAAAACCTATAAATTATCCTTCATCATATAATTTCTTCTTCTGACCATCTTTAAGTTGTAAATAAATATAGGAACTAATTTGATCAAACGCCAATTATGTGAAACGAGAACAAACTGGTTTTTTTTTATATAAATGTAGCCTAAATATTTCATTGCAAATTCGGTATATCTTTGGTACTTACTAATTTATTATGTACTTAAGTAGGTATATAGCGATATTTCATAATTTATTTATTTGCTACTTTAGGTACTTATGTATTAGGTGCTCACAAAATATATATAATTATTACAATTTGGTTTCAATTGCCATTCTAAATACCTACAAGTTTATTTATTTATTTCACGCCTGATTCCCGTAGGGGTAGGCAGAGACGATGGACTTCCATCTGCTGCGATCCTAGTACACAACCATTGCCTCCTCCACATTCATCAATCTCTTCATGCATGCTCGTCGGTTTGTAATAGACCGTACTTGGCCCTTTTTCAAGACACCACCAATTTGCACAAGTTATTTTATAATAATACTTAATAATAAAAATATTAACTTTTATGCTTTCCAATTTCCAATTACCACATTCAATCATCATTAATTCATTCATCGTTGGTTGCCTGGAAGAGATCGATTTTAGCGATAAGGCCGCCAAAATTGTACATTATGTCTGTATTATTCTGTAATCTTTTTCTGTAATTGTTGTGTTTTATGTACAATAAAGTGTATTTTTTTTGACAATTAATTTTTTATTACGATAAATACTATTTTACAGTCATCTTCTACTTTATAAAAAAAAAATAACAAATATATACTTATAAATAAAAAATTGGGGCCAAATCGCTTCCCCGCGGAAGAGTGCCCAAAAGGCTGGCGACGTTACCTCGTTGTATAGCCAGCGATATACTCTGGTCGAGGTAAGCGACAGCCCTTTGGTATTAAAGTGTATAAAGTGAATTTGAATTCAAAGCAAATATAACGCTGTGACTTTTAATAACGGTTTGCAATCCCGTTCAGTCTCGGAACAGAAAAGTTGTAGGTAACTGTTTTCAAACGCCGCAATGTAGACTGAAAGTTACCTAATAGCCAATGAAATGATCGCAACTGATCCGCTACTAGTACAACTTTGCCTTTCCTAGTATACTGGTATTTGTTAAACAATTTCTGTGAAAAGTTTCTATCAGTTCGATGGCAAAACTTTATCAATAGAACCGGGGGTGAGCGTGGAAAACGATCGTACAAGTTAAAAAAAATACTCTGAGCTCAAATCCGCCAAGAGCGAATTCAGCTGATACACTCCCAAAACGTGATCACCATCTCAAGTATCTTCTTCTTCTCAACGTTCCTCTTCTCATCGAAGGTTGGACAACATCATGGCAATTTTCACCCTCTGTCCGGCTGCCCGGAACAAGGAGCCGGTGCTGCAGCCGAACCAATCCCGTAAATTCTTCAGCCAAGAGTGTCTTCTCCTGCCAACGCTCCTCTTTCCACAAATTTTGCCCTGGATGATTAGTGGCAGCAGGTTATATCTCAAGTATATCATTTATTAATAAACCAATCTTGAGGGCGTATCACGTGATGTCTTTCTCAAGTCGCGGTTCGCCTGCAATCAGCAAATACGTTCTCAAGAGTTTGACAGTTCTCTTGAGAACTGAGTTTTGTTTGTTTATTAATACGGCGTTACTCACGTGATACCCGATTCCTAAACCCGAACCTAAGTTACGTTTATTAATAGGAACGCCATCTTGAGGTCGTTCTCAAGATTGACTTTTGAGCTGAGAGTGATTTATTAATAGCCCGATCACTTGTTATCCGTCTCTACGTCGTTGTTGTATGTATTCCTGCTATTCGCAGGTCACAAAGAGTCTTGCCCGGAGGACAGCAAGCCGCACGAGGTGAAGCCCAGCCTCGACCGCCACCATGCGCTCGGCGCCAGGCTGCATCTACACAGCGTGCGGCCAGAACACTTGCAAGGTACGAACATTGCTGCTTTACACCTACCTGGTGATTTGAGGGGCTTTGGCGTACCAGAAATGGACGGCGAACATTGTTTGTGAACCACATAGGCAGAAATATCAGGATACGTTTCCAAAGAACGTGCGGCCAGATCAATTGCAAGGTATACATTGCTTTTTTGGTCTACCTGGTGCTATAAGGAGCTGTTGTTCACCAATAATGGATGGCGAACACGGTTTATGGACCACATGGACGTCAGGATACATTTCCATATACCATGTCGCTAGATTACTTGCAAGGTACATTGCTGCTTTAGATCTACATGGAGCTATAAAGCTCTTTGGCTTCTCAGAAATGGATGGCAAACTTTGCGTCTAAATACCTCTCCGAGGCGTGAGGCAAGGAACATTTGCAAGGTACATTACTGGTTTAGTTCTAGCTGGTGAATTCAGGGGTTGTGGTGCACCAGAAATGAATGGCGAAGACGGTTTTTCAATCACATGGCCAGAGATAACGGGATACGTTTCCATCTCTGGCGTGCGACCACAACACTAGCAAGGTACATTGCTTCTTTAGATATATCTGGTGCTATAAGCAACTGTGGCTTGCCAGAAATGGATGGCGAACTCTTCGAGGCATGAGGCAAGTTGTATCTTCACAGGGTGCGGCCAGAACAATCGCAAGAGTAATAAGCATATATCTAAGATAGTTTAGACTTTAGAATGTAGATACGTTACTACTCATGTTATTGTAAGAATTAAATATAAAAAATAAAAATTGTTTATTTCAGACAGGGTCCATAGATGTTAGTAAAATACAATAAAATGACTTACAAACTAATGTTAGTGGGTACAAAACAAACACAAGTAAAATATTAAAAATATTAAATATTATATTATATTACATTATTATATTATTATAAGGGTTCGTGTGAGAGTCATTAAAATGTAACACCATGTATGTACCACATGAAGCAATAAATTGATTTGAAATATTATTTAATATTATAACCCCAGACACCATTTTAAGTGTTTCTTTTGTACTCACTGTACAATAAATAATCGTTTCAGTAGTTTTTGAAAAGATCATAACTTTTCTTTGAATCAGTCGGGGCTATTACAGTTCTCAAAACGATCAAATCATACCATGTCATACCGGCCGTGAAAGGGACAGTGCTATTGCATTCGTGTAGCGCCGTCTCTGTTTGGTGCGCCATGACATGGTATATTTTCATCGTTGGGCTGATCTCTGGATTGGAATGGCGAGGTGCTTGCTTCCCCGGAATCCCGGTCGTCGACAATTTTTGTTCTCTAGGTATTTTATTTTAAGGTTTTCGTTTATGGAAGAAAAATTCAAACGATACCATGTGTAACCCTGTTGTGTCTGTGTCAGGTGGTATCCACGCGCCTCACGCCCCGCACGGCGGCGGCCACATGTCCACGGTGCCCGTCAGCATGTCCTCCTCCGCGTCAGACAGCGACAAGCCGGCCAAGCAGAAGAGGCACCGCACCAGGTAACAAACACTAACACCAAGATTCATGACGAAAACTGCATCCCCCTTAGTAAGACCCTATTATCGACTTTTTGTATTCAGTCCCTGTAAGTCACCTCCAATTGGTCACAGATCATCCCTCCATCTGGTCGAGGAGTACCTACTACGCTTATGGGGGGTCTCACCTCAAGAACTCGTCTACCCCACCGGTTCTTTATTTATAAATTACTATAATCAACTTACAGCAAAAGCAAACATGTAAACATTGAGAATTGTTATAAACTTATAAATATATATAATCTATTCTATCAGTACCAGATGCGAATTGTGCCAAATGCGAAGAAACGAATGAGGCCCGCTGCACTGATACTTTGTATGCCAATATCGTAGGTACCACATCTACCGAAATTCTTAAAGATATAGTAATCTGTTGATACTTCAATATATCTCTCTCTAACACAGGTTCACTCCGGCACAACTGAACGAGTTAGAAAGATGTTTCTCCAAGACCCACTATCCTGACATCTTCATGAGAGAAGAGATCGCGATGCGGATCGGCCTAACGGAAAGCAGAGTACAGGTCAGTTTATCGAATAAGAACGTTTCTGAGGTAAAAGTATTGGCAGGTGAAATAACTGTTCAAACAAATCAAAAGCAAACACAAGCCCGTTACACATCCGGTGAGAAATCATTATAAAACGTAAATGTGTGGAATGATACGGGCCGCAGGAGCGATCCCCGAGTGACCCCCTCTTCGCACGTTCCATACAAAAGTTGCACTACTCCGATACATTTCACGGACCCTTCTACCTGATTCAGCGCTCGCCATAACGTGTAAACTGGCTATAAGCCGTGGTTATGTGAGCGGTAAACCTCCGCAAACGGGTGGTCGATGTATTCAAACGATTGAGTAAAAACTTTTACGGTAAGCGCTGTTTTATTGAGGTTTTATGAAGTTTTAAAGCGCAGTGTATTATGTTTGATAGTTATTTTATTTACTTTTTAGTTTAAGGATTGAGAGAAAGTTGAAATGTAAATATTTGGCTCTAAAATATTTTGTGAATTAGAGAATTTAACTGTTTGCGTATAAAAATGGGTCAACTGTGAGCGTGGGTTGTTATAGAGAAAACCTAACCGACACTTAATTGACATTGAATCTAACTTGACGTCAAAAAGTTGTGTTAGTATGACGGGATATAATTAACAAGTCAATACTTATAATCTTTTAATAATTTTATAAGCTCTAACTCTAACAATATTCAACTCTGTCTTTAGAATGACCGTAAGGTGGAAGAGCGGGGCCTCCTAACACAGGTACCTGGTACTTAACAGGAGAACCCCGGCAACAGTGTATCTCTAGACTAGTTGAGAAATAAATAAATATATTTTCATTTATTCATTTTCATCTTCGGACTGTCCCTAGTTCCGTGATTATAGCTTTGATACCTAAATATTTCAGAATGTAGGAACAATTGAGACGTAATTTCTAGCAAAACATTTAATTCTTGATGCAACAGTCCTCTGTCATTACCTCCCTCCAAAATGATTTATTAATTCAAGACAAACTGAATAATGTCTTTAATACCGCATATTTTGCCGTTGTTAGCTTTTGATGTCTTGAACATATTTGTTGAAATGCCGCCTATATTATTATCAAATTATGCCCATTATCATTTAGTAAATCATTATTAACACTAGCAATTGTAGCCGTTGTTGGCGCCAATAGGTTTACTAATACGCCAGTAAGTATCATAAACACTATGATTATATCCGGTACACACGCGACTAGCGGCGCGCTAACAGTGGCTTTGTCCAAGCACTTAGTTTCAAGTTAAACTGCGCTTTGCATTAGACATTAGGCTTAATTTGTGTCGTGCGCTGACTAATATTTGTATTTCGTTAACACTCGAGACATACGGCGAGATGGAACATTCAAAGGCTCTTGCTGGCTTTTGGCCTAATCTATTTTTCATTTTCATTTATTTGCCTTCAATTGCAGGTTATTATACAGAGATTTTATACATATATTCAATAAAGTGCCGATACAATTTTACCCAATCTTGGGTGTAGCAAAATAAAACTTACTTAACAAAATTATTATTATAAATTTGATATTAATGTCAATAATTATAATGTCAAGCTCATCACCATTATTGAAGCCAATATTATTACAATACAAATTAAGTCAAAACTTCACACAGTCATATTAGATATAGGTAAGTACTCGGATTAATGTCAATCGCAACCTCGGCTATCCTCCAAAAACTCATTTAAGTCGTAAGGACAAATCTCAAGCAGCAAGTCTTTGATTTTTCTGAAGAATTTATTATCTGGGAGCGACTTGATAGTGTCTGGTAGCTTATTATAAATTCTAACAGCATTGTATTTGGCTGTTCTCTGCATCAGAGCCGATCTGCTGGTTGGCAACTGCAATACACCATCGTGAAGCATGTTTAGTCTGGTGCTTCTGTACTCTGGCCTTTGGTTTGTCTATCTCTTCCTATTGTCTTTTAAAACCCTCCTTTTACACAGCTAGGCTCTACATGTGGATCCGCGGATACCTTTAATCTCCTCTTCAATCCACATGTGTACCTATGGATACTTCTTTTTCCTCTTCGATCCACCAGGTGGATCTGTGGATATTAATGTTAATTATCATCATTTTTCATGTGTGTTTCCTTTTAGATAGTCTTTATAACGTAAATAACTTCAAAGCATCGACGTTACTCTGAACATGTAGGTATATTGTAGCATCATTTTTGCATCATTATTGCTATCATCAAAATCAATAACTTATAATTTATGTACTTACATTTAACGAGTGCTCTCACAACGGTGAAGGAAAGGATCGTGATAAAACCTGCATGCCGTAGAAGAAGAAAAAATTCTAAGGCATGTGAAATCCGTCAATCCGCAGTGGGCCCGCGTGGTGGATCATGGCTCCCTGTAGGTAAGGGAAGGTCTGTGCCAAGGGCAGTGGCGACATATAAATAGACTGATGATGATAATTTATGAACATTAATATCTTTGGTGTTACTTTTCTTAATATTTTAATTTTTCAATGATTTCCTGCATAATTAAGTATAACAATTCTTGCCGTGGGCAGGACTTGAACCTGCGACCTTGTCATTCCGTGACACGCTCTTACCAACTGAGCCACCACAGATTCTGAGTAAAAATAGGAGCGCATCATCGTAAATCATGTTTCTAACCGAATGTTAGACATGGTTGTCGGAATACTACTACTATTGTCCGATAGATGGAATTGCGTAACATACCATTTAAGTATGTATAAAGCGATGAAGATTTTCGGTGGGCGTGGCCTGTGGTGGCTCAGTTGGTAAGAGCATGTCACGGAATAACAAGGTCGCAGGTTCAAGTCCTGCCCACGGCAAGAATTTTTTCATCATGTTCTAATTTATTCACCGAGCATGGATAATGCGTAATTCAAATTCTAAGTATAACAAGTTTTTCATTATTTTCGCAATCATCTACCTTGAACCATCTTAAAAGATTCTCATTGTTTCAAACGTCTATCTTCTCAATTCGCTTGTGGACCTACACGCCAGTGTGTCCTAAGCTGCTGTTAAGCTAAGATGATTCGTGAAAATGGCCGTTGTATCGATAAACATTGTCTTCATATCTATTGGTGTTTCACTGTCAAGTGTTAGTGCTACTGGAGTTAGCAAATTCTCACGTCTCGTCGGCGTTAGGTAAGTTCTAAGCCGTTTATGTGTGATAGGTGTTAACACCGTCTTCATTTACATTCTTATGTTTGGCGATATTGATATCTTCATGTTTGTTTGTACCCGGACGTTGTATTCTTTGGTGAACGTCTTCTCAGTGAAAAGAGAGCCTTCATAGAGCCAACTAGCGCCGCCAATCTTAAAAAAATAATATCTTCCAATTTAATCAATTTTATTAAAAAAGCTATTTACAAAATGGTTATTACGATAAATACTATTTTTTAAATGCTTATTTATAACGTGATCTACTTGGCCTATCACGCGTTTCCGGTTTGACGTCGATTTCTGGGACACCCTGTATATATATATATATCGACTTAGGTAATTACAACTTAGGTAATGCAAAAGCAAATCTTTTACGGTGGAACATAAAGAAAGGTGTACAGGAGAGTTTTTAAGGTTGAGATTATCTCAAAAACTACTTGACCTATTGCAAAAACTCTTTCACTGTTTGATAGATAAAAGTTAAAACTATGTAACTGTAAAAGAATTATTATATTCGGTCCAGTAGTTTTTGAGAAAATCTCAACCTTATTGAGGCCCCCTGTATACTTACCTCTGTCTTCGTGTGTACCCTTTAAATCGACAAAGGTTATTTACTAATTGGCATAAAACCCCACCTCACAATCCTTCGGCAAGTATATGAATGATAATATCAAAAAATAAAATATTCAATTTCACGCATTAGGTAATATCGACCGAACAGATATTTGACGTATAATAAACTTAGGTAATGCAAAAGCAAATCTTGTACAGCGAATCTAATCTTAAACCCACTACTAACGATTGTGCAATAAACGACTACAAAACAAACATCGACCTAACGCAAAAATAACATGAACGTGACAAACACGAAACTTAAAATTGGAAAAAACCTTTCATCATCGGAAATACCTAAGCGTTTTGAAACAGAAATAACTCGAGACACCTCTGGGAGTGAGTTTTAAAAAAGTAGCGTCGACAAAAAAGGTGCGTACACACTGCAATAAATAAATAATAAAGGGCACGAAGAATCTCGCGGTGTGGCGCGAAGTGGCGCGCGGGGGGCGGGCGGCGGGCGGCGGGGTGGACCGAACCCAACTCGCTGCGAGCCTGTGTGGCCGCGGCACTAGCCTTCTTGCTGCGACACAGCAGCTCTAGCAACGGTGACTCAACTACACAAGAAATCGATGGGGAGACTGTAAGAGGTTCGGAAAGAACAGGGTTGTCTGATAATTTCACTATTGGTTTCTGAGCTAAAACAACGACGGCCTTATCAGTCAGAGCAAATGTAAACTAGCTAGGAAGACAAATATGTAGCAAAAACAGCAGAACATTTGGCTGTCCCTAGTTATTTTTTTTTATTTTTATGTTAACCTATTAACTGTCCCACTGCTGGGCAAAGGTCTCCCCCCTCCTCTTCCATCCATCCCTGTCCTGAGCCTCTTCCAACCACCCATCCCTGTATCTTACGATATCGTCTCTCCACCTACGCCGAGTTATTAAGTAATTTAAATGTTATTTTTAAAGATGTGCTGCTGAAAGTTTTTTTGACACTTTTTCTTCTCATCGTTGTCACCTTTTCCTTGAAAAGTGGTGTTAATGTAAATTCAAAAATCGTTGACGTGCAAAATGTACACAACGTGCTTACTTGCAATAAAGAGCTTTGACTTTCTAAAGATCTAACGCTGCTGCGAAGCCGAGGAAACCCCCATGCACATCCTCTGTGAGTGTGGAGCACTTATTCACAGCAGAAGCCGAGCCTTAGGTCACATAATACCACCCGAGGATATTGAAACTCTCTCGCCCAAGTGCATCATACGATTCCTGAAGGACGTTGGCCTTGGGAGCGAGATATAAGATCTCGGTGCGCGGCCACAATAGACTTTTGAGGTCGCAGTGACCCTTGGGCTTATACAGTCGAAGACAGAGATAAGTATACTGGGGGCCTTAATAAGGTTGAGATTTTCCCAAAAACTACTGGACCGAATTTAATATGTTTTTACAGTTACATAGTTTTAATTTTTATCTATCAAACAGTGAAAGAATTTTTGCAATAGGTCAAGTAGTTTTTGAGAAGATCTCAACCTTAAAAACTCTCTTGTACACCTTTCTCTGTGTTCCACCGTAACAACACCCTGTTATCAAATAATAATACAGTTGCAATGATCAAAAATTTAAATCGTATATATAATTATCCACATCGAATCTTCTGAAGCCGAGTGTGTTTACTGTTTCTCCAGCTTACTACAACCGAACATAAAACTAATAAAACTAGACAATCGGCTACTGTCCGTGGGAGTTTAATTATTTCCGTACGTGTGAAGCGGTTGTAGAGTATTGTTCTGGCGCTCGCTACCGTGCTTTGTGCGGCGTTTGATTCATGCTTATCAGGTATTAAAAACATCACATCCGAATGAAAACTCGCACCAAAAAAAACGCATCATCTGCACCTATAAGTAAGTAAGTATAAGGTTGTCTGGAAGAGATCGCTTTGAACGATAAAACCGCCAATTGTAATACTAACTGTATTAGCCTATTTCTTTTGTGTAATTCTTATTTTTTGCAATAAAGAATATTTATCTTACCTTACGTACGTACGCACGATACGATGCTCCTCTATAACCAATTTGGAGCCAAGGTGTGAGCTGAAAACCAGCGCTGACACACTCTGTGTCAGCATCAGCTGAAGCCTAAACCTTTTGCCTAAGTTATATGTTTGTTAATTGTCATTGTAATTTATTAAGACTGTTTTTATTTCTTATATGTATATAAATAATAGGCAATAAATGTTATTCTATTCTATCTATTTTTACCCAACTGCGCAAGAAGGAGGGTTATGTTTTTTGAGTGTATCTATACTGCAACCCGAATCAAGAGTCTTAAAGAAATATGATCGTCGATAATTGCGAAAAACGTCTGTTTCTGGCACATTTGTAAACTACAACTTACCTACATTGCATCACGTTACAAATAAGCATTTAAAAAATAAAATTTATAGCAATAAACAATGTGAACGTAGCTTTTTTAATAAAATTGATTATATTGGAAGATATGATTTTTTTAAGATTGGCGGCGCTAGTTGTATCATGTCAGCGCCTGAATATAATAATTTAAAAATGGTAAATTATACTAATCTGTAGGGGCCAGGGACGCAACTGACAAACAACCAAAAAAGGAACAATAATATAAATATAAAAAAAATAAACTAAAATAACCTATATGGCCAGTCGCTAACAATCATACTGCAAGTGTTACCATTGATCTGCTGTTGTCTGTACACCGACAAAATCATCCCGCTGCGGGAAAATAACCACTTTTCACATTGCACTGACGGTGAAGTATATTTTTATTAAATCTCATGACCAATGAAGCATAACTTACTCGTAGTGCAAACATATGGTGGCTCAGTTTCCATATTATACTTACGTTACGGCCAATGTTTGCCCGCCGTCGTCTCGGCCAAGGTTCTATTTCCGTCGGGCAAACTGTAGTAACTAAATACTAGCTGCGCTTGGTAAATACACTCGTGGCTTCTATTGTAGACTTGGGAACACTTGCAACGCAATATTATATCGAATAGCTATTGTATAGGTACGGTGGAACACAGAGAAAGGTGTACAGGAGAGTTTTTAAGGTTAAGGCTTCGTATGCGCGTATTTTCAGTTTTACTACGAAGGCTACGGCCCTAACTACTAAAATTAAACGTCTGAAAAAAATATATAGCAATCTTGGGGTCTATTTAGAGACTGATGAATACCGATACACGATTGGACAAACTTCGCTCGATAGAAAAAATCGCAAACATACCCTTTCCACGTCTTTTAAAATGAAAATTATATCTAAACTGAAATAGTTATTCATACAAAATATATATCAAACTGTAGGGTATAAATACGAGAGCTTGTTTTAAAAGAAATCTGATTTTTGTTGGCGTATTTTTATTTACCTGCCAAAATTCATATAAAATTCATAAAAATACGAATATCGAGGCACTGCGCCCGTGCTCTTCACTCCGCCGCTGCGGGCATCTTGTGTCTCACTCTCGCTTTTGACAACCATGTAGCGCCTTAAGATTTTCTCAAAAACTACTTGACCTATTGCAAAAATTATTTCACTGTTTGATAGATAAAAGTTAAAACTATGTAAGTGATTGTAAAAGAATTATTAAATTCGGTCCAGTAGTTTTTGAGAAAATCTCGACCTTATTGAGGCCCCCTGTATACTTATCTCTGTCTTCGACTGTACTAGGTGTAAGGTATTTTTAAGGTTCCGTGCCTCAAACTAATCACTTTCTTGTCCGTCTGTATGTCTGTCAAGACCTATATCTCAGAAACGCGTAGACGGGTCAAGTTGAAATTAATACCAAATACTCAGGTCTGCAACCTCATGCAGCCGCGAAAAGATCAAACTTCTACGTCAACGCAATCAAAAGATATGGCCGTTTATGTCGCATTTTCTCGCATATTTGTATGAAAATGCAAGAAAACCAAAACCTATAGGGTACTTCACGTTGATCTACATGAATTTTGGGAAAAAGCTAGGCTTTATAGCACAAGTAAAGGAAAATATCCGAAAGCTGTAAATTTGAGGTTCCATCACGAAATAATGATTTTTTTTGTAATTACAAACTTATATTTGCAGTTGACGCCTGGTATGTCGATGTGTGACGTTATCAGTTTCGAAAACGCAAAGATAAGTTTGTCCCTACATCTAGTTTATCTTTTCGTTAGAGCAACTGTTATGGTGAAGTTGCACGGAACCCTCGGTGCGCGAGTTCGAAAGCCGACTCGCACTTGGACGGTTTTTTAAATTCATTCATTCGAATTACTAGTATTACAAATGAACACAAGCTACGTCAAACCATTATGTAAGTTATACAATATTTATTTTAGAATAACATATTTATTTACAATATTTAAATATTATATTCAATGATCTAGTCGTCCCGGAACCAGTGGTAGTCGATAACGGGCCTTGAAGTTGTTCAGCAGTACAATCGAAGACAGAGATAAGTATACAGGGGGCCTCAATAAGGTTGAGATTTTCTCAAAAACTACTGGACCGAATTTAATAATTATTTTACAGTTACATAGTTTTCACTTTTATCTATCAAACAGTGAAAGAATTTTTGCAATAGGTCAAGTAGTTTTTGAGAAAAACTCAACCTTGAAAACTCTCCTGTACACCTTTATCTGTGTTCCACCGTACCTACGTCTACTAGGACAAACTCTGCAGCTAGACAGGAACCACTTCGAGAAAGAGTAAAGGAGAATGTCTTCAACTGGCTGCTTGCGTCCTACCTGTGACCTTTTTTTTCACGGTCGCGTTCTGCCTCCTCCTTTCTACTGACCATCACGGTCTCGCAGAAAGCGACCGGCTCCCCAGCATCGCCCTTACAAGGGCCGGTGGGGAGAGGTCATGTCCAGTGTGTACCAGGATGCGACGCTCGGTTTCGAACGCAGGGCATTCCTCGAGCGTGCTCTAGCATGGACTATGCCGCGATGGTGGCACTGCGTAGTTGCCTCTCTCCCGATTCTATTCAAGTACACACCGAAGCATCCGTGCCTGGTGAGTACCTGACTGTCCTAAGTGACCTACGGAGCCGAAACGTGTACAGTTTGCGTGGACGGTAAGACTGGCCCACAAGCTCAAAGTCACCCAGCGACCTATGGGGCTCGCAGGCCAGTTGCGAGTACACGTTGAAAACGATCGTACAAGTTAAGCAACGTTGGTCGAGGTCAGGACCGCTAGTGACACTTTCATCTGAGTCCCTCCGTGCCTCGGGGCGCACGTCAAGCAGTGGGTCCCGGTTGTTGTTGCTTGACAGCAATCGTCAGGCCACGTCAAAGGCCTACGGGCGACCTGAATAACTTTGACAAATAGGTTTGGTCACTAAACCACACGAGAAGAAGAAGAGCGAGCTATGGAAAGAGCTATGCTTGGCATTTATCTGGTGGATAAAATAAGAAGTTAGTAAGTATATCCGCCAGGGAACAAAAGTGATTGACATTGCTCATAGAATCAGTAAACTGAAGTGTCAGTGTGGTGGTCACATCTGTCGTAGAACCGATAACCGATGGAGGAGACGAGTTCTCGAATGGAGGCCACGAACGTGGCATACGTAGTGTAGGACACCCTCCGGGAGGGATGACTATGATTGATATTTATCCAGAGAAATGCCAAGTATAGCTCTTATAGCTCGCTGAGCGACTTTGAACTTGTGGACCAGTCTCACCTCACAGTATACGAAAGTACTTTAATATTTTGATTTAATATTCAAAAAGGCATTGTTCGACAATCGACAGAACACAAGGCCTTTGATTTGCTGATACAGGCGGAATGTTACTCGTGCAGTAACCTTACGCCACGGTAATAGACCATAAATTGCATTGGTTCTGCGTTGATGTGGTGTCGGTTGTACGCGCGCATTTTAGCGTGCCCATAAAACGCTGGTCGGCGCGCTTTGAGCGCCCGTGTGTATTTAAGGAGTTAGCGAGATATTGGGAGCGATATTCGCGATGTGAGCGTGATGGGAAATGGGGCATTACTACTAGATTTTGGGAGAAAGTTCACAAAACCCCACAAAAAAAATACACTTGCACCACTTTGCAAGGAAAAGGTGCCAACGCTGAGGAGAAAAAGTGGCAAACGTTCAGCAGCACATCCTGACATTGCTCATAGAATCAGTAAACTGAAATGTCAGTGGGCTGGTCACATCTGATGAACCGATAACCGATGGGGGAGACGAGCTCTCGAATGGAGGCTACGAACGGACCGACCAGATGGAGGGATGAGCTTCGCAAGATGGCTGGCAGGGACTGGATGCAGAGGGCCGAGAGTAGGGTTGAGTGGCGTGCTTTGGGAGAGGCATACGTCCAGCAGTGGACTGATACGGGCTGATGATGATGATGATGAAGTTGCACTTAAAGTACCAGGAGACCATGACATACCTAGAGTCTAACATGTGGTAGTGCCTTGGGAGAGGCCTGCGTCCAGCAGTGGACTGACACGGGCTGATGATGATGATGAAGTTGCACTAAAAGTACCAGGACACTATGACATACCTAGAGTCTCATTCATATGTGGTCGATGGTCGTGCCTTGGGAGATGCCTGCGTCCAGTAGACTGATACGGGCTGATGATGAAATGTACACAATGTATTTACTTGCAATAAAGAGACGACTAAACTATCTCCTTACTGAAAACACGACTATCAGCCAAAATACTGTTTAATTGTTCGCCATTCCCCGATCGAAGTCCAATGGCTGGAAATAACGAACGGACAGGCCGGGATTAATTCACTTCTAATTAAGCGGCCCGACTCCGGCCGTCTCTGCGGCTAATGTAAACAGCAGATCAATGGTAACACTTGCAGTACGATTTCAAGTCTTACGACGCAGATAATAAGAACGGTCCAAAGTGTTACACTTGATGAGATTTTATGTGTTCTCGTATCTGCTTGTCGGTCTAGACTCTGGCTAGACCAATGCTTCTCAACCTTTTTTGAATAGGTTCTATTATAACATGACATTGGCAAATGACGAACTGTCGAGTCCATTAATAAAATAATAAAATAAAAAATTATGTTGACGTTGAAATAAAACGACACGTATCCACTTTGTTAACTAAGTTTGTTAGCTACATAATAAGTGGGAGTAAAAAAACTTTTTTATAAATATTCTTATACATATAAATATAAAATACTACCCTCCATCCCCTCCCCCCGCGCGGTGTTTCTTTAGCAAATCCTAGCATTATTAAAAAGATGTATTGCCTAGAGATGTCACGCTACAATAATTTTTATTGTCGATAAAAAAAATATTTAAGTAAGTAGTAGTATATTCACAAATGCATTTTTTTTTGGTGATTTAAAATACTCAAGTACTGTCGAAAGCATAAAAAAGTAACACTTTGGTTTTTTTTTTCTTCCCAATAAGACAGGAGCGGGCATCACCATAATCCAGACGTGGTCGAACTTGCGCCTACTAACGGCCTAGTCATTGGACTAACTGGGGCTTTAAGCTTTCTGTTTACGCCAAAAATCCTTAAAAATCGCGGCAGATCGAAGTCCATCGTCTCTGCCTACCCCTACGCGAATCAGGCGTGAGGTTATGTATGAATTATTATATATAAACGGATATCACTCACTTATATTGTTGAAGTCGGCAATTAGACCGACAGTTTCGACCGATTTCGACGGTCTTTTTCAAGGTGAGCGCGCCACGCCCGCGGCGCCGGTGACGTTTCTTCGCGCACTGCGGATGAGCGCCCTCTGTGCGCGCTCCGAGATAACTTGTCCCGCCGACGACGACGGTGCGTTTCGGTAGGTTATGTATGTTCCTAAATCCTCAAAACTTTTCAACAAATCTGACGTATTTACAAATTTCCAATGAAAAAAGTTTAAACAGAACTTAATACGAGCATAGACAAACGTGTGTTAAATAGTTAATCGCATAGACATCTCTCACAAATAAACTCTGGGCGCTGGACAGCTAGTGATGCGGAACACAGAAATCTTTTTCTGCTGATCAATTATTGATGCAACTTTTTTGGGAGCGATCGTCGTAATTGTTTAATGAACATGTTGTGACGCGTGGCGCGCGCTGCATTTGGTTGCTTGCATTGTTAATTAGACACTGAGCTTGATTTTGTTCGATTGGGGTTGGAAATAACTTGAATATTTATTTTAAACCGGCTTCTGTCGGAAATTTTAAGTTTGGCGTGAAATGACAATGCCGTATTCTGCCCCACCATCAACCGCAAGTTGTACAAGATAACGAATAAATGTAAAAATATCTCCGTATTTTATTAAAATTATTGGTTTAAAATAAAGTTTTGTACAAGTTGCGATTCGAAAAAACAGCTTAATTAAGAATTCTGTTATTCTTCTATAGGAGTTGCGAGAGTAGTAGAAAATGATACTGATTATGATTATGCAATATGAAACCTGTAATAAGTCCCCAACAAAATAATAGGTACAGCTTAAATGGTCATGTAGTTTTGTAGGTGGGGCAAAGCTCCATTGAAATGTGGCAATGTCTTTTGTGTTTTCTCGTGGTAATATGTGTGTTAATCCGGAATCTTGGATAAACGTGGTGTAAGGGAAAGAGGAGGTAATGGAGGGTGTTCAGTATCGGTAACTGAACAACTTTTGTTCTACAACTTATATGTTATATATTTTTATTGCGGTGGTTCCATATTTATGTCATATCAATCATCATAATAGGCGGGAAAACATCCAACCTCTCGTGGCCTCCATTCGAGAACTCGTCTCCCCCATCGGTTATACGGCAGTGACCAGCCCACTGACACTTCAGTTTATTGATTCTATGAGCAATGTCCCATCACTATATGGTCTCGATATCGATATATCGACTATTGCCCCCTATCGCACATTACGGGGCATTAGCATGCGCCGCGCGGAATTAAGATTTATTGGCCCAATAACAGGGGTCCGGCGCGGCGTCGGGCAGCGTCGGGCAACCTCGGCCAGAGTCGGGTGGAGTCGGGCTGTGTCGGCCTGCGGTATACAATGGAAGAATATTTCAACTTAGTTTAGTTTACATATCAAATCTCTTTATTGCAAGTAAGCACGTTGTGTACATTTTTGCACGTCAATATTTTTTGGATTTATATTTACGCCACTTTGCAAGGAAAAGATGCCAACGCTGAGGAGAAACAGTGGCAATAAACTTTCAGCAGCACATCTTTTAAAATGATTACAAATAAATTACACACGTTTTATTTGTTATTTAGGTATTAGTTTTTATTCTTATTAGTTTGTATTTTTAGCTTATTACTGAATAAATTGAAATAATGAAATGGAAAAAAAATACATAATTATTCTTATTTTTAACAAACTATGTATTAATATCCATATTAATGTAAATAATATTATTTGCTATAATTGTGCCATATACCCATTGATGATCGTGGAGTTACTTTTAATTATTAAATTCAAAGTTATTTAAATAAACCGCCTTAACATTCTCCGCATCACCAAAGGTTAACTGGTAGAAAATGCCGCAAGGCATTAAGTTCGCCTTTATACAGTAAATTGTGTAAAAAATTTAATGATAATAAACTAATCTAGACTTGATCCATCATGCGGAACCGGTGACACCACGACTTTGACATTACATGAAACATAACCCCTCTTTGAATTGCGGCGGAGGTTAAGGCTTCGTATGCGCGGATTTACAGTTATTCTACGAAGGCTACGGCACTAACTACTAAAATTAAACATCTGAAAAAAATATATAGCAATCTTGGAGTGTCTTTTTAGGGACTGATGAATACCGATACACGATTGGACAAACATCGCTCGATAGAAAAAAAATCGCAATCATACCCCTTCCATGTCTTTTAAAATGAAAATTATGCCTAAACCGAAATAGTTATTCATACAAAATATGTATCAAAATGTAGGGTACTATAAATACGAGAGCTTGCTTTAAAAATATCAGATTTTTATTGGCGTATTTTTATGTCCCTGCTAAAATTCATAAAAATACAAATATGGAGTGACAGTGCCGTGCTCTTCACTCCGCCGCTGCGGGGCATCTTCTGTCTCACTCTTGCTTTTGACAACCATATTGCGTCTTAAAAATAATTGTGTTGACTCTCCTTTTACCTCTCAATAACTATCTATTGATCTAAACTAAAATTCAATAATAACAATGTAACTCAAGGTGCGTTACATACAATACAGAATGACTAACACGCGGTTAACACCTGGTTATAGTGGTGGCCGGCCGCGGCTCGTATCGACCCGCAGGTGGTTATCGATATGTCGATAAAACGCATTAGCTAATCACTATTGTGTATTTATTGGGCCCAATACAAACCAAATTGGTGTGAATTTTTTATTCTAATTTTATTTTACGATAGATTTATACATAGATTTATTCAATAATACTATGAAAGACATGTAACACGGACAGAAAAGATTAGCTGTAGTTGTTAAATATTTAAGACAATTGCAAGTTATTATTTATTAATTTTTAAGTATTATTGTTATTTATAAATTTTATTATGGTTGTTTGTATTGTAATAAACTCCGTTTATTTAAAAAAAAAATGCAAATCTTTCACTGTTTGATAGATATAAGTTAAAACTATGTAACTGTAAAAGAATTATTAAATTCGGTCCAGTGGTTGTTGAGAAAATCTCAACCTTATATACCCTGTATACTTATCTCTGTCTTCGACACTTTGAACTTTGGGCCGTTCTTATTACCTGCGTCGTAAGAGTTGAAATCGTACTGCAAGTGTTACCATTGATCTGCGAAATAAGTTCCATAAACATTCTAGAACAGGCATTCAAATTACCATAACTAGAAACCCAAAAGCTCAACGGGCCCAATAAACACTCTTTCTTAATAAAAGATAATGTTGCCATGCCGAAAAAAGTGGCTCACAAAATTGCCCTCCGCACCGCTGGCAACATTACGGGGATTTGCGCGTGATTTAGCGATATTTGCCGGCAATAAACGCGGATTGCGGATCATCGGGTTAATTCGCTGGCAACACTGGCCCGAGGGGTGGCTGGCGGAAGGTACCAACAACAGCAGGTAACACTTTTTTTTTCTCGTGTGGTTTAGTGACCAAACCTATTTGTCAAAGTTATTCAGGCCGCCCGTAGGCCTCTGACGTGGCCTAACGACTGCTGCCGAGCGACAGCAACCGGGACCAACTGCTTAACGTGCGCCCCGAGGCACGGAGGGGCTATGATGAAAGTGTCACCAGCGGTCACCCATGAGTTTGTATTCTGTAAAAGTACAGAATATACAATAATATAGAACATATTATAAATTCCGAATGACAAATCCAAATCGTTTCTCGTAACTCTACTTATAGAGTATACTATGAAGGAGAGTAATGATCCTACATCGCATTGTCATTAGCTTGGTAGAGAGCCCACCTGGGAATCAAACCCCAACCATTGCATTTGTGGCATACACTATAGTAAATAAGGTCTGTATCTACTATACACCTTTCTTTGTCTTCGACCGTACCATGACCATAGTACGGTGGAACACAGAGAAAGGTGTACAGGAGAGTTTTTAAGGTTGAGATTATCTCAAAAACTACTTGACCTATTGCAATAATACTTTCACTGTTAGATAGATAAAAGTTAAAACTATGTAACTGTAAAAGAATTATTAAATTCGGTCCAGTAGTTTTTGAGAAAATCTCAACCTTATTGAGGCCCCCTGTATACTTATCTCTGTCTTCGACTGTACACACGAAGACTACTTTTATCCAATAGATGGAGTTGCGTAACATACCCTTTAAGTATGTATAATACAATGAAGATTTTCGGTGGGCGTGGCCTGTGGTGGCTCAGTTGGTAAGAGCGGGTCACGGAGACAAGGTCGTAGTTTCTTCTTGTTATTATTTTACCGAAAATTTTCCAATATCCATGTCTACCCTTATTTGAAGAATTACAAAAAGAAAACAAATTAACTCGCCCACCCCCCAGGCCACAGGGGTCGCACCTAATCACTGCACACTGACTCCTAAAGCCGAGCCCCGCTCCTCGCGGACGGGGGGTGTTTATTATTAACGGATTACGACGCTCAATTACACAGGGGTTACACACAGCTGGTTACTATTACTTGATAGGTCATGTTTACCCGACTGCTCCAGGAGGAGGGTAATCGTACGGACGCAGCACGCGAGCAATGCGCAATGACATTTGTGCGTCTACTCGAAAGAAGTCGTGTTTGTGAAGTTTTGTGCTCTTAACAAGATTTCCTTTGCATAACTTGATGATTGCGTGGATCATTGAGTTATTTCATTTAGGGGTTTGGGAGGGTTAGGTTATATTCAATACAAAATACTCAATATATTTATTGCATTCCATAAGTTACAATACAGATGTTCGTATATATGTACGCATGAATTCAGACATTCTATTAATATCAGACCAGGCTGTATGCCCTAGTTGGCTTTGCCTTTCTCTTTGGGAAGAATTTTACAAAAAAAAAAATTGTGCGTGGTTCAGCATAGAAAAATACTGATTTGGGTATATTTTCTCCATTTATTATTTAGATTTTCGTTTCGCATAGCGCATATGTAAGAAAATCATCAAAACATATGAAAAAGGAACGCGTCATCAATTAAAAACATGATTTCTAACTGCAATGTTAGACATGAATTTGAGTAATTACACAATTACTGGATAGATGTCGCTACCGTCCCTAAGACGAGAATATGGAGACAAAATTCACGATCTGGATACGAATCACGATGGCTCTGTTGGAATAGAGCGTCCCACGGAATGGCGAGGTCCCGGGTTCGAATCCCGGTCGTGATGAAAAATTTTCTCCATTTATCATTTATATTTTATTATTATTTTAGTCCATATACAAAATAGAGAGACTTATAAAAAACAGAGTACAATTTATATCTCAAAACCTAGTGAAACCCCATAAAAGAATGGCAACATCACTCCCACAATGGGACTGATGACTAGGGCCGCAGGAGCTGAGGGGAGGTAGGACTGGCGCGGGGGACGGGACGGCTACACGCAAAGAGAATTAGCCCTCCCAGGAGTACATTAGTTGCTACAAGCCATGCCGCCCTAGTACTTGCGATGCATCTGCTCGGATTTGAGGGAGAAATATTGCATTGAGGTATAAATGGACAATTCCTATAAACAAACAGAAATTATTTCAATAAACAAAAGCCAAAAATTTAAGATTTTTTATAGCATAAAATATATCACGAATCTAACGACACCTCATATGTTAAAATCCGTCAAGGCGTTTAAGTTGCAGGGCGGGACAACGAATTAGACATACATACACTCGAAAAACATAACCCTCCTTCTTGCGCAGTCGGGTACAAGTACAATAGAACAAATACCGGCCAAGTGCGAGTCGAACTCTCGCATCGAGGGTTCCGTGCAACTTAACTTAACATCTTAACTTTGCTCGTAATACTTTAATACTTCATTTATTCAACCTTAGGAGCTCTAGGGAACACTTGGTTATGTCATACATAACGTGATAATTTACAATAATATAAGGTGCAGAATGCAAACTAGGTTACGGCTGGATGCACGAACAGAGAAACAGGGCAAAGAACCGACCCACGGGATATAACAAAATGAACTAATTGCGGCTGTAAAGAGGCCTTGTCAATGTTTTACAATTTAGAATAAGTTTTTAATGAATTCACAATAATATAATTAATTGCATTGAATGTCAAAGTAAGTTTCTGTAAAAATAAATGAATTTAATTTAAACAACATAAAGATAAACTTGATACATACATCTAGACATTAATAAAATAAATAAAAATACATGGGCCTTCGTAACGGAAGGCCTGTGTACTAACTAATCCATTAATCTCCTATAAACAACTAGATACACAGTCTGCCTTCTAAAAATGTCCGAGCGCACAGAAGGTCCAAACGGATGAATGGACCCTCATTTGCTTTATTGGACATTATTTGGACGTTAACAATGGACCCTTATTTGGACGTTTTTTAAATTGTTTTAGTAAGACCTTTGTGTATCTAGTTGTTTATAGGAGATCAATGGTACGGTGGAACACAGAGAAAGGTGTACAGGAGAGTTTTTAAGATTGAGATTTTCTCAAAAACTACTTGACCTATTGCAAAAATTCTTTCACTGTTTGATAGATAAAAGTTAAAACTATGTAACTATAAAGGATTATTAAAATCGGTCCAGTAGTTTTTGAGAAAATCTCAACCTTATTCAGGCCCCCTGTATACTTATCTCTGTCTTCGACTGTAGTAACTCGATAGATTATTTTTACGACAGATAACATAATAATTAACGGAGTTTGTAAATTAAGATAAAGTGTTTCGTTCACTAATCGCATTTTATTTGAACTCAAAAAGATCAATGTCATAACAAACCGAGATTGATCTGTCATCTCGTCATCTGCCGCTGGACAAATCATCAAAATTAACTAATTAAAATGATAAATGAGAATTTCAAGTTAGGAAGATTGGAGGAAATACTCAAATCGAGTCTCTACAGTCCGATTTCAGTAATTTATAAAACTGAATTTATTTTATTTTATTAATGGACTCGACAGTTCGTCATTTCCCAATGTTATGTTACAGAAAATTCAATATATTCAATAGTCTTCTATCTTCCTCCAGGGGAGTCGCAGTAGCGTCTTCACCCTGGGTAGCCGCGTCTTCATGTCTTCATCCAGAGGAGCCGTAGCGTCGTCACTCTGGACGAAGCAGCTCGACAGTCACGTTCACTCCCGAGCTTGTAGCGGGAACTCTTGATAAAAGCTTGAAACTTCAGATCTTGCATAAATAATCCAATAACTTCACCGTACTGTCATTCGCGAACATTTTCTGATTAATTTAACGTGATATTAAACACAAAATAGTCCCTGTAGACGTTAAAAGGAAAATTATCAAATAATTTCGCAACCGTCGTTTCCCACCATTTTCAAAAAGCCCGACCCATTTTCTTTCAGCTCAAAACAAAGAATACTCCAAACAGATTGCCAGCAAAGAGACCCAATATCGCGAAGGCTTTAGTCCTGTGTGCGAGCGAGAGGCACGCCGCTGTCTCGCTCAGACTTAATTAAATGATATCCTCAGCGAGTCGCAAAGTTCCCGGCTAGGCTGTTTGAAACGCGACTTAAATTAATTTTTGGGCTGTATTCAAATGGAAGGGTCGTTGCCGTTTGGTGTTCTACGACACTTCGGTATTATAAATGCAAAGTTTCTAATGAAACTTTTTTTTTAATTGTCAAGCTTTTTTTAGTACAGTTAACAGCAGATCAAGTGTAACACTTTAGACTTATCTTAATATCTGCGTCGTAGGATTTAAAATCGTACTGCAAGTGTTACTATTGATCTGCTTTTGTCCGTACAATAAATAATAACCTACATGCTAAATGCTATTACAGAGTAGAGGAATTTGTAATTGAGAAAAAATAATAATAATAAGCATCACCCGAAGGTTGCCTGGAAGAAATCGCTTAAAGCGATAAGGCCGCCTGTCTGTACACTAGCTAACTTTGGTTTTATATGTAACTGATGTATTTTCATTTGTGTGCAAATAAAGTATATTTTAATTGAATAATCAACAATCGTTACCTACTAATTCTTAGTTACTGCAAGTTACATTATATTTGAACAAACACCTTTCCTTGTTTTCGACTGTACAATACACGATACCTACTGATGCCAAAAACTATAATTTTTCATGTAAATATCCACAAATTAGAAAAAACAGCCGATAGGTGAGACAATTAAAATTGAATTGTTAATTGATTGATGATGATGATGATGGTCTCCTGGCCGATTTCGGCTACAGCGCCGCTTCACGGCTTAATTAGGGGATGGGGCTTCGCTGGTCTGCCCTTTGGTGAGCTCTCATGTGACTATTGGAGCCAATTTTTGCTGTGAAACTCCTTGCACATCGCGGACACGTGAGAACACCGTTCTCATAATTATACTGTATGGCCACCGGTGATCTGGCCTTCAGTTGGTCACGCTTAGCATCCAGGTCCAGTCTTCTGGCCTCCTCGAAGGCATACACGCTTTGCTGTATTTTGTAATAATTGATTAGACAAAGTAACTGTCCACGTTCCCGCTATTTTCAAAGGTCCAGGGGCCTTACATTAACCTCTTATAGCAGTATTACATCAATAATACATTGTTATTTCGTACCATGCCGTCCTTAAAGTAAGCTTCTTGTAATACTACTGCGGTTTTGTTTTCTTACACGTTTTGTGACGTCATTGCAAAAGCATTCACTCAATTTTGTATGAGAATTCGTACATTGAGCTTATAACTGAGTTGACTATATTTTGTAGAATAACAAAAATCGACTAATAAATAATCGAATCGATATCACTTATCGACAATAGCCCACCACTAGAGCGTAGAGCGGGGTGCTTTACGCTTGCGTGTATGTATCGAGCGATTCCGCAACGGCTCTACCTACATACATACTCTATATACCACATAACACACGGACTCTATGTAGTGTAGTAAGTATATTGTACGTATCTTGAAATTAATGAGAAATTGCAATTTAAGAGCTTCAAAAAGCGAATAACATTATTATTTGAATAAAATGATTAGTGTCAGTGTCTCGTTAATTCCGCCTAATGATAACTCATACTCATACTCATTTATTCCACCTTGAGGTACCTACCATTGTACACTTGGTTACGTCTATACAAAAGTAATGATTTAATTTAGTGTATACAATTCAATCATTTCAGCAATAGCTTCGTCAGTTGTAAATTTAAGAATTCTTATAACATACTAGTATCATTGTTTAGATTACAGAAATGGTCATCAGCAAAAGCCTCGTCAATTGTGTAGAAACTTGTTTGAAGTAGATATTTTCTAATTGTATTACAGAATTCTTTATGTGTCTCTATGATTTATTTATTTGTTTTATTAATGGACGCGACAGTTTATCATTTGCCAATGTCATGTTACAGAATATTCAAGATATCATAGTCTTCTCTTCTTCCTCCAGGGGCATTGATCTCCTATAAACAACTAGATACACAAAGGTCTTACTAAAACAATTTAAAAAACGTCCAAATAAGGGTCCATTGTTAACGTCCAAATAATGTCCAATAAAGCAAATGAAGGTCCATTCATCAGTTTGGACCTTCTTTGCGCTCGGACATTTTTAGAAGGCTGACTGTGTATCTAGTTGTTTATAGGAGAGCAATGTCCAGAGGAGTCGCCGTAGCGTCGTCACTCTGGACGAAGCAGCTCGACAGTCACGTTCACTCCCGAGCTTGTAGCGGGACCTCTTGATAAAAGCTTGAAACTTCAGATCTTGAACAAATCATCTAATAAATTCACCATACTGTCATTCGCGAACATTTTCTGATTAATTTAACGTGATATTAAACACAAAATAGCCCCTGTAGACATTAAAATGAAAATTATCAAAGAATTTCGCAACCGTCGTTTCGCGCCATTTTCAAGAGTTATAATTATTAGATTACTAGCTGCTGCCCGCGACTTCGTCTGCGCAGGATTATAAATTATAGCCTATGTGTTATTATGATGTATGAGCTATATTATTGTAAAGTTTCATTAAAATCCATTCTATGGTTTTTGCGTGAAAGAGCAACAAACATCAATTCATACAAACTTTCGCGTTTATAATATTAGTAGGAAGAATAGGTTGTTAAAGTTCCAATCCGAAAATTCGACTTAATTACTTCTCCTTTCGTCAGTCGGGTAAAAAGCAAAGTACTAGACAAAGTATAGGTACCTAATAGTACTCGAACATGCGCAGTGAATCACGCGCAACCTCTCATCTCATAGCTATTTGGTACATCCGGTACAGTCTTACTCAGAAAAAGGTCCTCTAGATAAATAAGTAAGCATATTAGATAACCAATTTTCTAAGAGGAATGTTCATTAATTCAGTATATAATCAACTAGCCGTACCCCACAACTTCGTTAGAGGAGGCGGATGGAGGAGATCAGGAGGCAGATCTTCCTCTCTGGCTCCTTGTTTCCACATCACATACCGCCATGGTTTATAGCCTATGAGCTGTCCGGATATTTCAGCTATCTCCTAGTGAAACTCCCATCAAAATCCCTTCAGTAGTTATGGCGTGATACTTGCACAAAGTCACAGACAAACAATTCAAAAAAATAGTGTTTTGGCATCAGTATCGATCCTAAAACACATTACAATTATTCTTTTCAAAAAATATCCAATGTACAGACACAACTTTTTTACAGTTATTATATGTATAGATACAGTCTTATTATATGTATAGATATCAATCAACCATTATATTACCCGGTACTCTAAGGCCCGGCTCAAACCCGCCCTAAAGAACAAATTCAGCTGATACACTCTCAAGACGTGATCACCATCTCAAGTATGTCATTTATTAATAAACCAATCTTGAGGGCGTATCACGTGATGTCTTTCTCAAGTTCGCCTGCAATCAGCAAATACGTTCTCAAGTGTGAGTTTGACAGTTCTCTTGAAAACTGAGTTTTGTTTATTAATACGGCGTTACTCACGTGATACCCGATTCCTAAACGCCCACCTAAGTTACGTTTATTTATAGGAACGCCATCTTGAGGTCGTTCTCAAGATTGACTTTTGAGCTGAGAGTGATTTATTAATACGGGCCTAAACGGAATATGTTCTAACTCTTAGAAAACTCGTCATTCTTATTAGTTGTTGATTTTCTACCCGACTGCTCTATAAGGAGGGTAATGTTTTTCGTGTGTGTGTGTGTGTATGTCCATTCCTTCCTGCCATCCTGTAGCCTAAACAGCTTGATGGCTGTCGGTGCATGAGGTATCGTTAGATTCGTCTTGATTACGGGAGTGTCATAGGGTATAAAAATTTAATCAAAAGGGGGTAGTTTTTTGGCAGTCGGGTTTTTTGTTTTTTGAAATAATTTCTGGTTGTTGAATCCAGAAATATTATAGCACTTATCATTCAAATGACAATACCAGATTCTGCCCCACCATCAACCGCATGTTGAACAAGATAAGGAATAAATGTAAAAAATATCTCCGTTTTTTATTAAAATTATTGGTTTAAAATAAAGTTTTGTACATCAAGCGAGTCGAAAAAACAGCTTAATTAAGAATTCAGAAAATAGTAAGAAATCGAAGCGAATTATTCATTGTCTTTGTTATCATTTTCTACTACTCTCGCAACTCCTACTGATTATGATTATGCAATATGAAACCTATAATAAGTCACCAACAAAATGATATATGAGCTTCAATGGTCACGTATGTGACCAAAGGTGGGGCAAAGCTCCATTGAAATGTGGCAATGTCATTTAAATTAATAAGCACTCCGATAGTGCTGATTTTAATTATTTTGAAGACGAATTTATGATTGAATTTGAACAATATTCAGATAACGGCAGTAGAAATTCACGATTAAAGCACCAGCTTTAAAAAAGTTAACAATTAATGTGTTTTTCGTGGGATTTTTGCCGATTTAGGTATACAGAACCCAAACTAGTGTTTTAGCGCTCGTTTTTGTGAGATCTGAACCACAATGAGGCTGTACACTTTACTCTGAGTTAGAGTGTACGCCGAGGTCGCGGTACACGCACGAACCTTCGCCTGGTATCAGCTTCCTGTCTTCTCGGTTAGTCCAAGCGCTCACAGCCAATACACGCCTCATTGAATACTGCCTCAAAACATCACATTAATGCTAATTCTAGAATGCGCGTGATAATGTCCCGCTCGCTCTTACGTGATGTAGCATATGATGTAGCAGTTGCGTTTAGGATTCGGCGTAGTGGCCGATACAGAATTAGCTTTACCTCGGTGGTCTACGGGAAGAAAAAAATTCCCGTGGTACAACAGAAGGTCCATAACATTACACATTATTATACTAAAGAAAATTATGGAATAGCTACCAATCGATATACCTACCGAACCGAACAATTCTTCCCAGAGGGAAAGGCAAAAGTTAGATGTTAAGGTTTGCGGTTTTATTAATTTATAGTCATATATAACTAGCTGTTGCCCGCGACATCGTCTGCGCAGGATCATTATAAATTATAGCCTTGTTATTCATATACATACATATTTATGAGCTATATTATTGTAAAGTTTCATTAAAATCCATTCAGTAGTTTTTGCGTTGAAAGAGCAACAAACATCCATCCATTACAAACATTCGCGTTTATATATTAGTGAGATGAGATGGACCCATCAAGCAAACAAGTTAAGTTTGTGGCTGATGACTATTTGCCGCATATTTTACGATCTTTGACAGTCAGCCATAAGCTAGGTAATTATATTCTGTAGCGGCCACTAATTTAAACCAATAATTTTAATAAAAAACGGATATATTTTTACATTTATTCGTTAACTTGAACTTGCGGTTGATGGTGGGGCAGAATCTGGCATTGTCATTTCAACTTTAATTTGACTTTCCTGTACACATTTCGTTGTGTTAGACAGTAATATATACCTATTAAACATAGGTAAATCGAATCCTAATCCTAAACGCAGCTGTCCCTGTCGTTCATATGCTACATGGCGTAAGAGCGAGAGGGACGACTCGCTTGCGACTAATATTAACGCAATCTAGAATAGCTCCCACTGTTTGTCTGATGGGTCTACTATCCTTAATTATCATGGTGTTACTCAATGAGCTAGGTATTTGCGGTGAGCGTTTGACATTTTCTATGTAGCGCCGTGTATAGTCCTAGAGCGGTAGCAACAGTTAGGTGCCGTGCGGTGTGCGCGGCCTGTTAGCGCCTCGCTGGGGGCGCGAGGCATGGGCGGCAGCGGGGGCGGGCGCGGAAGCGGGCACAGAGCGAAACTCAGAGACAATCTTGAGCGTGAGCCTGAGTGTGAGTGTCTAGACATGATTCTAAAGAATTGTACGGACAACAGCAGAGCAGCGGTAGTTAAAACTTGCAGTACGATTTCAGCTCTTACGATGATGATATTGATGATGATGTCCTCCTCGTCGTGTCCGACGACGGCGACTCCCACTAACTCCTGGCGTGTGCTCGAAGGTGGCTGGCGAATCCAAACTTCGTCTTGAACACTCGGTCGCACTGAGCACAGAAGAGCTGTCCGGAACTGTTAAACAGCTCTTACGACGCAGATAATAAGAACGGTCCAAAGTGTTACACTTGATGTGCTTTGATTGTACGAGCGAGTTTAAAAATATCTCTCAACTCACTCCATCTCTGCCCCCAGCCACTTTTGCATTTGGTGGTAGGTGCGGAACGGATGAAATTGGCCATCTTTGAAGGGCTATAGCTAAGTCCCTATGAGGTTTATGGAGCTGTGGTTTGGCTTAAATTATTGATAATTTAATTGACTTTGTAAGAATACTGAGTACTGTTTGTCGGAAACGCATAGTTTATGTTTTTTAGAGCAAAAAGTGAAAAATTTCGTAGTTTATCGCGTGGTGCGCAGGGAGCACAAGTTTTTTAATTAGGATTTACATCACCCTAACTGATCCCTACAACATATCAAAAATGCAGAACTACATCATGCTTTGCGATTTTAATGTCGATTTCTACTGGGCTAATATTCCAGTGTAAGAAATCATTGCAAAAAATTAAAACTACCTTAAAATATAATATCCCCGCTCCCGCCTATGCCTTGCACCCTCCGCCTATCAGCACGCCCGCTCGCCGCACGACGCTCAAACACTAGAAGCTAACTCTTCACTCACGACCACGGGTGACGACACAACACATTCCAATATATGCCGTGTTACCATGGCGTAGAGTGCACCTGATATGCCAGTGCTGTCGTGTTTAGGCTCTTAACAGCTCCTAACGGAATTGATGTGGGAAGTGTATGTGATTGGAGACGGGAGTTTGTATGGAGTTTTTTTATTGCATCAACCATCGATGACGATACCCCATGGGTTTGAAGAACCTATACGTACCAGAATGGCCGCTGGATAGAAAGTTCGGACACCAGCAGATCAATGGTAACACTTGCAGTACGATTTTAAATCTTACGACGCAGATAATAAGAACGGTCCAAAGTCCAAAGTGTTACAGTTGATCTGCTGTTAGCTCTATTACAATAGAATCACCCCCAAAACTTCCAATCTCTATCATATTCATAGTCTTTATTATGGTTATTTCTTTCTTGCAAGTAAGGACAATTGCTAGTAAGAGCCTTCCATGAGCCAACTAGCGCCGCCAATCTTAAAAAAATAATCAATTCAATTTAATCAATTTTATTACAAAAGTTATGTAAAAAATGTTTATTACGATAAATACTATTTTTTAAATGCTTATTTATAACGTGATTCGATTTCGGTAAGTTGTAGTTCGCATAATTGCGAAAAACGGCCGGTTTTGGCACATTTGTGAACTACAACTTAGCTTGTCGCAATTATGCCATGTATTGTATATTGAAAAATTGTATTCGAAAAATAGTAGTCCTAATAAAGATAGTGTACATAGCTGTTTTAATAAAATTGATTAATTGGAAGATATTATTTTGTCAAGATTGGCGGCGCTAGTTGGCTCATGGAAGGCCCTTAACATTTATTTTTTTAATTTACGTTTACACCACTTTGCCAGGACAACATTAGTCAATGTTCAATGAAGGGTTTTCAAAGTGACAGCTAAGAAACAAACATAGTACCGATACCTCGGGTAGATGGAACTGTTTACTCGGTATGAATTTAAAATTTTTTTTTTTTAGAAAATTCAATTTATAATAGTCTTCTATCTTTCTCCAGCGGAGTCGCAGTAGCGTCTTCACCATGGGCAGCCGCGTCTTCATGTCTTCATCCAGAGGAGTCGCCGTAGCGTCGTCACTCTGGACGAAGCAGCTCGACAGTCACGTTCACTCCCGAGCTTGTAGCGGGAACTCTTGATAAAAGCTTGAAACTTCAGATCTTGCATAAATAATCCAATAACTTCACCGTACTGTCATTCGCGAACATTTTCTGATTAATTTAACGTGATATTAAACACAAAATAGCCACTGTAGAAATTAAAAGGAAAATTATCAAATAATTTCGCAACCGTCGTTTCCCGCCATTTTCAAGAACCTACACAATAAGTTATAAAATGTACTAAACGTATTTATAATGTTAAATTCAAAGACATTTTGACCGATGGTATTGGCCATGCCTTAATAACTTTTAAAAATCAATGAAGTTTTTGGTATACCAAAAGAATTTGACGTTTGTAAGAGCTCACGCTAAATTAGCGCTCAAAATTGTCTATGAATCTCCGGCCTTAGGCCCATATTAATAAATCACTCTCAGCTCAAAAGTCAATTTTGAGAACGACCTCAAGAAGGCGTTCCTATTAATAAACGTAACTTAGGTGCGCGTTAGGAATCGGGTATCACGTGAGTAACGCCGTATTAATAAAACAAAACTCAGTTCTCAAGAGAACTATTAAACTCACATTTGAGTACGGATTTGCTGATTGCAGGCGAACCGCGACTTGAGAAAGACATCACGTGATACGCCCTCAAGATTGGTTTATTAATAAATGACATACTTGAGATAGAGATCACGTCTTGAGAGTGTATCAGCTGAATTCGTTCTTGATTGGGTTTGAGCTCAGACTATTAATACGGGCTTTAGTGCGGTTCCATCGAATAGCATTCGACACTCGATCACGAGAAAGTTTACTGTCGTTTCCATGTAAAGTTAAGTAATCTAGTGTCCAGAATACCGTTTGACTGATGACCCTGGCTTACCGGGGCATCGGCCAATATTGATTCCGACGCGAGGGGAACCCCCCAACAATGGAAGTCTTTAGAGAATTAGGCAGGGGTTGTTTTGGAGACCAAACGTTACATCCATTATTGAGCGATAAAAATTTAAAAGCCTTGAGCGTAAAGCAAACTTTGAGTTTATATTTTTTCGAGAGACAATATATTATCAACCCGTTTTAATAATTTTGAAACAATGAACATTAAAATCCAAAAGTATTAAAATCTTGAGGAAATCTAATCAATTTCGGTGGGACTATAATTTCGGTGTTTGACTGTCCAAATTAGTCTCTCCTAGGATTTCACCTAAATTCATTAGTCAAGGTTTACATAATTTAATTGAACATTGACTAATGCTTTCCTTGCAAAGTGGTACACGTACTTAATTTTAAATTAAAAAACAAAATGTTAACATGCAAAAATGACATTGCCACAATTCAATAGAGCTTTGCCCCACCTACAAAACTACGAGACCATTGAAGCTGTACCTATCATTTTGTTAGGGACTTATTACAGGTTTATAGCATAATCACAATCAGTAGGAGTTGCGAGAGTATTAAAAAATGATAACAAAAACAATGAATAATTCGCATCGATTTCATACTATTTTCTGAATTCTTAATTAAACTGTTTTTTCGACTCGCAACTTATAAGTACAAAATTTTATTTTAAACCAATAATTTTCATAAAAAAATGGAGATATTTTTACATTTATTCATTATCTTGTTCATCATGAGGTTGATGGTGGGGCAGAAACTGGCATTGTCATTTACACAACGTGTTTCCTTGCAATCAAGAGATTTGTCAAAGTCTAAAAGATATACGGTATTTGACCGTAACATCTTTACCATTTTCCAAGTCCAAACAATATACCGCACCAAACTTACGGGAAAATCACGTAAGCCCCGAGTCCCCCCGAGTGCCCCCGACTCGGCCCGAGCGCTGACACAATAAATAATGGAGGCTTGCCGCTGACACTTGCCAAATGACTAGCGCCGTCCTTGTCCTCGGGCCTCTCGCTCGCACTCATGCATTCTTAATGCACCAGGCGTGGAGCAGGGAACTCGATGGAGTTAGCCATATTTACAGACCCGGCAGCTAAATTGACCCAAAATGGCGACGAAATTGTAAACAAAACCATATTGCTACTCTCTGCGTTATACTAATTTTGTTTTGCGGCACCTTTCGCCAGGGGTTGCATGGAAGATATAACTCTGAGCGATAAGGCCGCCTTTGTACATTTTGTTTTTATATGTTATATTATAAAGATGTAATTCTTTTGTACGGTGGAACACAGAGAAAGGTGTACAGGAGAATTTTTAAGGTTGAGATTTTCTCAAAAACTACTTGACCTATTGCAATAATTTTTTCACTGTTTGATAGATAAATGTTAAAACTATGTAACTTTAAAATACTTATTAAAATCGGTCCAGTAGTTCTTGAGCAAAATCTCAACCTTATTGAGGCCCCCTGTACACTTATCTCTGTAAAGAGTCTATCTATCAAAATCTTAAATTTTACAGTCAAAAGCACATCAAATGTCACACTTTGGACCGTTTTATTATCTGCGCAGTAGTAAAGTATTCTAAGTGTACCACTAATCTGCTGTCGAGTCTACCTTCACTAACTGCCGTCATATTGGATCAACATAGCTGCCGGGAACTGTACATCGAATACTCTTGCATGACAGTTTTTCACGTCTCTGCCACTCACTAGTTTTTCCATTGTTTGAGTATTCAATAGAAGTCGGACGTATTAAAATAGATGTCTCTTTCTGATATATGAGAGTGAGAGTGACAGAACTACCTATACACAAGCAGAAATTATGAAGAGAAAAAAACGAGTGCATTATTATTTTGATTAAATTTTTATAGCCTAGAATCCAGACGAATCTAACGACACCTCATATGTTACAATCCATCTAGCCTACAGGCTGCGGGGCTGGACTAAGAATTACACATACATACACTCCAAAAACGAACAAAATGAAGCAGAAGATTAAAACAACACAACGAGCAATGGAAAGAAGCATATTAAACATTAGGAAAATATACAAAATAAGGAGCGACAAAATTAGACAAAAGACTAAACTAACAGATGCACTTACTCAAGCTCTAGAATTGAAGTGGCGCTGGGCAGGACACATAGCACGGTACACTGACAGCAGGTGGACAAGACAGACCACTAGATGGAAAGGTCCAGCAGGTCGAAGGAATGTCGGCAGACCAAAAAAACGGTGGACTGATGACATCGTAGAAATAGCGGGCGCGGACTGGGCAAAATTAGCCACAAATAGACAGGCATGGAAAGAGCTGGAGGAGGCCTTTACCCAAAAAGGGGTCCATATCCAAAACCTGAATGTAGAAGACAACTAACCATACTAATAGCAACCCAAGAAAACCAACTAACACTACTAAAACCAACATTTGATTTGTAAACTCGTAGGATACGGAAATAAAAGGCTTTTTATTTTTTTATTTTTTTTTTATTTTTTATTACACTCCAAAAACATGACCCTCCTTCTTGCGCAGTCGGGTTCTTCTTTTTTCGTGTGGTTTAGTAACCGCACCTATTTGTCAGAGTCATTCAGGCCGCCCTGGGGCCTCTGACGTGGCCTAACGACTGCTGCCGAGCGACAGCAACCGGGACCAACTGCTTAACGTGCGCCCCGAGGCACGGAGGGGCTCAGATGAAAGTGTCACTAGCGGTCACCCATATTGACCACGCCCAGCGTTGCTTATATTGTACCACAGACCACTTACCCAAGGGTTGTATTGTACGATCGTTTTCAACGTGTACTCGCAACTGGACTACGAGCTCACTCGGGTAATAATAGACTTTAGGCTCTCTCCATGTTGCGCGGTTTTTTCCTTCATGTCAGCAGTCCTTCCCGCGGCGTTTGGGTTTTTATTTTATTTTAAGTGGGAAAATGTGTTTGTGTCGGCAAGATGTGTTTTGTATTGCTTCGGAAATGAACAAAGTTTATTTGGGAAACTTTTATTTGTGGACGACTGTTGGCATTGTCCTTTATAGCTGCTTAGATACTTACTATATGCGGGAAACGACGGTTGCAAAATTATTAGAGAATTTTTATTTTAATGTCTACAGTGGTTATTTTGTGTTTAATATCACGTTAAAATCAGAAAATGTTCGCGAATTACAGTATTGTGAATTTATTGGATAATTTGAAGTTTCAAGCTTTTATCAAGAGTCCCGCTCCAAGCTCGGGAGTGAACGTGACTGTCGAGCTGCTTCGTCCAGAGTGACGACGCTACGGCGACTCCTCTGGATGAATATGATAGAAGACTATGATATATTGAATATCCTTAAAATGCCATTGGCATATGACGAGCTGTCGAGTTCATTAATAAAATAAATAAATACTATATACGATGATCTAACGACACCTCATATTAAATATGTTACAATCCATCAAGCTATTTAGGCTGCAGGGCGGAACAAGGAATTAGACACAATACATACACTCGAAAAACATAACATTCCTTCTTCCATAACATTATTTATTTTGTCACGGCACATTGTCTGTAGACATAAACGAAGCTCAATCACAAACCCGTCATCGCCGCGTAAACATCGATAAACAACTCTTGATCCCAAAGTGATCTCCAATAATCTGAATCAATAGTTCACCGCGGCCCGTGAGAAATGACGAGCGATTTGAGAATGATCCCGGCTCAGTAGAGTTAGCGGGCGATTTGCGGCGACGGTGATAAATTGTAGAGCGGCCGCTGGAGTCAGAATACTCCCCCGGGGGTTCTATTTGAGGTTGAAAACTATGATTCCGGGGAATGAAAATGTGCGATATTTATCATACTTACATATTACTTACATAAACTTAGTTCGTCTCCCATAGTGATAGGTAGAGATGATGGAATTATATCTGCAGTGATCCTTATTCCTTTATACTTGTCGTGGCCAAAGAAGGATTGTCTAATCTCATCACCCCTTCATCAGTGGCCTCGCTACAGCACATGCTGAGCTGGTCTGTTTTGACGTTACATGCCGCACCATGTACTGTCTCTAAGTGTTCATTGTATTAGTGTTTTTGTTTTTCGTTTATTTATTCACTGTATACTGTATTTTACTATTTTATTGTGGCGTCAAATAAATGCATTTTCTTCCTTTCTTTCTCTCAATCAACAGGAAGTACCCAATAGGTTTTTGTCTTCTTGCGTTTTCATACAAATTTGCGAGAAAATGCGACATAAACGGCCATATCTTTTGATTGCGTTGACGTAGAAGTTAAATTTTTTCACGGCTGCATGAGGTTGCAGACCTGAGTATTTGGTATTAATTTCAACTCGATCCGTCCGCGCGTTTCTGAGATATAGGTCTTGACAGACAGACAACAAAGTGATCCTATAAGGGTTCCTTTTTTTCCTTTTGAGGCACGGACCCCTAAAAATGAAATAGTAAATAATAAAAATCTCTCCGTCTCTGTCGCACAGGTGTGGTTCCAGAACCGTCGGGCGAAGTGGAAGAAGCGCAAGAAGAGCACCAACGTGTTCCGTACGCCCGGCTCGCTGCTGCCGTCGCACGGGCTGCCCCCGTTCGGCGGGGACGTGTGCGGACCCAATGTGTTCGGGGACAGGCCGTGGTCCATGCCCGCAGGTAAGCACGGGACATACAACCACAAAGGGCCTAGTACTCTTTGGCCCACGCTGGCTGATGACAGGCCAGCGAGCGACATTTGTGTCCACGGGGCATTGACGCTGGCCCATGATGGCAAACTTTTTTTTCCAGGAACAAACGGTTATACCTAATAACAATATATATGTAGTTTATACAAAAAAAACTTGTATGGTGTTTCAAAGGAATGTTGGCCCAGCATGGCCGGTAGCGTTTACACGTAGGCCCATTGCGGATGGTCCAGTAAATTGAAAGTACTTTGTGGAACCAGCGACTTCTACGCATACGAAGTTGCGGGTACCTAGTCAACAAGACCGTTATAACCAGTGTTTCCACACCAGGTCTGGGCCAGCTGTCGCAGGGCGGCGTCTCCATGGGCGGGTTCGGCGCGGGCGGCCTGCCGCAGCTGGCCGCCGACCTCAATCCTGCACTGCCGATCAGCTCGGTCGCTTCGGGCCAGCCGTACCAGGGACACTATCCGCTTAACTCGCTCGGTAAGACCTTATTCAGCGCTTAAGAACCACACGATCGATAGCTTACCAACTAATAGTTGGTGAACTAAACAAGTAATAGTTGATGAGCAACTAATAGTTGGTGGTTTTCATTGAGTTAATCAAGACTGATTGTGAACTAAAGATAATTGGCAAAGTTTCTTTCTCTTCTTTTCTCGTGTGGTTTTGTGACCAAACCTAGTTTCAGAGTCATTCAGGATGCCCATAGGCCTCTGACGACTGCTGCCGAATTACAGCAATCGGGACCAACTTTCCAACGCACGGAGGGGCTCACATGAATCACTAGCTACCCATCCAGATACTGACCTCGCCCAACGTTACTTAACTCTCTTAGAGTTTCTAAATTGAACGCTTTAGTTGCAAATAAACTACTAAAGATTCAAGACACAGAGCTCGTTCGGTCACAGAGCGTGTATCACAAAGGCAAAACTTTTCATAGCCACGTGATGACTTCGTCTCCCGCCGTGTTTATGTGACTGTATTGGATATCATGTGACTCAAAAGCAGCCCAAGGCCACCAACTAAAAGTTTACTTGATGCCGTGTAACTACCTGTGTCAACTAAACAGTTTAGTTGGTGAACTATCGGTCTTGTGATCCCATAACTCTCTTAGTAAGACTCTCCATTTTAAATTTTTGCACTGAACTCTTTTAGTTCGATGCAAATAATTTACTCATCATGAGACTATGTTGTCAGGTGACACCATGATGTCATATTGCAACAACCTGAGCGGGCAGCAGTCCGGCGGCCCGCTGGAGGGCTCGCCCACGCCGCCGCACATGGGACACTGCTCTAACAACAACGCGTCACCGACCGCATCAGGTACGCTTATTGTCTACATCATCATCATCAGCCCGTATCAGTCTACTGCTGAATGCAGGCCTCTCCCAAGGCGTCGAACTCGCCCCACAGACAGACGCTGCACACCATGCTAATAGGCTCAAGGCGTCTCATAAGGTCCTGGTACTTCTAATGCAACTTCATCATCATCAGCCCGTATCAGTCCACTGCTGGACGCAGGCCTTCCCCAAAGCACGCCACTCAACACGATTCTCGGCCATTGCACCCAGTCCCTGCCAGCCATCTTGCGAAGGTCATCCTCCATCTGGTCGGGAGGCGTCACACAACACAATACGTTTACCCGTTCGTGGCCTCCACTCGACAACTCGTCTCCCCCATCGGTTCTACGGCGGATATACTCATTTCTTATTCTATCTACCAGAAAAATTACAAGCATAGCTCTTTCCATAGCTCGCTGACAACACAAAATTAAAAAACATTAATATTTTAGACATCAAATAATTTTGCAACTGTCACTTTCCGCCTATTTTCAAGTGTCAAGGTTTCTTCTGGTTACTCTACCATCCCTCTATGTCCAGGTAACGGCGGCGAGGAGGACGAAGTATGGCGCGGCCACAGCATCGCGGCTCTACGTCGGCGCGCGTCCGAACTCTCCGCCGCCATCCCGCCATACCTGCAGCTCAACTACGACGCACATAGCCCGGTCTACTGACGCGCCGGCGGCCGGGCCAGCTATCAATAGGCACTCTAAATACTCTACATTGAATATAGAGTTCTGGATCCTTGTAATTACAGCCTGCATACCGCCGGTGAGATGACCGTCAATATGCTAGGACACTCTACATACTCTACTTCCATGTAGAGTCTTCATTGAACATTCTCTGGATCCTTGAAGTAATAGTTACTGTCAATAGGCTAGAACACTCATGCTCTACATGCCCCGTTTACTGAGGCGATAGCTACATGGAAAATTCTAGAGTTCTGCATCCATGATTACCCATGCACACTGACGCGCCGGCGGCCGGGCCAGCTATCAATAAGCACTCTACATACTCTACATTAAATAGTGTAGAGTTTTGGATCCTTGAAATAATGACCCGTGTACTGATGTGACGGCCATCGGGCCAGCTGTGAAAAGGATATGGTACTCTACATGGAACATTTTAGAGTTCGGGATCCTTGCAATGAAACCCAGTGTAATGACGCGCCGGAGTCTGGGCCCGCTTTCAATAGGCTAGGTTAGGACACTCTACGTACTCTACAATCTACATGGAACATTGTAGAGACCGGACCCTTGCAATAAAACTCGAGCCCCATGTAAGTGCGGCGGCGGTCGGGCACGCTGTCAATATTACTTGACATTTTGCATGCTCTACATGGAAAATTCTAGAGTTCTGGACTCATGTACGTATTTACTTATGCGACATGACAGCGGTAGGGTCCGCTATCAATGGGCTAGTACACTCTACAGACCCTTCTAACTGCAACAATGATCTATCGCGGTGGCCGAGCCCGCTATCAATTAATAGGCTATATAAGCCTTCTTTTGTTGGAACATTCTATATATTATCAGATTAAATTTCAGAAAACTCTACATTATTGCTCTACGTACTATGTTTCAATGAACTTTTATTAAAGATAAAATTGACATTCAATAAGCAGCCTCTATTTTGCTAAATGTATAATGTAGAGTCACTCTTTATTTATATTTTCAAATTGTAATCTTTATGAACTGAAAAAACTCTGACACGAACTATGGTGACAATCTATTGGAACATTCCCGGACATTATTAATTAAAGAAACTCAAATTGTGAGCTGTATTCGACTAAATACATGTATACGCGTTCGTACAATAAATAAATATAATTACGATAGTTGTAATAGTTATAAGCTATTTATTCTTTTAGTAACGGTTATTATAAAGTATTAAATAGTACTTAGTAATTGATGTATTTACTGAAGTTCATGGTATGAATAAGAATACAACTTAGACTAGATATTGTTTTAAATAAAACATTCCAAATACGATACTAGTAAGGATGCTAATTCGTGTATAAATCAAGCAAAGGCTTTTAAGATTTTTTTAAATTTGTATTTTGTTTTTCCATTTTGACAGTTTAATTTTAAAAACTGTACGAATACAGCGGGTCTCAATAAGGTTGAGATTATCTCAAAAACTACTGGACCGAATTTAATAATTCTTTTACAGTTGTATAGCTTTAATTTTTATCTATCTAACAGTGAAAGAATTATTGCAATAGTTCAAATAGTTTTTGAGATAATCTCAACCTTAAAAAGTTTCCTGTTGGGCTCTGCGTTAGACCGTACAATAGCATTTTTAAATTAAAAAGTCTAAAAAGCGTTCGATTGATTCAGACTTCGTTAGACATTTTAGATTGTGTATAAAAGTTTCTGATAACAGGAGTATACGAGGTTTTTTAATTAATATTATTGTTATTTCTCAACCAACCTGTAGAAAATAGTTTTCCTTTAACAATCCCTAGATATTTTCTGTAAATCGTAAAAATCAATGCATTTAATTATCAATAGTGACCAATGTTGCAAGATATTTGAAATAAAATATATTTAGTCTTTGTACTTTATTTAAAAAAAAAGGTTAAAAATTCCCAATTATTAGTAAAAATTGAGGCAAATAGTTTACCACGATGACGGCTTCTACAGAATTATAACAATCATTCTAGCGTGGGTTTTTGAAATTAAACTAATTCTGGCAGATTTAAAATTGCCTCATGTTCCTAAACATAATTATGAAAAGGATACACTTATAACGCAGATTCAGAATTGACTTTAGCTTAAAATTAGAAAACTAACGACAGAATCGACGACCTACAAGTATTTCATTTATGTTGGTCATTTACATGATGCTCCAATCCAAAGTATACCTTTTATGTGTGTTAATGTATAGTTAGGCATAAAATTATCTTAATGAAGAAAAAAACGGAAACTCGCGGCCACATTTTTTCTGTTTATCTTAGTTACGTGGTTGATAGTTCCTACATTATTTTAATGTCCTCATATAAGATAATAAAAAATAGATTTTTTTTAGGTTTTTGTATTCTTATGTCAGATAAAAAAATAACTGACTAGTTATTTCCGTCCGTTATTTTATTATTGTAAGTAATTAAATTACTTTTTGTTTTATTTATTTTTGTGTACTTTTCATCTCTTTGGGACTACATAGTAATTATTTTTTCCTGTATCGTAATTTAAAGTAACAATAAAATTTTGATATTATTATCTGATATCTTTTTATTATCATTAAAAAAACCAAAGCGGAATTCGTTTTGACATTGTGGAGCATGTTTAAAACAAAAATATTTTACGGAAAATTTTGTGTATTGAATAAAACTCTGTTTTATTTTTTATTTCAAAAAACAGCTCCATAATAATAAGTATATAATTTACTGATATTTTTTATATAAATTGTGTATAAGTAAAGGACTGAGTGAGTAAGTGTCTAGCGTATATAAAATAACATAAAATACGACTTTTCGCTCGCCCTGTGTCTAATAAGTACATTATGTTAGTCGATAAGTATTATTATACATACGTACATAAATAAAATAGACAATGTTCATTTAATGTGTTTCATTTTCCGACATTCTTTTAAGTTAAATAATTTAGTACCTACCTTGGTAGAATAATATTCAAAATTTTCAAATTATGAAATCCTTTTAATTAATTGGTCACCCTACTGGCATTAATGGTATAATTTCTGATTAATTAATTGATCATTTTTTTTTTGTGGAACTTCTTTATTTATAACAAATCAGTAACATATTTACATAAACAAAAAAATGATATAAAAAAAATTTAAAAATAAAATACCTTAAAAGGAAAATTCTAAAAATGTACCTACTTGGACGCGGAATTCCAGCTGTGAGTGGCCTCTACCAGTCACAGGTAGAACACCGCGTCCAAGTCGCTCCCATGCGGCAGGGTGCCCAAGAGAGCGGCCGCGTTACCTCTTTGTATGGCCAAACTGATTCGTTGGCCGAGGTACGCACCCGCTCTCTTGTCACCCGTGACGTCGACCAGACGACTCGACAATTCTTTGTAGAATTGCCGAGCGTCCGGTCCCCACGGGCCCATCGTCTCCACTCCAAACGGCACAAATGTATAATTCTGACTGAGGACAGCATATTTGCGCCGTTTGGAGTTCTCCGCCGAAGCCGCCGCCGCACCCGCGCTAGAGGAGGTCGCCTGCAGGTGGGACGGAGCCAAGGTATCGACACACGTCGCGTCCCACACCAGGGACCGTCCCCTAGACCACGGAACGAGTGTCATGCCGTCAGGCCGCTTGCCATCGTCACGCGCCAAGCCAGGTGGTTCTAATACAGCTGGCACGTTGGCGGTGGCAAGGGCCCTCCGGATGACATCGTTCAGTGAGGCATGGCGCGACAGGCGGCCAGCACTGCGGAGGCAAGCGAGCCCGTGGTGGCCTAAAATATCCACGACACTTCCGCATGGGCAGCGATGAGGTTCATTGGTTTTCAACCCGAGCCGCAGGCAGATAGACAGGGTGAGGGTCGTTCTGTCGAAAAGGGTTCCTAAGTTAGGTGAAGGGATGGCTTGGAGCCAGTAACCAGCCTCCCGCTCAGATACAGCAAGGAGACGGGCACGCTCTGCCGCAGTGGTCGCTGATTGCAACAATTCTTTTTGAATATTGCGACAGAGCGGCTCGTCCCAAGCCTTTTGAGATTTCGGTGAAACGGGTAATATTTCGTTTGGACAGGCCATAGACCATACGTTTATGGCCTCGGTCAAGTACGACACCTCAATGCCGTCTGCAGACGGATGTAGTATTTTGCTTACCAAGGTGTATGTACTATGGACCGAAGACAAAAACGCCGGCAATGCGACACAAGAAATTTTGCGGATGCCCAGGCCTCCACAACGTACGGGAAGGGAAGCCTGGGCCCATGAACGGTCGTCTAAAGGGGTGTTGAGGATTGATGTGAGGGTGTTTTGAATGGTATTGTCCAATGGTATGAGTAAATTTTGTAATTTCCATAATGGGCTACATCTCATCATGTATGTTAATTTTGGTAAATTAACATAAATTAATAAATTAATTAATTGATTGATTAATTTCTAATTACCGACTTCAACAATATAAGTGAGTGATATCCGTTTATATATAATAATTTGTAGTAATGGCTCACTATAGTTTTAATTCTAAAATTTCTGATAAGTAGTGAATAATAGATAATGAGTGAATAATAGATAATGAAAATAAATTAATACCTATTAGGTACGGACAACAGCAGATCAATGGTAACACTTGCAGTACGAATTCAACTCTTAAGACGCAGATAATAAGAACGGTCCAAAGTCCAAAGTGTTACACTTGATCTGCTGTTAGCTGTACTTACCTACCTATAAGTATTTTATTATCATTTTCATCGATATCAGGGTCAGGACCAATTTTTTTGCATCGTAGCACAACGGAAATCACAATGGAAAGTGTCACATTGGAAAAATTGTAGCACAACTGAATTCATAAAGGTATGTACAGATGTGTAAAAGAAAAACACAGCTAAGAGGTAAAAATAACTGTTGTAATAATAAAAAAGTATGACACGTATTATTTATAGACTTTTTTTGGCTTTTGTTCTCTCGTCATTCTTTTTCTTCATTTCTTCGAATTTCTAATTTAGGCTCTTTTAATTTTTCGCGGTAGCTACTTTCGGCATCTTTCTGCTGACGTCAAAGGCATCTGAAAATAGAAATTTAATATTAATGTACAAAAAAAATCACTTCAAAAATTACAACTAAACTTGCCGTAAATGGGGTATTCGGTTTTCATAATTAACATTTTTGACAACGTTTGGTTTAACTGAAAAAAAATAGCTTCATAGGTACATTTTGTACACATGATCTGTATGAAAAGTCGATGTTTGCAAAAATTATGAAGTTATGAAACAAAAGTTGTTCAGTTGTGAACGAGGTTACTTTAAAAGTTTTTTTTTTTGCATCTAAACATACTGCATAAATTATTTTAATGAAAAAGCATTAGTTTAAATTCAGGGTTTTAAGACAAAGTTTCTAAGTACAATAAAGGACTGTACATGATGTGTACTCACCTTTAGAAAATTCCGTTGTGACACGTCGCACAATTTCGTGTCACTCGTCGCACAATGGAATAAAAACTCCACGACCTAACCTAACAAGTTTCAAATTTCGTAAAGTATAATGGAAAACGAATACACGTTAGTGTATTTCAACACTAGATTAAGTAATCTTGAGGTTTTGAAACTCTAAAATTAAAGAAATAGTTACAAAATGCTTCAAATATCTAACAAAAGTCACCAATTTATAATGACACTCTAATAACATCGAACATGTTCTCCCGACTGTCAGAAAAACAACATGGCGGCAGTATCCCGAAGTTGGCCACGGGCCATTCGTCTGTGTTGCTATCCCAAAAAATCAAAATCCATATGCCAGGCACTGCTCACACTCAAACTATGGTGTCGCACAACTGAATCGCACAACGGAAGAAAATTTGGGACGTGCGTAAAATATTAAATATATATGAAATTATTGAGCTTACTGTAATATCAATGACCAAAACCATTACATAATAAACACAATATTATAAAACTACAGGCAAAATAAAGGTGCCATCGTTTTTTTTTTATAAAAGCCAAAAGAAACTACGTAGGTCGGATTAGGGACATTCCAGTTTTCTATAGGGTTGATGAAGACGCACGTTCATTACTTTATTTAAATAAAATTAATTATCAAGGGTTAATTAAATAATTCAAATTATAAATTCACCACTGAGACCAGAATAAATTAAAGTTTCATTACCCATTTTGAATAATCGCAATTAGTATTTTTTAAATATATTTTCTTCACCAACATCAAGAGGGACAGCAAATCAATACAGAATATGTCAAAAATTTGGTCCTGACCCATCAATTAAAATATTTCAAAAAGAATTTTCGACAAAATATATCCTATGAATGACCCATGAACAAGCCAATACATACTTAATACACTCGAAAATGCCTCCTTTCGGCAGGCGGGTAAAAATAATAAATATGATACTGGTACTGCCATCTATCACGAAAAGTTAGAAGTTTTTTATTACAAAATTTTAATAGCGCCATCTGATGGAATATCAGGAAACTCTGTGTCAGAAAACCTTACATGATAAAACACGCAATTGCCAAAAGATGGCGCTATAACAAATTAAAACCAGACATACTATCCTAATACTGTTACTACGTACTAGATGGCGCTGTTCCGAAAAATATTACCGCCACCTACTATCGAGTAGCCGTCCTATTTAGTAATGTTCTCCTGTATATTATAAAGTGTTACTGAAAATTTTCGCTAGATGTCAGCATTTTGACACATCTTGATTTAAAACGTTTCGTATCGTAATACAATAACTTTCATAAAAAAAATACATACCAAATTCTCTATAAACAATGTTTATTGTTTATAATAATTATGACAAGCTAAGTTGTACAGTCGACAGCAGATCAATGGTAACACTTGCAATACGATTTAAAGTCTTACGACGCAAATAATAAGAACTGTCAAAAATAAAAAGTGTTACCATTGATCTGCTGTCGACTGTACGTACTTACTTCGCTTTTAGTCACGTCGTTTTTGTCAATATTAGATAAGTAAGTAAATAAGTATTATTTTAATACTTAGAAGATAATCAACGATTGAGGGTTGACTATATGATTTTTTTATTTAATTTATGGATTACATTTCTAAATCTTTCACTAAGCAAAGACGTGAATTTTCATTTTGTCCTATTATCCGTTTAATTATCATCCAAATTCATCACACACCAACCCTGACTTCGCAAGGAGCTAACAGTTAATCTTTTCCTTCAGTTTTCGAAGCCACCGCTCGTCGCTAATCGATAGAATGAATTTCGATAGCATTGCACACAATCCTCATTGTAAGCTCACTCGATGCCGTCATCATAATAACCCTCATTCTGTCTGTATGTCTGCTGTAACAGCGATTATGGCACGCGAGTCGCGTCGACCCATACATACACACATATAAGGTACGGGCAACAGCAGATCAATGGTAACACTTGCAGTACGATTTCACCTCTTACGACGCAGATAATAAGAACGGTCCAAAGTGTAACACTTGATCTGCTGTTAGCTGTAGGTACATTGTATATGTCGTGGTCATATCGTTAAATTGATTTCATGAAATGGTGGCATTTCACGAAATCGTCAAATGTCTATTGGTCATTTCATGAAATGAATAGAAAGCGTTTGACGATATGGCCAACAAAACGCACGGCTATTTCATGATATTACCAAACACAATTGACCATATCGTAGAAAAATAGCAATAACTACCGCTAGAGGCGCTGAGAGCGCGCTTTGTCATTGTTTATTTTGTGTGCGTATAAGCATAATTAGTAAATAATGCGGATTCATTTTTAATAATGCAAATTATAGATAAGAAAGTGTATTGGATTTAATTACCAAAAAACTTCAATGATCTGACTAAACGTGGTTGGACAAATCGACGAACGTTGACGTTTAAACGATTTGCACAGCACAACTTGACGATTTCATGAAATGGTCGATTATTTCATGAAATGTTCAATTTAACGATATGACCACGACATATACATTAGCCGGCGACACGCGCCGGGCCAAGTGTGAGTCGCACGTAACTCAGGTTACCAGTATTATGTCTCGTTTACGACACAACTCGTGCAAGAGATCAATGCAATTCATGTACACTTTGTTGTACGGTCAAACACAAGTTGTTGACCGGTTGAGATTTACTTACTCAAAAAGTACTTGATTGATTTTTGAACAAGTCAATGGGAAGTACCTACCCATTGACTTGTTTTTTTGGTTTCAATTTCCTTGTGAGTATTAAGTTTGATCTTCAATTTTTTGAGAACACTAATATCGTGGACCTGCTGGGAACTATATGTATGAAAATACGTATATATGAAAATATATGTGGCAAAATCCGACGTAAACGGTTATTTACAATATATAGGTACTCATTTCTTTTGATGGCGTTCACTAAGAAATTTGATTGAGCTGCAAAAGATTGCAGACCTGAGATTTGATATTAATTTAAACTTATACCTCCACTCCACGCGTTCCTGAGAAATATGTATCGATTGACAGACAGACAGACGGACAACAAAGTGATCCTAAGGGTTAATTTTTTCCTCTTGAGGTACGGACCCCTAAAAATCAACCCGAAATTCCAAAAAAAAATTATTATTAAGCTTTTTACACAAGTATGTATAAAGGCGAACTTTTTTCTACCAGTTATTAATAAATTATTCTTCTGCTGCTTTCCGAGGCACGGAGGCGTTCAGATGAAAGTGTCACTAGCGGTCACCCAGCTAGGTACTGACCTCGTCCAACGTTGCTTAACTTATACGATCGTTTTCAACTGGATTACGAACCCGTTATCATTCCAAAAATGATGATGATCGAAAAAATCAATCGAGAGTCGAATCCATTTGAAATCTCGCCTCGTATGACGAAATGTCCGCCTCGCTAAACACCGCTAACCATAAACACACGGTATTATGAGGCGAGATCTCTAGCACTTTCACTGCTTTGCCAAATAGATAGCGATACCTAAGTTCAAAGGCAAATATTTAACTGTTGAAAGTTACGACATAGTACCGGGATTCAAAATCTAAATCCAATCGGTAGATCATAATCAGTCTATTTATACAGGATGGCCTTGCTTGAATTCATTCGACAAAATTAAATGGATGGTTAAGCTTGTGACATAATTTATGAAAAATAAAATAAAAATATTTACAATAAATTGAACTATGAAAAAAAAATTATTCTTGGATTTTTTTCATTTTTTTAAATTTATAGCAACGATTTATTTCACTGGAATTTGACTTATATTTATTTATCCTAATAAAGATTTGCTAAGTAGGTACCTTTTTTTAATAAAATTGATTATATTGGACGAAACTTTTTTTTTAAGATTGGTAGCGCTAGTTGGCCATTAATAAATCATGTCAGGCCATTAATAAATCTAGATCTAGGCCACAAGCCCCATCTCTCACGAGGTCCCACTAGTCCTTGATCTCATCAGTAAACAAACAGACAGACGTTACAACACTCATTTAGAGCTATAGTGAGTACAATGTGCCAAGGTGATCGTGAAAAAGGATTTTTAAGGCTTCTGTTTGTAACTGTTATTATTTTAAAAGATGTGCTGCTGAGAGTTTTTTGGCACTAGTTCTCTCCAGCGTATTACAGATATAATAATAACACAATTACTTAATAACTAGGTATTACACAACTATTACTATTGTTAGTAATCTAGACTTTATCCCTCATGCGGAACCGGCGACACACACCATGCATGTTCATCGTTTAAATAGTCATATTTTTAAAAGATGTACTGTTGAGAGTTTTTTTTGCTACTTTTTCTCCTCAGCGTTGGCACCTTTCCTTGCAAAGTGGTGTAAATATAAATTCAAAAAAATATGATGACATGCAAAAATGTACACAACGTGCTTTTGTAAAGAGATTTGACTTTGACTGGTAGAGTCCAAAATATTGAAAATTATACAGGGGTATAAGGTTGAGATTTTCTCAAGAACTACTGGACCGATTCTAAAAAAAATTACAATTACGTAGTTTAGAGTACATGCTATGTAAAGAATTTTCAAAATTCAGTCGAGTACTTTTGAGAAAATCTCAAGAGCCTTCCATGATCCAACTAGTGCCGCCAATCTTAAAAAAATAATATCTTCAAATATAATAAATTTTATTAAAAAAGCTATTTAAGAAATGCTTATTACGATAAATACTATTTTTTACATGCTTATTTATAACGTGATTCAATTTCGGTAAGTTGTAGTTCGCATAGTTTTGGCACATTTGTGAACTACAACTTAGCTTGTCGCAATTATGGCATGTATTGTATATTGAAAAATAGTATTCATCCTAATAAACATTTTGTAAATAGTCTTTTTAATAAAATTGATTAAATTGGAAGATATTATTTTTTCAAGATTGGCGGCGCTAGTTGGCTCATGGAAGGCCCTACCTAATATTTCGACTCTACCAAGCTGGGAGATAAACTTATATTTGAAAGTATGTATACAGAGTGTTGTTTAGGTCAACGACGAGCGACTCAGAGGTACACGATACTGATACTTACTTACCAAAAAAAATATAAAAAGTATACATTCTATTCTATTTTTATTTGAATGGCTTCTACTCTTATTCAAGGGACAATTTCGCCAATGTCAAGTTATTTAGAGTATTCATGTAAATAGAAAATTAAACAAATAAAAAATCAATCCGTTATTCCATAATGATGGCGGATTTCTAAAAAGTTAAAAAAATTATTACATGTGTTACGATGCGGTCTCTTTTGGCCGCATCTTGTAGTTAACCGTTAACTTGTAGTTAACAGTTAACCGTAAAAAATTAGGAATATTAAAAAAAAAATGTCACTCATCACTTTTTAAATTTTTAAAGATGTTCTAAAATTCTTTCTTACATGTATATAAAATCCACAAATAATAAAATTCGTTGTTACATACACTCGTGGCCTATGGGCCGACGTACAACGTCACGGCGCGTCGTCCGCCGGCGCCGTTCTGTTGTACGCTAGCCCTATGTCCGGGCTACTGACAGCGTGCGTCGGGCGTACGCCGTACGTTGTACCACACAATGACAGCATCCATGCGCTGCGATAATTTCAAGAGAACTTGAACAAAGATTTTTTTTATAGCAATTACGTTAAGAAATTATAAAGACACGACAAGGAACTACGATTATTAGATTACCACCCCTAAGTAAAATACCCTGTATAAAAAAACACCCTGTATAAGTAATAAAGGTTAATAACTAGACTAGCCCAATAAAATGTTCATAGGTTAGATAATTAATTAAACTTACTAATTAAGATAACAGTTAGGTACCTATAACAAGTAGCAATTTCATAATTGCCCTGCTTTTATATTATGACCTCCATATTCACTGAAACCTAAACCAAACAGTCTATAACTAACAATTAACATATTTTGTAGAAAATAATAATAAAAGGAATTACTAGAGAAGTGACTAAGTACATTGCCCACTTACGAATGGAGCGCAGTTTCAATTCATGAATGATTTGCCATCGAATTGAATTAAACTTGAAAAATAAAAAGTATTTTTTTATTATTATTTTTTTCAACTCGAAAACATAGAGAGACCATAGTAACTCACTAGATGTACGTAGAAGACAGATAAAGGTGTACAGTAGAGTTTTTAAGTATGAGATTTTCTCAAAAAACTACTTGACCTATTGCATTAATTCTTTCACTGTAGATAGATAAAAGTTAAAACTATGTACTGTAATTTTTTTATTAAAATCGATCCATTAGTTCTTGAGAAAATCTCATCCTTATTGAGACCCCCTGTATACTTATCTCTGTCATCTTGCTTCAACGAAAACATAACCCTCATTTTGCATTTGAGCAAAAATTAAAAAAGCTGTAAGTTTTACATAACTTCGTAATATAGATTCGAGTGCATTGGAAGTACCGTTATACATGTAATTATAAGTTAACAGCGACAAGTAATCCGTAGAAAGTTAAGAAATTGATCCAGTTACAGCTTCAATGGTTATGTAATATGTAACGTAAGGCTTTAGTATACACCACTACTGGTTAAGGCTCGTGTCTAAACTAGTTATTCCCTAAATTTTCTTGAAAATGGCGCGAAACGAACTATTGCGAAATTAATTATTAGATATTTTTCATTGTTAAATTAATCAGAAAATGTTCGCAAATGACAGTTATGGTGAATTTATTGGATAATTTGAGCAAGATCTGGGGTTTCAAGCTTTTATCAAGAGTCCCGCTACGAGCTCGGGAGTGAGCGTGACTGTCGAGCTGCTTCGTCCAGAGTGACGACGCTACGGCGACTCCTCTGGAGGAAGATTGAATTTTCTGTAACATGACATTGGCAAATAACGAACTGTAGAGTCCATTAATAAAACAAATAATAATAATTTAATGCGTGGGAAAAATCTACTAAATATAATCAGAATTTATAATTAATAATCTATTGAAGACGCATAATTAGCTACTCTTACTTCATCAAACGTATGAAGTGAGTAATTCGATTACCACATCTCATTGCTACAAGTATTATGCCATTGAGTAAGTGGTCCACCATTATTTGTAGACCTTCCAGGGTCCTCTCAAATAGGTGGAGTGTATGGTCAAAAGCGAGGACCGGGTTAAGCTACAGGTCGATGTATTTTGGTTAAGATAAAGAGTTGTAAGTATGTATGGTGTCCGGCTTTGGTTTCGGTTTTAAAATCTTAATGTACCTTATAATATTTACTACTACTGTTTCCCGACGCGGTAGACAGAGACTATGTACTTCCATCTGCTGCAATCCTGGTACATTACTCTCGCTTCATACATTCAGCAATCTGTTCATGCACACTAGTCGGTTTGTAGTAGACCGCACCTTTTAATTTCTTATTCTTATCCAATAAAATATGCATTTAACATTTCCAAAAATAAATAATATTATGTTAAATGCTAAACTTAGTTTTCTCTGTATACCTACCGCATGTTAAAAGAGCGGAGCCTCCTATCACGAGTATCCACATACTCAAAAGGGTCACCGTGAAGTTACCACCCCAAACCTAGCACCCCAAATGTGAAAAAGGTTGAGGAACCACTGACCACCTGGCACCCCCAAAAAAAATTGACGACCTAAATATATATAAGTATGAAAAACATAACCCTTCTCCTTGCGCAGTCGGGTAAAAAGACGTACTAAGTTCCGTCAGATTCAGCCTCTGGCCTCGGTCCCATAACCTTCAAGAGCGACTCTAGCGCAGGTGCTAAGATCGATGATAGCTTTCCTGGCCGCGGGCTGTGTGCGGGGGCCGGGAGGGGGGCGGTGCGCGCGCGCAGAAGAAAGTGCCTCTTTGTGAGGCGCGGCTCTGTAATGTTAATTTATTCTTTCCTTTTCAATATTTCGCAACGGCCCTCAGGTACTACGGTTGTAGTACGGACAGCATCAATGGTAACACTTGCAGTACGATTTCAACTCACACACATATACGATATAATATACGAAGAACTAAACTATTTATTTATTTTATTAATGGATTCGACAGTTCGTCATTTGCCAATGTCATGTTACAGAATATTCCAAATGTCATATCGTCTTCTCTTCATCCAGAGGAGACGCCGTAGCGTCATCACTCTGGACGAAGCAGCTCGACAGTCACGTTCACTCCCGAGCTTGTAGCGGGAACTCTTGACCATAGCGCCAAACTTCAGATCCTGCAAGAATCCTCCAATAACTTCACCATACTGTCATTCGCGAACATTTCACAAAACACCCACTGTAGACATTAATAAACTGAAAATTATTATATAATTTCGCAACCGTCATTTCTCGACTTCACACCTCAAAATTAACTGACGATTATTTGGTCTACTGACGAGTACATGTACACTCTACCTGTGGTCAGGGTGTCCCTGTAGTCGTGAGTGCTGTGTGACGGCGGGCGTTACGCAACACGCGGACCGGACACGGGCTGAAGAAAGCACCGGCCGGCTTGCTTGGACTTAATTTATACATACTTATATGTTGGAGATGAGGCTTTTGGAAATGACGAGAAACGACGGTTGCGAAATTATTTGATAATTTTCAGTTTAATGTCTACAGTGGTTGTTTTGTGTTTAATATCACGTTACATCAGAAAATGTTCGCGAATGACAGTACGGTGAAATTATTGGAGGATTCATGCAGGATCTGAAGTTTGGCGCTATAGTCAAGAGTCCCGCTACAAGCTCGGGAGTGAACGTGACTGTCGAGCTGCTTCGTCCAAAGTGATGACGCTACGGCCACTCCTCTGGATGAAGACACGAAGACGCGGATACCCAGGATGAAGACGCTACGGCGACTCCTCTGGATGAAGATAAGAAGACGCGGATACACAGGATGACGACGCTACGGCGACTCCTCTGGATGGAGACATGAAGACGCGGCTACCCAGGGTGACGACGCTACGGGAACTCCTCTGGAGAAAGAGAAGACGATATGATACCTTGAATATTCTGTAACATAACATGACATTGGCAAATGACGAACTGTCAGTCCATTAATTTTTTTGTGAACCTATAAATTGTCCCACTGCTGGGCAAAGGTCTCCCCCCTCATCTTCCATCCATCCCTGTCCTGAGCCTCTTCCAGCATCCCTGCATCTAACGATATCGTCTCTCCACCTACGCCGTCAGTCCATTAATAAAATAAATAAATAGGCACTTAAAAATTATTGTTACAATATTGTGTCAGCAGTGGTCGCGTACGTATTCTGTGGGCTGAAGCCGGCGAGTCAGTCAGACAGGTGTTACGCAACCATTTCACCAAAATGCCACAATGGACGCGCATTCCGCGACCGGTTCGTCCCAACACGCACTTTCCACACCGATAAAGGCTTATTAGGACTGTTAACATGTAGAAATTGTTATAAAAAACTGACTGAATCATTATGACTAAATTTTTACATCCTATGTCACTCCTACAAGACGAATCTACCGACACCTCATATGTTACAATCTATCAAGCCGTTTAGCCTGCAGGGCGGGACTTTTTTGCCACTTTTTCTCCTCAGCGTTGGCACCCTTTCCTTGTAAATGTAAATTCAAAAATAAGTTAACGTGCAAAAATGTACTCAACGTGCTTACTTGCAATAATGAAATTTAACTTTAATTGACTAAGAATTACACATACTTGCCTATATACACTCGACAACACTAATTCAATTAAATCTAGCCATGAGTGTTTTTAAATGTTAATATAGTAAATGTAGATAAAATATGTTTGACATTTTGAATTGACTTTTGACATGTAATTAATAATACTTAGATTAAATTAAAATATTTTTGCTACTACAAAATTTGTACGCCTTAGGGCCGAATATGGTGATACTAACTGTATAATATCTGCATTAACCCATATTTACAAATAAATTTCATTTCATTTTCATTTCATTTCAAACATAACCCCCCCTTCTTGCGCAGTCGGGTAAAAATGTCGTGAACGTGACTATTTATTTATTTTAATAGTAGACTCGACGGTTTCCACTAATAATCCTTTATTTTATTAACACTCGATGCGTGCTAACTGTATGCCAGGATCACGTTTTCTTATCTTCCTCCAGTGAAAGAAGATGGTTCTTTAACTATTTAATAAGATTGTAAGAAAGGTGTACAGTCGACAGCAGATCAATGGTAACACGTGCAGTACGATTTCAAGTTCGACGCAAATAATAAGATCTGTCAAAAGTAAAAAGTGTTACCATTGATCTGCTGTCGACTGTACAATATGGTATTAACTCTAGATTAGAGTTAAGAGCTCGGTGGCTCAGTGGTTGGGTCAATGGACTTGCAATATGGAGGTCCCAGGTTCGATTCCCAGCTAGGGCAGCCATGTACCAATGAGTTATCCTCGGTTTTTTCGACGGAAAAACTTACGTACATTTACCGAGTGCTCTCAAAAACGGTGAAGGAAAACATCGTGATGAAACCTGCATGTCGTAGAAGAAGAAAAAATCTAAGGCATGTGAAATCCGCCAACCCGCACTGGGCCCGCGTGGTGGATCATGGCCCGAGCTCCCTCGATGTAAGGGAAGGTCTGTGCCCGAGCAGTGGGGCAATATAAATAGACTGATGATGATGATATATATTTTTAAATCTTTGTGACATCATCAATATGCTAAAAGTTTTACGTAAATCTATTAAAATTCCCTGCGAGGACATTATATTCCTTATTTAGAATTTAATTTCGACATTAACCAGTAAAATTCCATCCAACCTAGCATTATTAGTTCTCATGGGACCAATTCCCATAAACATCGGCCCACGTCAGACCAAAAAAGGTCCTTAATCTGTTTCAAATCTAAATCAAATGATTACACTTTTTTTTGAAAGGAAATATAAAAAGTATTCAGAGAAAAAATATGGCAGGGTCGAATTCAGAAGAAAGGTAAAAGTGATTATGTAGCGGAGAAATGAAGATAGTGATTTTATGGACGACAGTATTAGAATCAAATTTCTTTTTTATAAAATATAATAATAATTAAAATTATTTATTGAATAAAATATTACAGTATATAGGAGACTTTTATTCAATTGAAATAATTACAGAACTAATAATAACAAACTAGTAATAAAAAATTAAAATTAAAGATAAAAAACCTGCCCCAGGTCCCCTACTATAGGCAGCGTGCCCGAAAGGCTGGCAGCGTTGCCCCGCTGTATCGCGAGGCTGATACGTTGTGCGAAGTAGCTGCCAGCCTTTTGGTCACGCTATTACAGTATATTGATTATAGTAAAATAAGTCTAACCACAGTCAAGACCCCATAGATGGTTTTATCTTTGTGGTTAGTTAGAGTTCGTCTGCTAATACATAGTACTTATATATCCGGTGATACTATTTCATCTTTATAATATATCTATGTTTCTTTTATTAATGGACTCGACTGCTCGTCATTTGCCAATGTCATGTTACAGAAAATTCAATACTTATATAATAGTCTTCTATCTTCCTCCAGGGGAGTCGCAGTAGCGTCGTCACCCTGGGTAGCCGCGTCTTCATGTCTTCATCCAGAGGAGTCGCCGTAGCGTCATCACTCTGGACGAAGCAGCTCGACAGTTACGTTCACTCCCGAGCTCGTAGCGGGACTCTTGATAAAAGCTTGAAACTTCAGATCTTGCTCAAATCATCCAATAAGTTCACCATACTGTCACTCGCGAACATTTTCTGATAACTTAACGTGATATTAAACACAAAATAGCCACTGTAGACATTAAAACAAAAATTATCAAACAATTTAGCAGCCGTCGTTTCCCGCCATTTTCAAGAGAACCTATATTTATGTATCCTATTATATACTATCATTGTTCTGATTATATTAATACACATTTATATTTTATTTTATTTTATTTTTATTTTATTCGGAAAACAAACAGCTACAATGACAAAATAAATAATTAAATAATATCTATAAGCCAATTATAAGTTTTCACATGTACAAAATGTTTTATAGGCATATGTTTACAACTAGGTGTTGCATGGTGCGCGGGCCGCGCGCGGCCCGCGAGACTGCTTTGTTTTCGTGTTGTAGGCGCCGCAACTAAATAAACATTATCGTAGTAGTAGCGTGGGGACGCTCCGGGCTTCGCCCTACGCGGAGCTCGGCCTATGGCCTCGCAGCCCGGCTCGGCCTTCGGCCTCGCAAAAGTTACTTGGAAGGTAGGTAGTTTTTTTCTGCTTGGCAAGGGGACGCTTCGGGCTTCGCCCTACGCGGAGCTCGGCCTATGGCCTCGCAGGCCGGCTCGGCCTCGCAAAAATTACTTGGAAGGTGGGGAGTTGTTTCTGCTTGGCAAGGGGACGCTTCGGGCTTCGCCCTACGCGGAGCTCGGCCTATGGCCTCGCAGGCCGGCTCGGCCTTCGGCCTCGCAAAAGTTACTTGGAAGGTGGGGAGATGTTTCTGCTTGGCAAGGGGACGCTTCGGGCTTCGCCCTACGCGGAGCTCGGCCTACGGCCTCGCGGTGTTCTATCGCTTCGGGCTTCGCCCTACGCGGAGCTCGGCCTTCGGCCTCGCGAGAGGGTGCTCGGCCTTCGGCCTCGCTATAGTTACTGATAGATATTTACCGCACGCCAGTAATCCTTTCGTTTCGTATAGGAAAATTTATTGAGAAAATATTATGGTTTACTGCTCGTCCGCCATTTTGTTTTTCCCAAAAATGACAATTTTCTGGTATACTGCATCATATGTGCTACGAAGTGGAATTGGTTGGATATTCCTCATGCGCTCGTGCTAGGCCAGCTAATTCGTCAAATTTTGGTCTGAAATGTCCAAATTTTCATTCGGCTATATTTCCGCCGCCATTTTGTTTTTCTTTTGTTTTTCAATTTCATCACAAAGTAGGTCGACCATGTGACGCGTGTTCCAAATTTGAACGAAATCGGTTGGAAAATGGCGGAGATGGCATCACGTGACCCGCCGCCATCTTGTTTTTTTCACTTCCCTATAGTTTTCCTCTGGTCCAATCACTAAACTATACAACTCCCCCCTACATCACTTTCACCTCCGGGAACTCCTTCAGACTAAACGGGACGGTCAATCAGTGAGTGAGTGAGTGAGTCAGTCAGTCAGTGGTAGTCGAGCTATATATATTTGTAATAATAATGAATAAATAAAAAAACCTAACCTACCTATTCATTTATACGCTGAATTCTCTGCCCAAAGGTTGTCTCGCTTTGAGCGATAAGACCGCTAATTGTAATACTAACTGTATTAGCCTATTTATTTTGTATAATTATTGTTTTTTGCAATAAAGAATATTGCTTTATGTTATAAAAAAATCCCCGCAAACGATGGCGAGACGAATTTGAAGTTTTTTTTATGAGATTGATCTGAGTCTGCACAGAATAGAGATGAGTGGAAGGGTTGGGGGGGGGGGGGGGGGGAGGACTTTGCCCAGCAGTGGGACATTGCAGGCTATTAAATAAATAATAAGTAAATCTTATAAAAGAGTTTTGCATGGAGAGCAAGTTTGTAATATTTCGTCACAGTCGTTTTTTTTATCATAACTGTTTTTTTATTCGTGTTTACAAAACGGAATTTAATTTACAAATAACATGTACACATATTGACGGTATTTTTACGACAGGCGCTTTAAATATGTGCAGTGGACCGTAGGAATGTAACTATCGCATGATTTTTCAACTAATTAGCGACTGTGCAATGTGGAGTCCGCCAAACGGACTGATTCACCGATCGTTGCTAAATTGCAGTCCATTCTTGGAAGTTAATCAATCGCATTTGATAATGCATTTAGGTTTCCTGTTCAATTATTAATAGATATCTAATTTAAATTAAGGGGTAATAATAATGTGTGCATGTTCGATCCCTCGGTCATGTATCAATGAGCTTTTCTCGGTTTTTTAATAGATTAACAAAAATGACGAATAAAAATTACAAAACATAATTTTAAAAATGGTTTATTGATTTGCGCCTGCACTCACAAAAACACCCAAGTTATAAAGCTTTAGATTATTGATTAAAGTTTGTTTTTGGTATTTTCAGTGTATCCAGCTAGCCTTTGTTTCTTGAATCTGTTATTAATGTAATAATTTTTTTTTATCCGTTTATATTTATTTAAATTAACTATTATAATACCAATATGCTGGCCTGTATTTTGCCCAAAGGATCAGCCTAGCGATCCAGAGGGGAAATGCCGCCAGCATTTTGGGCACGTTGCCGGACAGCGGGGATCGGTTGAACTATCCGTAATGCTAAGCCATTCGGATAGTTCAACCGACCTATTGTACATATAGTTTTTAGTTTAGTTTATATATATTTTTTAGGTTAATATTATAATAGTTATTTCTAATTTTTATTATAGTTTATTGTATGTTAAGTGTTTAAAAATGTAATAAATTAAATTAATTTATTGATAATATTGACGTAACCAAGTGTTCCATAGAGTACCTAAGGTGTAATAAATGAGTATTATGAGTTACTGACGGTTTTTATGAATCATTATTTCCAGCTTAATATTTTGACAGTAGTTTTTTTTATTAATAATTTTGATTATATTGTAATACGCTTTTTTGATAAGCGTTTCTTTAATTAAAACATCCTACATTTTCATTCACAATCACATACGTCGTCTACCCCTATTTCTCATAAAAACTGAGTCTGATGAAATCTTTACATAACTGAACTAGTAACACACTGGCTCCATCCCTGTCGCGTAGCGCTGCGCCCGCGCAGCCACTACAGGCGTCAGTGCGCGCGCGGCCCGCGCTCAGACCACACGTAAACGGAACTGAAACGTAACCGCAACGCAACGTAACCGCAGCCGCAGTGCAACGACGAACCATTTTTGATTGACGGAAAATGTGATTTGGTCAACGAATTTTTGAAGTTTATGTTGTATTTTTGACTGTTTTGGATTTTTGGGAAAAGTGAGGACTTAGAAGCAGTTCTTTTGGAATTTGTGTGGCGTTGTTTTTATAAGGTATGTTTTTTTTAATAATTTATTATTATTATTATTTTTTATTTTTGTTAACCTATAAATTGTCCCACTGCTGGGCAAAGGTCTCCCCCCTCCTCTTCCATCCATCCCTGTCCTGAGCCTCTTCCAGCCACCCATCCCTGTATCTAACGATATCGTCTCTCCACCTACGCCGAGGTCTGCCCCGACGCCGGCGATTCTGATTTTTTAAATAAATATACAAAAAAAAAAATGGGGAAAAATTTTCGTCATGACCGAGATTCGAGTCCCGATTCGAACCAGGGACCTCGACATTCCGTGGCACGCTCTATTCCAACAGAGCTACCGTGATTTGTAATCAGGTCGGCGAAATTTTGGTCCATATTCGTCTTGGGAACGGGACGGTAAAAAAAATAAAAAATCGAAGAATTATTATAGCATTGATTTACTTCCTTACTTACCTAGATCTAAAAATAAAAAAAAGGCCTCGTGCGAGTCGGCCTCGCGCCCCGAGGCTTCCGTGCAACGCAACTTAACCCCGTAACTTTGCTCTAACGAAAAGATACAACTAGATTTAGAGACCAACTATCTTTGCCATTATCAAAATATTATGTCCATACATCGACATACTCCTGATTAATTGATCATTTGGAAATATAAGTTTGTAATATAAATAAAATATTTTTTATTAATGTAATTTCAAATCAACAGTTTTCGGATTTTTCCTTTACTTGTGCTAGACCTAGCTTTTTGCCAAATTTCATGATTCTAGGTCAACGGGAAGTACCCTATTATCTTGCGTTTTCATACAAATATGCGTCAAAATTCGACATAAGCGGCCATATCTTTTCATTGCGTTGACGTAGAAGGTTGATTTTTTCACGACTGCATGAGGTTGCAGATTTAAGTATTTGGTATTAATTTCACCTTGATCCGTCCACGCGTTTCTGAGATATATGTCTCGACAGACAGACAGACAGACGGACAACAAAGTGATCCTATAAGGGTTCCTTTTTTTTCTTTTGAGGACAAAAAGGAACCCTTAGGTCATCTCGGTTCGTCTCTGTCGCACAGGTGTGGTTCCAGAACCTAAGTATATTTTTTTTTGCGAAAAAGGTCTTGACAGATAGACAGACGGACATCAAAGTGATCCTATAAGGGTTCCTTTTTTCCTTTTACAGTGTTAAAGAATTTCTAGACTATAAATGAATAAGTGAACCTAGATTTAAAAAAAATCTGACATATTAATCTAAAAATCTGACATATTACTGAATTTTAATCTGACATGTATCTAATTATATGTAATTGATTGTAGTTTTGTAGTTATATTTAATTTAAACTGGAGTGAATAATTTTTAATTAGTATTTTAGCAATAATATTGTATACGCCTGGACAGGTAGGATTTTTTTTTTTTTTTTTTTTTTTATTATAAACCATTTATTCCAATAAAATTACAAATTACAAATGTCAAATTTATCAAACAGGCAAGCATATTATATTATTTAATTACATGTCAAAAATTGTACTTATATTATATTTCAGTAGTTAATTAATTTATGGTTAGTATTATTTTTAATATTAAGTAAGTAATATGTTATTTAGTTGTCATGTATTATAGAGTGTATTTCATATTTATGCTTGTCTATTATTTATTTATTGGTCACCCATGACTGGGTATAGGTCTCCTCCATACAGCGCCACGCCACTCTGTCTCGTGCAGTCCTCGTCCACGTAGCTCCCGCCGCCTGGACGATGTCGTCGGCCCAGCGCCTCTTCGGCCGGCCTCGCGTTCGCGAGTCCTCTCGCGGTCGCCAGTGCAACACGCGTTCGCTCCATCTGTTATCCGTCGCTCTAGCATTGTGCCCGGCCCATTGCCACTTTAGTCTACATACCATCTGTACCGCGTCGGTTATTTTGGTGGTTTGTCTTATATCTGAACTTCTTTTCTTGTCTTTTAAGCTGATACCAAGCATTGACCTTTCGGTGGCTCTTTGGAACGTAGTGAGCTTTCTAACCAAATCTTTTGACATAGGCCAAGTCTGGCAGGCGTATGTGAGCGACGGTAGGATCGTATTTTCCATAACTTTTTTCTTTAGGTTAATGGGGAGCTTGCTTTTGAATATTTCCTTCAATGACCAGTACTTTCCCCACGCTAAGGCTATTCTTCTGTCTATTTCCTTGTTTATTGCTTCATTGAAGGATATCAATTGGCCAAGGTAAATGTAACTGTCGACATATTCTATTATATTAGAGCTTATAAGAGTTGGTACGCGTTCCGAGTTCGTCATTAGTTTTGTCTTATTACAGTTCATGTAAAGTCCCACCCTTTTGCTTTCCTCGTCGAGATCTATCAGCATGTTGTATAGCGTTTCGTGGGTTTCAGCGAGTAGTACGATATCGTCTGCGAATCTTAAATGAGTGAGTTTTTCGCCGTTGATGTTTATGCCAAACTCTTGCCATTGAAGCTTGCGGAATATGCTTTCTAGCAGAGCCGTAAATAGTTTGGGTGAGATCGGATCCCCTTGTCTTACTCCTCGTTTTATGTCGAAGACGGCTCCAACTCTTTCAAGTCTTATTTTTGCTGTACAATTCTCATATATTTTCTTTAAGATGGTAATATATTTTTCAGGAATGCATTGAGACTCTAGACTTCGCCAGAGACAGGAGTGCGATATAGAGTCAAATGCCTTGGCATAGTCAATGAAGGCTATGTAGAGTTTTTTATTGTACTCGTTGTACCTCTCTATCACCTGGCTAACGGTGAATATGTGTTCAATGGTTGAGTATCCCTTCCTGAATCCAGCCTGTTCTCTGGGTTGTTCTTCATCGAGACAGGTACAGATTCTACTGAGGATTACCGTTGAGAAGAGTTTGTATAAGCTTGGAAGTAAACTAATTGGTCTGTAGTTTTCTATTTTGCTTGAATCTCCTTTTTTATAAATGAGCGTTACGATGGAGCTATTCCAATCGATGGGTATTTCTTCCAGTTGCAAGATGTTGTTGAACAGTTTTGCCAGATGTGGCGTGAGTGGTTCTATCATTGCTATTATAGTGTCGTTAGTGATTCGATCTTCGCCAGAGCATTTATTTTTCTTCATGTGATTAATGGCACTTTCTATTTCGCAGTTTAGGATGATAGGTACTGACTTGGAGTAGTTTTCCGAGTTTGTTAGTGTAGAGTGAGAGCATGTTTTGTCTTCATTTGAGTATAATTCTGTATAGAAGTCTGTCGCAGTCTCTATGATATCCTTTCTGTTAGTATTTCCTTTTCCTTGTCTGTTTTTAAGTTGTTTAATCCAGTCCTTGTCCTTGTCTAGTTTTTTAAAACGGTAGGATTTAGCGAATGATATATTGTGCAGTTTAGAGTGAGAGCTCGGTGGCTCAGTGGTTCGGTCAATGGACTTGCAATATGGAGATCCCAGGTTCGATTCCCAGCCAGGGCAGCCATGTACCAATGAGTTATCCTCGGTTTTTTCGACGGAAAAACTTACGTACATTTACCGAGTGCTTTCAAAACGGTGAGGGAAAACATCGTGATGAAACCTGCATGCCTTAGAAGAAGAAAAAAAAATCTAAGGCATGTGAAATCCGCCAACCCGCACTGCCCGCGTGGTGGATTATGGCCCCATCTCCCTCGATGTAAGGGAAGGTCTGTGCCCGAGCAGTGGGGCAATATAAATAGACTGATGATGATGATATTGTGCAAACCCATCTGCAAAATGTACCTAAATTCTGTAAAATAAAGAATTATTTTAGAATTAAAACTATAGTGAGCCATTACTACAAATTATTATATATAAACGGAGTGCGCGAAGAAACGTCAACGGCGACGCGGGCGTGGCGCGCTCACCTTGAAAAAGACCGTCGAAATCGGTCGAAACTGTCGGTCTAATTGCCGACTTTAACAATATAAGTGAGTGATATCCGTTTATATATAATAATAAAGAATTATCTTATCTTTTGAGACACGGACCCCTAAAAATACCATGTTTATTAAATAGTGTAACCGCACCAACTTTCAATGCAAACCAAACACAATACGAAAGCGTACTAAATAAACCGCAACTAATTTAAGACTCTATCTATACGTATAAGTATAAATAAATGTTTTGTTTTGTTTTGTTTACAGCCTATGATAGCTCTTATATCTTCTATTTTGTACATTCTTGGATTTTAGTTTTGTTATTACATTCGGGACCACTCAATTTAATTAAAGATATGTAAAATCTCAAATTTTTGCCATGCACACACACAATATGACAATGCTATTATATATTTGTAATGCTGTGAGATTTTTATGTAATAAATAAATAAAAATAAATAAATAAATAAAAAAATAATTTACTTTCCATTTGAGAGCGAAGTCGTAATAAACTAAGTAATTATGTATGTTTTTGATATTTTTCTTGCATATGCGCTATGCGAAACGAAAATCTAAATGATAAATGGAGAAAAAATTTCATCACGACCGGGATTCGAACCCGGGACCTCGCCATTCCATTTATCATTATATTAGTTATGTACTTTACAAACACAATAATTATTTTAGAATTAAAACTATAGTGAGCCATTACTACAAATTATTATATATAAACGGATATCACTCACTTATAGTGTTGAAGTCGGCAATTTGACCGACAGTTTCGACCGATTTTGACCTTCCTTTACATCGAGGGAGCTGGGGCCATGATCCACCACGCGGGCCTACTGCAGATTGGCGGATTTCACATGCCTCAGATTTTCTCTTCTTCTACGGCATGCAGGTTTCATCACGATGTTTTTCCTTCACCGTTTTTGAGAGCACTCGGTAAATGTACGTAAGTTTTTCCGTCGAAAAAAACGAGGATAACTCATTGGTACAGTCGAAGACAGAGATAAGTATACAGGGGGTCTCAATAAGGTTGAGATTTTCTCAAGAACCACTGGACCGATTTAAATAATTATTTTACAGTATATAGTTTTAACTCTTAGCTATCGAACAGTGAAAGAATTATTGCAATAGGCCAAGTAGTATTTGAAAAAACCTCATCCTTACAAACTCTACTGTACACCTTTCTCTGTCTTGGACCGTACAGTGGAACACAGAGAAAGGTGTACTGGAGAGTTTTTAAGGTTGAGATTTTCTCAAAAACTACTTGACCTATTGCAAAAATTATTTCACTGTTAGATAGATAAAAGTTAAAACTATGTAACTGTAAAAGAAATATTAAATTCGGTCCAGTAGTTATTGAGAAAATCTCAACCTTATTAACATTTATTGACACTGGGTACACTTACATGTCCCGGGGTCTCGGAGTCGGACCTAAGTCGCATGTTATAGCGCGTAATACACCTCGTGTAAACACTAACATAGTTTTAAGTACTTACTAACACTTATAGGGTCTGCAATAAATCGTTTGAATTTGAATTAAGACTGTATACTTATCTCTATCTTCGACTGTACAGTCGACGACAGAGATAAGTATACAGGGGGCCTCAATAAGGTCGAGATTTTCTCAAAAACTACTGGGCCGAAATTAATAATTATTTTACAGTTGCATAGTTCTAACTTTTATCTATCAAACAGTGAAAGAATTTTTGCAATAGGTCAAGTAGTTTTTGAGAAAATCTCAACCTTAAAAACTCTCCTGGACACCTTTCTCTGTGTTCCACCGTACATGGCTGCCCTGGCTAGGAATCGAACCTGGGATCTCCGTATCACTTGTAGTCTATTGATCCAACCACTGATCCCATCCCATTGCGACAGGTTAATCGTATCATGATGTCGTGCTCGCGAGTGTGATCGCGACACTTTCACCGCGCGGTTCAAGGGCGAATAAGGCCGCCCGTGAACTCGCGACCGACGAATAAATTGCCATTAGATTAGTCGCTACTACTTTTGGTAGCAGATTTTAGTGAAAGTTGAGCGATAGGTAGATTTTGAAATCATTATAGTCTCTTGAGAGCTAGACTTTCGTGTTAAAAATAGTTATTAACGATTGATGAAACAATAACCTTTTTAAATATAGTTTTATGTCAAAAAATTCAGGTGTCACTTTTATTGCAGGAATAAACCTATATATTTTTTAACTAAATGAACTACACAACCAAAATTTATTTTTTCTTTCGCCTGGGTTTTCTTTAAGCCCTGACATGAGCCAACTAGCGCCGCCAATTTTAAAAAAATAATCAATCAAATTTATTCAATTTTATTAAAAATAGCTATGTACAAAATGTTTATTACGATAAATACTATTTTTTAAATGCTTATTTATATCGTGATTCAATGTCGGTAAGTTGTAGTTCGCATAATTGCGAAATACGGCCGTTTTTGGCATATTTGTGAACTACTTAGCTTGTCGCAATTATGCCATATATTGTATATTGAAAGATTGTGTACATAGCTTTTTTAATAAAATTGATTAAATTGGAAGATATTATTTTTTCAAGATTGGCGGCGCTATTTGGATCTATGAAGGCTCTTAAAAATACTACCTACTAATGGCTTCTTTCTGCATCAAAGTGTAAAACTACGATCTATCTTAAAGCTGTGGCATAGATTCTGTCAACTAAATGACCACTGTTCGAGCTGAAGGCTGGATGATGGAGGAGTAAGACTGCCGAATGTGCTGATGAAGATATGTGGTTTATTAGAGGAACTTTGACAGACTAAATGCAGACTAATGGCAGGGAAGAGGTGCATGTCGAGTCACAGCGCTGCACACCTCGGTGTCAGCTCAGCTGAAACATGCACCTTTTGCCACACCACTTAGCATAACTATATTGGATTATAACTTACTACTTGATTGATTTTTTTGTAAGCTTATGTAATTGGTGTATGGCAATAAACATATTTTCTATTCTATTCTTTCTATTCTAAAAATAAATTATATAAATGGTTATTAGACAAATGCTATTATAACATAAATGAATTTATAAACAATAATAATTGACTTTGTAATTAATTAATTTATTTATTTATTTATTTGTGACATATATAATATTTATTTGACATGGTGTATTTAATAATTGGTTTCATTTTGTATTTTTCTGACATTTTCAAAAAAATTTAGTATGACCGTAATGTTTTGTGTATAATCTTATGAAAGTTGTATTAATGTAATATTGGGGGCAAGTAGACTCCCACTGTGAAAGTGTTGCATGACAAACATTTGGCGAAACATGTGAGTACAATGTTTGCAACTGACATCTTTTATACAGTGTTTCGAGCAAATAAACTCATTTCATTTCATTTGAAAACGTAAAACAAAAGCATTCAAAAATTCCATAAGTATCAAAATGACGTCACCTTTCCAGTCAGTTGCCAACAACAACTTTCATAAATCTAGAAATGTTTAGAGTACATTTCAGCCTTACCATGGGATATAGTCGTTAGCCTTTCTCTATCCATTTACATTAACTTTTATGACTAAGGAAACAAAATATTATATCCATTAATAATAGTAAATTAACGATTGTGGTTGCAGTTAATTTCCTATCCGGCATTTTCGCTACACCACTAATGTCACAAATGCGAAAGTGTATGTTTGTTACTAATGCTTTAACTGCTTAACGGATCTTCGTCAAATATTTCAAACATATAGATAGAACTCTGTAATAACACTAAAATACAGTGTGTAACGTAAAGGGTATATGAAGCCGAAGGGAGGGTGTTCAGTATCGGTAACTGAACAACTTTTGTTATACGACTTTTCGATTATCGCAAACTTTTTTTTCGAGTTTTCATACATTTCGTACCCTACATTATTTTTTTATATTCGATAAGTGATATAACAAAAGTTGTTCAGTTACCGATACTGAACACCCTCCCTTCGGCTTCATATACCCTTCCCGTTACACCCTGTATATTTATTACTATGGACACATAATATCTGATTCTTGTGGGAAATTCTAAATCCACGGTTAGAAGAAGGAAGCTAAAAGACATTGCCACATTTCAGTGGAGCTTTGCTTCACCTACAAAACTACGTGACCATTTAAGCTGTACCTATCATTTCGTTGGGGACTTATTACAGGTTTCATATTGCATAATCATAATCAGTATCATTTTCTACTACTCTCGCAACTCCTATAGAAAAAGAACAAAAACAATGAATAATTCGCTTCGATATCTTACTATTTTCTGAATTCTTAATTAAGCTGTTTCTTTCGAATCGCAACTTGTACAAAACTTTATTTTAAACCAATAATTTTAATAAAAAACGGAGATATTTTTACATTTATTCGTTATCTTGTACAACTTGCGGTTGATGGTGGGGCAGAATCTGGCATTGTCATTTCAACTTTAAAATCGCTAGTGTTCGCCTGTCCTTATTTCTAGCTTATTAACGAACTTATTTCGTTTCCGCCGCCTATTGTCATTACAACGAAATGATGGCCAATAGTAATGGCGCGTGAGAAATAATGATCATTTATTAATCATCATTAATGATAGAAAGTACATTCCTATCACATTTGTAACGAAAGTTGGTACTTTCGATTATTCGGAAATATTGCATAATTTTAATCGACTAAAGGAGGTTCTCATTTCGAGTATGTTTTTGTTTGTTTTATTTCGTAGGGTGGTCCCATAATTGGTCAATGTAGACTCTAGGTATGTCATAGTGTCCTGGTACTTTTAGTGCAACTTCTTCATCATCATCAGCCCGTATCAGTCCACTGCTGGACGCAGGCCTCTCGCAAGGCACTACCACAAGTTAATGAGACTCTAGCTATGTCATAGTGTCCTAGTACTTTCAGTGCGACTTCATCATTATCATCATCCCGTATCAGTCCACTGTTGGACGCAGGCCTCTCGCAAGGCGCGACCACATGTTAATGAGACTCTAAGTATGTCATAGTGTCCTAGTACTTTCAGTGCGACTTCATCATCATCATCAGCCCGTATCAGTCCACTGTTGGACGCAGGCCTCTCGCAAGGCGCGACCACATGTTAATGAGACTCTAAGTATGTCATAGTGTCCTAGTACTTTCAGTGCGACTTCATCATCATCATCAGCCCGTATCAGTCCACTGCTGGACGCAGGCCTCTCCCAAAGCGTGCCACTCAATGACTCTCGGTCATCTGCAACCAGTCTCTTCCAGCCACCTTCCAGTCATCCCACCATCTGGTCGGGGGGCGTCCCACACTACGTGTACCCGTTCGTGGCCTCCATTCGAGACGTCGTCTCCCCCATCGGTTATCGGTTCTACGACAGATGTGACCAGCACACTGACACTTCAGTTTGCTGATTTTATGAGCAATGTCTCGTAATCGGCCAAAATAGCGTTAAATTATAGGTACCTTAGTACATTTTAAAACTTGATGTGTACTATTCCGTTCAAATAATATCCCCTAAAAGAGCTCTGTGGCGCAGTGGTTGGGTCAATGGACTTGCGATACGGAGGTCCCAGGTTCGAGGGCAGTGATGTACCAATGAGTTATCCTCGGTTTTTTCGACGGTAAAACTTACGTACATTTACTAAGTGCTCTCAAAACGGTGAAGGAAAACATCGTGATGAAACATGTATGCCGTAGAAGAAAAAATATTTTAAGGCATGTGAAATCCGGCAATCCGCATTGGGCCCGCGTGGTGGATCATAGCTCCAGCTCCCTCGATGTAAGGGAAGGTCTGTGCCCGAGCAGTGGGGATATATAAATAGACTGATGATGATGAATGTCGTCTAAATATTGAGAAGGGCTACAATATTTCACTTTCACGTTTTAGTCAAAGAATTCTAAAAGAAAACGGGTCATTGATTAGGGCTTCTAGCAATTCCACGGTTCCCGTTTCCACCCGAAAAATTATCTCATTATAATAAATATCGTTTTAAACAGTCGGGTACAGTCAGGAACAAAAATAATAGGAATGACAATTTGAGATATAAAAATCTTACATTATAAACGTGTCTGAATCGACCTTAATATTATGTCACCTGTCACCGGGTCAGTGACCCCGGGTACTTTCGCTCCGACGAAAGTTGTCAAAAAGTCGCTAACTCGATTATACGCGGTATGCTAAGCAGCCAGACCCGGAACTGATAAGCTGCATATAGTCGCATATAGTCATATAAGCGCATTATTTACCATATTGCCATAAATGATAATGGAACCGATCATCGACTTTCTGTAAAAGTCTTAAAACGGTTGCCATGGCAATGGACAGTCGGCGAGGAAAGCGATTGGCCGTAATGTAATACAAATACAAAAACTGTTTATTTCTGCGAAGTGTGTAACGAGTTAGACCGCATTATAAACCCCATGGTGTAGACTTAGAATCTCTTTATAAATACCACAGACCACCTACCCCATAGACATGAAATCGGTACAAAGCAAGCGAAACATTCTGTCAACGATGAGCGCATAGAGACGAAGCGGGGGACAGGGGTGACGTATTAAAGAGATGCGTCCATGTCAATAATATCTCTAGGTCACACGTGTCGCGAAGCAATGTTGCGCTCAGGTGCGGACACGGGCGCCCTCCTGGCAGAGTCGAAGACAGAGATAAGTATACAGGGGGCCTCAATAAGGTCGAGATTTTCTCAACAACTACTGAACCGAAATTAATCATTATTTTACAGTTACATACTTTTAACTTTTATCTATCAAACAGTGAAAGAATTTTTGCAATAGGTCAAGTAGTTGAGAAAATCTCAACCTTAAAAACTCTCCTGTACACCTTTCTCTGTGTTCATGGATATAGGGTAAGTGGTCTGGTTTTTTGGGGTTTAAGGCACCATTTTTTTCACCATTCAGAAATTGGCCGTCGCCTTAGAGAGAGGGGTTATGACTCTCGCTCCGGGTCCTACCTGGTGCAAAGGTTGGCCATAGCTATACAGCGCGGCAACGCCTCGAGCGTTATGGGCACCTCTGCACCGGGTACGACAAGGGGCGAGTTATTTAATTAATTTAGGTAAGTATTTATTTTAATCACGTTTTATTTGTTATTATAGGTATTAGTTTTTATTGTTATTAGTTAAACTTTATTAAAATAAAACTAACTACTATCTAAAAATACATTACTTATAAAATAAATAAATAAAAACTAAATAATAAAGGACGAACACGTCGTCAAGATCCCCGTTTTGCGGAATGCTGCCCAGGACGTTGGCAGCATTTCCTCGCTGTACCACAATGCTTAGTCGCTGAGCGAGGTAGCTGCCAGCCCTGGGATCGCCCGAGACATGGGCCAATCGGGTAGACAGCTCGTGGATCAGATGTTTCGAGTCTGTCGACCATGGGCCCATTGTTTCTACCGCAAGCGCCGCAAACTCATGATGTGGAGTCAGTCGTGAGTATTTGCGGCGCTTGAGTATTTGCGCCTGTTCGGCAGCAGCTATGTTATTAGTATGTAATTTTAGCTTATTACTGAATAAATTGATTTATTTAAAGTGTGATAAAGATGTATTCTAAATTGTATGTGATGTGTGGCCATATGTTCCCGCGGCCGAGTGTTCGCGTGCACGGCACCGGCACCGCGCAGTGCACAACGGGAGCAGTAGGCCGCGCGTGCGCATAGCCAGAGACGGCACGTCAGACATAGTTTCGGGAATTTTGACACAGTGTAAATATTTACTTACTAGCGTCCCGTCCCGGCTTCGCACTGGTAATAAATACAATCCATGTTACTCAGAGATAATGTAGCATTCTAATGGTGAAAGAATTTTTGAAATCGGTCCAGTAGTTTTTGAGTTTATTCGTTGCAAAGATACAAAAACATAATTCCCCTTTATAATATTATAGTACGGACAACAGCAGACAGTACGATTTTAAATCTTACGACGCAGATAATAAGAATGGTTTAAAGTCCAAAGTGTTATACTTGATCTGCTGTTAGCTTTAGATTTACAATTTCATTGCAGTAAAATTTCAAAGCGAAGTTATATTCATATAATCTATACATATAATAAAGACTGTAAAAAAGTTGTGTCTGTACATTGGATATTTTTTGAAAAGAATAATTGTAATGTGTTTTAGGATCGATACTGATGCCAAAACACAATTTTTTTTGAATTTTTGTCTGTTTGTCTGTGACTTTGTGCAAGTATCACGCCATAACTACTGAAGGGATTTTGATGGGAGTTTCACTAGGAGATAGCTGGAATATCCGGACAGCTCATAGGCTATAAGCCATGGCGGTATGTGATGTGGAAACAAGGATCCAGAGAGGAAGATCTGCCTCCTGATCTCCTCCATCCTCCTACTCTACGCCTCTACGCCTTAGTCAAAACTAATCAAGCAATAATTGGACCAAGCCTAGGGGCACTGCTAACGATTTAAATCTTTGCCGTCATCATTATCAGCCCGTATCAGTCCACTGCTGGACGCAGGCCTCTCCCAAGGCCCGACACCCGACGCTGGTGTTCGAGCCGAATTCGCACCACAGACACCATGCTAATGAGACTCCAGCCGGCTCATAGTGTCCTGCCTGGTACTTGTAATAATACTTAAAGAGCTGGGGCTTCTGACTGAATGGATACATCAGGTGTTGAGTGAGACATATTGAGACTCCGGGTTAGTCATGGTCTCCTGGTACTTTTAATGCAACTTCATCATAGACATCAGCCCGTATCAGTCCACTGCTGGACGCAGGCCTTTCCCAAGGCACGACCACATGTTGATGAGACTCTAGGTATGTCATGGTGTCCTGGTACTTAAAGTGCAACATCATAATCATCAGCCCGTATCAGTCCACTGCTGGACGCAGGCCTCTCGCAAGGCACGACCACATGTTAATGACACTCTAGGTATGTCATAGTGTCCTGGTACTTGAAGTGCAACATCATAATCATCAGCCCGTATCAGTCCACTGCTGAATGCAGGCCTCTCCCAAATCTGAATGGCTTGTCAGCCTTTTGCATCCTCCGCCAGCCACCTTGCGAAGGTTATCCCTCTGGTCGGGGGGAGTACCACACTCAATTATTTACCGTATCGTATAACAATGAGCACGGTAACTCGCCACTTTCCGGCCGCTACAGTATCTGGAGCGCTATTACCGCAATTTCACTTTATATCGAGTCGATGCCGATGTAATTTACTATTGCTATTGCACACTATACTTATCGGTAGATCTATACTCGTCGGTTTTACATTTTATCTGTACGGAACATAACACAAGCAGTAATGAGCATTTACAGGATATTTAGTAATACTCCCATTTCGTCAATTGCCCATTTCCTCCGATATTATTACCATGAGTTATCGAACTAAAAACATAAACAAAAGTCTGCCCTAAAATGTAATTGTAAATAATTTGTAGTACAGTCGAAGACAGATAAGTATACAGGGGGCCTCAATAAGATTGAGATTTTCTCACAAACTACTGGACCCAATTTAATAATTCTTTTACAGTTACATAGCTTTAACTTTTATCTATCAAACAGTAAAATAATTTTTTGCAATAGATCAAGTAGTTTATGAGAAAATCTGAACCTTAAAAACTCTCCTGTACACCTTTCTCTGTGTTCCACCGTACCTACTTAGATGTCAAATCAAATTTTAAGCATCATGAAAAATTTCTAGCCGCGGGCATGACTTGAACCTGCGACCTTGTCATAATGCCTAAAACAAATTCTGATCAAATCAAAGTAGGTAAAAATACTTTAAAGGAACTATTGAGAGTTCTAAGATGGTCGGTTAAAACAAAGTTTGTATTCATCATCAGTTTATTTTTATGTCCCCACTGCTCGGGTACAGACCTTCTCTTACATCGAGAGAGCTCGGGCCATGATCCACCACGCGGGTCCAGTGAGCATTGGTGGATTTTTTCTACGCATGCAGATTTCATCACGCTGATTTCTTTCATTGTTTTTGAGAGCATTCGGTAAATGTACATAATATCCTTCGAAAAAAAGAGAATACTCATTGCCTACTGCTCTGGCCGGGTATCGAACCTGGGACCTCCGTATCGTAAGTCCATTAACCCAACCACTAAGCCAGCACTTCCAACCTAAATCATCATTATCATCAGTCTATTTATATGTCCCCACTGCTCGGGCACAGATCAAGGGAGCTGGGGCCATAATCCACCACGCGGGCCCACTGCCGCATTGGCGGATTTCACATGCCTTAGATTTTTTTCTTCTTCTACGGCATACAGGTTTCATTACGATGATGATTGTAACGACCAACCTAAATAAATAAGTACAATTATATCACCGCTAAGCACGACTGCCAAAGCAAGAACAAGCGTATCTTCAGAATCGTCACAAATAAAAAAAGCTACGAACAATACCGTTGCCCACTTACCCACGACCATTGACGCAACATGTGACCAAAAAACGGTTAAACACGGGTTACAACTGTTACCCAATGCCCGAAAAGCCTCCTTTCGTCGGAGCAACTTTCCCCCGAGCGACTCGTGACTTTCTTCGCTAGGCTGCTTCAGAGGTTTGTTTCTTTGCGTAGTTTGCTCGCACTTCGGGAGATTTGTGTTGTAACTTCAAATAAGTTTGTACGGACAACAACAGATCAATTGTAAAACTTGCAGTACGATTTCAACTCTTACGACAGATAATAATAAGTGCTATTTGATTTTTCAGTTTTTAATATTTGAAAAATTGAAAATAAATAATGTACTTTTAAGTAATTAATTACCCATTGCAAATCATTTACAATTCATAGCACGCACTGCGATATTTTTAACTATACGTAGGTACTTAAACCAAAGCCCAAATCAAGTGTCTTATTTTGTAAACAAAAACTACCCTACCCTGCTAACATTTTAAGCTATTCTGTGATTATTGCATAGTTATTTTCATATTATTAGATCGGATCACTTTATTTTCACAATGATCAACAGGTTCAACCAATCAGTTCCTACAGTGTTATATCACAACGGTTAATTAGATGATCATATTTGTTTACAAAATAAGACACTTGATTTGGGCTGCGGTATACAAGGCTGCGTTATCACTCGCAGTGGTCTCCCCCAAGCAACCTCAAGTCGTAGGAAAGTAGAACTAATTAGTGGCAAAGTATAACTATAGTACAGATATACAAATAAGCTGCTGGTACCTTTTACTTACGAATTTAAATATGTGTATTGTGTAATTATCAAAAAATCTATATCTTTTTACTTTTAGTAAAAGAGTGTGTCCAAAAGACTGGTCCTCGCTACAGGGGATCTCAGGGCTGGCGCTTACTTCGCTCAACGGCTGAGTTTAGCCGTTCAGCGAGGTAATGCCGCCAGCATCCTAGGAACCCTGCCGCAGGGCGACGTAGGCGATATGCTTATTATGTAAATATTTTGTAAATATTACTTTTATTATTTGTATTATTTTAAGTTTTTATATTAGTATGTGTTATTTAGGGAAGTAAATATATAAATACGATATCTATTTATCGTAATAAACCTTTTAGTAATATATAAATGGCTTTATCTTTTATCTTATCGAATATAATTTTCATCTATTTTCCACATAAATAATCAAAGAAATACAAGATTGATGACGATTGTCCGAATTGAAAAGTACCGAACTAACAACATACCGTGACGACATTTTTGTCTATTACTCAATTACGACATAATTAAAAGAAACAAAATAATTCCCGTCGTTTTAGACCAGTTACGTATTAAGCGAGGTCGATTACGCATTGTTAACAAAAATATACATAATAGTTAAAATTGTTACACATTTTAATCAAAAAAAGGTTAATTACACACGCACGGTGTCAAAATTCTCACGTAATAGTAACATATACATTATCAGTCTATTTATATGTCTCCACTGCTCGGGCACAGACCTTCCCTTACATCTGGGGCCATGATCCACCACGCGGGCCCACTGCAGATTGGAGGATTTCACATGTCTTAGATCTTCTACGGCATGCAGGTTTCATCACGATGTTTTCCCTCACCGTTTAGAGAGCACTCGTATATACGTAAGTTTTTTCATCGAAAAAACCGAGGATAACTCATTGGTACAGCTGACAGCATATCAAGTGTAACACTTTGGACCGTTCTTATTATCTGCGTCGTAAGAGTTGAAATCGTACTGCAAGTGTTACCATTGATCTGCTGTTGTACGTACATGGCTACCCTGGCTGGGAATCAAACCTGGGACCTCCGTATCGCAAATCCATTGACCCAACTACTGAGCCACCGAGCTCTTAACATATACATATTATTATAGTTCAATTATACACTATACAGGGGGCCTTAATAAGGTTGAGATTTTCTCAAGAACTACTAGACCGATTGTAAAGATAATCTCAACCTTAAAAACTCTCCAGTACACATTTCTCTAAGTAGTCTGTACTATTCTACGAAACGTACCAAATCGTTTCCGTCCTACAAAAGACATCAACGCGCTCGTTTGGTTCAACTTTGCCCTTTTAAGCTATTATTAGACTTTCCCACAGGAACTGGATTAATTACCATGGTAAACAGTATCATAGCTTTATTTGAAACGTTCGTTATATCATACAAGACAATTTCTTGACTGTTTTGATAGCAATAGGTACTCAATCTCTAGAGGAATAGATGAGTACATAGGAATCTCAATAAAATTGTCATTAACACAAAAACTACTTGTCCGATTGTAAAAAGTCTTTCACTAGTTGATAGCTTAGAGTACACACTGACTAATTGTAAAAGAATTTTAATCATCGGTTTAGTAGTTCTTGAGAAAATCCCAACTTTCTAACGTGACCTAACGACTGCTGCCGAGCGACAGCAACCGGGACCAACTGCTTGCCGTGCGCCCCGAGACACGGAGGGGCTCAGATGAAAGTGTCACTAGCGGTCACCCATCCAGGTTCTGACCTCGACCAGCGTTGCTTAACTTGTACGATAGTTTTCAACGTGTACTCGCAACTGGACGAGCCCATCTTCTTGATGTCAGACGACGACTTATAATTTATTACACATATATTTATGTATGTAGGCGTGACAGGAAAAAAATACTGCATGTTGATTATATCCTAATTAACTATTATTTCCTGCATTATTGTCATGTTCGGTAGTTAATTTATAACACCTACGTTTGGTCGAAATCAATCAGTTTACAAACAAATTGTGAAGAATAATAAAATAATATTTTTGTAAAGTTGTAAACTTTTACCATATAAAAAGGTTTTTTTCTTCAGATTCGTAACGTTTTTATTATTTGTTGTTTTTGTCACTTTCTTACCTCCGAGACATAAATAAAATTCTTATACGTATCTAACAATATGTATACCACTGTAATTCAAATAAAAGTATTTTTTTTCAGTAATAAGCTAAAAATATAAAAAAATAACAATAAAAACTAATAAACTATTAAAACTTGATTAAAATAAATACTTTACTAAATTAATTAATTAAATAACCCGCCCCTTGTCATACCCGGTGCAAAGGTGCCAATAACGCTCGCTGTATAGCTATGGCCAACCTTTGCACCAGGTAGGACCCGGTGCAAGAGTCACAACCCCTCTCTCTGAGGCGACGGCCAATTTCTGACACAATTTTTATTCAAATAGGTTCCACTACGTGGCTCATGTATGGTGGTAAAAATATTACTAAACAAAATCATTTATATAAATTGTAATTCTTATCTAACATCTTGTTATTTGAGTAAACTACTGTAATATTTTGAATGAAACGTCTGTTGAAATATACTACTAGTAATAAATTATATTTAATGTGTTTATTTACACTGTAATTAGTATGAAATGTGGTTTAGTAGATCAGAGCTTAAGTCTCGGTCTGATAGGTTTGTGTGGAGAATATTAAGATTTAAATTCCCTCACAAATAATTAAGTCATTTTTACATTAACGAGGAAATATATATTATATGCTCACAAAGCATAATATTAGTCGATTGATATGATATATGTAGCTCTTAATTATACATATATAGACTATGGATTAGGGTAACTATAACTTATTAAAAATTTCGGTAATTAATTAAATTTATCCCATGATTTTTATCGTGCACTTAATTTACATGCTTTCTATTTGTTATATCTTTATTCATTTTATTATTATTTTGGTAATGCATATTTCCAATTACATTACATACATTTTTGCACGTCAACATATTTTTTTGAATTCACATTTACAAAGTAGCTTATCTTTTATTTATAACAAATCAATAACATATTTACATAAACAAAACAAAAATGATATAAAAATAGAAAAATAAAATTCTGAAAATGTACCTACTTGGACGCGGTATTCCAGCTGTGAGTGGCCTCTACCAGTCACAGGTAGAACACCGCGTCCAAGTCACATTTACACCACTTTGCAAGGAAAAGGTGCCAACGCTGAGAAGAAAAAGTCGCAAAAAACTCTCAGCAGCACATCTTTTAAAATATGATAACACAATTACTTAATAAGTATTACACAACTATTACTATTGTTAGTAATCTAAACTCTATCCATCATGCGGAACCGGCGACACACACCATGCATGTACACCGTCTAACATGTTCTAAGTCTTGAAAAATCAATCTCTATTGCAATAATGGGTCCATTGCTTCACTTAATCCCTCCCTGGTTACGAAACCACATCCTGCCAAGGAGCGGAAGGCCAAATTGTAGTATTTGGTCCGGCGGAGGAAGTCGCCGCGAGCAGTGGGTAGCGGGGAACTGGTCTATTGCCGGCAATAGACAATGCTTCGTGCTAGTTGGTCTCACAATAGTTCATTTAGTAGATACTATCGAATTAGACTATTTTAGGCGGAGTGAAGAGCACGGCGCAGTGACTCCATATTCGTATTTTTATTAATTTTGGATGAATTTTGGCAGGGAAATATAAATACGCCAATACAAATCAATTTTTTTAGACAAGCTATAGTATTCATAATACCCTACATTTTGATATATATTTTGTATGAATAACTATTTTGGTTTAGCCATAATTTTCATTTTTAAAGTCATGGAATTTTTGTTTGCGATTTTTTTTTCTATCGAGTGAAGTTTGTCCAATCGTGTATAAAGATACCGCAAGATTGATATATATTTTTTCAGACGTTTAATTTTAGTAGTTAGTGCCGTAGCCTTCATAGAAAAACTGTAAATCCGGGCTTACGAAGCCTTAATATATGCATCTCTTTTGAATGTAGTATCTTTTGTACGTTTTTGAGCGAGAAAATAAGAGCTCGCTTACTCGCCGGCGGTAGGACAGCTGCCTAATGATTTTTCAAATGACATTGCCACATTTCAATGGAGAAAAAGCCCCACCTACAAAACTACATGACCATTTAAGCTGTACCTATCATTTTGTTGGGGACTTATTACAGGTTTCATATTGCATAATCAGTATCATTTTCTACTACTCTCGCAACTCCTATAGAAGAATAACAAAAACAATGAATAATTCGCTTCGATTTCTTACTATTTTCTGAATTCTTAATTAGTCTGTTTGTTTCGACTCGCTTGATGTACAAAATTTTATTTTAAACAAATAATTTTAATAAAAATCGGAGATATATTTACATTTATTCGTTATCTTGTACATCATGCGGTTGATGGTGGGGCAGAATCTGGCATTGTCATTGGCTTATGTATTATGCATGAAAAATTCTTTAGTTGACCGAATATTACAATCTCGACTAACACAGTAACTGTTTAATTATTATGTCACAAGAGCACTACATAATGGTTTAATTACTAGTAATTACAACTCCCACACCGCGGCTGTGAAGGTTGACTTTCAAAATGGCGCCTACATACATTTTGTTTGTTTTAGAATTAAGAGTATTTATAATTAGACTTTCATGGTGAGACGTCAATCAAATAATACAATACAGATTCAGAGGCTTTTGAAACATGGATAAACCGAACACATTAAAGTTGGCATATTGCTTGTAAAAAATTCGACAATTTATAAATTAAAGTTGGCCAATTGCGTATTAAACTTTAACAATTTTGAATTAAAGTTGAGTTTGACAATTTTTAAATTAAGGTTGGCCAATTGCGTATTAAACTTTGACAATTTTGAATTAAAGTTGGCAAATCGCGTATTAAACTTTGACAATTTTATTAAAGTTGGCAAATTCACGTTGGGTATTACAGTATGACAATTTGTAAATTAAAGTTGGCAAATTGCGTATTACACTTTAACAATTTTATTAAAGTTGGCAAATTGCGTATTACACTTTGACAATTTTATTAAAGTTGGCAAATTGCGCATTAAACTTTGACAATTTTATTAAAGTTGGCAAATTGTGTATTACAGTTTGACAACTTGTAAATTAAAGTTGGCAAATTGCGTATTAAACTTTGACAATTTTCATTATTAAAGGTAGCCAATTAGTGACTCAAAATTGGCAAATTGCGCATACTTTGCGCAAGTTAGCCAACTTTAATTACCAAATAGTCAAACACCAAAGTCTCTCAAATAAATTTGTTGTGTCATTACTTATTAAACCCATGCTTTCTACACATACGTTTACAATACTAGTAATTTACAATGTGCTCATGGGTCTAACATGGGCCCACATACGAGTATCCGATTACCCATGGCTGTGGGCACTCCTTACCATTGCGACACACTTATGGTGTGCTACCACTGTGGAGCTCTACAATATGGTCTTGTTATTGTAACAACTGTTGTCGGGTTTCTAACCCAGTAGGGAATGACTTCTGTGTAGGGGGTTCTGCTTTATATTGCCATTCGAAGGATCTTGTATACTTAATGGAAAATTATTTAAAAATACTCAGGTCTTCAACCTCATGCAGCCGGGAACAAAATCTACCTTCTACGTCAACACAATCAAAAGATATCGATGTTTATGTCGCATTTTCTCCCATATTTGTATGAAAACGCAAGAAAACCAAAACCTATAGGGTACTTCCCGTTGACCTAGAATCGTGAAAGGCAAGAAGCTAGGTCTAATAGCACAAGTAAAGGAAAAATCCGAAAACTGTAATTTTAAAATTACATCCCTCCAAAAATATTTTTTGATATTACAAATATAATTGCAGTATCAATTAATCAGGAGTATGTCGATGTATGGGCAAAAATAAGTTGGTCTCTAAATCTAGTTTATCTTTTCGTTTAAAGTTTCGTTTCGGGGTTAAGTTGCGTTGCACGGAAGCCTCGCTGCGCAAGGCCGACTCTTTTTAAGGGCCTTCCATGAGCCAACTAGCGCCGCCAATCTTAAAAAAATAATGTCTTACAAATTACTATTTTTTATTAAAAAAGCTATGTACGCAATCTTTATTAGGATAAACACTATTTTTTAAAATACAATACATGGCATAATTGCGATAAGCAAAGTTGTAGTTCTCAAATGTGCCAAAAACGGCCGTTTATCGCAATTATGCGAACTACAACTTACTGACATTGAATCACGTTATAAATAAGCATTTAAAAAATAGTATTTATCGTAATAAACATTTCGTAAATAGCTTTTTTAATAAAATAATTTAATTAGTTCACAATAATAAAATACTTAAAAATTACATAAATAAATAAACTAAAACTAAAGTAATCTAAAAGAAGACATGGCACGTCCCTGGCTCAAAGGTTGTGTGGCCAATGAGAGCCTTTGAGCCAGGAACGAACCAGAGCGAGCGAATAAAATTGATTAATTAGATAAAACGGGAATTACCGTGTTAAACATTTATTATTGATGTCTCGATATTTCGACAGCATTGCAGCCATCATGGTCACGAGTAGACTGAAGTCGGTGAGTGTTAAACGTCTAAAAACGTGTTAAATGTTTAACACGGTAATTCCCGTTTTATCTAATTAATATGTATACAAACCGTGAAAGTTTAAAAAGTGATAAAATTGATTAAATTGGAAGATATTATTTTTCAAAGATTGGCGGCGCGAGTTGTCTTATGGAAGGCCCTTAATAACTGTCACTACAAATAATCTAAAGCAAAAATTCGAAATGTAGATTAATCATACCAATACGACAGTGGTTACGAGACTACAGTCCCAACGCGCCTCCAAACGCACAGACACGCACATTGTGCAAATGTACTTGAAGATGCAGAATAAACACTCGCATCATGCAAGGCCATCGCATTTCACCCACACACAGTACACCACAAGAGTGCCTCGCGTGATACTCACTGGGTTCCGTAACTATCATAATTTTATTAACAAGAAGTAACGGAATGGTATAGGTAACTGAAAACTTTTGTTCTACGAATTGATTTACTTTCAATTTTTTTTACCCGACAGAAGGAGATTAATGTTTTTCGGGTGTATGTATGTATGTCCATTCCTTCCTGCCATCCTGTAGCTTAAGCGGCTTGATGGATTTTGGTGTGTGAGGTATCATTAGATTCGTCTTGATTACGGGAGTGGCATAGGGTATAAAAATTAATCAAAAGCGGATAGGTTTTTTGGCAGTCGGGTTTCTTGTTTTTTGAAATAATTTCTCCAAATTTTAGTGCTTAGCCTTCGTGTGTAATAAATATACGATGTATTACTTGGCTGTATGGGTTAAATTCCCTTTGCCTACTACGTCAGAGCCACAGTACTTCCGGAATTGAGAAATTATTGAATTAAAACCCCACGTTGAAATTTTGCATGCATTTTGTATAGATACAGTTGTAAATGTTTTTGAGTTTTTCGTTTATAGTTCAAAGTTCGTGTTTCACTTAGATTATAATAGATTTTGAAATGTGATGTCACGAAATTCAGGACCCCTCCCACCCCCTTGTCACACAATGTCACACTTCGTCGACCCCCTCCCTCCCCTCTAACATATGACGTAATTTATGGATGGCCCCATAGAGCCAATCCTCACTAGTTGAAGAGGCAACAAGAAGAAGCAAATTACAGGTTTTCTCTCAACAACACCGGCCCCTAAACTAGAGAAGAGTAATTACAAACTCCATTGTATGTTAATCCGACGCACCAGATGCAAGCGAGTACGGGCGGGTATCTAGTATAATCTGTCGGCGAGTTTTGGGGCCAAAGCCTTATTCGGTATCTGGGATACGTCATGCACAGGGCCGGACTGAAGGGACGAGAGGGCGGGGCGCTAATTAAGTTTAAGTAATTGGTAAGGTACCTGACCATCGCCACTTGGACCTGGACTTATTATAATATAATAGTTTCTATGTATTATATTGTGCACAATAAAATGTTAAATAAATAAATGGCGGTCGCTACAGTTTTCTTTCGTCTGCTAAGCAGTAAGTTTTTATGATTTAAAAGATGTGCTGCTGAGAGTTTTTTGCCACTTTTTCTCCTCAGCGTTGGCACCTTTTGAAGTGGTGTAAATGTAGATTCAAAAAATATATTGATGTGCAAAAACTGCTCAACGTGCTTACTTGCAATAAAGAAATTTGACTTTGTCTTTTACATTCATTAATCATGTACATTCATAATCACTCATCGTTTTCCAAAACTTAAGTCAGGTAGATGGCGATTTCTGAATTTTATTTCGAAAATTAGTACTTGATTTTCAATATTTCGTGTATTTTCGGAGAAATTAATATAAAACAGTAAACAAGAAAGAACCCCCCTCTTATGACAGAGTATCACACTTTCACATTATAATATTATCGGAATAGAGTGTTACGTATAAAATTAAGGGGCGCTAATTAAAACGTGTATTTCAAGGGGCGGTAATTTCCTAGCTACCGCCCCGACCTAGGCCATAGTCAATTAATGTAGGTATCTAGGATGCCTAGAACCTGTTTGTCTAGATGGCGAGTGTCGCAACCACTGAACTATGGGGTCGGACAATAAATGACTGGAACTAACGTGTTTTTTTATATTTCCAGGTAAGAACGAGATATTTGACTGTGTGGACATCTTGCTTCTTGGATTTTGTAAGTATGAAGGTAATTTTTACCCGACTGTGCAAGAAGGAGGGTTATGTTTTTCAAGTGTATGTAAGTGAGTATATATGTCTAATTAAGCTGTTTTTTTCGAATCGCAACTTGTACAAAACTTTATCTTAAACAAATAATTTTAATAAAAAACGGAGATATTTTTACATTTATTCTTTATCTTGTACAACTTGCGGTTGATGGTGGGGCAGAATCTGGCATTGTCATTTTTTGCAGGCTTTTTTTTTAAATTTCTGCTTGTTACTCGACTACGCAGGGCAGGTACACGGAAAGAAAAGATTAGATTAGTTGTGATTAGATTTTGTGTCACACTTCGAATGTTCGAGCTTCAATGCTGTCGAACTATAGTTATTCGCAGTGCGGTGGTGGGTTCTCTGGAAAATGGCGGGAAACGACGGTTGTGAAATTATTTGATAATTTTCCTTTTAATGTCTACAGGGGCTATTTTGTGTTTAATATCACGTTAAATTAATCAGAAAATGTTCGCGAATGACAGTACGGTGAAGTTAATTGATTATTTATGCAAGATCTGAAGTTTCAAGCTTTTATCACGAGTCCCGCTACAAGCTCGGGAGTGAACGTAACTGTCGAGCTGCTTCGTCCAGAGTGACGACGCGACGGCGACTGCGAGGGATGAAGATAGAAGACTATTGAATATATTGAATTTTCTGTAACATGACATTGGCAAATGACGAACTGTCGAGTCCATTAATAAAATAAATAAAAATACCGTAAAAATTGTATCACCTGGTTTCCCCTATCAGTATTAGAAACCCGGGATGTCTGTCCGTCTGTGTGCCGGCGAGATTGAGGTGAAATGCATGTCTCGACAATACGCCATTACGCGTGATTTACAACCGGAGTCTGTAAGTAGGCTCTATGTCTTTGTAACGACCTGTTTTAATGTTACTCCGATCTCTTTGCCTTTTTTTTTAACCCAGGTAAAACATGCAAGCAAATCATGTGTCACCACGCCCGGGGGAGCGTGTTGGTTATGTCGGGCTCACCGCCCTGAAGGGGCAGCATACCGACTAAACGTCCTGGGGTGTTCCACCTCGTGCCATTCTCGCCGAGCCACGGGAAACTGTGATACAACCGCGACCCGACTGGCGCCCGAGCACTCCCCATTGTGGGCTGTACTAGCCCACAATGTATAATCCATTCATCCCTCACCTTCCTCCTCCCCGTCTGAGCCTCGAGCCACTGCGTCCGTGGGCCCTTACTTAGGCGGCGGCGCCTCGTACACTCCGGTACGCTTGGCACCGCCTCGTACCACCCCATGGCGCGGATTTCTTTCTTGCCAACCTTTCTCTCAGCCATTCATACATCTCCGATCTCTTTGCCTGCCTTAGAAATATACAGAATATATGTACAGCCGACAGCAGATCAATGGTAACACTTTTTACTTTTGACAGTTCTTATTATTTGCGTCGTAAGACTTGAAATCGTACTGCAAGTGTTACCATTGATCTGCTGTGGTCCGTACATGGACAGTTAACAGTAACCATCTAACTAGCTACAAAAACAAAAACAGCAAAACACTTGGCTTGGCTGTCCCTAAGTTTGTAACGGTTGTAACTGAAGTTACGAATACTATAAAAATCTTTTCTTTCAGTGTACTTACTGTAACTAGGAAAATAAATAAAAATTCGTTTTTCACGTAAAGCTCTCGCAATGTAATAAGTAAATAGAAAGCATAGAAATTATATTTTAAAGGTATTCCAAACATAAAACTTGATAAAATGGGCTTACTGTCCTGTCAGTTACAATCACTCTCAGCTCAAAAGTCAATCTTGAGAACGTCCTCAAGATGGCGTTCCTATTAATAAACGTAACTTAGAAATCGGGTATCACGTGAGTAACGCCGTACAAAACTCAGCTCTCAGGAGAACTGTCAAACTCACACTTGAGAACGTATTTGCTGATTGCAGGCGAACCGCGACTTGAGAAAGACATCACGTGATACGTCCTCAAGATTGGTTTATTAATAAATGACATACTTGATATGGTGATCACGTCTTGAGAGTGTATCAGCTGAATTCGCTCTTGAGGGTTTGAGCTCAGACTATTAATACGGGCCAACTGTATAAACTGAAATGATATCTGTGTGTCGTACGGACTGTGACGTGCACTTACGTCAGACTATTAATACGGGCCTTAGACCACTCCGAAACGGATGTGCCGCAAATATAACTCATTACTTCACAATAAGTAGCAGCAAACAATAACAATAGCTCTCTCCGCGAGCGGGCCGGGCATCGAACCTGCTACCCGCTAATAGAATGGCCACCAACAAGTGAAAGTGCATCTTGACCACTCCGTCCGGTACTCATTGATGTAAGTAAGTACTTACCTTACTTAAATTAATAGTCCATTTTATTTATTTCATTAATGGACTCGACAGTTCGTCATTTGCCAATGTCATGTTAAAATTCAATATATAATAGTCTCCTATCTTCATCCCGAGGAGTCGCCGTAGCGTCATCACTCTGGACGAAGCAGCTCGACAGTCACGTTCACTCCCGAGCTCGGAGCGGGAACTCTTGATAAAAGCTTGAAACTTCAGATCTTGCTCAAATTATCCAATAACTTCATCATACTGTCATTCGCGAACATTTTCTGATTATTTTAACGTGATATTAAACACAAAATAACCACTGTATTAGACATTAAATTAAATATTATCAAATAATTTTGCAACCGTCCTTTCCCGCCATTTTCAAGAGAACCCTAAATTAATAGTTGCTAAAAGCCCAAATCAAGTGTTTTATTTTGTAAACAAATATGCTCATCTAATTACATGTTGTGATGTAACACTGAGGGAACTGATTGATTGAACCTGTTAATCATTGTGAAAATAAAGTGATCCGATCTAATAATGTGAAAATAACTATGCAATAATCACAGAACAGCTTAAAATGTTAGTAGGGTAGAGTAGTTTTTGTTTACAAAAAAAGACACTTGACTTGGGCTTCGTTTATCGCGCCTGTTTCCCGTTGGGATGGACAGAGACGATGGACTGTAATCTGCTGCGATTCTGGCATACTAATATTGCTTTTTCTACTATCAGCTTCATGAAATCAAAAAAAATTAAATCAATAAATGAATCTCTTCTTCAATCGTCCCTCCGTCTAGCTAACCTTGAATATTATTAAGTAACTTCACCAAAAAACCTTCCCACGAACTAACAATACTATTACAACACTATTCCGTAATGCTGTCCCACTCTCACACCATACATGTAAATGAGACGAAAAACTCTTTATAAACGCATCAATTGAACCAATTCTCATTAGAAATACATTCACGAAAAACATATGATATAACATGTGGACTGAATAAATTGAATGCGAAATTAGTTTATGTTGCAGACAGTTACATTAAATTGACGCTTCGTTAAATGTCTAGACACTTCTTGAAGTGCCATGTATATTTTAATAAACATTAAGTGCTAATTGAAATTTTTAACTATAGATTTATAAAACATATGAGATGGAAATGAATATAATAAATAGGTGATATCTAATTTAATTTATAAAAGCATCAATTCAATTAATTCTCATCCGAAATATGTTCACGAAAAATAGAATTATCATATAACATTTGAATGTGGACTGAATAAATTGAATGCGAAAATAGTTTATGTTGCAGGCAGATTGTATTAAATCGACGCTTTGTTTAAAGGCTAGACACTTCATGAAGTGTCTGCGTAATTTGATACATATTAAGTGCTATTTTAAATTTTAAACTATGGATTTATAAAACAGTTGAGATGGAAATGAATATAATTAATATGTGATGAAGAGATAATCTAATTTAATTTAAAATCGATCCATTATCAAAGTCACTTTTGAATAATTGATAAGTATGTTAATTAAGAGAAGACTTTAAGATGTTATTGTCATAAAATGGATTTCCTATAGTCTGAAAGTTGTTCCTTGATATGCCAATTAACATCAGAAAATTACTTCTTTAATACAAGGAGAAACATACATAACCCATACCAGATATTCTTTAACACTATAAATTGTGCATTCCGATTGGATCGGCTCGCAATCGGAACAAGGTTGGAGGTGACGAAACGAAAGTGGTAATGACAATGAAAGTGAAGCGAGGTCAGTGACCCCGGGGAGTCCGGCCGCGGTGGCGGTCGCGTCACGAGAAATGTTCTAATGTCGTAACGTGAATTTGATACGATGTATCGTTTGAGATTGGGATGTGTGGAGTATTTAATAGGGAATACGAAGGAGATAGGAGAGGGGGATAGGAGATTGAGAATCAAAATACATACCGCTCTTCTTCTATCTTTTCTTCTTCTTACAGTGCCTCTCCACTAATGAAGGCTGGCCGTCAGCTCCGCATATCTCCCTCTGTCTTTCTGCACAGCGTTTAAGTAAATTAAACAATTTAGGGATAAATAAAAATAAAAAGTAACTTTTTTTAAATTTGATGTGCATCGTTACTGTGATTCGGAGTTTACACATTTTAATGTATTTTTAATTTCTTGCAACGATTTCTTTCACTAGAATTTGACCTAATGGTCATTTCTAAGTTCATTGTGTGACCGTGACGTACTTAGTTAAATTTTTTGCAGTTTTGATTTACTACAAAACCTTACCAATTGAATATTTATCATGAGTACAACCCCCAGTTTCAATTAGTCGAATGATTTCAAGGACACCCTGTAATCCCTAATTAACATTATGTAGCCTCATGAGTGGCGTTTGCATGTTTTTATAAGCTTAATAATCTCCACATCTTTTCCTATTTTCTATTACTTTACTTTCATCTTCTTCTTCTTCTTCAGCATACAGCAGCCCACTCCTGGGCATATGCCTCTCCATGGATCCTCCATGTGGCCCGATCCCAAGGTTGTCTGGTCCACACCGAGCCAGCAACCTTCTTTATGTCGTCGGACCATCTGGCCGGTGGTCTGCCCACGCTTCTTCTACCCGTCCGGGGTCTCCTTTACTTTCATAATACATATTTATTACTACACTTCACTACTTCTCGACCTTTCCATCTTATCAGACTTAGTTTCTAATTCCAAACAGCATTTTTACGGCCAAAACCTCTGTTCAATTTCCATAATACACTCCATGTTCCGTCACGCTATGCTCCATGGGTTTCGGAGCCACCATGTCTCGCACTTTCATGCCGATGACCTTCTGGTCAACTTTCTATGGCGAAAAATTTCCATGTCACAGCTAATTAGGTAATTCCCATGACTCGATGGGGTTCGTTGTCGATTCATTGTCATTGCCAATATTGATACACTTTCTATTGAAATCTTCGTAATTTTTACGGTTACTTCTTGTACGGTGGAACACAGAGAAAGGTGTACAGGAGAGTTTTTAAGGTTTAGAGTTTCTCAAAAACTACTTGACCTATTGCAAAAATTCTTTCACTGTTTGATGTATAAAAGTGAAACCTATGTAACTGTAAAAGAATTATTAAATGCGGTCCAGTAGTTTTTGAGAAAATCTCATCCTTATTGAGGCCCCCTGTATACTTATCTCTGTCGTCGACTGTACAGTCCAATTCATAATACAGAAGGTCTCATTAAATTAAATAAGCTTGAGATTTTCTCCAAAACTGCTTGACCGACTGTATTTTTTTTTTCTCACACATAGTTTGTCCTGAACTCGATTGTCCGGAAACACCGACGCCGGCAGGGCGTTCCATTCCCTAGCCGTTCGTATGATCTTCTTCTCGTGTCGATGGCTTCAAATTAGATGCGGCCGGCCCAGAAGGACGCGACCGCAACCGCTCGCACGGAGGCCGCCCATAGATCCGCGTCCGTGCACGTTGTCGGGCACGCGGGGCACGCACTCATGTGCTGCGTGGTTTGTGTCGGTTGGCCACAGGGGCACTGCGAGCTGTCCTCGGGTATATATCCCCACCTCGCAAGATTTTGTTTGCAGCGGCCTACTCCAGATCGAAGACGATTCAGCGCCCGCCAGATCGGCCAGCCCAGCGAGTGGCCCGTTGGGAGGCTTTCCGAGACAGGCGGGCACTGTTATGTTCGTATGATGAAGAATGAAGAAAAACGCTTCGTACGGGCCAGAGGGATATCAACGTCATGCGGATGGAACCCCAGCCGACGCCTGGTGGCTCAGAGGTGGAATGGGACGCAGGAATTAATTCGTGCAATTCCATCGCACACTCTCCAAAATGTAACCTGTAGAACACCGATAGGCAGGCAATAGAGCGGCGGTGCGCCAGGCTTGCAGTTTATTAGCCAACAACAGCTCGTCACCTATGAGTCGTTTGGTGCGTATAAACATATTTCACAGAATAGACGAGTTCAAAACAAAATTCTTTCAGAAAACCGGCGAATTTTAAAAGAAGAGTTAAAAGTATTCTTAAAGACAAACTGCAAAGTATTTTCGACCTTGCAGTTGTTACTCCCTATAGTTTGAAAGGCGAACAAGTATGGTAATCCATAATAACACCAGTACAGTGGACTGTACATGAAAGTAACACTTGTAGTATGATTTTAATTCTTATGGCGCAGACAATAGGAGCGGTACAAAACGTTTCGATTGTACAGTGACACTATGTCATACTCAATCAATAGCTACCTACTCGTAACTGCCCTTTGCCACGCACAGCCGATTAAGATCTATAGATCACGTACTTCTAAATCCGTATCCGTCACGGTTTAGAATAAATTGTATAAACTGTACAGTATCTCAGAGAATAACAAAGAAGTTATTCTCGTTGCGATTGAGATTATAAAAACTTCTAGGCCTGTTTTTAAATTTTATTTTATAAATACATTGTACTCTAAACTATCTACTTCATCATCAGTCTCTTTATATGTCTGCCCTGCTCGGGCACAGACCTTCCCTTACATCGAGGGAGCTCGGGCCATGATCCACCACGCGGGCCCAGTGCGGATTGGCGGATTTCACACGCCTTTTTTTTCTTCTTCTACAGCATGCAGGTTTTATCACGATGTTTTCCTTCACCGTTTTGATGGCACTCGGTAAATGTACGTAAGTTTTTCCGTCGAAAAAACCGAGGATTAACTCATTGGTAACATGGCTGATCTGGCTGGAAATCGAACCTGGGACCTCCGTATCGCAAGTCCATTGCCCCAACCACTGAGCCACCGAGCTCTCAGTAGTGATTGTGAAAATCTGAATTTAATGAAACCCCTTAAATGATTTTCTATGAGATAGACTGTACCACTGTATCTGTCACGGTTCAGAATAATATTATTAGTACTGTGTCAAAATAACCTTGTGTCGAAAATTGTACCTACATACCTATGTATACAGGAATCAGATTCATTTGTAATAAGTACCTATCTTTGAATTCATGAATGATCAAATTCTAAAATAAAAGGGAGGGAACTATATACCTTGTACCTATCTTCCAGATTGTTCAACATTCCAGATTATAATCGTTTACTACAATTAAGTGCCTACTTGTATTGCATATATTATCCTTCTACCTATTGGTAACGCAAATATTTATTATGTACTAACATAGTTATTTAAGTATTTACTAACAAAATATGGATGTAAAAAAAAAGGTCTGAAATAAAAATATTTTATTTTATTTATTTATTTTTATTTAAAAAAGAAAATCCTGGATTTTAAACATACGAAATTGTTTCACAACTCATCTCATACATAACTTCGCAAAACAGAAACACCCAACTCTCACCGGAGATGTCGCGGCATTCGGTAAAATGTCACATCAATATGGCGCCCATAAATAAAATTCACTTTTTACGAAGCGGCCGGCCGTTTTCACTTTCGCCCAAACCTGTTACTGCCTGCGACATGCACTCGACATGTAACAGGAATGTGTAAATATTTATTTTGAAATGTTTATTTTATTTTTATTTGGAAAAGCAACTGCTACGCTGCATTTTTGTCGTATAAGTAACCATATAGGTACGGTCGAAGACAGAGAAAGGTGTACAGTTGTCGTTTATTAAAAATAAATATGTAATATATGTGGACTGGGTTTATTTAAACAGAAAAATAATGGTTATTTACAAGATAATTTCAGATAAATATTCATAAATAATAAAATGAGAAAATCAACCATTTCAAATCTAATTCAGTCAAAAAGTCACAGCTTTTCTTTTAAAAAATATATCTATTAAGTTTAAATGACAATGCCAGATTCTGCCCCACCATCAACCGCAAGTTGTACAAGATAACGAATAAATGTAAAAATCACTCCGTTTTTTAATAAAATTATTGGTTTAAAATAAAGTTTTGTACAAGTTGCGATTCGAAAAAAACAGCTTAATTAAGAATTCAGCTATTATTCTACCTGTCTCGATACGATTCGCGGAGTCCCTGCCCAGTTTCAAACGACAGGTAAAGGAACAGTTTCTGACACTTTGATACCTATTCTTCTTTTTCCTCACCTCACTTTGGTTGTTGTCGATATCCTGTGTTATGTGTGTTTATATAAGTACTACTGTTATTTATATGTATGTGTATATATATATATTATTAATATATATTTACATTTATATATTATATTTATTAATAGTATTTAATAAAGTATTATATTCTTACAAGTATATATTATATTGGTATATAATAGATATAATTTACATGTTTAAGTATCGTAAATTGTGTTACCTATCTAACGTAGATATTACTATTTATTATATTTACATACTATGCACTTCTACCTCTTTCTGATATATTTTTATAATATCCTCTGCAGTTGGTTGTCTGGAAGAAATCGCTTTTAGCGATAAGACCGCCAAAATTGTACATGCTTCTCAATTATGTAATGAATACTGTATTATGGTGCAATAAAGTGTATTTATCTTATCTTATCTTATCAGAAAATAGTAAGAAATCGAAGCATTGTTTTTGTTATTCTTCTATAGGAGTTGCGAGAGTAGTAGAAAATGATACTGATTATGCAATATAAAACCTGTAATAAGTCCCCAACAAAATGATAGGTAAAGCTTAAATGGTCACGTAGTTTTGTAGGTGGGACAAAGCTCCATTGAAATTTGGCAATGTCTAGGCGGTCAACTACAAGATGCGGCCAAAAGAGACCGCATCGTAACACAGTAGATTTTACCAGCTTATTTGTAACTTGATTCAATGTAGGTAAGTTGTAGTTCACAAATGTGCCAGAAACGGCCGTTTTTCGCAATTATGTGAACTAAAACAATATTTATAGCAATAAACAATGTGAACGTAGCTTTTTTAATAAAATTGATTATATTGGAAGTTATGATTTTTTTAAGATTGGCGGCGCTAGTTGGCTCTAGGAAGGCTCTTAAAGAGTTCAGTTACTTTTGTTCCGAGTATCCCAAATCATAGACAAGTCAACGTTACGGGGTGAATGAACTAGTAAAGGTTGTATTGCTTCACGGACGAACCTGATACCAGCGTTACGACAGCGATACGGACGGACAGACAGCCAGTGTGATTGATGCACGAGCGGATGTATACCGCAGCCCAAATCAAGTCTTATTTTGTAAACAAAAATGATAGTCTAATTACCTATTGTGATGTAACACTGAAGGAACTGATTGGTTGAACCTATTCATTATTGTGATCCGATCTAATAATGTGAAAATAACTATGCAGTAGTCTCTTGAAAATAGCGGGAAACGACGGTTGCGAAGTTATTTGATAATTTTCCTTTTAATGTCTACAGGGACTATTTTGTGTTTAATATCACGTTAAATTAATCACAAAATGTTCGCGAATGACAGTACGGTGAAGTTATTGGATTATTTTTGCAAGATCTGAAGTTTCAAGCTTTTATCAAGAGTTCCCGCTACAAGCTCGGGAGTGAACGTGACTGTCGAGCTGCTTCGTCCAGAGTGACGACGCTACTGTGACTCCCCTGGAGGAAGATAGAAGACTATTGAATATATTGAATTTTCTGTAACATGACATTGGCAAATGACGAACTGTCGAGTCCATTAATAAAATAAATAAATAAACTATGCAGTAATCACGGAGCAGCTTAAAATGAACGCATGAGTACCTACATGAAGCAATAAATTGATTTGATTTGAAATGTTAGGAGGCTGGGGTAGTTTTTGCTTACAAAATGAGACACTTGATTTGTGCTTCGGATTACGTGTACCATGCCGTGACAGAAGGTGAACCTCATCACCGTATTTTTAGAGCACATTGGATTCAGTCTCTCTGCGGAAAAGCTAAAAATTATGGTGTAGTTTTTGTTTACAAAATAAGACATTTGATTTAAGCTTCAGTTTACCTACCTACATGCAAAACTTTCATAGAAAGTAAACCACAGTACGCCCTAATGCATACCATTGGAACTCTCTGTGTCGCGACCATACTTACAGTGGTTACAACCGGTTGTAACCAGCCGTAACCGGTTACGGCAGCAGGCACACAGACCGACAGACACATATACATATTTAGCGAATTGACAACCACTCTCGTTTCCGGTAAAAGTGGAAAAGTGTGGGCTTAGACAAACTGAGGTTTTGTTGTGGATATAGGCATAGTTTCCTTTCTAAAGATATCGTCATCATCAGTCTGAGCCTTCCATGAGCCAACTAGCGCCGCCAATATTTAAAAAATCATATCTTCCAATATAATCAATTTTATTAAAAAAGCTATGTTCACATGTTTATTGCTATAAATATTATTTTTTAAATGCTTATTTGTAACGTGATGCAATGTAGGTAAGTTGTAGTTCACATAATTGAGAAAAACGGCCGTTTCTGGCACATTTGTGAACTACAAAACAGGTCGTTTTCAAGATTGATTTTTGAGCTGAGAGTGACTTATTAAACGGGTCTAAAATAAACAAAGCCACGTGGCTAGGTCCTTGTAAAAAAACGAAATTACAAACGTCACATCTATCACATTAGTTCCACTCAAAACCAGTTCTGTCCGGCTCCGTCCAGTTTTACTATGAATAGCATTGCACCTAGGGTTACCTCAATCTCAGGATTTGCCGACTAAGTTATCAAACAGTAGATTTTATTTTTATTTTATTTATTTATTTAAACAATATTGTCACAGCATTGCAGTCACTTGACCAATGCGCTGTGCAACTCATATTATATTATACATCACTATAGTCCAATTTAATTATTAATATACTTATTACTTAGTCAACCTTATCTTAAATGATTATTATTAGATATATTATGTCAATAATTATTATACATTAAACATTCATTACATTACAATATTCATAATTTCTTATCATTATATATATTATTAGATATTTTTCTTGTTAGGAAACGGATTATGTTCTTTATTAATTTGTACTGTATTGTTTAAATTACATAAACAAACCAATAATAATATATTATTCAGCTGACATTTAATTTTTTTTTCATGCTGCTGTGTTTTTTTTACGATGACATCGCACTTCGGTGCAACGCCATCTGTTATTAACTTAAAAAGCTTGTTTTTACAACTATCACTTTGAAACCCCCTCAATACAAATCACTCATGTTTATTGTGTCCTCGACAACACGGACATAGTGAGAAGACTGAAAAGAACCAAACCTTTTGAGTTAGTGTAGTGTAGTGAAAACAATTCGTGGTGATAGTGCGCGAATGTAAGACACGTGAACAAAGTGATCGCCCTTAATAGACTCTAAGTAATGTCGTTGGACTAACTCTTAGATATAAGTGACAATTTATAGAATTTTAGATCAAAATCAAATTACTTATTAGTCTTATTGTATTTAGGATAGATCGTAATGTGAATAAAATGTCATAATATGGCATTTTATTTTAAAAAAAATGTTTATTGTGTAAATAAGATGTTATATTTTACATCTGGCAACCCTAACCGGACCGGTCACTCTTCCTGCCTTCTCTCTCCTTTTGTGCCGTGATTACAAGCTGTCCCTTACCGTATGTGACACAGGGTGTGGACATACGGGTTCTAGAAGTGGGCATGCTGTGTAACTGGGTACCCCGGATATATTACACGTACTCGTTCTGTGAATACTTTGGAACCTTAGGTAATAAGCGACACCTACACATTAAGGGGCTGCCAGCTGTCAAACTCAAGCGCGAGACAGAAGATGTCCGGCAGCGGCGGAGTGAAGAGCACGGCACAGTGACTCCATACTTGTATTTTTATTAATTTTGGATGAATTTTGGCAGGGAAATAAGAATGCGTCATTTTTTAAAACAAGCTCGCATGTTTATAATACCCTACATTTTGATATATATTTTGCATGAATAACTATTTCAGTTTAGACATAATTTTCATTTTAAAAGGCATGCAAAGAGTATGTTTGCGTATTTATCGTGTCCGTCTGTCTGTCTGTCAAGACCTATATCCCTGAAATTAATACGAAATACTAAGGTCTGTAACCTCATGCAGCCTTGAAAAAATCAAACTTCTACGTCAACGCAATCAAAAAGTATGGCCGCTTATGACGTATTTTCTCGCATATTAAATATGCATTTTCATACAAATTTTGTATGAAAATGCAAGAAAACCAAAACCTATAGGGTAGTTCCCGTTGACCTAGAATCATGAAATTTGGCTCAAATTGAAATTTGACAAATTGCATCGAAGGTCATCCCTCCATCTGTTCGGGGGGCGTCCCACACTACGTTTACCCGTTCGTGGCCTCCATTCGAGACCTCGTCTCCCCCATCGGTTATCGGTTCTACGACAGTTGTGACCAGCACACTGACACTTCAGTTTGCTGATTCTATGAGCAATTCCTTTAGTATTTCGAAAACATTAACTGAATCGCCGTACAAGTATGTCACAATACTTTAAACGTTATGAATGAAACTTTTACTTACTTCATAAAAAGTAAGCTTCTCAGAAATAAATGGAAAGTAATAAGACCGGTGAAGTTACTCTCTCACTTACAAGGAAGGGATCATGTCGCAACTTACCACGTTAACATAACTTGATAACACTTAGCTTATAATAATAATAATCAACCATAATTGTTCCGATAGTCGTAACCGTGAACGGGTTAATAGCGAAGAGTCTCGACCAACATCTTAAGAGACTCTCGCTAGACAGTTGGATCAAGAGCCGGATGCAGAAGGCAGTGCTGCTGGACACGGCACGTATTGTGAGGAGGTTCCTCACTCTGGGATCCTAACCTCCGGCAGCTTGGATGCGCATGCATCCCGCTGCCGGCGGGTGGCTATTTTTTATATTTATATATTTTTCTATTTGTTTTTGATATTGAAATGTATAAATATATTAAATAAGATCAAAGAGAAATAAAGGAATAATAGAGTCTGGCTAACGAAAGAGTGTCCTGGAGTTTCCTTAAAAGTTTTGATCTGGCAACAATATTAAGCTGTCAGTCAAGTGTCAAAGGTACATCTCGAAGTCTGTTGTGGAGATTTATTTTTCAATAATCATTGCTTTAATATGGGTAAAACAATAAAAAGTAACGTACGAAAGCTGCTACATACTATGATCAGTAAGTTTAAACAAAAACGAGAAGAGAAAACAGTTGTTTTCCATGAAAATATACAATGTTTAGGTGCCATCTCGGACTTTTTAGGTTAGTATGACTTTGTAATCTTGATCCTTGTTGACTGAATATTAGATATATTTACGATATGTTTATACTTTTTCTTATGTTTATAGATAATCTTGGAGATATTGAAGCACTCTGCTAAATTAAAAACATTGTTGGAACGCTAAGAAATTTGGAGAAAAAATGTTTAATAGTAACTCAAGACTATGTTCTTAGAAGAAATATCTTCATCTTCACTAACTGGTATGTACCTGCATGCATCGGTTTAGAGTTTTTTATTTGTTTGTTCCATTTCACAAAGTTGTGTCAAATATGACGTCATCAAATTTCATTATTAAGTATGCATTTTATACTTTGTTTTGCAGAGGTTGGTGTCACGACACTAAAAAAAATTTAAAGGAAGGATCTGCGAATGAAAGGATGTGGAGCACTCCAGAAAAAAACGCCCCCACAAAAGCTCGGTATCTAATTAAGACAGTTAATCTGCCCGCAAAAGAAAAAGAAAAACCTCGTTTGGCCGAATAACTGCAGAAAATTGGAAAAAATGGCGGACCATGTAATAATTGTGGAAAATAAATACAAACAAAGAGATCACATAACAGAAGAAGTATTGGAAGAATTCATAATAAGTGCAAGTGATGACGACTCCACTGATACAGGAGAATCCTTAAAGGTTGAATTTTTTGACTACGATGATTAAACATCATCAGCCTATTAAACATGTTGTTAAAGAAATTGAATGAACTGAATATTAAGTAGGTGAATATTATGTATATACTAATAAAAAATATCTACACACTCGTTTTTTTACTCACATCCATAACAGTCGAGGCTCCGATGCACCAAACACAGCCTTTATAAACAAACGACATTTTGAAATGTGGTGTTAACCATGTAGGTTATGCACATTTAAAGAATTGGTGAGAAAGCAACTATTATACAAATTGATAGTCGTAAATACAAAAAAAAATACTCAAGTATCAAAACATTTTTCTCCTACTATAGTCAGTAATACCACATGTAGATTTTTTGAATTTGCCGCGTTTTCTCAGGTCACGCTTTCGTTAGCCAGACTCTAATAATAAAACATTTATTGCCGAACAACTTAGGTCCATTTTGTGTTAGTAACAGGTGCCTTATCCTATGTTAGTACTTAATCACTAGACTAGTTTTGGTAATTTTTATAAGTTGCCTCAGCAGCGGGCAATCCCACCTGCCAGCGATGACCTCCAGGAGGCTGTTTAGCACCATTATTTATTATGTTAGAAAAACTTCAAAACTATACCACAACCCACAACAATCAAGTAATTAAAGTTGAAACAAATAAATATATACTTGTAGATAAAAAATTGGGGCCCAATCGCTTCCCTGCGGAAGAGTGGCCAAAAGGCTGGCGACGTTACCTCGTTGTATAGCCAGCGTTATACGCTGGCCGAGGTAATGAAATGAAATGAAATATTTTATTAATAACATTATGTTACAAGTCCATGTTTACAAAATAATTTATCAATATTATTATGATTATTATAATATTCTCACTATTTAAATTTAAATTAATTCATGTATAAAAAATAAACAAAATAAAATATCGTAATGTCATTAAATAGAGAAATCATACCAGTATTGGTAATGTTAAAAAATCCGAGTAGCTATACAATATATTAGCTAGTAACCAGGTTTTGAGCTTATTTTTAAACGCATGTATGGAAGGTAAGCGCCAGCCCTTTGGTCACCCGACGAGTCAATGAGGCGCGACGACAGTTCCTTGAACAGTCGCCGCGCCTCTGGTCCCCATGGCCCCATGGTCTCTACACCAAACGGCGCAAATGACAATGCCAGATTCTGCCCCACCATCAACCGCAAGTTGTACAAGATAACGAATAAATGTAAAAGTATCTCCGTTTATTATTAAAATTATCGGTGTAAATTAAAGTTATGTACAAGTTGCGTGTGGAAAAAACAACTTAAATAAAAATTCAGAAAATAGTAAGAAATCGAAGCGATTTATTCATTGTTTTTGTTATTCTTCTATATGAATTGCGAGAGTAGTAGAAAATGATACTGATTATGATTATGCAATATGAAACCTGTAATAAGTCCCCAACAAAATGATAGGTACAGCTTCAATGGTCACGTAGTTTTGTAGGTGGGGCAAATAAATAAAAAATAAATAAAATAAAAATTGTTTATTTCGGACATGGTCCATAGATGTTAGTAAAATACAATAAAATGACTTACAAACTAATGTTAGTAGGTAAAGCTCCATTGAAATGTGGCAATGTTATTTGTAGCTCTCGCTGAGAGACGCTTATTGGCAATAGGTCGAGTAGTTTTTGAGAAAATCTCAACCTTAAAAACTCTCCTGTACACCTTTCTCTGTGTTCCACCATACACAACGTGGTTACTTGCAATAAAGAGATTTGACTTTTTTGACTTTGTATACTTCGTTATTGCAAGAGGAACTGTAGTATACTACAGTGCAGAATGCGCTAGAAACCTGCGCGTGCGCACCCGGTACGATACAACGCTCTGATTGCGGCCAAGTATCGCACGCTTCGCTACGTGCCCGGGATACCTGCGCGATACGAGAGACCAAATACTGGCAATACCATGTATTTCTAGAATATTTGAGTGTTATTAGTTGTTTTGAATCTAGGCATTTAGGCATTCTGTTTTTTTGTTTTTTCTCTTTAGACTATCTTAATCAGTTAATAAGATAATCCTATTCCCTGAACTGGCGACTTTAATCGTTATCGTTTTCATTTTGTCTTGGACGACATACATTGCCGCGTTTCGTTGTCGTTTGTTAAAACTTGCCAAAATATTGCAGTAATGTATAACGTTCATGTGTCTTTAAATCGATTACGATAACTATGGAAGTCGCGGTCACTCCACTGAAAGGCTATCTGATTCTGACTCTATATGCTAGTTTTTACATATTTATTGCCACTGTAAATGATATTGCCAGATTCTGCCCCACCATCAACCGTAAGATGTACAAGATAACGAATAAATGTAAAAATATCTCCGATTTTTATTAAAATTATTGGTTTAAAACAAAGTTTTGTACAGAAAAAAACAGCTTAATTAAGAATTCAGAAAATAGTAAGAAATAATTATTCACTGTTTTTGTTATTCTTCTATAGGAGTTGCGAGAGTAGTAGAAAATGATACTGATTATGATTAGTTTCGTAGGTGGAGTCGCTCCATTGAAATGTGGCATTGCCACATGCCATTTATATTTTAATAGTAACTTGACATTAATACTAAATAATAAAATTAAAATTAAAAAAGGCTTTTATTTCTTGCATAATGTACATGCTAATATGAATGTAGAAATGTTAGTTTAGTTAGTTTGTCTTAAAGTTATTTGTTAGGTGTTTTCTAGTTATGTGAGAACCCCGGGATGGGTAAAGGCCTCCTCCAAAGATGCCCATTTGTCTCTGTCTTGTGCTGTTTGCCTCCAGTTTAAGCGAGATATTTTTTGTATCTCATCTTCCCAGCGTGTCAGTGATCTTCCTCTGCCTCTTTTGCCCTGTGGGGCGTCTGCCTCTTTTGCCCTGTGGGCCTGTGCCTCTTTTGCCCTGTGGGCCTGTCCATAGTACTGTTCTGCGGTCCATCTTTGGTCTGTAAGTCTCGCAATATGGCCTGGCCATTTCCACTTGCGTTTTTAATACTAAATATGTACTCATAATGTCCTTGATATATCAATAATTGTAGTGGAATTTAATGTTTGTTATTTTAATTGTACCTACCTTCTTTGTATTTTGTAAACATCTGTCTGTACGTCGGACAGGCAGGATTTGGTGCTACATTTTTTTGTAATGTGGAACACCGTTATTTATAAACATATTAATTAACGCAAATCAACAAATTAATAAAGATTGATTCTGATCCAATATCCAACTTAGCAAATATAATTTTAAGGCCCGTCGTTGTTGTGATTAACGAGATTGGACTAAGAATCAATGGCTCTCAAAATATCGGAATATTTTTAGAGCAAAAAATACGTATTTTAGTGGTTTTTGTAAGAATTCTTCTTGTCAATATAAGTTCATAGGCATAGAACGTACATGTGTAAACTAATAGCTAATTTAACTAATCAAGCACACGTATAAATTAACTCGCGTCGGTTCAGTGGTTCCAGCCGACGCCGTAATACCACCGGTTCAGTGCCCGGTCAATGCGACTAATTGCTTTAATAAGTGTTCGTTTTTGTTACAGGTAACTACTGGGAAAAAACTAGACGTTTCTGGGTTATCGGCTGGAATCTAGCTCAATTAGACGCTTTGGCAAGTACATAATTATTTTACTTTTGTTGAAGGTTTTGTCGGTTACATGGGTTTTACTAAAGCGTCTGAAGAAAAAAACAGGAAACTCCTGGGCTAAGGAGACTGATATGCTTGCGCCCCCAAAAAAAAAAACAGTGTGTGGAGTTTTCTAGTTTTCATTGACTTTAAAAAGGCATTTGATACTATTACTCACAAGACACTCCTTCAAAAGCTGAATACAATTGGAAAACCGAGGGTGTTTAAACAAATGGTCCAATCTCATCTCACAAACAGATATCAGGTCGTGTTAATTGATGACATTCAGAGTACACCAGAAATAATTAGTTAAGGGATGCCTCAAGGATCTATTTGAGGACCGTTACTTTTCCTAATATACATTAACATCATTAACGAATTAATGGCTCTGCATAAACTGTCGACGACACAAGCTTGATCTACTTTGGTAATAATATTACTTCTGTAAGTATTCATTAAGAGATTACTCGTGTAATTAGTCATGCACAAGACGAAGTAGTTTGCCTAGCCAAGGACTTGTAGCCGGACCCCGCTTTCCCCGCCCAGCTGACAAATCGTGACTGCCGGCCGCAGACCTGCCGCGGTTGTAGCCTAGATCTGACCGGCGCTAAATTACAGCCTACCTAGATTTATAGCCTAGGGCAGGAAACAACATGGCTAATAGAATTTCTATAAAGGAAGTACCTACAGAGTTAGATTAGACTACAGTCAGATAAATAACTTTGTTTTAGGCAAATAATAGAGTTTGTTCTAATAATTCGGGATCATGAAGGATGAAAATGCAATCCTACGGCCCTTATGGGATGCCATAATCAGGTACATAGTAAAGTCGAGTAATAATAATATTTAATTCTTTGTGTTTTAGTTAAAAGGCAGATATTGTTTAAACTGGTGTGTTATATTCAAATGGGATTGTATATGTATGTATGTATGGCAAACGCACTAATTTTTAGTTATTAGTCATTGATCTTATTTAAACAACTAGATACACAGTCTGCCTTCTAAAAATGTCCGAGCGAAAAGAAGGTAAAAACGGATGAATGGGCCCTCATTTGCTTTATTGGACATCATTTGGACGTTAACAAGGGACCCTTATTTGGACGTTTTTTTAAATTGTTTTAGTAAGACCTTTGTGTATCTAGTTGTTTATAGGAGATCAATGTTATTAGTATACATTATTCAAATATTGTGTCGTTTACCTTAATTTTTCAAACCTTTCTTTTTTCTTACTATCCTTGTAACAATTATAAGCCAAGTGACATTTAGTATCACATATTACACTTGTAAGTTTAACGTTTTATCTTTGATCAATTTATCTTAACACAAACCAGTCTATTTGCCATTTGTCTAAGTGTCAAAACACATTGTGCTAACTTAATTAGGTACAGCCTAAACAGGTAGCATTACGAAATTAGATCTTGTGACTTAATCTAGGTCATTGTTGAGTTCTCACGACCTTTAGTCCTCTAACCATGGCTGGGGGCTAGATATACTAACAAAAGATATACTAATAAAAGAGGCTTATACAGGAACGGCTTCTATCCTATTACTTTTCTTTTTTTCGGGACTCGAGATAGATTTGATTGAGGCATTTATTTATTTATCGTTCGGTCATCAGCTGTCACAACACAGCGTGAGGCATTGACATATTGACACAAGGTGGCTGGCCCCTTTGTGCTCTGTGTACCTAAAATGCATTACGTCTAAATCGCGTTATGCCTAACCTTATTTTTTAAATAGCGTTTGGTCTAAGTAGTGTCTTGTCTAAGTCGTTAATGGCCTATTTATTATACTACCTATTTCGCAATGTACCTAATTCGTCATATGACTAAGTAGCGTTATGCCTAAACTTCGTAGTTCACAATAAGCAAATGAATGCAAACTCCTTTATCATGCTTCGTCTCTTTACTGGCCACTTGAATCTGAAGTATTCTAACAATTATTGAAAAGCATAATTTAATATGTCATTCAAAGCCGTTGTTCTTTGGTGTGTTGTTTGTTGAATATAATTGATTTATAAAATCCTGAATACTTTGTACTCCTAATAAAATGGAGTCTAACGAAAAAATAGTTTTGGTTAAAAATAAGAAGGGAACTAACTTAACTTAATGCATAAACTTAACTTAATATGAAATAGTTTAAAAAGTTAAGTTATAAAATATAAGTTGATTAATTTTAAAAGTATAATATGGTTTTATTTAATGGTTTATGATTATGATTTTAATATCTGGCCTAACTTTGAATTAATGCATTTAAAGAACAAAGATAAGAAAGTAAATAAACTAAACGAATTAAGCAAGAACGAAATACAGCAATGAGATACTTTTTCTAATAATTAGGCAAAACGCGGTTTACTCCTCATGCGCATTAGTCCTAATGCGTTTTAGTCCGATAGCGATGTAGGCATACTATAAATTAGGCAGTTTGCGATTTAGACTTTAAGAGTATTAGACCAATACGGACATAGTCAGTAACGCGACTTAGACGTAATGCATTTTAGGTACACAGAGCATAAAGGGGCTGGCCTGGCAGGGACGAGATGCAGCAAGCCGTGACTCGTGTTCAGTGCCGCACCTTGGGAGAAGCCCAAATCCAGCAGTGGACTGATACGGGACTATGATGATGTAAAAATGGGAATAGCGTGGTCAAACAAAATAATTCTGTAATAAATAGGATGGATAAAAGTACAAACATATATGTCAATGCCTCAAACAAATATAACGCGAGTCCCGAAAAAAAGGAAAGTCATAGGACAGAAGCCGTTCCTGAATTTTGTTACCGTTCTTTTAAAAGATGTGCTGCTAAGAGTTTTTTTGCACTTTTTCTCCTCAGCGTTGGCACATTTTCCTTGCAAAGTGGTGTAAATGTATATTCAGAAAAATACGTTGACGTGCAAAAATGTACACAACGTGCTTACTTGCAATAAAGACTTTGACTTTGTCGGATAAACTCATTTCTTACTCTATCCCACAGATTAAAGATATAAGTTTTCTATTCAAAACTCTATCCATCGTCTAAACGCCAAGTATCATTCCATAGCGTAGATGATAATCTGTCTACGTTCCATAGTGACTTTCTGACAGCCTGTCTGATCGTGGTGTACAAGTTTCGGCTCCGTAGTTCGTTCATTTTATTGTTACTTATTGTTTTAAACGACTCCAAAAAAAGTTTTTTTTATATATATGTTCCCCGATTACTCAAAGACGGTTGACCGATTTTGGAAAATTCTTTTTTTTCGCTTGCAGAACATCTAATTTACATTTTTGTTTTCGTATTTTCGTCTTTGAATAAAGTTTCTTTCTTAAGGCATCTCATATACTGATGTTGTCACTTTGTATTAATGGGATCCATTGAAGCTCGACTCGGTGTCACAACACTCTGTCAATAGATGGTTGCGGTGTCTCGTGTCGCATTGTGCGATGAAAGACAACGCTCCGGTGTCGACTTTTATACGACAAGGCGTTTGCAGGCTCTTAGCCACAAACCTGACTTAAAGTTAGGTTTAAGTTATTTTTGGCTGGTTTTCGCCATCAGTGGTTTAGCAACTGTCAAAATAAGCCACCGTTTAGCAATATTTACATGTCATTATTATATGGCAAGAGCCTTGGACTTTCAAGGGCCTTCATAGAGCCAACTAGCGCCGCCAATCTTAAAAAAATAATATCTTCCAATATAATCAGTTTTATTAAAAAAGCTATTTATGAAATGTTTATTACGATAAATACTATTTTTAAATGCTTATTTATAACGTGATTCAATGTCGGTAAGTTGTAGTTCGCATAATTGCGAAAAACGGCCGTTTTTGGCACATTTGTGAACTACAACTTAGCTTGTCGCAATTATGCCATGTATTGTATATTGAAAATTCATCTGAGTGTTCCTAAGTAAAACCGAAGCCAAAATAAAGTGTCTTATTTTGTAAACAAAAACCCTACCCTCGCTGTTTTGTGATTATTACATACTTAGTTGTTTTCACATTGTTAGATCGGATCACTTTATTTTCACAATGATGAATAGGTTCGATGAAGCAGTTACTTCAGTGTTACATCACAACAGGTAATTAGACGATCATATTTGTTTACAAAATAACATTTTATTTTGGCTGCGGTATACGAATGAAACGTAATCCTAATCAGACAATAGGTTTGGTCACGAAACCACACGAAAAGAGGAACATAAGTCATAATCAAAAAAAACACGATGAATTTTGTAAGGAAGAGATTCCTTCTTATAGATTAGCCAAACAATATAAGTTCACGAAAATTAAAAAGCAATTTACTAACAATTACTATGACGTGCGCAGACATGCGCCGGCGCACATCTCGGGCACACATTGCGTGCAACGGAACGGTGCTCAATAATGCATATTAGATCGCGTTCCGATTTACGTAATTTGTCAATGTATTCATTTAATGGACGAAGACCCCTGGAACGCTTACGCCTATTGTTGCTTCATAGATAGTTTTGAACACGAGCTTAGCTTGAGTTCGCTCTTACAACTGTCAAACGTCTGTAGAATTTGACGGCGGTAGCTAGATCATGCTTTGGAATTAGACGCTTGTAAGAGTGATCTCGGTGGCTCAGTGGTTGGGTATTGGACTCGCGATACGGAGGTCCCAGGTTCGATTGTCGGCCAGGTCAGCCATGAGTTATCTTCGGGTTTTTTTTCAACGGAAAACTTACGTACATTTACCGAGTGCTCTCAAAACGGTGAAGGAAAACATCGTGATGAGGCATGTGAAATCCGCGTGGTGTATCATGGCCCGAGCTCCCTCGATGTAAGGGAAGGTCTGTGCCCGAGCAGGGGGCAATATAAACAGACTGGTGATAGTTTCAAGTACACGTATTCATAAACGTGATTTAAAGTTACGCTAGGTTGCAGTCTAATCTGCAGATATCTAGTACTGAAAATCGAAAACATGGGTTGGGAAAAAATGATTTCAATACTTATACTTCAACACTTCATTTATTCAACCTTAGGAGCTCTAGGGAACACTTGGTTATGTCATACATAATGTAATCATTTACAATAATATAAGGTACAGAATACAAACTAGGTTACGGCTGGATGAACGATATATAGTGTTATGGAATATCTGGTATGGGTCCTTTTTAAATTCAAAACGCTGCACATTCATTCCGTGAATGGTAAACTATAACCTAAAAGTATTGGTGTGACCAAATTCGACTCGTAATATTTTGATATTTAATAGGTGTGACCTACGTGGAAGCATCCCAAGGTGTGACCTAAGTCTCTACTATGACCAATGTGGAATAAGCCTTTTCTATCTACATTTTTTTTACGAAGTGTGAAAGGAATAGGAAGTGGACCTACAAGCTGAAAAGAAATTCAACGCATTTAAATCTTCACTAACGAAGCATTTACTGAATCGAACACTGTATTCAGTGAAGGAGTTTTTTGACGATACATTTATATTTTTGTAAATTGTAATAATCTTTTTGGTAAATAAATGTATTTGAATAGCAACACGATCTCTTGAAAATGGCGGGAAACGACGGTTGCAAAATTATTTGATAATTTTCCTTTTAATGTCTACAGGGACTATTTTGTGTTCAATATCACGTTAAATTAATCAGAAAATGTTCGCGAATGACAGTACGGTGAAGTTATTGGATTATTTATGCAAGATCTGAAGTTTCAAGCTTTTATCAAGAGTTCCCGCTACAAGCTCGGGAGTGAACGTGACTGTCGAGCTGCTTCGTCCAGAGTGATGACGCTACGGCGGCGTCTCCTCTGGATGAAGACAAGAAGACGCGGCTACCCAGGGTGAAGACGCTACTGCGACTCCCCTGGAAGAAGAAAGAAGACTATTGAATATATTGAATTTTCTGTAACATGACATTGGCAAATGACGAACAGTCGAGTCCATTAATAAAATAAATAATAATAACACGATTTAAGGAAAATGAAGTTTAACTAGGTTTATGAGTAACAGCATATGTAATTATCAAAAAAAAATAACAATAGTCTAGTAGGTACGTTATCTCTGTGTTTAATATCAATACCAAATTGCATAGACTCAGAGCATCTTGCCGTGCCTACGTTACACCATCGCAAACACAATCGGCTACAGACAGACGGATGGACAGGTCTCTTTGTTCAGTAATCACCTACCTACAGCCTACACTACAGTACCTATAGCCTGTGGTGTAGTGAAAGTTAGGGCTTGCCACGGGTACAACGAAAGGTAACGTTTACTTGAGTGTTTTTAGAGTTCCGTACCTCAAGTACAAGGAACCCTTATAGCAGTGTTTCTTAACCTGTGGTCCGCGAACCCCTGGGGGTCCGGGTCCGCCGTCTTATCTATGAACATTTGAATTAATAAATAAATGCCAGCAAGTCTCGTAATCGTTACGCTTAGCACATTTTTTTCAGTACTAATAATTTCTCCTTTTATTCCTGTGTTGTTTTTATTAAGGGAATTGAAATTATGCTTGATTTTCTAGGGGTCCGCGGACGGAAAAAGGTTAAGAAACGCTGCCTTATGGGATTGTTGGCCGTCTGTCTGTCAAGACCTTTATAATCAGAAACGCGTGAACGTAGGTAGCTTGAAATTAAAACCAAATACTCACTGCAATCTTCCTTTGCTGGATGTGCCATTTACTAGTACCAAATACAGGAAAAACGCATTCTTATTACGTAGTAGTGATAGTTACAATAAGATGTATGCAAATCACAAACTGGATCTATACGACACGAGCGCAGCGACCGTGAGACGCATCATGGCGCAGGACTTCTTTAACGACAGTTATCATTAAAGTATTTTATAGATTTATATAAAAAAAATTAACATAAGTACCTATTTAAGTCACTTTTATTTTTTTAAATCTTGAGACACATCTTGCTATCTAAAGGTGGAGATTTGTAATTAGCTTCTAGACATTATTAAGTAACCTAAAGTTATAGTAGCTGTAAATCTTCCTTAAAATAAATAAATAAATAAAAATATAAAATCTGCAGCCGTGAAAATTTCAAACTTCTAGGTCAACGCAGTCAAAAGATGGCCGTGTATGTTATTTGTATGAAAATGCAAAGGAATAAAAACCTATAGGGTACTTCCCGTTGTCCTAGAAACCTGATGGCAAGAAGCTATGTCTTATATAGCACAAGTAAAGGAAAAATCCTTAAGTAGCTACGTCTGTATTAATATTTTTTATTGCTATTACAAACTAATATTTGCCGAAAACAATATATGAGGATAGTATGATTTTTACGCATATTTGTATGAAAATGCAAGGGAATAAAAACCTATAGGGTACTTTCCGTTGACCTAGAAACGTGAAATTTGGCAAGAAGCTAGGTCTTAATTCTTATAGCACAAGTAAAGGAAAAAATCCGAAAACTGTATACGAATTTGTATTTGCATTTGCCTAGGGATAGTGCTTTTCGAATGGCAAAAATAAGTTTAATAATCTAGTTTATCTTTTCGTTAGAAAAATATTACGGTATTAAATGAAGTTACATGCAACCCTCGGTGCGCAGGGCCGACTCGCACTTGGCCGTTTTTACTTTGTTTCAGCCTTAAACTAAATAAACTAACTAGAAATATGGCTAGCATGTTACTACACGTGTATCTTGCCCTTCAAACCGGAGTAAGCAGGCAAATTAAAGACGGCCGTCTACTTGCACTAATGCATCCTGTTTCCGATCGCTTTGTCTCGCGTCGATCTGTCCAAGGCATTCGACTCAACTCATCTAATGGCAATAAAAGACAACTTTTCCCGCTGCGGAGACGCCATTACCCGAGGCTTTCACTGCGCTGTGGATAAATCAATATACGGGGAAAATAGCTATCATTAGCGCTTACAAAGATAACGCGGTTACACGTACTGAGCGTACCGCAGGGATCCTGCTTTGGACCGATACTTTAGTTTGTGGTTTAGGTAAGGTCTAACACAGAGAAAGGTGTACAGGAGAGATTTTAAGGTTGAGATTATCTCAAAGTACTTGACTGATTTTTGAAAGTTATTCACAAGTGCATCGTCTATACTCCAACTAAACAAAGGTCAAATCTCTTTATTGCAAGTAAGCACGTTGTGTATATTTTTGCACGTAAATTTTTGTAGAATTTACATTTACACCACTGCAAGGAAAAGGTGCCAACGCTGATGAGAAAAAGTGAGAAAAAGCTCTCAGCGGCACATCTTTTAAAATAATAATAACGCAATTATTTAATAACTAGGTACTACACACTTGATGGGTGACCGCTAGTGACACTGTCATCATGGCCCCTCCGTGCCTCGGAAAGCATGTTAAGCAGTCGGTCCCGGTTGCTGTCGCTTGACAGCAGTCGTCAAACTCATAAATCTTATTATGTTTTTTGTGTCTTTGTTTTTAAATTTTAAAAGACATTGCTACATTTCAATGGAGCTTTGCCCCACCTACAAAACTACGTGATCATTTAAGCTGTACCTATCATTTTGTTGGGGACTTATTACAGGTTTCATATTGCATAATCATAATCAGTATCATTTTCTACTACTCTCGCAACTCCTATAGAAGAATAACAAAAACAATGAATAATTCTTTGATTTCTTACTATTTTCTGAATTCTTAATTAAGCTGTTTTTTCGAATCGCAACTTGTACAAAACTTTATTTTAAACCAATAATTTTAATAATAAACGGAGATATTTTTACATTTATTCGTTATCTTGTACAACTTGCGGTTGATGGTGGGGCAGAATCTGGCATTGTCATTTAATGGTTATGTTTCGTATTTATTCGGTACCCAACGCATGTTTGAAAAGATGATATATGTAGATACAGATTCACATAAAGATCTAGGTCACACAGGTTAGTATGACACAAGCTGTCTAAACGTGTGAAGATTCACACATTTACGTAACCGTTACATGTCCATACCAGACCAGTGTCATAGGACCGTGTCAGAGACGGGCCCAGCACGCTCGCAGCGCTTGGCTGCAGCGGGACAGGAACAGGATATCATGTAGCCTAGATACTGACACTGAATATGTATCATGTAGCCTAGATGCTGAAATAGACTAATGCAAACCGTAGCAAGATGGGAGATCATTAACGGAATTTTCATCTCAGCTTCTAAAGAAGATATGATTTAGATTATTTCTAAATAATCTAAATCATATCTCTTTATAATCATTGAATGTACATTGTGTACATTTTTGCACGTCATTTTTTTTTAATTTACATTTCCAAGGAAAATCAGGAAACCTGTGCTGAGGAGAAAAAGCCGTCATCCCTATTGAGCAATATCGTACTGAAAATAAACCTAGAACTTGTCTAGTTTTTGAATGGAGACAACAATTACATAAACATCATTAATTTTACCCTTACATTTTGGTCTTCCGTCTCCCCATGAAACTAAGTCCACCATTTCCTTCTATTCCAGATGGCGCGCCACTCCCGCCTGGCCTGCCTCGTGGCGTTGCTCGCGGTGACGTCAGCACACTCGGACAAGGGGCGCTGGTCGCGGCAGATCAGCTCCTACACCTCAGACATCAGCGACTGGGTTCCGCTGTCCGGACCCATCGAGAGGGAACCTCCTCTGCCCCCAATAAAACGACAAGCGGTCGCTGAACCGAGGATCCTGTCCGAATCAGTCTTCCCGGGCTTCGCCAGACCGTCAGGCTTCAGCCAGGAATTCCCAACACGAACATACTTCAACGGCCCAGCGAACAGACAGTTGTATCTGCAATCCGTCCCAGCGGTACCTTCAGCTCCTCAAAACTATCTCACAGACCAAGGTTTCGGACAAAACATCAGATTTGGCTTGTCACAACCAAACTTCCCGTTGAATCAAGGATTCATCTCTCAGCAATTTCCCTACGAGACTATTCCTCAGATAAAACAAAGACCGTCGTCGAATCCAATCAAGTTCGAAAACTTCCCGAAGACTAATTCGCCTTCCCTGTCTCCTCAAGCGAAGCCGTTTAACAGTCCAGGACTGAAGAATATCGAAGCTCCACATTTCGTTGACGGATACCGCGTTGAGAATATAAGCAATGACTTCTCTGTCCCGAAGAAGAAGCCACAGTCGCTACAGAAACTCAAGTTCGAAAGTTTCGAAAAGATACCTAAAACTGAAATGATTCCCCCGAATAGACCTAAGAGTGAGCGAGAGGAAGTCCAACTTCTGTATGTACCTTTAGAGTCTCTGAATCGAGGACAGTTTAACTTCAGGAGTCCCATGGCGTCGTCGCAAATTCCGAACGAGCCACACCCTCAAATTCTTCACAGACAGAATCCGAATATGCAAGCTTTCGCTGGTGACTTCCAAAGACCGATATCACAACCCTTGGATACCTTTGGAAATGAGCAAGATTACTTTTCCAGCTTCAATTCCTACAAAGAACCAGATCAGATACCTAAATTCTCTACCCTGTCATCTCCATTCCCGACGTCACCGCAAACAACCCCTAGACCAAGGAAACTGAGGCCTCATCAGCCACCTCTAGCCATCTTCATGACCCAAGACGCAAACAAAAGGAGTCAAGTCAAAGTTGGCGATGTTCTATCCACACTGAAACATGCTGAAACTGTTGCTGTTTTAGACTCGGTCAATCCGTTGACCGCTCCCAAAGTCTTTATCGGACCATCCACTTTGAATCCGCCAGAAAACTTCGTCAAGTTCGAATTACCATATCTGTCAAACATCGAGCACACCGATAAGAAACTCCGTCAGTTGCCGTTCTTCGTTGCTCCGTTAAGTTACAACACTCCTCAGGGTTTCGCCAAAATTCCTTTCCCTTCCCCTCACGTTGGTTCCGTAGTCATAAACTCTCAGATCAAAGACACGACGACAACAACAGTGACTCCGTCGACGCCTATCGATATCATACCGAACTCCTATTCAACGTCGCCACAAGTCTTCAACAGACAGCCAACGAAACCTGCGACTCAGAGGCCGAATATAAGTTACTATACGACGGCGGCTCCAAAAACGAATGCTCCAATAGATTACCAGTCGAATTACTATTCCTTCGAGCCCCAAACGGTCAGCACCATCAGGCCTCCCCAGCAACCCCCTACAAGCATCACTACTCCTCCAAAACCAGGCTCTTATTTTTTGAGTAACACCGATCAGTACAATCCGTCTCACGTCAGTTTCGAGGATAACAGCGCTTTAAAGACTCCGGAACCTGTGAGAGCATTTAATATTGCCAAGACACAAGAGACCCCGACCACTCCTAAGATCGTAGTTAGCACGACCGCTAGTAAAATTTCGACGTATCCGAGCCAGTTGCTGGAAACTCATAATCCTTACTCAATAAACCAGGCATTCCACTTCAGTACTCCAGGAGATTATCACAACTTCTTTGACGAAAATTACGCTTCTCGTGGAACAGGCCAACCGCCTACTTCGTCTGTACCAGCGAGCTCCCCAACTGCCCAAACGCCGAAACCTACTGAAGTTGTAACTGAAAAACCAAACCATCAATCATCTCCAAGTTACTTGCAGAACTATTCACCAGAAATACATTACGAATCTGAAGTTCAGAACACTAGATTTACTAACTACAACCCTAATGTTTATACGAGTAACCCCGATGTTAGTTCAGACTATAGCTCCTCATTGAGTACCGGCAATGGTCAGTTCGTCAGCAGTATCAATCCTCCAACAGAATACAATGATGTACAAACACAAGCACCAGCACAGTACAACACTGAAAGTGTAAGTAAGGAATCGGCGTCTTATGAAACTGACGCAACTAAAACGCCTTACTATCAATATGAAACTAGTTATGAGGCAGAAAACCAAACAAGTTCCACTACCACCACTTCTACGACCACTACAACCCGTAGAACCCCCCTGAGGTCCAAAGGCCGTCCGCGGTACACCACTCCTAGACCAGACTCTAGCAACGAGTCGTCTACAAGGACAGTGGTAACTCGCAGACCTCTCAGAGAACGAAAACCATTGCCTAATCGCTCCAAATATGAACCTAACAAGATCACCACTGAAAAAGTTACCAGAAAACCTGCGGACTCCAATGAAAGTACTACTAAATACTCCAGATCTAGAACACGCGGTAGAGTTCACTATAAACCTGCTGAAAGCGATGATATCCAGAAAACTGGTAAGGGACGTAGCACTAAGGAACAAGACCTTGCTTACCAAAGAGATGTTCTCCATCAGAACTATCCTGTCACCCTGATGGAACGAACTAGTACTGTTGATATCGAAGCTATCACCGACCCGTCACCAAAAATCTCATCTACTAAAAACTTAGATGCCACTGTTGAGTACTATGACACGGAAAATGCTTATAGCTACGACAGAGCTTCCATCAGTCACCAAGTCCCTAACTCAGCATCAAAGGAAGACGTACAACCTTACACATCAAGGACAGAAGTCCAAACTGAAACGCCATACGTTCCCAAGCTACCTTCCGGTGAAGATTATTCTGTCCAATCTAGAAGCAGCCTAGCTCCAGTCGATGCTATATCTTCCTATGGAGAAACTTCCCCTGAAAAATATGAAGATTTCGGCAAACAAACAACACCTATCCAGAAGCTCGAAAGTCAGGAAACAGATACACAGGCAACAGAGCCATCTAACGTCGTAACGGAGCAGAACTTGCCAACCTATTCCAACAATGAATACGCAGCTGCAAAACAGGAGGAAGTAACCACTACCCCTGATGTTGATATTACTAGGATACTAAGTCAGGAAGAGAGTCGCGAGGAGGAGCCAGAACAAAACGTCGTTCAAACAACTCCGTCTTACAACAGAGTTAGAGTACGCCCTGGAGTCATCAGACAATATCACCAGGCTTCATCTACCGAGTCTTCTAGAACCAAAACTGATAGAAGAAGACCAGTGCAGGCAGTCACTTATAGACCCGCATTCGAGAGACGTAGGACGACTATGAGGATTGAGGAAATCGAGGCAGATTTGAAGACCAAACAAGTCCATACCCGTCCTGAAGTCCAAGATCATAGGCATCCTGTATACCGACCTGAACCAACTACGGAACCTTCTGTGACCTCCTCGCCTACCCAAGAAACGACAACAAAACGCGGGTCCTTCAGACGTAGACGACCAACATACACAACTACATCTACTGAAGCCAGCAGCAAGAAAACTTACGAGGCAAAGAATCGCTTCAGAGGCCGAAGACCGACTACCGACAAGCCCACAGAAAAACCTGAAGTCCAAACAGATGCCTCAACGACTGTGAAAAACGCGTTCTACAGCAGATACAGCAATCGACCGAGGTTATCTGAGAGGTACAACAAGAAACCTGAGTCTGAAGACTCAGAAGATCAGGACTCCAACTCCTCAATCAACAGACCCAAATACGTCGAACCTGAACCCGACCAGTGGTCGCCTAAAATCTCCACTGATTCCTTCAAACCTTTCAACCCTAACGATATCGTAGATGATAAGAAAGAAGCTACGACACAAAAATCGGAGCAAGACGATGCTGAACTTGACATAATCACAGCGCGAAACGAATATGACGATATACTCATATCTGTGACACCAGCGACTAATAATCGAGGCAATAAGAAAATTCCTGACATTCCACCAACTCTAGAAGCTTTAGTCGAACAAAGTAAAGTAACGAAAAGTGATTCCGGTGACAGTATGTCGACATTCGAAAGCATGTTAGAAGAAGTTATGAAGAGTCTGGAAGAACAAGATGAGGACGAATATACGAGTAACGTGATGAAACATAAAGGAGGAGAGATTGGAGAGATTCCTCCTGAGAGGATTATATCCTCCGGTGATACTTACTCGAAGACTACAGCAGTAGAGCCTCAGGAAAGCACGACCCTTGAGCCTGAGACTGATGATTCTGCTCACGATGAGGTAAGTAGAAATTATATCGATTTAGTATTATCTCGATTTGAATATTAGAATCATTGATCTCCTATAAACAACTAGATACACAGTCTGCCTTATAAAAATGACCGAGCGCAAAGACGGTCCAAACGGATGAATGGATTTCATTATGGACGTTAACAATGTTACATTATATGGACGTTTTTTTTAAATTGTTTTAGTGAGACCTTTGTGTATCTAGTTGTTTATAGGAGATCAATGATTAGAATGTAATATTTCTATAATAGCTATGATAGATAGACTGCATAGCAAATGAAATTTTCATAGCAAAGATTCATAGATAAGAACTGTTCATACAATGTGGATGCTCAAATATCAGCACTTATCAAGCTTTGCTCACAGATAGAGTCGTATACCATCCCAGACAGCCGATACAGAAAAAAACTAGACAAAATGTCATAGACGCAATTCAATAACAACAATACACCAAAGTTTTGTCTCGCAATTGACCCTTTCTTCGTTTCCAGGATGAACACCATAAGGGTCGCAGGCGAGGCTTCTGGAAGAAGGTCAAGGTCCGCCCCATCACAGAGTCCATCGAGGCAGCCGAATCCCAGTACTATACCAACGCCGTGAACCGTCTGGGGAACACCATCACTTTAACAAAAACCGTCCACGACAAAGCCGGCAAATACGACAAACCAAAACCTGTCGTCACGACATACAAACCTAACTTCCAGTTTATCAAAGACATGCTCGATGCTGACGTATCTGATGATGAAGCAATCGTAGATATTGCTAAAGTTAATAAAACTGTTGATGAAGTGAAAGAAGTTGTAACAGAAGCTAATTTACAAAAGGAAACTACGACTGATAATAGTCCTGGCGATATGGATTTAGGAACAGGTTCCCCAGATCCTACAATAATGGACAGCATGTATCATAGCACACCTACTGAGCCTACACCTAGTGAATCTAACCTTAAGTTAGACAAGACCGATGGATTCAGTCTTATGGATTATCTATTTGGAGTGACTGCCGACGATAGCGATAAAGACAATTCAAAAAAGGAAAACGATAAACAGAAATCTACAGAAAAGTTTGATGTTGAAGTAACCACTGAACAAGCGAAACCTAGACTATCGACAACGGAAACTACATTTATACCTGAGGAATATACTACAGTAGCATCAGAAGAGAACCTAGAGAGTATTGTCACAGGATTTGATATTAAAAAGGTGAATAGCGCAGAGAAGGCGAAATCTGAAGAGAAAATCGTAGAATCAACAGAGAAGTCTGTAGAAATAAACACGTCTTCCATGTCCAGTTACATGGATCCTACTAACGTAGTCAGTACATCTATGTCCACAGAGATATCGCATGAAACAGAGATTTGCTTTAGAGGAAAATGCATCAAGACAAGCAAAGATATCTTATAAAGTGATCGTTTAAATAAAAAGGTGCTAGAAACTTTGTGTTCAAATAGTGAAATAAACTTATGAATGTGTGAGTGAGGACAATTTAAATAATGTTGCTATAATAGGTGTCTCCAATATATTGCAATATTTGAGTCAACTATAATATTTTTACTATATTTATTGTAAGTGGTGAAATCTTGTAAATGGTATAAATTGAACTCTTTACTTAATTTCACCAAAATTAAACTTTTTGTTAACGTATAAGTACCAATGGAGTTTAATATTATGTGGCCACATTATAACTCTACACGATGTATTATAAAATATTGTTAGTTTAGTTAGGTGCATTAATTACATTTAATTTTTAAATAAGAAAAATATTTTTATACGTTTTGTAATATAAATGTTTCGACTGAAAGTATTTTTGTAATCGCTATATTTTTACTTATTTATTTCTTTGACTATAACGCAATGCACTGAAGGGCATTTTTTGAAAATAATTATTTTATTTTTAGTTAAGTACACTATCTTCCCCACCCGAAGCTAAAGTTATATACACCCAACTGCCTTTTTGTTTTGATGTGGATATATTTACCAACTAAAATATAACTTGTATTAAAACAGGTAATAAAAATATGAAATAATATTTTATTTGTTTCTTTTCAACATTATTTCCCCGATCCTATTAGCATTTTAATCATAAAACGAAACGTAAGTTAACATCGTTTTTCTGTGAAAAGGAACGTTACTTTGTTTTGTTGACATTTTGAGGTTATTTTATTACAAAGATCGTAGTTTTTAATCAAATAAACCGTATAATTGACACAAATTAAGTTAAAATGGACATCGAAACGAAAATCAAAGAAGACATGAAGTGTCTCGGCTGTGATTCCAACATGAAAATCGCTTTGGCGTATCAACTGTACAGCCATTTAGTCGACGACAAACTTATGTACGATACAGAATATTGCTACAACAAGGATATAGACACCTTATATATTGTCGCAAGGCCCAGTAAGAACGAGAAACTTAATATATACGTCCCTATTCCTACATGCGATGATATAAGTATGGATTTTGTGAATAAAATGCAAGTAAACATCTGTACCGTCGAGACTGGACCTACAATTAACTTAGCTTTCATTGAAGGCGATTCTACTACAGTTATTTATAGTTTCACTAAGGGTCTGGTTGGCAGACAGTCTGCGGAGAAGGTGGCTCAACAACGAACAAGAGAAGAACGGAGAAATTTCATTAATTCAGAGTTGAAGAAGAATAAAAATGATATTCTGAACAATGCATTGAATGGAGGGTTTGTCGATGATGATGAGTGTCAAGTTCTGGAATGAATAGCTGCTTTGGAATGCTACAAATTGAATTTAATATGTTTTTAAGTTTTTGTTTATCGGAAGTTCAAAGCATGAAACAATCACAAACTCTAGTGTGGGTGATTTAAGGAAGTATTCTGAAAACCTGTCTTGTTCGTGCTTCCAAGAGTTCCAAGCAAGTACATATATTGTTATACAATAAAAATTAAATAATATATTTTGGCTAGTGTTTAATTGAAATTCAAGTCCAAATAATTACAACGCCATCTACTATCGAGTAGCAGAACTACAACCATAGTCTGCCATATACTAGTTGCAATTCAAGTATTTCAAATAAAATTCGCTGGATGTCGCTGACACTAAAATATACGCATTTGGTTCTACATTGTACATATAGATGACGCCACTAGTTTTATTTATTAGCGGAAACCTATTATCACAACATATAGGTAATGTTACCAAGATATAATTTACATACTATGATTGTAATTTGTACGTTAACAAACATCTACATATAAAACTTCCAAGTTACGCAAATATTTCTTTAATTCTCAGTTAAATTCAATAAGTTTATTCCTGTGCTACTATCTAGAGAGCTAAATGACGCTAAAGTTAAATTAATTTTACTCTGATCTCACAGATGGCGCTATAGCCTATGTAGGTATGACATAAATTTATTGTTATATTTGACTACGATATTTTAATTTATTATTGTTTCATATCATAATGAAAATCAAAAAATTCAACAATTATTTGATACAAAAAAAAGATTTTTTCCATTTAAAATTTCACATTGCCGGCTTTTGATTATAAACCATAATTTCGCCTCTCCCACCAACTGTCAGGATGGCCGAGCGGTCTAAGGCGCCAGACTCAAGGTTTCCTTGCCCGTCCAACGGGTATGAGTTGTTCTGGTCCTCTCTGAGGGCGTGGGTTCGAATCCCACTTCTGACAAAAACTTTTTGTAATTTTTTCTTATTTTTTTATTTCATTTATTTGTTTTGTTTATCAATTTTATTTGTTAATGTGCATATACATAATTTTATTTATTTTATTTCAATTTTGCAGAAATAAAATAAATTTTGCCGAATCATACTTGCATCGAAAAACATTAAATTCAAGTTGAATACGCATTCAATTTGCATTCACGAATTTTGCATCAACAAAAGCGTTGATGCAAAATTACGGGTCCGATCAAGCTACCTATATCGCAATATTAAAAGTTTATTTCATTTAGTTTAGGTTTTTAATGTTACATGTAATTTTTAGATTTTTCCAAATAAATACAATGTATACTAAAAAAATACATATATTTCAAAAAATGGAAAGTTAAATAAAAAAGCAAAAATGTACTTTCCCGTACCGGGAATCGAACCCGAGCCTCCTGGGTGAAAGCCAGGTATCCTAGCCACTAGACCATACGGGAGATGAGTGAGTTGTCGAATTAATTGCATACATGGTATTGTTGTAAAATTCCATATTTGAAGCGATTCTGTCTTCTAAAATTAGAAGTCAGCATTTTCAGACCTGTCAGATATATAACTCACGACAGAATTAGAACCATTGATCGCATAACATGCAATTTAAAAAAAATGTAATTATAAATAAGCATTACATTGTTACTTCATTATATGGTCACCAATCCTCACTAACTCGTGTGGCGGATCACGGCTCAGGCGTCCTTGTGAAGTGCTGATGAGATTAATGATGATTAAATGAAACATCTTTATATTAATAATGATTCTTTATTGCACAACCTTATTCATACACAAACAGACAGAACAGCCGTTTTATCGCCACAAGTTTAGCGTTTGACTAATCCTAATCAGCTGACAGCATTGCCAATGCTGATTTGATTAGCTTGCGTGAAAATTGCGACGATAAATCACAATGTTCTCTGTGATAGTTATGCACCTTTATTCTTAAACTACTGTAGATATAAGATCCTTTATCATTAAATGACGAAAATTTTCTTGCTGTGAAGAGGACTTGAACCTGCGACCTTGTTACGGAATGACAGGTTCAAGTCCTGTCCACGGCTAGAAAATTTTCATCGTTTAATTCGTTCGCCGAGAAAAATTTAATCAGAGTACCTTTATCCTTTAAAAGTTCCTTAATATTCACAAATCCAACCAATCCTCCTTAATCATATCCGATCCTTTCTCGGCAATCATTAGCGTAGGCGCATTCGTATTACCTCTAATCAAGACTGGCATTATAGAGGCATCTATGACCCTCAGACCTGATACTCCATACACCCTCAGTCTTGGATCCACTACAGCAGACCTGTCCTCCTCTGGACCCATTTTACAAGTCCCTGCTTGATGATTCAAGGCAAAAGTGTAATGAATTGACATACATTCTGTGTAACCATCGCTGCCCCATTCGAATTCACGACACGCAGGCAACGGTATTTTCACAAACCTAGCTTGTCCTGACTTAAAGGTTCTTGTATTTTCCAAGTTTAATATCAATTTTACTCCCTTTTTAATAGTTTCTAAGTCTCGAGGATCTTTTAAATAGTTCGCGTACATGACTGGAGGACCATTTACATCTGTTATATTTAGAATTAATCTGCCTATACTTTTAGGTATTACGTTTTGAACTCTTGGTATTATAGCGTCGTAGTATACTGTTGGAAACACTCCTATAGTCTCATAATCCACTGGCTCCCGAACATACTCTTTCCAAACAATACTAGCTGTTTGTATTTGTATATCAGGAGCTGGCAAACTAGGGTCTGTTTTTAGAAAAGATACAGAATTAAAAGGTCCAGTAGAAGATATGGGTCCCTCTTTAACTTTAGCATTTTTATATTCTGTAACATCTTCTAACATTTCTCCAAAATCAACTGTCGTGGCTGTGTCGTTAGAGAAAGCTACAATGAGTCCTGTGAATGTTACGTGGTCTAGTAAATTTTCTCCGACTGCCAAATCTTGAATCACAGGTATATTTGCTTCTTGCAAATGTTTCTTAGGTCCTAAGCCTGACAGTAATAGTAATTTCGGTGAGTTTATAGCTCCACCGCTAACAATGACTTCCTTTTTAGCTAAAGCAGTATATTTTTTACCATTTCTAATATATTCAACTCCGTAAGCGTTGTTGTGTTCATCTATAAGTACTTTTGTTGCTTCTGATTCCGTTTTTACGGTCAAATTCTTTCGCTTATGTCTTATAGGCTCTATAAAGGCTGTATTAGAGGATACTCTTCTGCCTCCAGCTGAGAAAGCTTGGGTCTGCATTGTTCCAACTTGGTTTGGGCCACTGAAGTCTGTTATAGGGAGGCCCATTTCGTTAAAAGCTGTAGTAATGGCGATGGAAGGCTTGTCAATGTAAGGATATCGTGAAACGTATTGGGGACCACTTGTGCCGTGATATTTGGTGTCCAAAGCTTCTATGTTGAGGTTCTTTTCAGATTTCTTGAAGTATGGTAGTACCTGTGAAGGTAAATAATTTTATAGTTTCTGCGATAACAACTTGTACCTACTCCGTCAACATCAAAAGACTGTTGTAATATTAATTAATATTACAACATATAGCAGGAGTAGGAAATAGAATGAGACAGCAAGCTATTGATCTGTGACCTCATAGGTACTGAACTGAAGCCATACAAATAAAATACAATAATTACGGGCATTTGAAAATCTGAATCGGATAGTAAGAAGTGACGTCACGTCTTATTAATTTCATAATAACTCCATACTATATTCGATTTGCCAATCTGACCATCAATGTGAGATCTGGCCCAAACATGCGGGCCAGTTTACTACGTGAAAATTTACAAAATGTAAACTCGCCCGCGGACCAGATATTTTGTGGGCAACTAAGCCAAACAAAACTTCCTGTTGGCCAGAAAAGTCTGACCATCAATCTGACTCCCGAAATAAATCACAACAAAAAGTCTCACTTCGTCATAGCTCCACCCCCCGTTGCCCAGGGCGGCCCAGCCGTCGTAGTCCAGCCGGTTCCCCCTCACGTACACCATGGTGTTGATGGTGGTAGAACCTCCCATCACTTTACCACTGGAAACAAATGAAAAGGAAAGTTAGAGAAAACTTTGCATGAGTTTGAGAGTAACGATATACAGGGTGTAACGTAAAGGGTATATGAAGCCGAAGGGATAATGTTTAGTATCGGTAACTGAACAACTTTTGTTTTACGACTTTTCAGTCAGCTGATCGATTTGTATGAGACATTAATTTATTTTAATTTTTTAATCGAAAAGTCGTAGAACAAAAGTTGTTTAGTTACCGATACTGAACACCCTCCCTTCGGCTTCATATACCCTTTACGTTACACCCTGTACACTTCAACGCATAAGTTTTAAAAATACACATAATATTAACATACATAAACTCACGCCCGTCTCTCTCTCTCTCTCTCTCTCTCTCTCTCTCTCTCTCTCTCGTAGAGGCAGACAAAAACGATTCCAACTCCTGCCATCCTGACATACCTCCTCCGAACTCATCGTATCTCGCTTCCCTCCACATTCATTGCAGCAAAACGGTTTACCGCTGCCAGCTTTTGGTGGACAATAGTTTCTCATTATATCTCCTCCTATTTGTCCATTGGCAAAAAGGTGGTCAATCTGTAATGGACCTCAATGGGTCAACTCTGTCGCCAAAACGATGGTTGATGGAGTAAGCGTATATTAAGGGTTATGGGCAGACCATATTAAAAAGGCCCGACGATATGTTATTATCGGTCGCCAGCAAAGTAAGTATATAGACAAGAAACCTCAGGGATCAGGCATATGCCTAGAAAAATTGGCTATAGTTTGCTAATGAAGAAGAAGAGACAACAATTTCTCCTCCATAAAAGTGCTGCAAAGATCCTCACCGTGGCCAAGAGCAGCGCCCGTCCCTCCTGGCGAGGCAGACCCTGCCGTCCGGCTGCGGCGCGTACCCCCAGTCGATGCTGGACCCTTCCAGGATAGTGGACATGCCTGGAGCCAGCGTGATCTCCTGCTGCTCAGGACCTGCTTCTAGAAGGAGGACCTAGAATATCAATGAGGCAGTTGTCACGGATTTTGCTTGCAGGCGGCTAAGGTCAAATTCTTTCCCAAGCAAAAAAGAGTGTTTTATAGGCCTCCTGCACTATAGTACGTCCGCGTTAAGAAAATAGTGAAAAAAAGAGCACGTCTATCCACGGTTGACAAATTAGATGACTTAGACAAATGTGCCATACATAAGAAGGAAAATTCAATAAAAAAATTCAACTTTCCTTCTTATGGCATACATTTGTCTAAGTCATCTAATTTGTCAACCGTGGACAGACGTGCTCTTTTTTTCACTATTTTCTTAACGCGGACGTACTATAATAACTCTCTCGTAGAACCATTAATTCTACGATTTCCTACCACGATTGTAATAGCACACACGGAGTTTGTTTAGCCTTATAAGGCTTGTAGTACATCTGTTCTTATACGTTAGCTCATAGTTACTTATAGGTCCAAATTAACGGCACAGTATAAGCTAAAGTGTCCTATAATAGTATTGCAAAGGTGTAACCGCGCTTGAGAATATGTACACCAGTAAACTATACTTATTGAATAAATCCATTATAAGTAAAGTATGCTAATAAGAGCAACAAACAAAGCTAAACGAACTGAAACCATTTGCACTTGTTACATGAATTTATAATAAGGAGCTGACATGAGCCAACTAGCGCCGCCAATCTTAAAAAAATAATACCTTCCAATATAATCAATTTTATTAAAAAAGCAATTTACAAAATGTTTATTACGATAAATACTATTTTTTAAATACTTATTTATAACGGGATTCAATTTCGGTAAGTTGTAGTTCGCATAATTGCGAAAAACGGCCGTTTTTAGCACATTTGTGAACTATATATAGTCGCAATTATGCCATGTATTGTATATTGAAAAATAGTATTCATCCTAATAAACATTTTGTAAACACCTTTTTAATAAAATTTATTAAATTATAAGATATTATTTTTTCAAGATTGGCTGCGCTAGTTGGCTCATGGAAAGGTAATTTTTGGGCATCCATCTAAAAGATTATGTAGTAATAGATTTCTTAGCAAAACCACGAGAATCTGAATATTTCATAGAGACAGAAATTATACCAACATTCCATTCCTTGACTTCAGTCAACCTGTTAGAGACAACACAACCGCCAGCCCCGGCACCGACCACTATAAAGTCATATTCCTCAAAACAACCATCCTCGTAGTTCTCTACATTCTTCGGTCTATGGTTATCAGAAGGTTGCCCTTCATGGTACAATTGTAGGAGAAATTTGAGGAAGTAATATCCCAGATAAGAACAGGCGGTTAGTTCCGTATGAGCAGGACATAAGTCAGTCAAATTCAGTGGCACAAAACTCATTTTGGGGAATTCACAACCTAATACTGTTCAGCATTAGATCACTATAAATAGATTTTTGGCGTGTTTCTGAACTAATATTAACAATAGATACTGAATTAGAATGAACACTGTAGTTTGAAGATTGAGTGCCTAAATACGTGGTCTAGGTAAGCGGTAATGGATTAATTGAATGTAACACGGTTAAATAATCAAGGATTTTCCGCTTATAGTTCCACTAGAGTTCATTGTTACTGTACGGTGGAACACAGATAAAGGTGTACAGGAGAGTTTTTAAGGTTGAGATTTTCTCAAAAACTACTTGACCTATTGCATAAATTCTTTCACTGTTTGATAGATAAAAGTTAAAACTATGTACTGTAAAAGAATTATTAAATTCGGTCCAGTAGTTTTTGAGAAAATCTCAACCTTATTGAGGCCCCCTGTATACTTATCTCTGTCTTCGACTGTACTATCGATAGCACATCAAGTATCAAGTATGCATGAGATGTAACATCTTTGATTTTTTTACCGTTCTTATAGTCTGCGCCATAAAACTTTAAATCGTACTGCAATTATTAGGTAATAGGTACCATTGATGTGTTGTCGAGTCTACTTAGGATTTTTTTTATTAAGGTTATTATTTTGATATCAGGGTCGGTTCAAGCCCAAGGGTCACTGCCCTCAAAGGTCTTCTGTGACCAACTTATTTTCATTCATTTCATTAAGGTTGTTGTACAAATTGTTTACTCTTTGTTTTCTATGTATATGCTTCTTTGTGCAATAAAGTGTTTATCTATCTATCTATCTAAGGTTGGAGATTGCAAAAGTATTTTGACCAATTTTTTTAAATTATAGCCAACACACTTCACCTATCAGACTATAATTTAAAAAAAAATTGGACAAATAGTTGTTCTTTTCTCGTGTGGTTTAGTGACCAAACCTATTTGTTAAAGTTATTCAGGCCGCCCGCAGGCCTCTGACGTGGCCTAACGACTGCTGCCGAGCGACAGCAACCGGGACCAACTGCTTAACGTGCGTCCCGAGGCACGGAGGGGCTCAGATGAAAGTGTCACTAGCGGTCACCCAGCCAGGTACTGACCTGGGTCGCAACTGGCTTAGCCCCTTGTAGTTGTTGAAAATAGTATTAACAACCATAATGATGACCCCTATAATCCTATACTCAATTCAATAGGAATTTTTATCTACGTTAGACTAGGTAGGTTATATTTGAGATCGTATTGCGTATCTGGACTAATGACAATGTGTTAGTTTGAACCGCAAATTAATACTTAATACTTCTTCATTTATTCAACCTTAGGAGCTCTAGGGAACACTTGGTTATGTCATACATAATGTAATAATTTACAATAACATAAGGTACAGAATACAAACTAGGTTACGGCTGGATGCACGAACAGAGAAACAGGGCAAAGAACCGACCCACGGGATATAACAATATGATCTAATTTCGGCTGTAAAGATGCCTTGTCAATGTTTTACAATTTCGAGTAATATTTTAATGGATTCACAAAAAATGAGCTATTAGTACTATAGCTCATTTTGTGAACCTCAGTATACGTACGAATAATACTTATACACCGACTGTAAGTAACTACTGTAAAGGACTAGTTTCCGTGCGAACTGAATCGATAACACTTAATTACACGTTCATTAGCTATTCTGTGATTACACGTATACAATGTGTGTGAATCTAGTGTGTTAAATTCAAAGTACCTTTAATCTATCATGAAAAACTATTTTCCTTATCAACCTATTCGAAACCATTTTAACCTTTTGAACGCCACGTCATATTAGAAAGTGATGCACCCTCAACGCCACCATACATGACTTTAGAATAACTTGACGTGATATCCCGACATGGCGTTCAAGTCACGATTGCCCGTCTTTGGCGTTTTAATCCAGTAATAGTGTCGCATAGGGTACCCGCCCGCGTACTTGATGTACCTAACCTACTATGCTAAAATACTTTTTGGTCGGTGTAGGTAAAGTTGTGGGCCCATGTTAGAACCTTGAGATATTCTTGATTTTTCGAGAGAACTCCATATACATTTACTCTCGAGACTTACCTTACTCTTGTCAAAATCTATTAAATTATCTATCTATTTATTTATTTTACCACAATATGTGGAATAATCGACTTGGTCCCATTGTTTTCCAAAGAGCTATGATATCGAATGCCTTCAAGAGAAACATGAATAGAATTATCCAATGTCGTCAGTGAAGCAGCATTGCCCTTCGACGAGTGTACCCCATGAGAGCGAAGTTCATTCTCATGATAGGCAATGGTGATTGGTCTCTGCCATCAGATGGTTCGTCTGCTTGTCCGACTAGTTAATAGATAAATTTAATGAAATAACCGATACCTCCCTAATCGATTAGAGCGATTAGCTAACAGAACTATGCTAAGGTCGAGTTGCTCGTGTATTTAATAGCACTGGCTGATATATTACTTCTAATTCAAGATCATTAAAAGTATGCATATTAGTGATAATAGTCATTACATTAGTAACATAACAATGTATGTAGAACGTTGTAGTGCAGTTTAACTCGAAACAAATATCAGAGGGCCTTATAATGTTGAGATTTTCTCAAAAGCTACAGGATCTATTATTAAATTAAATTTACAATTACTGACTGCGCTCTGACTGAACCATCAACCAGTGAAACAGTTATTGCAATCGGTCAAATAGTTTTATGCATTGTAGTGTTTATATCTTTGACTGTTCGGTCTCACTCAATGAATTTCGTATGTAGAACGACATTCTATAAAAATACTTACAACAGTTTATTAACATCGCTGAGACCTAGACACTAGCAATCATATATTACAGTGTCTATTTTACAATAAGAAATTGATTTCAAAATAACAATGGAAACAACAATGAAAATGCAACAAAGTTTATTATCAAAACGGATGCTCAATTTCCTTTCCAATCTTCTTTAATAAATTCCACAGCTCTTTCGGCGACCATTATGGTAGGTGCATTGGTATTGCCGCGCGGCACATTTGGCATGATGGACGCATCAATAACTCTTAACCTCTCCACTCCTTGAACCTTAAGCCTGGGGTCCACAACAGCCGTCTTATCTCCTACAGGACCCATCTTACACGTACCAACAGTATGATGAGTAGGAGAACTGTAAGCTCTAGCCATACATTCGATGTACTCATCAGTACCCCAAACTAGATCCTTGCAAGCAGGCAGTGGTGTCTTATCAAAATGAGCGCCTTTGGATTTAAACGCCTCAGTATCGTCCAAAGTCATCAAAAATTTAACACCACTTATGAGAGACTCCATATCTTCTGGGTCGTCAAAGTAATTGGGATATATTAGAGGAGGTCCGTTAGGCTCGGAAGCGTTCAGCAAAATTTTACCTCTGCTTTTAGGTACTAAGATTTGAGTTCTCGGTATTAAAGCGTCGTAAAAAGATGTTGGGAATATTGCCAGATTCGAAGTTTCTACTGGGTGATGAACTATCTCTTCTAATTTGGCGCTGTTTAGTTGATATTGTATGTTTGGTGCTGGTAGATCGGATTTTGTCTTTATAAATGCAATGGAGTTTACTGGTCCATTTCCTGATAAAGGACCCCTTTTACGATCAGGTTGCAACTTATAGTCTAACACTTTTTGTAGCATGTCGGCGTCACTCACTGTGGTTGCCGTGCCATTCGGTAGAGCTACGATCATGCCATAGAAAGTGACATGGTCTTGCATGTTTTTACCCACAGGCAGATCCTGTACTAGTTCTATATCGAGCTCGTTTAAATGTTCTTTAGGGCCTATTCCAGAAAGCATCAACAATTTCGGAGAGCCAATAGCTCCTCCACAAACTATAACTTCCTTTTTAGCGTAAACATCGAATACTCCGCCATTCCTGTTGTATTGGACGCCATACGCCTTTTTCTCATCGTTGATCAATATCTTTAGAACTTCTGAATTAGGTCTAACTACGAGATTTTTCCTCTTGTACCTAATTGGCTGTATATAGGCGTTGTTGGTTGAGACTCTTTGTCCTTCCCGTGAGAACGCCTGCGCCTGCCATGATCCAATTTGATGTGCGGCGTTATAATCCAGCAGCGGCAGCCCTGCTTGGTGGAAAGCTTCTGTCATCATCCTGGCTGGTACGTCGATGTAAGGGAACTTTGAAACATACTGGGGTCCTTTGGTACCGTGATATTTTCGCTCCAACATTTCGATGTTCAAATTATTTTCGGCTTTCTTAAAGAAAGGCAGTACCTGCAATAAAATAATTATTTCCTTGTAAAATAATACCCATCTTTTTCTTCTCGCGTGTTTTAGTGACCGCACCTATTGTTAGAGTTATTCATGCCGCCCGTAGACTTCTAACGTGGCCTGACTTCTGCCGAATGACAACAACCGGGACCAACTGCTTAACGTGCTTTCCGAGGCACGGCGGAGGGGTTCAGAAGAAACTGTCACGGTGCATGAGCACTAGCGGAAATGGTCATTCATCCAGGTACAACCGCGCCCAACGCCCAACTTGTACGATCGTTTCCAACTCGCAACTGGACTGCAAGCCCCTCACAATACCCATACAATTTAATTATAGATGGTAGTCGGTACTGTGTCAGCCTTCTGCAAGGGGTTCTAGACTCTATTCCCCGCGGAGAAGGTGATTGTCATCATCAGCCCGTATCAGTCCACTGCTGGACTTGGTACTAAGGTGCTTGTGTCTAAGGTTACTTTGGGTATAATTTGTGATCATTTCTGTATATGTTTCTGGACTCATAGAAGAGGGATTCCTAGTTTGGGTCATTAGTATCTTGACTTATTATTAAAATAACCGTTTAGTACCCACATCTCTGTAGCTCCATCCATTGTTGCCCATGGCTGCCCAAGTATTGTAATCCAATTTATTCCCTCTAATATATGACATGGAATTGATTGAGCTGCATCCACCCATCATTTTACCCCTGCAATTTAGTTTAATTTACATTCAAATATATTATTGCGATTGAGAGAGAGCACGATGCAATTGCCAAAATGTATTTGAATTCACATTACAAATACGTTTAACTTATTGTGTACTAGCTGTACCCCGCAACTTCGTTTGCGTAGAGGAGGAGGATGGAGGAGATCAGGAGGCAGATCTTCCTCTCTGGATCCTTGTTTCCACATCACATACCGCCACGGCTTATAGCCTATGAGCTGTCCGGATATTTCAGCTATCTCCCAGTGAAACTCCCATCAAAATCCCTTCAGTAGTTATGGCGTGATACTTGCACAAAGTCACAGACAAACAGACAAAAATTCTAAAAATTAGTGTTTTGGCATCTGTATCGATCCTAAAACACATTACAATTATTCTTTTCAAGAAATATCCAATGTACAGAGACCACTTTTTTACAGTCTTATTATATGTATAGATTAGTCCGGTCAAATAATGAATCCTAAATATTGGGGAATTGAGACAATATAAAGGTATTTTCACTTTGAAGTTTTTGGTTTCATTATTGTGTTGCCATTTTAAAGAGGGGTTCTTAAAGAAATCTGCTTATTAACTTAGGCCAGACACATGTCCGTCCAGGTGAAGCCAGACAGCTCTTCCCGTTGGGCTCCGTCTTGAATTTCCAGTCAATGTTGGACCCCATCAGTGTTTTGGACAGCCCTGGCACCAGAGTGACGTCAGGCTGCTCGGGACCCGCTTCTAGAAGCAGGACCTGTGGAGAAATCATCAGATGTATTGCGGTAGACCCCGCTTCACATGAGCAATAGATCAGAAAGGTAATCATGGATGTGTAGAGCAGTCATCATCATCACCGTCTATGTGTATGTCCACACTGCTCGGGCAGACATCCCCTTACATCGAGGGGTCTTGAGCCATGATCTATCACGCAGTCCCAGTATGGATTGATGGATTACACATGCCTTAGATATTTTTTTTTTCTGCAGCGTGTAGGTAGGCTTCATTACGATGTTTTCCTTCACAGTTTTGAGAGCATTAGCAAGTTTTTTTGAGGGAAACTATTGGTACAGTGGAACACAGAGAAAGGTGTACAGGAGAGTTTTTAAGGTTGAGATTTTCTCAAAAACTACTAGACCTTGTTACGGAAGTTAGTTCCGTAGACAGGTAGAATTTAGAATATAGATAGAATTTAGAATAGATTAGAAATAATAGTGATGACGACCGGAAGACCAGAGGCAGACCAGATAAATTGAAACACAACACAACTTGTTGCCATGAAAACTTGTAATCGACTCAAAACAAACTAAAACAAAAACCTTCATAAAAAACAAAAATAAAAAACAAACATTCCAAACAAACAGATTTAAAAATATTTATAATTAGAAAACTACACTCTACTACTCTACTTCATAGAGATGTTGCATCCGCAACAAATAGAGTAGGTAGTTTAAAAAATAGGTTTTATTAAGAATAGTGCTCATCGTCAGTCTATTTATATTGCCCCACTGCTCGGGCACAGACCTTCCCTTACATTGAGGGAGCGGGTTGGCGGATTTCACATGCCTTAGATTTTTTTCTTCTACGACATGCAGGTTTCATCACGATGTTTTCCTTCACCGTTTTGAGAGCACTTGGTAAATGTACATAAGTTTTTCCGTCGAAAAAACCAAGGATAACTCATTGGTACATGGCTGCCCTGGCTGGGAATCGAACCTGGGACCTCCATATTGCAAGTCCATTGACCCAACCACTGAGCCACCGAGCTCTTAAAGAAGAATAGTGCTCAGGGTCGAGGGTACTTGGTCGGTCTAGATCTTTAGTCTAGCTAGGTTGTAGATTGGGTAGGACTGGCCTGCTCTGTGCCGAGGGTCTGCAGGGCAGCCAGTCGTCTTCTACTGGATACTCGAGCTGGAGTTCGAGTTGGAGCTGGAGCTAGTACTGGAGACTGGAGCTAGCACTGGAGACTGGAGCTAGCACTGGAGACTGGAGCTAGCACTGGAGACTGGAGCTAGCACTGGAGACTGGAGCTAGCACTGGAGACTGGAGCTAGCACTGGAGCCAGCACTGGAGCTTTCTACTGCAGCCCTGGAATATTCATCCAGGTCTGAGCTCTCGACCAGCACGTCTCCACAGCCTCAGCAGTTGCATCAGCACAGTCCATACCCGGAAGCTATATGCAACTACTGAGTCTGTCTAACGGCTAAGGAAGAGAAAGCACAGGAAGAAAGTAGCAAGAGAAATAGTAAAATAGTGGCAACTCACCCTAGAGGGGATACACAGCACTTGTACGATTAAAACAGTAGAATTATATTAAATTTAGAAAATAATTCAGCAATTATTACAATTTCAAGGTTTAGCTTTTAGGTCCGTAGCGTTCGTCCGTTAGCAGCGTAGTGATTAGCAGATTTTGAATTTGACATCTGTCATTTTGCTCAATTTAGGCGCGAGTCAATGCTGCATTCGGATACACAGTCATGTAGGTAGTCGGATATATTTAAAATTATAATTGTTAGTATTTGTGTGTGTAGTTTGTGTAAAAATTAATATATAATTAGATATTTAAATAAAATATAATAGTAAATAGATAATTAGTAATATTTATTATTGTTAAACTAGCTTATAAATCTAAAATTAACGTTTGTCTGAACGCAACGTTACAACCTATTGCAAAAATTGTTTCACTGTTTGATAGATAAAAGTTAAAACTATGTAGTTTTAGAAGAATTGTTAAAGTTTTTGAGAAAATCTCAACCTTATTGAGGCCCCCCGTATACTTATCTCTGTCTTCGACTGTACGTAACATTGGTAATTAGAATCTATAGCTGACATATATATGGGATCGAACCAGTTCGTTTACTTTCTTTTAAAATATTCCCGTCTCGAGAAAATGGATGGGCAGATTTTCTAAAACGGGCATAGAGATACCTAACCTACTACGGTAAATTACTTACATCATATTATATCACCAGTATTTCTTAGAACCTTAAGACCTACCTTCCACTCCTCGACTTCAGTGAGCCTATTGGCGACCACACACCCCGCTGACCCAGCACCGACCACAACGAAATCATATTCCTCATCGCAAGCGCTCAGATCATGACCTCGCATCCCATTCTCGTACAAGTTCTCTTGGATCCTGCTGTCCTTGGAATCCCCATACAGCTGTACCACCAGGTTCAGGTAGATGTAGCCGATGGCAGAGCATGCTGCTAGGGGGGAGTGAGGAGGACAGGAGGCACTTAGGTTCAAGGGCTGCCATGTCATTTTTTATACTGAAATTAGACAAATTTAAAAAGTGCGGCGGCGCTTAGCCGTTTTGTACGTATATCGAAGCCCAAATCAAGTTAATTTACTACCTACTATCATTGTAAGCTTTTACACAGAAAAAGGTAATAGTACAGCTAACAGCAGATCAAGTGTAACACTTTGGACTTTGGACCGTTCCTATTATCTGCGTCGTAAGAGGTGAAATCGTACTGCAAGTGTTACTATTGATCTGCTGTTGTTCGTACCTATATGGAAGCCCAAATCAAGTGTCTTATTTTGTAAACACTTATTACTACTAACATCGACTTCCCTCCCTTACATCGAGGGAGCTCGGGCCATGATCCAACACGCGATCCCAATGCGGACTGGCAGATTACACCTGCCTATTTTTTTCTGCGGCATGCAGGTTTAATCACAATGTTTTCCTTCACCGTTTTGAGAGCATTCGGTAAATGTACATAAGTTTTTCCGCCGACAAAAACCGAGGATAACTCATTAGTAGGTACATTGCTGACCTGGGGGGTGACCGCGACTTCAATCGTTATGGTTATCGTTTTCATTTTGACACATCTATACATTGCTGCTATGTTTTGGCTAGTTTTAACAAACGACCACGAAACGCAGCAATGTATATCGGTCACCCGCGGTCGCGGTATCGCAAGTCCAGTGACGCAGCCACTACGCCACCGAGCATGGATTTTCCCAATGATGAACAGGTTCAATCAATCAGTTCCTTCAGTGTTACATCACAACAGTTAAAGACGACCATATTTTGTATACAAAACAAGACACTTGATATAGGCTTCGTTATAGGAACGTACAGTCGATTATTGATGAAAAATTTCTAGCCGTGGACACACAGACCACCTACCCAATAGACAGGAATCGGTACAAAGCAAGCGAAAAATTCTGTCAACGATAAGCGCATAGAGACGAAGCGGGGGACAGGGGTGCCGTATTAAAGAGATACGTCCATGTCGATACTATCTCTATCTCTAGGTGCCACGTGTCGCGAAGCAATGTTGCCCTCATGTGCGGGCAGACACGGGCGCCCTCCTGTTACAGGACTAAGGTGGAAGTGGGCTGTGCCGGTAGAACACTGCATCCAAGTCGCTCCCATGCGGCAGGGTGCCCAGAAGTACGGCTGCGTTACCCCTTCGTATGGCCAAACTTATTCTGGCCGAGGTACGCCAATAAAGAGTTATGATTCTGATAAACTTTGCTCTACAACGTAGCATTGTGTGGTGATTTCACGAACAATTCCGTCGAGCTAAAAATACAAGTGCATCTTCTATTAGAGACGAAGATGCGTCCATGTCGATAATGTTTACTAGGTTACGTGTCGCGAAGCACGGGCAGACACGGGCGCCCTCCGGTTACAGGGATAGGGGGGAAGTGGGCTGTGCGTGGACTTGAACCTGTAACCTTATCATTCCGTGACAGTGCTCAGGTTCAAGTCCTTTCCACAGCTAGAAAGTCATCGATATTGTTAAAGATAGATTTAATATAATTTATGCCGATCTTATCGACATCATCCGTCGGGCCCTTGCCACCGCCGGCAACAGACCCGACGGCATGACTCTCATGCCCTGGACGATGGGACGGCCTTTGGTATGGGATGCTAGACCCTAGCGCCGCCCCATCTTCTAGGGACTGTTAATAAGGTCGGCTAAGCGGCAGAATCTGCTGAAAACCTCAAACGGCGCAAATACTCAGGCCTCGGCGATTATTACGTATTTGAGCCGCTTGGGGTTGAGACGCTGGGACCATGGGGGCCGGGAGCACACCGCCTAATGAAGCAAATCTCCCGGCGCCTGGTCGAGGCCACGCGTGACCAAAAGGCTGGCGGCTACTTTTTCAACGGGTCAGCCTCGCTATACAGCGGGGCAACGCCGCCAGCCTTTTGGGCACATTGCCAATTGTGGGGGACTTGGCGCAGGTTTTTTAGTTTACTTTAATTTTTATTTTTTGCAACTTATAAATTGTAATTATAAATAAATGATTAATATCGATTTAATAAAATAAATAGATTTATTAATTGAGCTTACCGTGCCGCTTGATTGTCACCTTTAACAGTGACAAAAGAATTTTAAAACATTGTTATCTGTAAACGTACAGTCGACCACAACATAAACCGACACAATCCCATTGCAAAATAGGCCGTGTTACCCCAGTGAAGGCACACTTGATGCGCTAATGACTGTACCCTTTATTATACTCTACTTGCACAGTTGCTATCTCTACCAACATCCGGTTTGAATGAAAAATTTGACTTACTCTACCTATTATTCGTTTTAAACGTGAAGGAAAAACATTCGCAGCGTTCTATGTAGAGAAAGTATATATTGTATGGTGACAGCCCATGAGCCCACAGACCACTTACCCCATAGACATGAAATCGGTACAAAGCAAGCGAAAAATTATGTAAAGCGATAGGCGCTATTAGACGAAGCGGGGGGCAGGGGCGCCATATTAAACCCGTTTCGACATCTCAAGGTTAGTCGCGAAGCAATTTTGCGCTCATGTGCGGGCAGAAACGGCCTGTTACAGGTCTATGGGGTAAGTGGTCTGTGTGACATGACAGCCCCTCTAACGACCATGTTCTAGAGTCTAGCACATGTTCGTTGTAACCGCGCCCACGCCACGCCACGCCAAGGTGACGCCGAGACAAACTTATATGAAAGATCGGCCGCAATCGTGTAGTCGTGCTACGACCCATCTGTAAGGCCTAATCTACAACCTATCTTATCCTGATTGGGTGCCAATGTGGCGTCACTTAGACCCATTGGGATCTTTTGTGCTTTTGGTTCCGGATAGGCCGACCCCAGGAGACTCATTCGCTTTCTAGCCAGTGAGTCACATTCACACAGTAGGTGTTTCATGGACTCCGTTTTGTCACCACAGGCTCTGCAGGTTGGAGATTCAGCTAATCCTTTCCTTTATGCTCCTTCCTCCTCCCTAAAGATATAACTCAGTAGGTCCGCTATGCAGCTCATGGGAAGGAGCCTGTAGTCTTCTGGTTCCGGATAGGCCGACCCCAGGAGACTCATTCGCTTTCTAGCCAGTGAGTCACATTCACACAGTAGGTGTTTCATGGACTCCGTTTTGTCACCACAGGCTCTGCAGGTTGGAGATTCAGCTAATCCCATCCTGTGCAACAGGTCGTTCGTTGCTTGATGTCCCGTTAGCGCCTCAATTATGAGCCGCATCTGGTTTCTGTTGTGTTTCCAGATTTTCCTGCACCAGCCTGTGTCTGTCTCGACAATGAAAAGTTTGGAGTGTTTCAGCTCTTTGGTGCTTCTCCACTCCAGGTTGTGCAAGTCTTTGGCCTTGACCCTTAAGGCCATTGTGATGGTACTCGTTGCGAGTCCCACGAATGGCTCAGCCCCCTTACCATGATCTCTTATAGCAGGATTACTTCAATGTTATTTTGATATTTTCTTGCATACGCGCTATGCGAAACGAAAATCTAAATGATAAATGGACAAAAACTTTCATCACGACCGGGATTCGAACCCGGGACCTCGCCATTCCGTGGCACGCTCTATTCCAACAAAGCCATCGTGATTCGTATCCAGATCGTGAATTTTGTCTCCATATCTCGTCGGGTTCGAATCCCGGTCGTGATGAAAGTTTTTCTCCATTTATCATTTACTTCAATATTACTTTGTAACTTCGTACAATGATGACCTTAAAGTAAGCTTATTAAGGTCGTCATTGTACGAAGTAACAAAGTAATATTGAAGTAATACTGCTATAAGAGTTTATGGTAAGGGGGCAGGTCCTATTAAAATCTACAACCTAACTGTAGGCTAAAGGCAAACAATACAAAAGAAATGCGTCACTATACTTTTATTTACTCAACGAGTTAAGTATTGTAATTTATAACAGCTACATAAACAATTAAAATTAAAAATAGTCGCTCCACGAAACACTATCGATATCCTAGATCACTAATTTGAATCCAATGCCAACTTAAGTGTACAGTCGAAGACAGAGATAAGTACACAGGGAGCCTCAATAAGGTTGAGATTTTCTCAAAACTACTGGACCGAATACAATAATTCTTTTATAGTTACATAGTTTTAACTTTTATCTATCAAACAGTGAAAGAATTTTTGCAATAGGTCAAGTAGTTTTTGAGAAAATCTCAACCTTAAAAACTCTCCTGTACACCTTTCTCTGTGTTCCACCGTACGAGAATATCAGTCCTCAGGTTCTATAGACGTAGACTCCTTTTATAGACTGTCATGCATGGTCTTGTCATACAAATTGTATAACAGTTTGAAACTAGCTTTAGATTACATATTTTGATCATGGATACAGTTTCATACAGGGTGATTGGAAATTCGATACATTCCTTGAAAGGGGTGATACTAGAGGTGGTTTGCAACAAATTAGGCCCTATTAACGAGGAGTCGAAAATGAGTGGTTTCTGAGTTACGGTAGTTTAAATTTTGTTTACATGTTCACAAAAAAAATTGATGTTAAAAAACTGCTCCACTCTGAGCATTGAAATAATACTTTTATGAAATTGAGATTACCTTAAAAAATGCCTGCCTCAAATTCCCCTTAACTCAATAATAAAAGGTCATAAATCACGAGGTTTGAATTTTTTTCTCATTTTCGACCTCTCGTTAATAGGGCCTAATTTGTTGCAAACCACCTCTAGTACACTGCTATCAACTTAAGCTGAGAATTGCATTTGTGTGAGTGTTGCCTCAGGCCGCTTGCTATGGGGCCGAGCGATTGCATGAGCGTCGCAGGGAGTGGACTACCTGGCGCAATATAGTTCCCACATTTATGTGGGGCCATAGCCAGCCACTCCAAGACCGTAGTGCGTGGTGAAGAACCACATCCTACTCGAGGTGGCCCTGTTTTTACTAAACACTACGGATCTAGGCTGGAGAGCCGATAAAGACTCCTGAGTGTGGCATGTGCGCAGCGCACTCAGTACCGGGCCGGGCCGACGAGGTCGATGTAGTCCAGGTAGACCCAAGGGCCGGCACCGGACAGCGGTCGGCGGAGTAGTAAGGTATTACCTACTATTTCGGCGGGCGTACTGCAAACTGGAGGACGAGAAAGCGTGATGGAGGCAAACCGCAAAAATAAACTACCCCAGGAGGGTACCGGCTCTGCCGGAGAATCCCTCCCCGAGCGCGGCTCGGGCAGTCCCATGTATTCTGGGGGGGACACCGTTTTGCCAGAAGTCAACTGGGAAAAAATGACGGGAGCTGGGAGTGTTCCATGCGACAACGTGTCAGATTCAGACTCCGTGCAGTCCATGGTAACGGAAGAGGACGGGAGCTCGCCCGGAAAAAAGAGCATTGCACAGCGGGTGAAGAGACGACGGAGCGGTCATTATGCTTCGGAGTCCGGTTCTTCGAGCGACGGCTTACTACCCCCGCCAAAAGAACTGAAGAGGATCACGTCGGGCAAATCTGCCGGTAATCCATGGGCCAAGGCCCAATTCCTGAAAGCGAGGACAGAGGAGCGACAACTCGAGGCTGAAGAGGAGGTGGCCAAGCTGGCACATCGGGCCCAAAGCGCCCGGAACACCCGGATAGCCCGAGTCCCGGAGAACGCACTGGCGGACGGAGCTCACAACGACAAGTTAGCGGACACGCTGAGGGGGGAACTCCTTAGCAACGTGGACGTCATTGTGAGCGTCGCCGCCAAGTCAAAGAACCTGAAGGGAACGATGCAGCGTGCCCTGAAGGACGCGGTACAAGGCATCAAGGAAACAGCTGCGGCCCTGCATGGTCGCACTGCCACGGACGAAACAACGAGGCTCCAGGCGGACAACCGCCGCCTGCAGAGCGAACTCAACGAGCTGCGCAAGGAGCTCGCTGAGCTAAGGGCCGAGATACAGCGGCCGCGACGAAGCGCCCCCGAAGAGCTATGCGTCGGTGACGACATGAAAGACCTGCCTGCAGTTATACTGTCAGACAGGTCGACTGCGATTCCTGAGGCCACGGCTGTGGCCGACCCTCGCGACTCATTGATGCGCGAGATCATGATCCAGGTGGGGTCCATGATCAACGCGCGTCTCGAAGCGTTCGAGGATCGTCTACCACCGGAACCCCGACTGAGGCCACCACTGGCCGCTGACAAACGGGCCACCCGAAGCCTAGGAGCGGGCCCGCCTGCCAAGGCGAAGATTCAGCCTGAGCCACCGACTCCTGCTGCTGCGGCGAAGACGGCAAAGAAGACGAAGAAGCAGTCCGAGCCGTCGGCACCCGCCAACGCTGCGAAGAAGGCGCCGGCGAAGAAAGATGACAAAAGCCAGGCTCCTGCAGCCCAGCAGGCAAAGGTCCCGCGAGCCCAGACCCAGCCCACCGACGAAGGGTGGCAGGTTGTTGGCAAGCGTGACAAGGCAAAGGGAAATAAGAAGGCCCAAAAGCCCGCCCAGAAGGCCAAACCAGCCAAACTTCGGCCCCCGCGCTCATCGGCGGTGGTGCTGACGCTGACGGCGGGCGCTGTAGAGCGAGGTGTTACGTATGCATCGGTGTTGGCGGAGGCGAAGAGCCGAGTCGATCTCAAGGCGCTCGGTATCGACGCCATCAGATTCCGCACCGCCATCACCGGTGCGCGTATTTTAGAGGTGCCTGGCTCGACCAGCGCCGTGAAAGCAGACTCCCTGGCGAAAGAGCTGAAAGAGTCCCTTGGAGAGGACAGTGTCCGGGTCTCCAGACCGGAGAGAAGCGCGGAGATGCGCATCTCGGGCCTGGACGACTCGACCACCGAGGACGAGGTGAGGGCGGCGGTCGCTAAGGCGGGCGGCTGTGCCCCAGACCAGATCCGCGCCGGCAACATCAGGCGTGGTCCCACAGGAATGGGCACCCTGTGGCTCAGCTGCCCAATCGCGGCGGCCAGGAAGGCGACGGAGGCGGGACGCCTACTCGTGGGCTGGGTCTCGGCACAAGTTAAAGTGCTCGAGCCCAGACCCATGAGATGTTTCAAGTGCCTAGAGCCCGGGCACATAGGGGCACTATGTACCGGCGTCGACCGCAGCAATCTTTGCTATCGCTGCGGGAGACCCGGTCACCAGGCGGCGCTGTGCACGGAGGAACCGCACTGCGCGCTCTGCGCTGTGGCTGAGAAGCCGACTGACCACCGCCTTGGCACCAAGGCGTGCCCCGCCTCCCTACCCAAAAAAGGGAAAGGAAAACGGGCCAAGAATAAGACGACGAGTGGCGATGGCCCCAGGGCCCCCTCGCAGCCGTCCCAGCGGCCAGCGCCGTCTAAAGAGGACCGCATGGACACCGCCCAATAAATGGCAACTCCATTTCTGCAGGCGAATATCAACCACTGTGCCAGAGCTCAGGACTTGCTTCTCCAGAGCATGGCAGAGTGGTTGATACAAGTAGCCGTAGTCGCCGAGCCCTATTTTATCCCCGCCCGTGACAACTGGGCGGCGGACCTGGGCGGCAAGGTGGCTATCATCGCCCAGCCGGCGGCAGGCTCCCCGCCCTTCGAAAAAGTAGCGAAGGGTACTGGATGCGTGTTGGCCGTCTCGGGCGGCGTTGCAGTTATCGGGGTGTATTTCTCGCCAAACAGGAGCCTCGCCGACTTCGAGCAAATGCTCGCAGAAGTCGGGGCTCTTGTGGGGCAGGTACGCCCCAGCCCCGTATTGGTCGCCGGAGATTTCAACGCCAAGTCCATGGCGTGGGGATCTCCGGCGACTGACGCGCGGGGGGAGGAGCTGGAAGATTGGGCGGTGTCCATGGGGTTGGAGGTCATCAATAGAGGATCGGTGAACACGTGCGTGCGGCAACAGGGCGGGTCCATAGTGGACGTTACGTTCGCAAGCCCCGCCCTGGCGCGCCGTGTCTCAGGTTGGACCGTGAGAGAGGACGTGGAAACGCTATCGGACCACAGGTATATTCGGTTCGATGTCTCCGCGTCCCCGATCGCACTAGCAGGGGATCGCCGGTCCCCTATTGGAGAAGGCCCGCGCTGGGTACTGGGGAGGCTGGAAAGGGAGCTAGCCAAAGAGGCGGCCCTAGTGGAGGCCTGGGTGGCTGGGCCTGGTCCCGGTCCCTCAGAAAACGTAGATGTTGATGCCGAGACGGAGCGGCTCGTCGACGCCCTGACCCGCGTGTGTGACGCGGCCATGCCAAGGGCAAAGCCGATTCCGCCACGGCGTCGGGTGTACTGGTGGCGCGCCGAACTCAACGACCTGCGGTCGGAGTGTATCGCGGCGCGCCGCCAGTACACGAGGAGTAGACGACGGAGGGTTCGAGACCAGGCCAGAGAGGACGAGCTGTACGGCGTGTACAGGGCCGCCCGCAAGACGCTGCAGGTGGCTATCGCCCGGGCCAAGGAGTCGGCATGGGAAGAGTGGCTCGAGGATCTAAACCGTGATCCGTGGGGGCGCCCCTATAAGGCGGTGCGGCAAAAGCTTCGCCCCTGGGCGCCCCCCCTGACACGAACCCTCGAGCCGCAGTTCGTAGGCCAGGTCGTGGCGGCACTGTTCCCGCGGCGGGACCCGTTCCAGCCGCCGGCGATGGCGCCGCGCACTGACGACGACGACGAGGAGGAGGCAGCGACACCGGTCTCGGAGGCGGAGTTCGGGGCGGCTATCCTGAGACTGAAGGCGAAGAAGAAAGCCCCCGGACTGGACGGTGTACCAGGGCGCGTTGTGGTACTGGCGCTGGAGGACGATTTGGGGGAACAGATGAGGGCTCTGTTCTCCGCATGTCTAGCTGAGGGCCGGTTCCCGCGGGCATGGAAGACGGGGAAGCTCGTTCTTCTGCGGAAAGCCGGGCGTCCTGCAGACTCGCCATCGGCCTACCGTCCCATTGTCTTGCTGGACGAGGCGGGCAAGCTTCTCGAGCGTGTGCTCGCTGCTCGCCTCGTCCGGCACTTGGGATCGGTGGGACCGGATCTGCACGACGCCCAGTATGGCTTCCGCTGTCGGCGGTCGACCATCGACGCCATCGCGCGGGTGCGGAACCTCACAGAGGAGGCGGTCGATCAGGGCGGGGTGGTGGCGGCAGTTTCGCTGGATATCGCGAACGCGTTCAACACCCTGCCCTGGGAAACTGTGAAGGAGGCTCTCAAGTACCACGGCGTGCCCCTGTATCTGAGGAGAGCGGTGGCGGATTACTTCGTCGACCGGGCCATTGTATATCCGGCCCGGGACGAATGGTCCAGATGGGAGATGTCGTGCGGTGTTCCACAGGGATCGATCCTCGGACCGCTCCTGTGGAACATCGGGTACGACTGGGTGCTGCGCGGTGCCAACTTACAGGGTGTCGAAGTCACGTGTTACGCCGACGACACCCTCGTGACGGCTCGTGGTAGCACCCTGAGAGAGGCGACAATTCTCGCCACTGCCGGTGTAGCTCAGGTGGTTCGGCGGATTCGAGCCCTGGGCCTGGAGGTGGCGCTCAACAAGTCGGAGGCCATAGTCTTTCACGGACCACGACGAGCGCCGCCCCCAGGAACAGATATCGTGGTGGGTGGAACCTCCATCACCGTCGATAAGACTTTGCGCTACTTGGGCATAGTCCTCGACGGTCGGTGGAGATTCACGGATCACTTTCGGCACTTGGCTCCCAAGTTGGTAGCCACGGCCGGAATGTTGGGCGGTCTCCTACCCAACATCGGAGGACCGGGAGGTAGTTGTCGCCGCCTCTATGCCGGTGTGGTGCGCTCCATGGCGCTCTATGGGGCGCCCATATGGGTAGACGCCCTTAACGCCGCAAATCGGAGCCAGCTGCGGAGACCGCAGAGGGCCATGGCAATAAGGGCGGCCCGGGCGTACCGCACCGTCTCTTTCGAGGCGGCGACATTATTGGCGGGCAGCACGCCCTGGGACCTAGACGCGGAGGTCCTGGCGGCGGTCTATTGGAGGGACGCGGATGCCAAGCAGAGGGGCGTCCGCCCACCTCCGGAAGAGATGAGACGGTGGCGAGAGCGGGGCCGGAACCGTCTCTTCCGGAAGTGGGAGCAGAGGTTGGAGAACCCGACTGCCAGCGGAGAGTTGGTGGCCGCCATTCGGCCAGTCCTCAGGGACTGGGTCGAACGTAAGCACGGAGCGCTCACCTTCCACCTGGCGCAGGTCCTCACGGGACATGGTTGTTTCGGCGAGTACCTGTGCCGGGTGGTCGGTAGAGAGCCCACGAAGGCGTGTCATCACTGCGGGGCGGCGGAGGACACGGCGCAGCACACCCGCGCCGTGTGCCCCGAATGGGAGGAGCCGCGCGCGGCGCTAGTCGCGGCCATCGGGGCGGACCTCTCGCTGCCGACCATCGTCCGCGCCATGGTCGGCAGCGAGAGAGCGTGGGAGGCGGTGCTCACGTTTTGTGACACCGTCCTTTCACAGAAGGAGGCGGCGGAGAGGGACCGCGAGAACGACTCACTCGCGCTTCCAATTCGCCGCCGGCGAACGGGCCGCCGGCGGTTGGCTTATGCCCACCGCCTGCCGCCCTAACGGGGACCTTCGGGCGGAGGATCGGGGGATCCGCCGTCCGAATAAAGCGGTCCCGAGCTGGAAGGCGCTCCACGTGTTCCGGAGCGCCTTCAGCGGAGAAGGGAGGGCGTTAGGCCCCCCGGAGTCGGGCCCGAAAGGGCACCCGCCGACAGGGCCGCGGTAGTTTTCGAAAGAGTACCCGTGGTCCTGTCCATGGTGGCGGAGGCGGAACACCCCAGGAGTTTTAGTTGGTGCAAGTCCAACATAATCGCCCGTTCCCCCGGACGGGCGGTATACATAATGTATTTCTCCTGGGTAACAAAAAAAAAAAAAAAAAAAGGCCGCTTGCTATAAACTGGTTTAAACCATGCGCGGGACGCGCCGCGCCACAAGCCGATTGCCAATCTACACTATCGGTGTGCACTCACACAAATGCAATTCTCAGCTTAAGTTGATAGCACTGTATCACCCCTTTCAAGGAATATATCGAATTTCCAATCACCCTGTATACAAACATGTTATTTATTACTCATAGCGTTCGGAGACAATTATTACACATCGTTTTATTATATCGCCAAAAATCTATCAATGTTTATAATAATTATGCAGCCAATCCTCTTTTACTAATTCGACTCCTCTTTCACCAACCATTATAGATGGTGCATTAGTGTTACCTCTCGGTACCACAGGCATTATAGCAGCATCTATAACTCTTAGGCCTGCCACACCATACACTCTTAGTCTAGGATCAACTACAGCTGTTTTATCCCATTTAGGCCCCATCTTACACGTCCCCACTGGATGGAAAGGAGTAGACGTGTAAGACCTAGCTAAACATTCGATGTATTTATCTGTGCCCCAAACTGAATCTTTGCAAGCTTCCAAAGGAGTCTTTATAAAATGAGCTCCTCTGGATTTGAACGCTTTGGTATTCTCTAAACTTATAAGAAACCTTACACCTTTTATTAGAGGAATCAAATCTGATGGGTCATCGAAATAGTTCGCGTATAACAATGGAGGTCCGTTTGGATCGGTATCGTTTAAAACTAGTTTCCCTCTGCTCTTTGGAGTTAGATTCATCGTCCTCGGTATAACAGAATTGTAGAATGATGTTGGGAAAATTGGAATTCTCTCATAAGGCTCTGGTTCCCGTATGTATTCCTGCCAATTAGCATTGTCCACTTGGTATTGTATATCTGGAGCTTCTAGTTTAGGGTCTGTTCTAATGAAGGATACAGAATTTACTGGTCCATTGCCTGATATAGGTCCTCGTTTAGGTTTCGATAGCTTATACGCTTTGACATGAGCTATCATTTCATCATTATCTACAGTAGTAGCTGTTCGATTCGACAGAGCTACGACCATTCCATTAAAAGTTACGTGATCATGTAGATTCTCTCCGACAGGCAAATCTTGTATTACAGGTATATGTAGATGTTCTAATTGTTTCTTTGGACCTATTCCAGATAATAGAAGTAATTTAGGAGAATTTATGGCACCAGCACTGACTATAACATCTTTTCTTGCTATAGCAGTATGTAGTTTGCCGTTTCTGATATATTTGACACCGTAAGCTCTCTTATGTTCATTTAAAAGTACTTTCACAGCTTCAGATTCAGTTTTAACGGTTAAATTTTTCCTCTTGTATCTTATAGGTTGGATGAAAGCGTTGTTAGTTGATACTCTTTCACCGTCTTTGGAAACAGCTTGGGCTTGCATAGTTCCTATTTGTTTTTCTCCGTTGTAATCGTTTATGGGTAGACCTCCTTCGTTAAAGGCTTCTGTTATCATGATAGACGGGTCGTCTATGAAGGGGTATCTCGATATGTATTGGGGGCCGTCTACTCCGTGATATTTTTGATCGGAACCTTCGATGTTCAAGTTCTTCTCAGATTTCTTGAAGAACGGCAGCACCTGTAGAATATTAGTAACATACGTAAGTACCCGCTATTAAAATGGAGCATAAAACAAATCACTGTCTAAAAAACACATCTATTTTCAGATAAAGATAAGATAGGTAGTATAGCAATAGCAAAAACAACATAGAAATAGGCATTTTACAACGTGCATTCGAATTGGCCGCCTTGGGCATTAATGGTTTAGGGCATTAATGGTTTTCGAGGACTTGGTCTTGAAAAGGATAAGTTTAGGGCAAGATGCGCTGGAACAACGAAGCCTCTTTAGTTTCAAATTCAGTCACTAGACCGACAGTCGCTTGGGCTCTCGTATCATGGACCGAGCTCTCCTCAGCAAGGAAGCCGTCTTTTTGCGCATTATGGCGTGGAAACCATCCACTCGCGAAATCGCGAACATTCCCGAAGCACTGCAGAATCGCGTCAGCCCCATCAACAACCTGAATCCGTTGTTATATTGGACGGCAGGGCATTCAGTGGTTCTTCAATACTCACGTCTTTATAACTCCATCCGTCATTGCCCATGGCTGCCCACGTGTCGTAGTCCAGCCGGTTGCCTCTAATGTACGCCAAGGAATTGATTGAGCTTGAGCCACCCATTGTTTTGCCTCTGGAAATATAATTACTTGTTTGTACTATCTCTTAATACAATAACACGTCATAATCAACAGACCGTATCATGGATGTAAGCCACTCCAAAGTCCTGACATTCAACATGATTCACGGTAGGGATACTGGTGGACGAACTCTTTGCATCCAGTCCGGCCTGCCAACCGTAATCCAGGATATAATCTGTGGGTTACGGTTCTCAAAACATGACAGCAGTCTCAAGCGTGACAGGGACAGAGCTACAGTCCTGCTATAGCGACGTCTCTGTTTAGTACGCCATTTTATGATATGATTTCATCGTTTTGAGAACGATAATAGGGTTGTCGCATGCCACTCGTCCCTTTTCGTGGCCTCCACTCGAGAACTCGTCTCCCCCATCGGTTATCGGTTCTACGATAGATGTGACCAGCACACTGACACTTCAGCTTGCTGATCCTATGAGCAATGTAAACTACAGGTGTTCTCTGGCGGATAAACTCAATCCTAATTCTATCCACCTGAGAAAAAGTTCTGACACTAAAATCACACTGTATAAGTATTTCAATAAACGTTTCTATAAAACCAGCTCCCCCCAATTGTAGATCTGACAGTGACAGCAAACCTAACCATTTCTATCTTTCTATAGTCCATTGCTCGGTTGCTGTGACAAGCATTTTTATGTTACTAATATAGTATAGAAATGGGAATAGACTTGCTGTCACCGCTGGACTTACCTTGGCCAATCACACCTCCCCCCAGGCCTGGCCAAGCAGCTCTTCCCGTTGGGCATTGTGGAGTACTTCCAGTCGATGTTGGAGCCCAGGAGCGCGGTGGATAATCCTGGAGCCAGCGTGATGTCCGGCTGTTCGGGACCTGCTTCCAGAAGCAACACCTGGAAACAAGTGGCTTGTAAGTTTTTGGCGCCGGGGGGACTATCGCCGCAGTCCAGGGAGTCTAGGTAGTGTCCACAAATTCTTCATCATCATCAGCCCGTATCAGTCCACTGCTGGACGCAGGCCTCTCCAAAGGCGCGACCACATGTTAATGAGACTCTAGGTATCTCATAGTGTCCTGGTACTTTTAGTGCAACTTCATCATCATACCCAGCCCGTATCAGTCCACTGCTGGACGCAGGCCTCTCCCAAGGCACGATCACATGTTAATGTGACTCTAGGTATGCCATAGTGTCCTGGTACTTTTAGTGCAACTTCGTCATCATACCCAGCCCGTATCAGTCCACTGCTGGACATAGGCCTCTCCCAAAGCACGCTACTCAACCCGATTCTCGGCCTTCTGCATCCAGTCTCTTTTCTGCTATCGAGACCGCGACTTGATCAGAAGCCCAGCTTTAAAAGTACCAGGGCACTATGACACGCCTAGAGTTATAAACATGCTGTCCATATGTCTGTGGGGTGAATCGGGATTAATGTATGTACTGCATAAAGACGGTTTCCCAATACGTTACGTTTCGCGATTTCACACTTTAATTGTTTAGTCGACCTTTAGATGTTGAAGAAACGGAATGCTGCTGATTTCTCCATTTCAATGTCAGGACAATATATAAAGATTCATTTATTGCAATCTTTCACATATAATATACTTAAATGTAAATGATATTGCCACATTTCAATGGAGCTTTGCCCCACCTTTGTGAACTACGTGACCATTGAAGCTCATACATCATTTTGTTGGGGACTTATTACGGGTTTCATATTGCATAATCATAATCAGTAGGAGTTGCGAGAGCAGTAGAAAATGATAATAAAAAACAATGAATGATTCGCTTCGATTTCATACTATTTTCTGAATTCTTAATTAAGCTGTTTTTTCGACTCGTTTGACATACAAAACTTTATTTTAAACCAATAATTTTAATAAAAATCTGAGATATTCTTACATTTATTCGTAATCTTGTACATCATACGGTTGATGGTGGGGCAGAATCTGGCATTGTCATTTAAACCTATAAAAAACTAGATTACCGCGCACCGCGGCGAGACGTGTGAGAGGAGCAGGTATCCTCCCTCTCAATACAGATAAGGAGGGTCCCGCCTCCACGCACCTCGCCGAGCTAAGCTCTTACCTACAAAGGATTGGCAATGGGTGAGGGACTCAGTGTCTGCTGGCAATTGCTTCACGAATGAAGCTAATTCCCAGCACTGGTTTTCAGCGCTCACCGTCTTACCTAATGAATAAGGCTTCGTATGCGCGTATTTTCAGTTTTTCTACGAAGGCTACGGCACTAACTACTAAAATTAAACGCCTGAAAAAAATATATAGCCATCTTGGGGTGTCTATTTAGAGACTGATGAATACCGATACACGATTGGACAAACTTCGCTCGATAGAACAAAATCGCAAACATACCCCTTCCATGTCTTTTAAAATGAAAATTATATCTAAACCGAAATAGTTATTCATATATACATATAATAAGACTGTAAAAAAGTTGTGTCTGTACATTGGATATTTCTTGAAAATAATAATATTGTAATGTGTTTTACGATCGATACTGATGCCAAAACAATAATTTTTAGAATTTTTGTTTGTTTGTCTGTGACTTTGTGCAAGTTTCACGCCATAACTACCGAAGGTATTTTGATGGGAGTTTCACTAGGAGATAGCTGCAATATCCGGACAGCTCATAGGCTATAAGCAATGGCGGTATGTGATGTGGAAACAAGGATCCAGAGAGGAAGATCTGCCTCCTGATCTCCTCCATCCTCCCTCTCCATCTTCCTCCTCTGCGCAAACGAAGTTGCGGGCAGCTAGTACAAAATATATATCAAAATGTAGGGCACTATAAATACGAGATCTTGTTTAAAAAAAATCAGATTTTTTGTTGGCGTATTTTTATTTTTATGAATTTTGGAAGAATTTTTCTTACAAAATTCATAAAAATACGAATATTGAGGCACTGCGCCGTGCTCTTCACTCCGCCGCTGCGGGGCATCTTGTGTCTCACTCTTGCTAAATATAAATAGGGTACACTAACAAAAAATACAGTCACTAAACAATAGCCCCACTGATAATCCACTTACCTTCCATTCCTTCACTTCAGTAAGTCTATTCGCAACGACGCACCCCGCAGCCCCCGCGCCGACCACTATAAAGTCATATTCCTCCTCTCTCTTCCTCTCATAACTTCCTATATTCTCTATCACTCTCTCGTCGTGGTAGTGAATCTCCTCTTGAATTCTTCTGTCCTTAGAGTCTCCATAGAGTTGGACTAGGAGCTGGAGATAGAAGTGGCCGAAGTAAGTGCATGCGCTTAGTTGCGTATGCGCTGGACACACGTCCGACAAGTTGAGGGGTTGCCACACCATTTTTGAGCTGAAAATTGTATAAATACACTTTAATTAAATTATGTGCTGTAGATGAAATATAAAGTGTAATAAACTACTTATATAATTTTAGTTACAGGGATGGGTGGCTGGAAGAGGCTCATGACAGGGATGGATGGAAGAGGAGGGGGGAGACCTTTGCCCAGCAGTGGGACAATTGTATAGGTCAACAAACAAAAAACAAAAAAATTTAGTTAGGTAGATTTTTAGGTAGTTTTTGGATCCTTTTTAGATCCAGCGCCTTTTTAAACATGCTGGATCCAGCATACAGTGCTAGATCCAGCGATGCGGATCCGCAAACGTATCAATTTCTATTGTTTAGTTACGAATTGCCGCTTTAGCCCACTGGTGGACGTAGGCCTCTCCCAAAGCATGCCACTCAATCCGATTCTCGGCCCTTTGCATCCAAACTAAATAAAATATTTAAGGGCCATTCTTCCATGAGCCAACTAGCGCCGCCAATCTTTGAAAAATAATATCTTCCAATTTAATCAATTTTATTAAAAAAGCTATGTACATAAATGTTTATTACGATAAATACTATTTTTTTAAATGCTTATTTATAACGTGATTCAATGACGGTAAGTTGTAGTTCGCATAATTGCGAAAAACGGCCGTTTTTCGCACATTTGAGAACTACAACTTTGCTTGTCGCAATTATGCCATGTAAATTGAACCTATATAATATTCTCTTACCTCCCAAACCCAGTGATTCCCGCGCAGACACCACTTCAAGTGAGGTTAATATAAAATAGAGAAACATCGCCGCTAATTGTTTGAGGTTATTCGTGCATATCTTCCATCCGCTGAAACCGACTGCAATTTAGTTAATAACAGGTTTAATAACCAAGATTTCCCCGAAAGAAATCTCTCCCGAATCTTACCTTGTAAGTTGTAACCAAAGAAAAAGATTTTTTTAATTTATCTATACTTGGAACTAAAGATCTTTAATAATAAATATAACTTGGGGGCTCTCTTGAGAATAGCCGGATACGACGGTTGCAAAATTATTTGATAATTTTATTTTAATGTCTACAGTGGTTATTTTGTAGTTAAATTAATCAGAAAAAGTTCGCAAATGACAGTATGGTGAAGTTATTGAAGAATTCATGCAGGATCTGAAGTTTGGCGCTATAGTCAAGAGTCCCGCTACGAGCTCGGGAGTGAATGTGACTCAGGGCTGCCAGGTGTAAAAAAGGCGTGATCGTACACCAGATGCAAAAAAGTCGTATGCCCAAGGAAATTTTAAAATGAAAAGATCGTACAACCACAACTAAGAAATAAAAAGGTTTTTAATGTTAAAAATGTTTAATTTTACTGTAACACTATAATATTTAGTGTTACAGTAAATTATTTATTAGGCTTATACGAGTACCGGGCGTGGGTCGACCTTGTCGATCTTCTTCACTTTCATCACTCATTTTTGCGTGAACGTATTGAATTAACACAAAATTAATGCACTTAAGATAGAATAGAGATCGCCACTGAAGAGAAAAACAATTTTGTGACAGTCGCAGTTATTATCATAACAGAGAAACCATAATAGTATGTCAAAATGTTTCAAAAGTCGTACGTTTTCCGTACGATTTCGATCTAGCGGTCGTACATTACTTAAATGTCCAAAAAATCGTAGGAGTACGATTTAAATCGTACATCTGGCAGCCCTGATGTGACTGTCGAGCTGCTTCGTCCAGAGTGACGACGCGACGGCGACTGCGAGGGATGAAGAAAGGAAGGCGCGGCTAACCAGGGTGACGACGCTACGGTGACTCCTCTAGAGGAAGGTAACTATGATATATTGAATATTCTGTAACATGACATTGGCAAATGACAACTGTCGAGTCCTTTAATAAAATAAATAAAAAATCTTTGTAATAATCGATATGAACATTATAACGTAAGTGTGATTTTTTTAATAATATACTCCATTCTTTACTATTATGTATTAGCAAAGAAAACAATAAAAATAAAATGTCAAAAAAATAGCTATCCAAAAATTTCGCAGCCGGTAGGATTCGAACCTACGCTCCCAGAGGGAATCTGATTTCGAGTCAGACGCCTTAACCACTCGGCCACGACTGCCTTAGTGAAAGTGGGTGAATTTTTCGAAGCCTTTCTTCGTCATGCACTTTGTACATTAGTGTTTTAGGCTAGGGTGCACGAAGTGCATTTGAAAAATGCAAGTATTTTCTAAATAAAACTTTTTGAAACTACGCTTCACTGGTCAAGAACATACTTTATCAAACAAAATTCTACGTCGCAAATAAATAATCTTATCAGACCCTATCAATTCATAGTCATCCTGATAATCGCCTAATCGTTCACTGTATTGAAATGTTGCCAGGTGATTCATCGTAACATTATACATTATTATTGATCGTTTAATTAAATTGATAAATAAATGAAAATAACAATAAAACAAGATATTCTTTAATAAAATATAATTTAAACTTTATTATTTTAGGTTTTAATTTAATGTAATTTTATATAATAAATGAGTGATAGTAAATAACAAAAAAATTAAAACTACAACAAAACTAATATAAAAAATTGCGATTATTTTTGAAATAATTAAAAAACACCTAAAATAATCATCGACTCCACTTTTAATTTACCTTCAAACAATCAATAAAAAAACAAAAAACGTGTTTCAAGGGGACACCCGGGTTTGAACCGGGGACCTCTCGATCTGCAGTCGAATGCTCTACCACTGAGCTATATCCCCGATAGGAAACGTGCTCAAAATTACGTATGTAAGCTAAAGCTGAAATTAACAAAAAATATACGAATTTAGGGTGATAAATACTTAAATATTCTTTATTTATAACAAATCAATCAATCAATTCATCGAATTTAGGTCAATTTCTATATAAAAAATTATTTTACAGTTTTATTTCCAAACTATAACAATCAATTAAAGTTAAAACTATATACAAAATAATAACAAAAAACAAATAAATATATATAAATAAAAAATATATAAATGGACTCTACAGTTCGTCATTTGCCAATGTCATGTTACAGATTTTTTTTTGTCAATAAGTATAATCAGCAATTTATTAGAATAATCTACTACTACTTACACATTAACAATTAGGTATCACACAACCTATTAAAAATGAAATAAACTAAAACTATATGTACAAATAAAAATTTAAATAAAAAAATTGATATCTTACAAGAGGATTCAGAATAGTAGAACGTAATTGGCTGCGGTTATACTTTATTGGATATTGAAAACATTACAGAAATAATTGTATAAAAATTAAAAAATGGAAACACTGATTCTTTTGGGTTTCGTAATAAAATTGGACAAAGAGAAATACATATTTAGTTTTGTGAAGGAAAAATTATCTTGAAAATAAAAAAAGAAGCGCCCCCGGGTGGGCTCGAACCACCAACCTTTCGGTTAACAGCCGAACGCGCTAGCCAATTGCGCCACGGAGGCCGTGGAGAAAATTTCGAAATTACGCTACCTAAGCAGAAGCGCCTAAGGCAATTAAAATAGGGTAAATTCACCGACGCATCCTCGTCACGTCAAGTCTGCCTATAACTAAATGTTTAATACCTTTTACACCTTGTCGATAGATGGCGCTACTGGTTACTTCTTTTTGAAGTTTGATGTTGAAAATGCGTGACGATAAAGCCACTAATGGTTAGAAAAATCATATACTTACTTACATAATCTAATAATACCTAAGTCTTATAAGATTAGTATTACTTACACTACTTTTTATTTAGGCACCGTTAACTTAGCAACAGATATATTTGCAAATAATGGCTGTATTTTGCATTTAAATGATACCCTACATAAATCTAGCAACGCCTGACAGAATGATATTGGAAGTTTTAAATGACAATGCCAGATTCTGCCCCACCATCAACAGCAAGTTGTACAAGATAACGAATAAATTTAAAAATATGTTGGTTTTTTATTAAAATTATTGGTTTAAAATAAAGTTATGTACAACTTGCGATTCGAAAAAAACAGCTTAATTAAGAATTCAGAAAATAGTAAGAAATCGAAGCGATTTATCCATTGTTTTTGTTATTCTTCTATAGGAGTTGCGAGAGTAGTAGAAAATGATACTGAATACGATTATGCAATATTAAACCGGTAATAAGTCCCCAACAAAATGATAGGTACTTACAGCTTAAATGGTCACGTAGTTTTGTAGGTGGGGCAAAGCTCCATTGAAATGTGGCAATGTCTTTGGCGAGAATATAATATGTCTCTTATTTACTGACGTGAGAGTCTAAACTCTACATAGCCTCATTTTACAGAAACTTTAGATACTTAATGCGGTTATGTTGTTAGTAATTTATTAAAAAGGTGTCTTAACAAAATGGTATAAGTATTCTCGCCAATTTAAAACTTCCAATATCATTCTTACAGGCGTTGCTTGATTTGTGTAGTTAAGTATCTCTTAAATTTTAACTAATCAGTTATTCCAGAGAGAGGGCTCTCATAAAAATTAAAAATGATATTGTTGTTCAAACCACGAAACCAGTGAAAAGTATACTACTAGATACTTGGTTGTAAAAACTATTTTACTAGTAGATAATTTGGAGAACAGTGTACTGTGTGTAACACACTATGATTACATATCTTTACAATATCAAGGGTTTATACTTTATCAAGGGTTGTGTCATTGTGTGTCAGGATCGCAGCAGATGGAAGTCCATCGTCGGAATTTTTTAAATCAATCCGGTTCTTTTTGAGAAAATGTCAACCTTAATTTCCTGTACTTTTACTTATATATGTTGTTCACTCCAATTAAATTTTTCATGTATTGCGACCTTTTTTATATTAGGTTTTTGTATAGGAAGTAGGTACTCTCTACTATTCAAAGCCCAAAATGTGCTTGTTTAGGGTGGAAGCAATAAATAAAATTCAAACATTTATAAAACAGTTTTTTATTAACTTTTTCAAAATATATCAAAAGTAAAAAAAATTACAATTTTTTTCTTTTGGTTTTCTTTTCTTTTCACCGTAGCTTCAACATCTATTTTCTATGTAATATTATTATTACAGCATGCACCTAATAACATTATTTTTAGTTTACATTTCTACAGACAATTCATGCAAATTCTATGAAATTACAAAATGCCAAAAATGGCAGACAAAGAGCAAATGACTCTATTTCTCTAATAAGTACAATATTTCAGAAACCTTTTTTTAAACAATATTGCAAAAGTACAATTTTGGTTATTCTGAGAAAAATCTTGGCTTTCGAAATGCCTTACAAATACAATCATTATCTGTAAATAGAAGTAGTTTATTTTACTTTAAAACTTTATACAATGCAATTACTGTAAATCTTATTCGTAAGTACAATTTTTTCAAAATTCATCTTCATCCTTATAATATTCACACGTTTCGCTTCCAAACCGAGTCTTTTAGACAGAGTTTAAAAATCGAACACTAGATGGCGTAACGCCGAAGCCAAAACAAAATGGCCGATAGCGGCTAGATCGATTGATCAAAAAATATTTTTTTTTTTCCTTAAATTTTTCTTCGTTCAAGGTTTCACTTCTCAGGCAGCTTAATAACTGGCATCTGGGAGTATCCCCAGTTGCTTTCGCAGTGGTCGATGAGGTCTCTCTCAGAGTCTGTCAAGACCGACAGGTCCATCTCCTGGCTGTCGCTGAAGGGGTCTGTGTACGGGTAGTGAACCAGGACACAGCTGAAGTCCATTGAAGAGTCGCGGTAACCGAGCAGACTGCCCATCTTCTCATCTGAATCAACCTGGAGACAAACAAGAAGGAACGTTAGTTTTATGATTTAAGTATAGATGGCGTTGGAAGACTTTCTTAATATAGGATACTTTGTATAAATTCTTTTAATTCCACAATAAGGCGTTTTTCAAAATTCTGTCTAGGTTTTTTTTGAGTACAATAGCTGATGGCGTTAGCTATGCTTATGACAAAATCTTTTGGTATACCCAAAAAAAATGTCATTGAATTTTTTTTTAATTATGACATGACCAAATGGCATTGGCCAAAATATCTTTGAATTCACATTACAAATACGTTTAATTTTTATAACTGTGTACTACTCCGATTAAATAAACTACGTCCCATTGGAAAATTGAGAAGGGCTACAATATGATGCATCTAGTTTTAAAGATCAAACAATTTTTTTTAATAATTACCTTAATGACATAGATGTCATTTTCCACACAAAATGCTTGGAGCAGCACCTCGTGCATATGCGTCGCGCTGTCGCCAGGGGGCGCCTCTGCGGTGAGGCAGAAGAGAGCCCCGTTGCAGTTGTTGGAAAGGTACTGTATGGCGGGCAAAAGACCAACAGTCAGCCTTTTCTCCACACAGGCCCGCCTTAGCACCGTTTTGATGCATTGGCCGATGGTGCTAAAACAAAAGAGAAAGAAAATTAGATAAACGTTCAATAAATTAAACAAAAATAAATTTAAAAAAAGACTCCACGGCGGGGAATCGAACCCCGGTCTCCCGCGTGACAGGCGGGGATACTCACCACTATACTACCGAGGATAGTGGCCAGAGTGTTGAAATTAATGTTAACGTTCGGAACGAATTTTTGAATTTCGAATAGTTGAGGTAAATTATCCAATTATGGACAGTTTGCTAAATATGATTGATAGATTGATGAAAGTTTGCATTTTTAAAACTACTTTTTTGGTATTTCATCATTATTATGTTCAACTTACTTCATTTTCTTACACAATGTTATTTAGTTGTTTCCAATTACAAATTATATAATGTGATGTAACTCCAATCCAATTATCATTATTGATAATTAAAAAAAATGTTTTTGACTATCAAGGGATATTTAATTTTAACAAAGTCAAAATGTTAAATTAAATAATATTCACCTTTTAGCAGCCATCCCACTGAACGACTCTGTTTTCACCGAAACCATTTCGTTGCACATGTTTGATACTTTAATACTTCTAAAGACGAAATTGTCACAAATTTTTGAAACTCTACGTGAGTTTGGTGAAATTGTCACTGGTGTATCACAAATTGCTGAAAATCCCCGGCTCTTGAAGGAAATTTTCACACTTGTCACTCGCACTGAACAAAATCCTTTGGCAATCCGATTGGGCTCGAAAACTTGAGACCTTGACGAATTATGTCACAATAATTTCACAACTTCACAATATCAACTGGCGTGGTGTCGCTTCGAAGGCTTGTGGAAGAATGTGATGATACGACGTTGAGTCAGCTTTATATAGAGGCTACTACGCACGCGCCAATCGCTGGCAGTGTGCGTGCGACTCGGCCGGTATCGGTGGTTATTCCTCGGAAATCCGCGAGGAAAATTCATCTGTAGTGAAAATTCTTTATGTGTGCTCGTGTATTTACATCATTTCTACAAGATAATGCTACAGGTGCACATGTGTTTGTGAAACATTTCTCTGAACTTCTACTTTGGGCAAGTTCGACGCAAGTCGGAACGTGCTCGTGACCGGTCAAAAACAGTTTGGTCGTCCTCGTCCCCCTCTGTGAGTCAGAATGTGGGTGATTGAGGGGATTGATAGATGGTTGATGAAGGGTTTTCCAATGTGGAGGTTGTTGTATGCAAGCTTGTTGGTGTGTGTGCGTATAATCCATTCGCGTCTGGAATTCCCGCTACTGTCCGCTGGGTTTTGTTGAATTTGTGATGATAAGGAAGGTTGCACGCTTGTAGGAATTTCTACACTGGGTCTTACGGACGGACTTCGGATACTTGGCCTTCAGATTTGTGAATGAAACTAGTAAATCCCAGACTCTGTTGTAGAAGGTTTTAGTTTGTTGATTTCTTGTGACTTAAAATCGGTACTCTGTGTGGTCCTAATCTGACCCACTGACCTTGTAAATATTAAAACATTGAAATTCAAAGAACTAGATCTTGAAAATACAAACGTTACGCGATATAAGGAAAATGAATTTAATGAAACCCATGGAAACAATACACAAGTAGCAATTATCTATTTAGAAGTAAGTACAAAAAATGAACTATCAACTTGAGTCAGCAAAATTATAAAAAAAGATAAGTGAAAATGTAATCGATCTAAGTCGAATTAAGCTATAAATGATAACAGTACAAAGTTCCAATAATGCCAATTAGAAACAATAATTCAAGGACTGTATATAATTAATTTTACAAGGAAACATTCATTAGAAGGTCTGATTCAAGAAGATTTTAGACCAAAAATACCTAAGTATCTGAATTGTTAAGATTATAAATTACCATTAAGATAATCAAATTTTGGAAGAACCACAAGACCTATGAAGACAGTTCAACGACTTTTGAAAAACATTATTAAATTACAATTAAATATCAGGGCAGGAGATGATGAAATGAAAACGATTGTAGACCAAAAGTATCAGAATTGTCGAGATGACAAATTACCATAAACGAAAAGCCCACCAAAAGAACAATGCCCTTTTAACATAGTTCAATATCCCATAGGCCTATATGAAAAATATTATATAAACCCATATCACGTTGTATACATTAGCGGTTATGCAATATAACGATGCGAGGCCAATGATCTTAGCATGTTTCAACTAGTATTAATCATTCGCTTCAAGCATGGCTTATATTATGTTATCTTAATTTATTGTTTAAATTGTCATTATCTACGGGACTCTGGGTAGCAATATCTGAATCGTAATTTGAAGATTGTTACGTAAAATTGCGCGAGTTTCTTATCAAAATATGAAGATTTTAGAGGTTCAGTGGAACACAGAGAAAGGTGTACAGGAGAGTTTTGAAGGTTGAGATTTCTCAAAAACTACTTGACCTATTGCAAAAATTCTTTCTTCACTGTTTGATAGATAAAAGTTAAAACTATGTAACTGTAAAAGAATTATTAAATTCGGTCCAGTAGTTTGTGAGAAAATCTCAACCTTATTGAGGCTCCCTGTGTACTTATCTCTGTCTTCGACTGATGAATGTCAATGACCTGTTTTCCCTTAGTTCACTACCCTAATGCAAAGTACAGACAAATCAATGAACTTTCATTTCCTTATTCTTATTTAGTGTCATTATCAAACGTGTCAAATTTCCATCTTCACAGTAATTGAGTGTGCAGATAATGAATCGACGTCAAGGAATTTTTATCAGAAATATTTTTGTATCATTCAAGGCAATTTTGTATGACATTTGCATAAGGTAAAGACCTGAATTTATCACCTGATGTTGATAAATGTTTATTTCTTAGTAGGTAACAAAGAACTATTGTAATGTCGAATAACGAAACATGCAATTCGCATGCATCATTACCTCTAGTCATTATTGTTTATTGAGCAAATGGGCATTTAAAGAAATATTTTTAGTTTTCCATCCAAGATGTTAGTATTTTCTAAACAATTTTCATATTGTGTGCTTATCCTTGAACTTTAATTTTCATTTCATGTAATATAATTTTATTTCGTACTTTTTGATGTCTTTGGTCCTTACATTCTAGATATTATTACAAATAGTAAAAACTTTGAACTCCAAACCTTGAAAATCTATCCATCTTTTGTCAAATATGTTTAAAATGTAGAACTCTTTCTTAGCATTTCATTTATATAAAAACAAGAGAACCATTTTTATGTCATTTGTAGTGGATTTTATATACAAATACAAATTTTTATTTACCAGAAATTTCCATTTACAGTATACTTTTGCTAATGAACTCCGCACTAGGCTATACCTGTGTCGCGGTACTTCTCATTTGCATTACCTATCATTATAAAAATATAAACAATTGCACTATAGGTATAGGTACATTACATGACTGTGTTATCTCTATCTAGCATTACAATGTGTACCCGGTAATTGAACTAATCTTTAGATAATTAATATATTCCTTAGTAACTGGATAAAAATGGCAATTATATTTGATAGTTGACAAAACAAACAATAAATGAATCATTATCAGTATTGTCCTCAAACTAGAAAGCTTTATCTTTCTCATCGCATTGTAATTAATGAATTTTATCAAAGTCTGAACTAGGTTTAACCAGTTATCTATCAATTCCAATGAATTGTTTTGCATCCGATTTTCATGTTATTTCAACTGTTTTGCGGTCAAGTAGCTGGAATTCCAGTTTTAAACGATTTCCAATGATATCCGGGATGTTTCCGTCAATATACTCCAAATTATTTTGAAGTAACAATAACAAATGATTTGTTTTCCCAATATTTTGTCCGGTTGCCACCGCAAATGACGTCCATTGATAATTTGATAATGAATTTAATGGGTATTTGAAATATTTTGAGGAAGTAGTTTATGCACAAAACATGCCTATTTCCTGTATGCCATATGCCTCTACATCGTGTTGGGGAAGATAAGCAGAGATCATTATCATCATCAGCTCGTATCAGTCCACTGCTGGACGCAGGCCTCTCCCAAAGCTCGCCACTCAACACGACTCTCGGCCCTCTGCATCCAGTCTCTGCCAGCCACCTGTACATCCCTCCATCTGGTCGGGGAGCATCCCACACTACGTAAGCAGACACAGACCATTTAGCTTTAGAAAAATCTACTACTTCTTATTGTATAGGAAATGTCCGTTCATATCATGCTCTCTCTTTCGCGAGTTCGCTGGTAGAAATCTCTTTTATGTGTTTCTCTTGTATTTTTATTTATGTATTTATGTGTTGTACAATAAAGTGTTAAAACAAACAAACATTCCTAGCATTGTCCTTTATCTAAACTAAATATTATAATGAATTCCTTGATGTTTCTATTCAAATATTCGTTCCATATAGTTTCTCGTTATTTCTATTGTTGTTAGTGATGATATAACATTATAAACAATGCTCACAGTTTACAAGAAATTGTTGTTTAAATCTTATTCATTTCGTTTGAATTTTCAATTTATGTTACTAGGCTATCTTATGATTGTTCAGTAATTAGTTCAAGGTCTTAAAGTTCGCGTAACATCGACGTCGAAACTGGTGCCCAAGCAGATAATACAAGGTATCAACAAATAAATATTTGGGTATAAACCGAAGCCCAAATCAAGCTTTTCTGTGATTGTTGCAGTTATTTTCACATTGACAGAGAGGAAATTTAAAAATTTCATTAAAGGAACACTTGTTAAGAAGGCGTATTACAGGATAGATGACTATTTAAACGATGAACATGCATGGTGTGTGTCGCCGGCTCCGCATGAGGGATAAACTTACTAACAATAGTAATAGTTACGTACTGTATAGTTATTAAGTAATCATTGTATTATCATTGTTTTAAAAGATGTGTTGCTGAGAGTTTTTTGCCACTTTTTCTCCTCAGCGTTGGCACCTTTTCCTTGCAAAGTGGTGTAAATGTAAATTCAAAAAATATAAAAAAAAAAAAATATTGACGTGCAAAAATGTACTCAACGTGCTTACTTGCATAAAGAAATTTGACTTTGACTTTGACTGCGGTATATATACAAATATTTCAAAAACAAAGCACATGGTCTATTAACTTGCCCGACTTCTTTGCTATTGTCAGAGCTCGTATTGCTTCCTTCTGGAGCAGACTGCGTAGCTCTGACAATAGCATACTGATGATGGTGAGTGACCTCTCCAGCCCAATATTTCGCCATTGGCTGTCTGTACACCGGAGCGAGAACCGAAAGTAGGTTAAGACTGACGTAAGGACCATTAGGTCCAAATGTAAGCTCTATTTTTGCTGAATCTCCAACCTGCAGAGCCTGTGGTGACAAAACGGAGTCCATGAAACACCTACTGTGTGAATGTGACTCACTGGCTAGGAAGCGAATGAGTCTTCTGGGGACGGCCTATCCGGAACCAGAAGACTACAGGCTCCTTCCCATGAGCTGCATAACCTATTGAGTTACATCTTTAGGGAGGAGGAAGGAGCATAAAGGAAAGGGGAGAGCACAAAAGATCCCAATGGGTCGAAGTGTCGCCTCATTGGCACACAATCAGGATAATATAAGATAAGCTCTATATTATTTTATTTATTTTGTATTTTTATGGGATTTTTATGCCTGCAATAAATAATTATTATTAATAATAAACACCCCGAAAGATATAATATAGAATCACTATAGTTTGTTTTTTCCAAAAATTCAGCCCTTTGGGAACATTTGCTTCGAGGATTGTTTTATTGCTTCCCAGGAAGAGTCATGAACTGGTAACCTTTAGCATATGAAATGGTATCGATTCATTTTCTCGCTACGGGTCAAGGCCACAGCCTACAGGCCTAATCAGCTTTCAGTTCTACCAACTTTATTTTACGCGTAGAAGGTGGCGCTATTGGTAAATATTAACGATAAAATTCCATAGCTTTGAGTTTAGTTCCAGGTTTCACCACCTGTAGAAGAAAGTTTGTGTTCAGATCGTGTCATGTAATTTGTTTTTCTCCGAAGGCTGTTGTTTTACGGAATTCATTGATTGATAGGAAATTGTGTCGAACTTCATTTATTCATGAACGAGTAACTGGAATAACAAGTTTTCTATGATTCATGTGAGGCTCTAGTTTTTGTGTCACCTAAATCATATTTTAAATAAGATATGAAGCTTTATCAAATTAGAACATGAAAAAATTAGAACATGATGAAAAAATTCTTGAACCTACGACCTTGTCATTTCGTGACACGCTCTTACGGAATGACAATGAGGTTCAAGTCCTGCCCACGGCAAGAATTTTTTCATCATGTTCTAATTTGTTCACCGAGCATGGATAATGAAATGTGTAATACAAATTCTTTATTAAACTGGTTAAACTGCTGAATAAAAGCTACCCCGCAAATATCAGCAAAATATTGCGACCTTAGGTAATTTACTACTTTATGTTTAAGGGTCTTCCATGAGCCGCCAATCTTGAAAAAATAATATCTTACAATTTAATCAATTTTATTAAAGAAGCTATTTACAAAATGTTTATTAGGATGAATACTATTTTTCAATATACAATACATGGCATAATTGCGACAAGCTAAGTTGTAGTTCACAAATGTGCCAAAAACGGCAGTTTTTCGCAATTATGCGAACTACAACTTACCGAAATTGAATCACGTTATAAATAAGCATTTAAAAAATAGTATTTATCGTAATAAACATTTTGTAAATAGCTTTTTTATTAAAATTGATTATGTTGGATGGAAGATATTGTTTTTATAAGATTGGCGGCGCTAGTTGGCTCTATGAAGGGTCTTAAGGAAGGACGGCTTAGGAGTGATTTTCGCACATAACCTTGGAATCATTAACAAAAAAGAGTTTATAATCTCCACTCGAGATAAATACGAGATAAATGCAAAAACATAATATGCATTGAAAATTATACATATAATTGCATATGAGTACTTACATAAATTATTATTTGGTTACCTTGTTGTAAAGCTTTACCTTACGGGTTTTAAATAGGAAAATACTTGGGTTTTATTAGTTATGTTTGTTTTTTCCCTGTTAGTGTTGATTTTAGGAATATCGACAACCTGTTTTGAACCTATTCAATACATTTACATACAAACGGAGCTCGGTGGCTCAGTGGTTGGGTCAATGGACTTAACGAGGTGGAACACCCCAGGACGTTTAGTCGGTATGCTGCCCCTTCAGGGCGGCGAGCCCGACATAACCCACACGCTCCCCCGGGCGTGGTGACTCATGATCTAGCATGTTTTACCTGGGTAAAAAAAAGGTTCGATTCCCAGCCAGGGCAGCCATGTACTAATGAGTTATCCTCGGTATTTTCGACGGAAAAACTTACGTACATTTACCGAGTGCTATCAAAACGGTGAAGGAAAACATCGTGATGAAACCTGCATGCTGTAGAAGAAAAAATCTAAGGCATGTGAAATCCACCAGTCCGCACTGGGCCCGCGTTGTGGATCATGGCCCCAGCTCCCTGTATGTAAGGGAAGGTCTGTGCCCGAGCAGTGGGGACATATAAATAGACTGATGATGATGATAAATACACACATTATTATTCAAATACGTACGGTGGAACACAGAGAAAGGTGTACAGGAGAGTTTTTAAAGTTGAGATTTTCTCAAAAACTACTTGACCTATCCCATTATTTCACTCCTTGATAGATAAAAGTTACTATGTAACTGTAAAATAATTATTAAATTCGGTCCAGTAGTTTTTTAGAAAATCTCAACCTTATTGAGGCTCACTGTATACTTATCTCTGTCTCCGACTGTACAAGAATAGTCGCTTTTAGATTTTGTTTCACAAACATTTAACTACTTTTGAAATTGGCTACAAATTGCTAACCTACAGTTTATCTTTCATTATCAATTCGTTTGTTATCGTTACATTGAAAGGGTTTATCTATCAAAACATTTACTTCATAAGAAATGAATGATTCAAGCCTTATATATTTTTAAAATAATCATAATAATTTACTTATCATGACACTATTGAAAAATATGCCTTATCTAATACTATCAAGACATGCATTCTTAAATCACTAGGTCAATGTAATTCTTCTATAGTATGACCGTCTAAATCAGTGCGGGGGTAGGACGACAACGGGGACCGAGAGAGGTGCGGGAGGTGGGGGGGTAACAGTAATGCGCCTGCCGCCCGCATCTCTCTCGGTCCCCGTTGTCGTCATACCCCCGCGTCCCTGTACCGCGCATGCGAAGACTGATTTAGACGGTCATACTATACTTTCCTTCGAAAAATAACTAGAATTTTTTATTTATCTTTTGGGTATCAAAGACAGTGTTGCTCGCAATCTAAGCATGAACTCACTCTTACAAATGTCAAATTGCATTGACGATTGACAGTTGTAAGAGCTCATGTTAAGCTTGTACTCAAAACCTGAGGTGCCTATCTGAAAATGAAAATGAAAAATATAAGTTTATAATGATAAAAATGCATAGTCTTCACGCCAGTTCTAAATAAATGGTTAAGTTTCAATTATTATTAATAAGAATTTAACTTGGCTTGAAGATGCAATTGTTATCATTTTAAAAGATGCTGTTGAGAATTTTTTGCCACTTTTTCTCCTCAGCGTTGGCACCTTTTCCTTGCATTGGTGTAAATGTAAAAGACATTGCCACATTTCAATGGAGCTTTGCCCCACCTACAAAACTACGTGACCATTTAAGCTGTACCTATAATTTTGTTGGGGACTTATTACAGGTTTCATATTGCATAATCATAATCAGTATCATTTTCTACTACTCTCGCAACTCCTATAGAAGAATAACAAAAACAATGAATAAATCGCTTCGATTTCTTACTATTTTCTGAATTCTTAATTAAGCTGTTTTTTTCGAATCGCAACTTGTACACTTTATTTTAAACCAATAATTTTAATAAAAAACGGAGATATATTTACATTTATTCGTTTTCTTGTACAAGTTGCGGTTGATGGTGGGGCAGAATCTGGCATTGTCATTTAAATAGGTTGACGTGCAAAAATATACACAAATATTTAATTTACTTGCAAAATAAGCAATCTGATTCTGAAGTGAACTTAACAGCGTCAGTCGAATTGAACGGTTGGAAATACCCCAACATCGCAAGAAAACTTGCTCTATGCAATGTCTGCAATGGACAGTGGGACATCCGTGTGGGTCAAGCCGGTTACCGGTCGGTTGCTACACGAACCAACCAAGTCCGTATTGCGAGATAGTTCCTATTATACCAGGATATACTTGTTACAATAGCATTTCATATTTTCCCAGAGGCTCGTAGGCCAGTTGCAAGTAGGTACACGTTGAAAACGATCGTAGACACAAGTTAAGTAACGTTGGACGATGTCAGGACCGAATGGGTGACCGCTAGTGACACTTTCATCATAGCCCCTCCGTGTCTCGGAGCGCACGTCAAGCAGTTGGTCCCGGTTGTTGTCGCTCGACAGCAGTCGCTAGGCCACGTCAGAGGCCTACGGGCGGCCTGAATAACTCTGACAAATAGGTGCGGTCACTAAACCACACGAGAAAAGAAAATTAAATTATTTTCCCATCAATATTTAAAACTAATGGTTAACAAACAATAGGACAATGGGGCTTTTGATATTGGCGGGAGACCAGTTGCGAAATTATTTGATAATTTTCAGTTTAATGTCTGCAGTGGTTGTTTTGTGTTTAATATCACGTCAAATTAATCAGAATGACGGTATGGTGAAATTATTGGAGGATTCATGCAGGATCTGAAGTTTGGCGCTAGAGTCAAGAGTCCCGCTACGAGCTCGGGAGTGAACGTGACTGTCGAGCTGCTTCGTCCAGAGTGACGACGCTACGGCGACTCTTATGGAGAAAGAGAAGACGATATGATATTTTAAATATTCTGTAACATGACATTGGCAATTGACGTACTGTCGAGTTCATTAATAAAATAAATGCGGACAAATTTGGTGACATACCTATAAAAATACCATCCAGTAACAGTAAAACAAATTCTAATGAAATCTTAATATAATATAATAAGCATTAAGGAAAAAACATTATCAATCCAAATGCCAACTGGATTACTCGTTTAAAAATAGACACGGACTTTAATGTTAATGAGAATTTCTGATGAATCAGTCGAACTATTTTTGAACTAACACCTTTATCTTATCACGATGTGGTATAGGTATAGAGGTGTGTGTGTATATCTTATCTTATCTCATCTCATGTCTGTCGACCTGACGATATGGCGCCTGGCTTCGGCACGCGATTATCCTGGTCATGTAAATAGATAGCACCAGATAGCAAGCTCTTGGTATCTCATTTGTTGATACCGTGATAACATATCATATGTTTGTCAATTCTTGCCGATACATATGAATTGCACAACCGCAAGCTGAATTACTCTTGTATCTATATTATTTAGTATTGCGCAGTTTTTTGCTGTTATCAATATCATTGATACATTGGAAAGGTGTACAGGAGAGTTTTTAAGGTTGAAATTTTCTCAAAAACTACTTGACTTATTGCAAAATTTATTTCACTGTTAGATAGATAAATGTTAAAACTATGTAACTGTAAAAGAATTATTATAGGTCCAGTAGTTTTTGAGAAAATATCAATCTTATTGAGATATACATGGGAATAATGTGAGTTAGACGCGAGTTTATGTTTTCGAAGACAGAGATAAGTATACAGCATACTATCTACAGAGATAGCATGCTGTATACTTGTCTCTGTCTTCGAAAACATAAACTCGCCTTATAATGTGAGTTAGACGCGAGTTTATGTTTTCGAAGACAGCTTCGAAAACATAAACTCGTGTCTAACTCACATTATAAGACAGAGACGACTTCCATCTTATACGATCCTCACACACCTCTTTCAAACTGATTGTATTTTGCTTCCCTCCACTACTCAATCGCAGGTTCAAGTCCTGCCCAGAATTTTTTCATCATGTTCTAATTTATTCACCGAGCATGGATAATGCCTAATTCAAATTTTGGTAATGTAAAATTTTGAAATAGATAATATGTAGAGCAAAACAAAAATATTTATTTATTTCTATATCTCAGCCCAAATCAAGTGTCTTATTTTGTAAACAAATATGATCGTCTAATTACCTGTTGTGATGTAACACTGAAGGAACTGATTGGTTGAACCTGTTCATCATTGTGAAAATAAAGTAATCCGATGTAATAATGTGAAAATAACTATGCAATAATCACAGTGAACGCATGTGTACCTACATGAAGTTATCTGTTGGTGTTCCAATAAATAAATAATATCTGTTCCAGTCGCTTTATTACTCTTATATCTGTATTATTTAGTCAGCATTGCGCAGTTTTTGTGATTATCATTGATGACACCAGGATTTCAACATACGCCACGTTTCTGTTCGTCATGCGCAGTCATTGACTTCCACGCATAAAAAACATCTGCTAACCTGCCATATTGTTTTTGTTGTATCATGTCTAGCATAACCTGATTTGAGAAGTACAACCTTGACACAGTATAGTTCGTTAACCAAACATTAAATTACAATGCCCTGGTTCAATTCTCAGATATGTTTGAAAATTAATTGATAAGCTCGATTTTCAAAAGATTTTATAGGCACGCAGAGGCACCTTTTTCTTGCAAGATAATGAAAATTTATATTCATTTATTTATATATTTAAATATACATTGAAAATAAATAAAAAAAATATTATTGTAAAATGACATTGCCAGATTTCAATGGAGCTTTGCCCCACCTACAAAACTACGTGACCATTTAAGCTCTACCTATCATTTTGTTGGGGACTTATTACAGGTAAAGAAGCTAATTATAAATCTCCACCTATAGATAGCAAGATGTGTCTTAAGAATTAAAAAAAAAGTGACATAAATAGGTACTTATGTTATTTTTTTTATATAAATCTAAAAATACTTTAATGATAACTGTCGTTAAAGAAGTTCTGCGCCATGCTGCGTCTCACGGTCGCTGCGCTATAAATATGCTATTAATTCTTGCAATAAATGGTAATGATCCTGTTGGGGAAAATATCAAGTTTATCAGTTATGTCATTTTTTAGTTGAGAAGGTATTTATTCATAAAACAATAAAAATTAAAAATAACTATTATAATTAGAACATGATGAAAAAATTCTTGCCGTGGGCAGGACTTGAACCTGCGACCCTGTCATTCCGTGACACGCTCTTACCAACTGAGCCACCACAGGCCACGCCACGCCCACCTCCCACGGCAATAAATTTTTTCATCATGTTCTAATTTATTTACCGAGCATGGATAATGCGTAATTCAAATTCTGAACTATTATAATATTAACCTAGAAAATATAAACTAAACTAAAAACTATATATACAATAGGTCGGTTTCTGACTGGCTTAGCATTACAGATAGTCATTTTTTTAAAATTACATCTTTACACACATCAGATGTAGGTATATAGGTATGTGACTCACTCTATGAATTTAAAGTAGTAAGTGGAATACGTACAGATGCGTGAAGGTTACTAGACTAGATGCAAAACAAGTGTCTATTGTGTAATATTTGGCTAGTCTTTTCTGGGGTTCTGAGAATAACTCGCATACAGAAATAGTACAGACAGACAGAACCCGTTCCCAGAAACCAGCTACAAGACAGATACTACGAAACAATGGTGTAATAGACGCAATAAAGGATCCCTCCTAAAACCTGAAAGGTGTTTGATCCTGTGGAGATATCTAAAACAGAACGGTACAAAATATTTCAAAGATGTCACAATGTATAGATAAAGATATAGCATATAAATGTTTTAAAAATAAAAGCACATTTTGATGCTAAATTTCATCGTTATCGATTTTTTCATAAGACACATTTTTATTCATTATTTTATCATTTATTTTGTAGGTTTTCATCGATATCGATTTTCATTTCGTCATTATTTTGATGACAAAATATTGCTGGGATAAAATGAAGGCGACGATAGATCACGAAATAACGAAAATGAAAATCGGCGAAACATACAGCGTCGGAAAACTTGAAAAGAAGAGCCTCTGAATCATCTTCCTTCCATTTTCAAGAGGAGAACAGCGGTCTTTAAATATTATCTGCTCCGTAATCCATGGCGCAAGTTCATCAATCATCATCAGCCCGTATCAGTCCACTGCTGGGCATAGGCCTCTACCAAAGCACGCCACTCAAATTCTCAATACGACTATGAAAACAAGAAAGCATGTTTGTGTCAAACACACGAAAACACTGAAATTTAAAATTAAAAACAGCTAAGTGTAGTAAAAACAAAAACACTACTCTAAAGTAAAGGCCGGAAAGTTCTCATTTCTTTAACTATGTCAGCTAACAACAAAAACAAAACGCAATAACAAAGAATGATCGACCATTAATACGGTTTTCGGAACACTAAAAATACAAACACTTCGCAGCCTCGTGACAGCCAAACATGTTGCCAATGGCGCTTGTCCTCATAATGTCGTCAGACGATAATAAAAATTTAAATAAAAACCAGTATAGTAGAACTTGTCACACCTCTTTTCCATATAACAGAAGCGAGTATAGATGATTAAATGTGAGATTTTCTCAAAAACTACTGGACCGATTTTAAAAATTCTTTCACTAGTAGATAGTTTAAAATATGCGCTATATTAGTGTAAAAGAATTTTGAAAATCGATCGGGTAGTTTTTGAGAAAATCTCATCTTTAAAAAGGCTCCATGTACATTTTCCTCTTAGTGACATTGTAGACTATAGGCCTTAATAAGCTGGTTGTCGAGCGACATGCGTAGGCGCACCACGCAACGTAACTAATGACGTCGTTGACTCGTTTATTTTTATTAGAAACTGTTACATATGCGTATTGGGAGAATACGCTACTTTTTGTGTTATTTCTCGGAAAACCTAATCAAGTATTAATCTAAGTACGATACGGCCTGAATTAATAGTCTGGGCTCAAACCCGCACCTCAAGAGCGAATTCAGTTGATACACTCTCAAGACGTGATCACCAGTCACCATCTCACTCAAGTATGTCGTTTATTAAGAAACCAATCTTGAGGGCGTATCACGTGATGTCTTTCTCAAGTGGAAGAACTCAAGTAAACGTCGCGGTTCGTCTGCAATCAGCAAAGTGTGAGTTTGACAGTTCTCTTGACAACTGAGTTTTGTTTATTAATACGGCGTTACTCACGTGATACCCGATTCCTAAACGCGCACCTAAGTTACGTTTATTAATAGGAGCGCCATCTTGAGGTTGTTCTTAAGATTGATTTTTGAGCTGAGAGGATTCATAAAAACACAAATTATTGATCCATGATTTCAATTGGAACCAATATACAGGGTGTAACGTAAAGGGTATATGAAGCCGAAGGGAGGGTGTTCAGTATCGGTAACTGAACAACTTTTGTTCTACGACTTTTCGATTATCGCAAATTTATTTTTGACTTTTCAAACATTTCGTACCGCTGCTCGTCGTCAGCTGATCGATTTGTATGAGACATTAATTTATTTTTATTTTTTATTCGTAAAGTCGTAGAACAAAAGTTCAGTTACAGATACTGAACACCCTCCCTTCGGCTTCATATACCCTTTACGTTACACCCATACAGGGTAATGTCGTAAAATACCAATTATTTACTCAATTTATTTGCATCATTGTGTTTTCCTGCGCATAATTATCTTTAATTGGGTATTTTACAGTACTTCTGTTTATTGAACAAATATTATGATTGTCCACGAAAACACATTGTAAAAGACGCATTAATATTGCTATATTATGGTATTCCAAGGTCAGACAAATTAAAAAATGTAGGTGAAAGTACACACCAATATTTTGGACTTTGTGTTATAGCAATGTAGTCTGTATTGCAATGGCACCGTATGTTACTTTATATACTAGCTGTACCCCGCAACTTCGTTTGCGTAGAGGAGGAGGATGGAGGAGATCAGGAGGCAGATCTTCCTCTCTGGATCCTTCCACATCACATACCGCCATGGCTTATAGCCTATGAGCTGTCCGGATATTTCAGCTATCTCCTAGTGAAACTCCCATCAAAATCCCTTCTGTAGTTATTATTTATTTATTTAAACAATATTGTCACAGCATTACAGTCACTTGACCAATGCGCTGTGCAACTCATATTATATTATACATCACTATAGTCCAATTTAATTATTATTATACTTATTACTTAGTCAACTTATCTTAAATGGTTATTATTAGATATATTATATCAATAATTATTATACATTAAACATTCATTACATTACAATATTCATAATTTCTTATCATTATTACAATTAAGACACACAGTTCACCCATCTTTCTCACATAACACCATACACTCCCTCAGTACATTCGTCAATCGTCCAGCAAACAGTTATGGCGTGATATTTCCACAAAGTCACAGACCAAAATTCTAAAAATTAGTGTTTTGGTATCAGTATCGATCCTAAAACACATTACAATTATTCTTTAAAAAAATATCGAATGTACAGACACAACTTTTCACAGTCTTATTATATGTATAGATTTTATAATTTTCCATTCCCCTTATGTCTCTGATTCATAGGTTCCTTTCCGTAGGGCAGGGCTTCCCAAACTTATTTAAACTATGACGCCCCTGGGAATTTGCCACTTTTTTCGCGACGCCCCCGCCCTTAGGTCAAAAAGTACCTACCAAAGTTGTAGTTGTAGCCTAGTAACAAGTTATCATAAAAACTTCAAATAACCTCTATGATTTTCATTAGAGAAAGAGTAAAAAAAACCTGAAGAACGAGCATGAACAGAAATAAGTATTTATTATACTTTGTTGGCTGGCTATTAATAAGAACGATGTGCTTGCTTTTCTGAGCATAGTTTCTCAAAATGGGGCTCAAGTTTGATAATTGCCATTGATACAGACAGCTTATCTATGTAGATCGCCTCGACGCCCCGGGGATAGTGCCGCGGCGCCCCAGGGCGTCGCGACGCACAGTTTGGGAAGCCCTGCCGTAGGGTATTCCCGAGCTCAGCTTACAGACCTTATTGCAGCTACTATTTTGTTATATTTAATTGCGTATTTTCCCTTAATCCTTCCCAGGGTCTCTATATCGTTGACGGGACTCCCCTTTTACTTGCGCGGGTTTTACCCGCATTTAACTCGGCCAACCACTCTACATATTATATAGTTCATCTATATCTATACATATAATAAGACTGTAAAAAAGTTGTGTCTGTACGTTGGATATTTTTTGAAAAGAATAATTGTAATGTGTTTTAGGATCGATACTGATGCCAAAACACTAATTTTTAGAATTTTTGTCTGTGACTTTGTGCAAGTATCACGCCATAACTACTGAAGGGATTTTGATGGGATTTTCACTAGGAGATAGCTGAAATATCCGGACAGCTCATAGGCTATAAGCCGTGGCGGGTATGTGATGTGGAAACAAGGATCCAGAGAGGAAGATCTGCCTCCTGATCTCCTCCATCCCCCTCTACGCAAACGAAGTTGCGGGCTACAGCTAGTAGATAATATGTAGAGCAAAACAAAAATATTAGCTTCTATATCTCAGCCCAAATCAAGTGTCTTATTTTGTAAACAAAAACTACCCTACCTTTGAAGCTGTTCTGTCATTATTGCATAGTTATTTTCACATTATTAGATCAGATCACTTTATTTTCACAACGAACAGGTACGATCAATCAGTTCCTTCAGTGTTACATCACAACAGGTAATTAGACGATCATATTTGTTTACAAAATAAGACACTTGATTTGGGCTTCGGTATACGTTACATTACTATAGAATATTATATGGTTAGCGACCGTTTCCCTTTCATTCATTATCCAGTGCGCAAGAGTCGATAACCTTGGTAGGTTAGCCGTTTTAAATCACCGATAACACAGTTATGTCACTAGTTCATTGCCTGTTTTGGTTTAGGATCATAAAACAGTAGCAGTATCGAGAGCGCAATGTACGTAGAACTGTAAGAAAAGTCGTTGCACGCGATAGTAGGGTAAGTGATATATTATGAGGACACTCGTCTCGATGTAGATTATGACGTATTTATATTTATCAATCGCATCATTATCGGTCAATCATTTCGGTGTATGATAGATTGCTAATTAACAAGGTCAACAAATGACTAAAGTTCAACAAACTATTCGCAAATCAATGCTATTTTAAGAGCCTTCCATGAGCCAACTAGCGCCGCCAATCTTAAAAAAATAATATCTTCCAATTTAATCAATTTTATTAAAAAAGCTATTTACAAAATGTTTATTACGATAAATACTATTTTTTAAATGCTTATTTATAACGTGATTCAATGTCGGTAAGTTGTAGTTCGCATAATTGCGAAAAACGGCCGATTTTGGCACATTTGTGAACTACAACTTAGCTTGTCGCAATTATGCCATGTATTGTATATTGAAAAATAGTGTTCATGCTCAGAGTTCGGAAAACTCTTTTTTGACGTATTCAGTAAGGGTGAACGTTCGAAATGTATACTAGATCAGTTTAGTAGTATGACTGTTATATTGAACTAGGTTAGGGTGTTTGACCTTTGCCACAGAATATAATAATAGTACAACCGGGTTCTCTTGAAAATGGCTGGAAACGTCGGTTGCAAAATTATTTGATAATTTTTGTTATAATGTCTACAGGGGCTATTTTGTGTTTAATATCACGTTAAGTTAATCAGAAAATGTTCGCGAGTGACAGTATGGTGAAGTTATTGGATTATTGATGCAAGATCTGAAGTTTCAAGCAAATCAAGAGTTCCCGCTACAAGCTCGGGAGTGAGCGTGACTGTGGAGCTGCTTCGTCCAGAGTGATGACGCTACGGAGACTCCTCTGGATGAAGATAGAAGACTATTGAATATATTGAATTTTCTGTAACATGACATTGGCAAATGACGAACTGTCGAGTCCATTAATAAAATAAATAAATAAGTTTAGAAGATTATACATATTTGAAGGTAGCAACAGTTTTATCAATATCTAAATATATCGCAAAACGTGCGGTTATCGCGATAAGTACCACGGACCACCTACTTACGAAACTTTGAACAATTTGGAGGTATTTTTGTGTTACATAATAATTGCTAATAAGTAATAAGCCTGTAACTTCATAGAGCCAACTAGCGCCGCCAATCTTAAAAAAATAATATCTTCCAATATAATCAATTTTATTAAAAAAGCTATTTAGAAAATGATTATTACGATGAATACTATTTTTTAAATGCTTATTTATAACGTGATTCAATTACGGTAAGTTGTAGTTCGCATAATTGCGAAAAACGGCCGTTTTGGCAATTATGTGATGTGGAAACAAGGATCCAGAGAGGAAGATCTGCCTCCTGATCTCCTCCATCCTCCTCCTCTACGCAAACGAAGTTGCGGGCTACAGCTAGTATGTAATATGTAGGGTAAAATGGTGTTTTTATGTTAAATGTTATTCATAAAAATACAATATGCAATATAGGCAATGTATTTATGCCTATAGCAGCTTGTTTTTATGTTTACGCCTCTTCAGTTTTCCCCTGAGTCGATAACGCCTCTCATATTACCACAACATACTAATAAAGCCGCCCCTTGGCTGCGCACGCGCCGACATCCCCGCCTAGCACGGACACATCTGTACACTGTTATCAGTCAACTCCTGCGCAGTAAGCATTGGAGATGGCACCGAGTGATATGTATGACAAATCATTGTATTCACGACTTTCGCGGAAAAGACATTGCCACATTTCAATGGAGCTTTGCCCCACCTCCAAAACTACGTGACTATTTAAGCTGTACCTATCATTTTGTTGGGGACTTACTCAAGGGCGTCGCCAAGGGGGGGCAGGTAGGGGCAGCTGCCCCCCCCCCCCCTAGAGATTAGAAATAATATCCAGCCCAATGCAAAGTCCTTAGTCAGGTACTGGAAGGTGATGAGGCGAGAGCGAGCGGGGAGAGGAGAGTGCTACTGTCTCTCCTATTCCGTCCACGCGGCCGCGTCGTCGCCTGTTCTCACACACAGCTGTAATTTATATCAGCTTGCCCCCCTCTGGGCCATCGGCTGGCGACGCCCTTGGCTTACTTTCATATTGCATAATCATAATCAGTATCATTTTCTACTACTCTCGCAACTCCTATGGAAGAATAACAAAAACAATGAATAATTCGCTTCGATTTCTTACTATTTTCCGAATTCTTAATTAAGCTGTTTTTTTCGAATCGCAACTTGTACAAAACTTTATTTAAAACCAATAATTTTAATAAAAAAAACGGAGATATTTTTACATTTATTCGTTATCTTGTACAACTTGCGGTTGATGGTGGGGCAGAATCTGGCATTGTCATTTCGATAACTGCTCTAATTCTGTCGATAAGAGCTCTAATTCTGTCGATAAGAGCTCTAATTGTATCGACAGCAGGCGATAAGTGGTCGCTATAATAGGGTAACGAAGTCAGTTTCCTCGAATACTGGGTTTTGCCTTCGAGAATGGAGATTTTTGACGAGAAGAATCATAATTAGTACGGTGGAGCACAGAAAAAAGTGTACAGGAGAGTTTTTAAGATTGAGATTTTCTCAAACACTGCTTGATCTATTGCAAAAATTCTTTCACTGTTTGATAGATAAAAGTGAAAACTATGTAACTGTAAAAGAATTTTTAAATTCGGTCCAGTAGTTTTTGAGAAAATCTCAACCTTATTGAGGCCACCTGTATACTTAACTCTGTCTTCGACAGTACTATACGTACGGTATAATCACACGCATCTTTCAGCTTCAGTTTGTCTGCCTGTAGTGATGGTCAGTCATTCAGACATCACACCAAAACTACTGGAAGGACTTTGATGAGACTTTCACTAGGAGATAGCTCAAAATATCTGGGCACGGGCTTTAAGCTATTAGTGTTTTAGGACTGGCGTCAAAAGTCTTCTTACAAGTACTTTCTGGCCCGTCTCAGCTCAAACCTGCCGTCAAAAGCCAACTCAGCTAATACACTCTCAAGACGTGATCACCATCACAAGTATGTCATTTATTAATACACCAATCTTGAAGGCATATCACGTGATGTCTTTCTCAAGTCGCGGTTCGCCAGCAATCAGCAAATACGTTCTCAAGTGTGAGTTTGACAGTTCTCTTGAGAACTGAGTTTTGTTTATTAATACGGCGTTACCCACGTGATACCCAATCCCTGAAGGTTACATTTATTAATAGGAACGCCATCTTGAGGTCGTTCTCAAGATTGACTATTGAGCTGGCCTCTGACATGCTGCTCTCACCGCTAATACCTAACGCCCCAAATTTTTCCGACCTCATTTACTAATTCAGTTAGGTATGATAATGCGCAGTTTTTGATGCTGTTATGTGCAAATTGACTACGTCACACCCATACGTATATAACGTTACGTTTACTTACTTACTATAAATAGATGGTTTACTATACTCATTCATTATATTGTGTACTTTGTTATATAACTTCATAGCTGTATACGTACGCAATATAGGTATAACGAGACACTTTAAGAGCCTTCATAGAGCCAACTAGCGCCGCCAATCTTAAAAAAATAATATCTCCCAATATAATCAATTTTATTAAAAAAAGCTATTTACAAAACGTTTATTACGATAAATACTATTTTACAATATACAATACATGACATAATTGCGACAAGCTAAGTTGTAGTTCACAAGTGTGCCAAAAACGGCCTTTTTTGGCACATTTGTGAACTACAACTTAATAAATAAAATAAAAATAAAAAAGCCTAAAATTTCATAGCCTAAAAAACATGAATATATAATATATAGTAGATATACAGACATTTCGTCGTCGGCGTCGGGGCAGACCTCGGCGTAGGTGGAGAGACGATATCGTTAGATACAGGGATGGGTGGCTGGAAGAGGCTCAGGACAGGGATGGATGGAAGAGGAGGGGGGAGACCTTTGCCCAGCAGTGGGACAATATATAGGTTACCAAAAAAAAAATATAGACATTTGACCTTACTAGCTATGAACCCCTTTTAGGGCGAAGGCCTCCTCCAGTTCCTTCCACTTTTCTTTATCTTGCGCCACTTGGGTCCAGTTTCTGGCCGTAGCCTTTAAATCGTCTGACCATCTCGCTCTGGGTCTTCCCCGGAACTACAACTTAGCTAAGGTTGTCTGGAAGAGATCGCTTTGAGCGATAAGACCGCCAATTGTAATACTAACTGTATACTAGCCTATTTCTTTTGTGTAATACTTTTTTTTATTTTTTTGCAATAAAGAATATTTATCTTATCTTGTCGCAATTATGCCATGTATTGTACATTGAAAAATAGTATTTATCGTAATAAACATTTTGTAAATAGCTTTTTTAATAAAATTGATTATATTGGAAGATATTATTTTTTAAGATAGGCGACGCTAGTTGGCTCTATGAAGGCCCTTAAGAAGTAGTTCAAAACCCTACATAGTGCCGAGTGTGATCTTCTATAAAGAAGAATAACAAAAACAATGAATAATTTGCTTCGATTTCTTATTTTCTGAATTCTTAATTAGGCTGTTTTTTTCGACTCGCTAGATGTACAAGACTTTGTTTTAAACCAATGATTTTATTAAAAAACGGAGATATTTTTAACTTTATTCGTTATCCTGTACATCTAGCGGTTGATGGTGGGGCAGAATCTGGCATTGTCATTTGACTCTAACCAAACCTCCCTTCCAGGATCATGCTGAAAGACCTGGCCGCCCTCATCCTGCGTCACACGGTGCCGTCCCGCCAGCACCTCACGCCTGAGCTGGTGCTGCAGCTCCTGACCCCTGGCTGCGCGCTGTGGACCGCCAGGGAAGAGGCGCCATTCCCTGACCCGTACTGGGCCTTCTACTGGCCAGGGGGGCAGGCGGCGGCCAGGTAAGATATTGCTGTAGAACAATGTTTCTCAAAGTTTGCAATTGTGGGCGCTGGAGGCCTAGAGGGGGGTGGTAAGGTCTCCAGGAAAAAGGGGGGGGGGGGTTGAAGTGTTTTAGGGGGCGATGACTGATTTGTAATTCCATCTACTTAATATTTTAATCAAGTTTTAATAAGATTTTGGTAAAGTATAAAAATGGGGGCGCTGATAAATAATTGATTTTCAATGTTTAGTGATAGAAGAACGCACTGGGCCCGCGTGGTGGATCATGGCCCGAGCTCCCTCGATGTAAGGGAAGGTCTGTGCCCAGCAGTGGGGACATATAAATAGACTGATGATGAACTCTCTCTGTCTTTTAAAAATAATAATAATTAAGACTTCAGTCTACTCGTGACCATGATGGCTGCAATGCTGTCGAAATATCGAGACATATATAATAAATGTTTAAAAAGGTAATTCCCGTTTTATCTAATTAATATAATAATAATTAAATTTGATGAAAAATTTATGTTCAAGAACTGCTCCACTCTGAGCATTGAAAAAATACTTTTCTGAAAGCTGATAAAGTAGAGATTACCTTAAAAATGCCTAAAATTCCCCTTAACTCAAAAATAAAAGGTCATAAATCACGAGGTTTGAATTTTTTTCTCTCATTTTCGACCCCTCGTTAATAGGGCCTAATTTGTTGCAAACCACCTCTAGTATCACCCCTTTCAAGGAATGTATCGAATTTCCAATCATCCTGCATATGATTATAATGATTTTTTTTATATTAATGGACTCGACAGTTCGTCATTTGCCAATGTCATGTTACAGAAAATTCAATATATAATAGTCTTCTATCTTCCTCCAGGGGAGTCGCAGTAGCGTCTTCACCCTGGGTAGCCGCGTCTTCATGTCTTCATCCAGAGGAGTCGCCGTAGCGTCATCACTCTGGACGAAGCAGCTCGACAGTCACGTTCACTCCCGAGCTTGTAGCGGGAATTCTTGATAAAAGCTTGAAACTTCAGATCTTGCATAAATAATCCAATGTCATTCGCGAACATTTTCTGATTAATTTAACGTGATATTAAACACAAAATAGTCCCTGTATACGTTAAAAGGAAAATTATCTAATAATTTCGCAACCGTCGTTTCCCGCCATTTTCAAGAGAACCTATATGTGAAATACAATCAGTGAAAGCAAAATGATATCATAAATATTTTATTAGATTACTTTTCCGATTCCGAGAACAAAATGACTCATCCGTAATACTCCTGAAAACTCCTGCGTGACTCACATCGCTCCGTCTCTTTCTTGCGCACAGGAAGCCCTATCGCTTTCCCGTTCACTGATAACCAATGAGTGTCCCGCTCTTACGTAAGCGTGCGATGTGCTATCTCGCTCTATCGCGTAATGCGGCCGGAATTTCGATGGTCATTCATCTTTCTTTGAGCCGTATTCATAGGTCGTTCTACTTTAGGTACTTTAATGGACTCTGACAGTTCGTCATTTGCAAATGTAATGTTACAGAGTAATTCATATTACACCGTAGTCTTCCTTTAAACAGGAACGTGATAATTCAAACAATGGAAAAACTCTCTTTTTTCAATTCAATTTTCAATCTAGACATCGTAGTCGGGTCGGTCAACCTAATAACTTATTATTATTAGTAATTAATAAGCATATATAGAGATATATGCTTATTAATTACTATTATTAGCATGGATAATGCTAATTTTAAATTTAAGGAATTTAAAACAAATCTAACATAGAATTTTAATTACGCATTATCCATGCTCGGTGAATAAACTAGAACAGATTTTCGGTGGGCTCGGCGTGGCCTGTGGTGGCTCAGTTGGTAAGAGCGTGTCACGGAATGACAGGGTCGCAGGTTCAAGTCCTGCCCACGGCAAGAATTTTTTCATCATGTTCTAAATCTAACATACTTACTTTATTATTTTAATATAGGAAATACCTACACACCTTTGAACGGTATGTATTCTAGGTATACGATGGGCAGATTAGCACTGATATTCGACATACCTACATAATTTCTTTAGAAATGTGTAGAATAAATCAAATAAACCTCACAGTAAGTACATACCTATTCAAATACCCAATTAAAACGTTTTTATTCATACGCCATTAGTAAAGCCATTTAAAGGTGGACGCGCACCTAAACACTAAACACGTTCAGTCGGAGGGCCACCGTTTCCCATTTTAAAGCTCATTGCACGGTTGCTGGGCCACGGATCATAATGTTAGGTACAGTCGAAGACAGAGATAAAGGGGGCCTCAATAAAGTTGAGATTTTCTCAAAAACTCTCCTGTACACCTTTCTCTGTGTTCCACCGTACCACTTATGAAATCCATTCCTTTTTTTATTTTGAGATTTTTACAGCAATATATCGTGTTATGACTTACAACCTGTAAATGACACGGGTTAATTACCTAATACAGGCGCCAGCCTCCCACCCAAACTTTTAATTGATAACTAATGCACCCAATTTTATGTTTTAATTTCTTGTTGTGAGGAATTAATAAAAATAATTATGAAAAAAATCTGTATTGCAAGACTTTATACGACGAATTCTAACCTAAAATACATTCGTTGCTGTGCGTGTGTTGCGCAGTATGTGTCCACCTTAAAACCAAGAGCCGGTAATACCTATTAACAACAAAAACTGGCAAAACCCAGTGCTAAGTAATCGCTTAGCTAAATCGATTTTCATACTAACAGTCGCATTATCACAACGCCTAAATAAAAGGCAAATCGAATCAAACGGAACTACGGAAAACCGTAACGAATGAATCATTTACATGTCATATTCAAATTCAAATATCTTTATTTCGGACTATTTGGTCCATATGTTGTTAGTAATACAATACTTATTATCTACGGTTAGTAAATATATTTATGTAAAACAAAAAGTAGGTAGTATTAAATAGGTGGCTCCCACACTCGTGCTACCTGGCTACGTGAAGGCGTATCCAGTGCCTCTGCATGGGCCAGTGCCACCGCTCGCCGACCACGCTCAGGATGCTGTTGGTGCTACGGCGCACCCGGCATATCAGAGAGGCACATATTGTATTGTTAGTAAACAGTATTTGTCACTTACTACATATACCTACTTTAATAATTAGATACTGATTAGAAATGATATATTGTACTTCTAACCACAGCTACTGTGATATGATATGTCATGGTGGCACTTCACTTGGCTGTTCATATTTGTCATAATTGCCATGTGTGGTTGGTATTCTTGACAAAATATTTGTCTTATTTGTATGTATTTGACAAATACGATAAACATCTTTTATTTATTTAACACTTTATTGTACACAACAAGACAATTAAAAACATAAAGATATAATTTGTACAAAGGGCGCACTTATCTCTAAAGAGATTTCTTCCAGCTGACCCATTACGAAAAGAATGAGATAAAACAGAGGAGGATAGGTGCTCAAAAAGTAAACACAAATAAAACATGAGACACCACATAATATACTAAGTAGGCATGCATATAAAAGAAGAATATATAACATCCAATAGCGAATACGAATAGCCAAGTGAAGTGCCAGCATTAGGCAGTTACCATGAACTTTTATAGCAGGATTACTTCAATAATACTTTGTTATTTCGTACTATAACCTGGTACGAAACTGGCGGCCTGAATAACTTTGACAAATAGGTTTGGTCACTAAACCACACGAGAAAAGAAAAGGATTTGGTACCATGACGTCCTTAATAAGCTTACTTTAAGGTCGTCGTTGTACGGAATAACAAAGTATTATTGAAGTAATCCTGCTATAAGAGGGTCAATAAATAAATAAAATATGGGCTCACTGTCTTTTCACTCTACGGCACGGAATTACCCAAACTTCCTCTTACAACTGAACATTTTATTTTACCAATATGCAACGGACATTACCATTTTTAATTTTAAGGATACAGGTCTCTAATATTAAGTATATTTGATTTGATAAGTCTCAGAACTAAAGCCTATAATATAATAATAATAACAGCCTTTATTCAGACATACTTTTCTTAAGTTAAATACTTATTTTAAATTGCCTCGACATCCCTGTCTGTTTGCCTTTTGGCAAAGGCTTCCTCCAACTGCCTCCATTCCTCTCTGTATGATGCTTTCCTGGTCCATGTTCCGCCTGCTACAGCTTTTATCTCATCGACCCACCTTCTGAATGGCCTACCTCTGTTTATTTTTCTATCCCTTGTAAACCAATACGTAATTACTTTCGACCATTTTTCTTGTCCTCTAATTGTATGTCCTGCCCATTTCCATTTAAGCTTTCTTGTGCTGACAGTAACGTCTCTTGTTCTTGTATGTTCTCTAATAATTGCCTATAATATAATTTATATTAATTAATTATTCCTTGGGGACAGAGAGGAATAAGAAGTTTTATTTAATGGGCTCCAAAATAAAGCCCTGACTATGAATGCCGCCGTGAAAACCCAATTTTGTGTGAGTCACACAATCTTACTATATTTTGTTCATTTTCTATTCCTCCGTCGACATTTCCCAATGATTAGAATCTTAATCCAAAGTTATGAAATTAATGTATGAAAATGCGGTAATTATAATTATTTACTTTCCGCATTTTTTGTAGATTATTAACAACAAAAAATACATTTTATATCTTTGCAAAATTCCTTGAGATTACATAACTTTATGCAAAATAAAAAAAAAATTCTATAATATAAAATACTTTGCTATTCTACTATTGGGAAAATGCCAACTCTTCCACTATTATAATGTTCTTTTATTGGTTTAGTATTTAATTATGTAAAATCTACATATTTAAAATAACATTTAAAGGTTGTCTGGAAAAATCGCTTAAAGCGATAAGCCCGCCTGTCTGTACATTAGCTAATTATATGTAACTGTTGTACTTTAATTTGTGTACAAATAAAGTATATTTGATTTGATAACCTTCATAATATGTTGTGGTCTAGGTATTTTAGAATTCTAGATTTTACATGAAAAGCAAATACCTGCTACTGCTACCTAACAAGTAACTTAAATAGGTCGGTACCTCATATAGAAGTTGCAAAGCTTTCCGGTTTTTAAAATGTTTTTTTATGAAGTTTATATTTTCAATCCGCGAAGAACCGATTTTTTTGTGAAAATCTTATTACTATCAGAAAACACTTATATAAGAATAGAATAGAAAACATTTATTTGACACACACACAGAGCACAGTACATAAGAAATACATAGAATAAAAATTACAATGAAAAGAGATACGTAGTGCAGTAAGCAGATATAAGTACCCTTAACTTTGATAATCATCGACCAACAAATTATACGGCCTGTCATAATAATCAAACCCTTATCATAATCATAACACCCCGTGACGAGGTGAAGGTCGGAAGGTCGGTACCACGTCGCCAAGGACTCTAAGTAGAGTCGCCGACACATAATAACTGATACATACTTATTACTGCCTAAACTCATAGTATACTATGAGTTTGTTACTTTGGCCGTGGAAACTATGGGTCCGTGGTTCCGACACTATGAGAATGGTTAGGGAATTGTCTATTCGACTGGTCCTCGCCTCAGAGCCTTCGACTGTTAGTATTTAGCCCAGCGCCTGAGCCTCGCTATACAGCGGGGCAATGCGGCCAGTGCGCTGGGCACCCTGCCGCCTGCCGCGCGGGACGAGCCTGGACGACTGGATGTGCCTAGAATTGGGTAGATAATTATTATCGAGCAAGAAACAATCTGACTAGCTCTTGACCATTTGAAGACATGCATATTAGATATCTTCTATTTAATACTTAAGGCGCTATAGGGTTGTCAAAAGCAAGAGTGAGACCCGTTTAATTTTAGTAGCTAATGCCGTAGCCTCCGTAGAAAAACTGATTGAATTTATAATTTGGTAAATGTCTCGGAAATTAAGAACTTTTTTAACCACATTTTACGCAAATAATTTACCTATCTTATCCCGTTTTCTACATGATTTTAAATTCCAGTCAAAGAAACCATTGCAAATAATTAAAAATACTTTAAAATATAAAAACTACAAAGCAATGCTTTTGATATTTGAATTTATTGTAAATATTTTTTTACTTTTACCCGAATTGTTTAATTTACTTAAACGCTGTGCAGAATTAATGTATGTCACAAGCCTTTGCACAGGGTGGAACTAGCTGAATCTTCAACCTGCAGAGCCTGTGGTGACAAAACGGAGTCCATGAAACACCTACTGTGTGAATGTGACTCACTGGCTAGACAGCGAATGAGTCTTCTGGGGTCGGCCTATCCGGAACCAGAAGACTACAGGCTCCTTCCCATGAGCTGCATAACCTATTGAGTTACATCTTTAGGGAGGAGGAAGGAGCATAAATGATAGGAGAGCACAAAAGATCCCAATGGGTCGAAGTGCCGCCACATTGGCACCCAATCAGGATAAGATAAGATGTCACAAGGCTGACATTCCACTTAATTTGGTCGAATGAACTCAAGGCCACACTGTATTATGATAATTTCTGCACGTGTCCTCTTGGCTGTACCACAATTTATATTTTCCCAGTGCCATCTTGCCCCGGGGCGAGGCGACGGCCTTGAACGCCTTACGTCTGGGGTTAAGATACGAAGATATCCCCAAAGTCTATGCCGTCGACCCTACTGCAAGGTCGTGTCGGTCGTCGGCCGGCCCTGACCCGACCTTACTCATACTACGGAGGGCATGAGTAATCAGAATAAGGGCTCTCTCCTCTCGTGTTTAGTGACCGCATCTATTGTCAGTTATTCAGGCCGCCCGTAGGCCACTGACATGGCCTGGCGACTGCTGCCGTGCGACAGCATCACAGCAACCGGGACCGATTGTTTGACGTACGCCCCGAGGCACGGAGGGGCGCAGACATAGACCACTTACCCAATAGACTGCAATCGGTATTCTGTCAACGATCAGCGCATAGAGACGAAGCGGGGGACGTGTTAAAGAGATGCGTCCATGTCGATAATAACTCTAGGTTACACGTGTCACCAGGGCAGCCTGCATGCACAGTCGAAGACAGAGATAAGTATACAGGGGGCCTCAATAAGGTTGAGATTTTCTCAAGAACTGCTGGACCGATTTTAATAATTCTTTTACAGTACATAGTACTAAATTTTATCTATCTAACAGTGAAAGAATTATTGCAATGGGTCAAGTGGTTTTTGAGAAAATCTCATTCTTAAAAACTCTCCTATACACCTTTCTCTGTGTTCCACCGCACCAATGAGTTATCCTCGGTTTTTTCGACGGAAAACTTACGTAGGTACATTACAAATCTTAAGGCATGTGAAGTCAGCCAATCCGCAGTGGGCACGCGTGGTGGATCATGACCCCAGCTCCCTCGATGTAAGGGAAGGTCTGTGCCCGAGCAGTGGGGCAATGTAAATAGACTGATGATGATGATGACATGTGTCGCAAAGCAATGTTGCGCTCATGTGCGGCGCCCTCCTGTTACAGGTTTATGGGGTAAGTGGTCTGTGGATGAAAATGTCATTAGCGGTCACCCATCAAGGTTGATTTCTAGCTAAATCAACGGCCTTATCAATCAGAGCATGATTCTGATGAAGTACGGTGGAGCACAGAGAAAGGTGTACAGGAGAGTTTTTAAGGTTGAGATTTTCTCATAAACTACTTGACCTATTGCAAAAATTATTTCACTTTTTGATAGATAAAAGTTAAAACTATGTAACTGTAAAAGAATTATTTAATTCGGTCCAGTTGTTTTTGAGAATTTCTCAACCTTATTAAGGCCCCCTGTATACTTATCTCTGTCTTCGACTGTACCTAACCGTCGCCTAATAGTCTACACTACAGTCTGGGAATTCTCCAAACCTTAAAATAATTGGCGGCGACTTGTGACGATGTTTTATAAACTGAATACAATACCCCTCTTGTTGAACTCTAATTAAATTATCATACTGTTGTAACTAATTTAATTTGTGAATAACATTACCCCTCGTTCTTCCGTCAATTGGTAATAAAATAATGTGGGTATGTCACACAGACAGAATGATTAAAAAAACCAAAAAACTCGATTGCCAAGCCGCTTTGATTAAATTTTTATATCCTATGTCAGTCCTACAATCCAGACGAATCTAACGACACCTCATATGTTACAATCCATCCAGCCGTTTAGGCTGCAGGGCGGGACAAAGAATTAGACAGACATACTTACATACATACACTCGAAAAACTTAACCCTCCTTCTTACGCAGCCGTGTAAAAAAAATATACAGGGGGCCTCCATTAAAGTTGAGATTTTCTCAAAAACTACTGGACCGAATTTAATAATTATTTTAGTCCCCCACTTAAGCTCCGAGGTCAGGAGGTGAATTGGGAATCCTCGGTTAAGTACCTGGGGTGCCACATAGACCGGTCGCTGCGCATGGTGCCAATGGTGGAAGGGTTCGTGCTGAGGTTGACGCGTCGTTTATTCGACCGCGTCAATAACAGCACTCACCCCCACCTGCGAGGTCTCGCTCCCTTGCACCAAGAGAGAAAAAGAGCAAGAAAACCGCTATACACAATATTGCATTACAGTATCGTTATTAACCGTGCGAGAACATTTGCCACAAACCCCCTCCCTCTGAGGGGCCACATCACCGTCGGCCCGTTGGCCGACGAGACCCTGCCGGGCCAACAAGGGAGACCTTAAGGCCCACTCGCTCCACCCAAAGATGGAAGAGCAAGACCTGTCGTCGTAATTATTTTAGTGTTACATAGTATTAACTTTTATCTATCTAACAGTGAAAGAATTATTGCAATAGGTCAAGTAGTTTTTGAGATAATCTCAACCTTAAAAACTCTCCTGTACTTACACTTGTCTCTGGTTTTATGGTGGTACTTCACTTGGCTATTGGTAGTCGCTATTGGATGTTTGTCGTATTTGTCAAATACTTGACGTACATACATATAAGTCGAATATTTTGTCAAGAATACCAACCACACATGGCAATTATGACAAATACGCAAATACGAATTGCCAATTGAAGCCATATTCAAACGCTGGGTCGCTGCAATAATAATGAAACCTTAATAATCATTAAACCCTCCAATAACAAATTAAATCGAATTAATAAATATACTCCAGCAGTTATTTATTTATTTTATTAATAGTCTCGACAGTTCGTCATTTGCCAATGTCATGTTACAGAAAATTCAATACATTCAATAGTCCTCCATCTTCCTCCAGGGGAGTCGCAGTAGCGTCTTCACCCTGGGTAGCCGCGTCTTCATGTCTTCATCCAGAGGAGACGCCGTAGCGTCATCACTCTGGACGAAGCAGCTCGACAGTCACGTTCACTCCCGAGCTTGTAGCGGGAACTCTTGATAAAAGCTTGAAACTTCAGATCTTGCATAAATAATTCAATAACTTCAGCGTACTGTCATTCGCGAACATTTTCTGACCAATTCAACGTGATATTAAACACAAAATAGCCCCTGTAGACGTTAAAAGGTAAATTATCTAATAATTTCGCAACCGTCGTTTCCCGCCATTTTCAAGAGAACCCCACTCCAGCAGTTACTAAAGTTGAAGAATGAACTAAAGCAGATACTGGAGTTACTACTTGCTTCTTGGAAAAACATAAACTAGGCATACTTGTTTCCGAGAAGCGAGATTTTCCAACCCCCGAGGGTGGGCGGACATTCCAGGAAAACAGGCTTTCTGGAAAATAGAAAACTTTCAGCAGATATCGAGGTTTTTGCTGGAATTCAGACTGTCTGAGTCAGCTAATGTTTCATTATACTAAGGCAGGTGTTCCACCGCCAGCGATGAGCAAATAGAGCTATAAAACGAGTGGGCGAGCAGCGAGTGGCGAGTATAGTCCTGTAGCTCGGCTATAGGCCGGCGAGTAAGCGAGTAACCATCATTGATCTCCTATAAACAACTAGATACACAGTCTGCCTTCTAAAAATGTCCGAGCGCAAAGAAGGTCCAAACGGATGAATAGACCCTCATTTGCTTTATTTATTGGACATTATTTGGACATCACTTTTTAAACTTTCACGGTTTGTATACATATTAATTAGATAAAACGGGAATTACCGTGTTAAACATTTATTATTGAAATATCGAGACATCAATAATAAATGTTTAACACGGTAATTCCCGTTTTATCTAATTAATATTATTTGGATGTTAACAATGGACCCTTGTTTGGACGTTTTTTAAATTGTTTTAGTAAGACCTTTGTGTATCTAGTTGTTTATAAGAGATCAATGGTAACCATGGGCTATTTTTGGCGCGAGAAACGTACAATAGATAGTACATTTCGTGTAAACAAAAGAGATGTCACAAGTCACACAATGACCTTAGAAACGATAATTTTTACCATTAGGTCGAATTCCAGTGAAAGAAATCATTGCAATAAGGAGGCGCCCGTGTCTGTCCGCATATGAGCGCAACATTGCTTCGCGACACGACTAGAGATGGTATCGACATGGACGCATCTCACCATGAGCCAACTAGCGCCGCCAATCTTGAAAAAATAATATCTTCCAATTTAATCAATTTTATTAAAAAAGATATTTACAAAATGTTTATTAGGATAAATACTATTTTTCAATATACAATACGTGGCATAATTGCGACAAGCTAAGTTGTAGTTCACAAATGTGCCAAAAACGCCCGTTTTTCGCAATTATGCGAACTACAACTTACCGACATTGAATCACGTTATAAATAAGTATTTAAAAAATAGTTTTTATCGTAAATAGTTTTTTTTAATCAAAATTGATTACTTATATTGGAAGATATTATTTTTTTAAGAATGGCGGCGCTAGTTGGCTTATGGAAGGCCCTTAATACGGCACCCCTGGCCCCCGCTTCGTCTCTGTGCACCCATTGTTGACAGAATTTTTCACTTGCAAAGTATCGATTTTATGTCTATGGGGTAAGTAGTCTGTGGGTGGCAACCTTAAGTCTTGTTCCCTCAAAACTCGAACGAAACAAGTAACATTCGGGTTCTCTTGAAAATGTCGGGAAACGACGGTTGCGAAATTATTTGATAATTTTCCTTTTAACGTCTACAGGGACTATTTTGTGTTTAATATCACGTTAAATTAATCAGAAAATGTTCGCGAATGACAGTACGGTGAAGTTATTGAATTATTTACGCAAGATCTGAAGTTTCAAGCTTTTATCAAGAGTTCCCGCTCCGAGCTCGGGAGTGAACGTGACTGTCGAGCTGCTTCGTCCAGAGTGATGACGCTACGGCTCCTCTGGATGAAGACATGAAGACGCGGCTACCCAGGGTGAAGACGCTACTGCGACTCCCCTGGAGGAAGATAGAAGACTATTGAATATATTGAATTTTCTGTAACATGACATTGGCAAATGACGAAGTCTGTCGAGTCCACTAATAAAATAAATAAATAAATAAAAGTACATTCCGCTGTTATTGTTTGTTCGGCGCACGTTTTACTCCCTCACCGAGTCACCCCTTGTAGAGCTTCCCTTAGACATAAACGTGCGTCATTGTAACGCGCGATGTCTCAGACTAGGTAGGTAGGTGGTCACGTTTTGAATCAAAAGTTTTTTTCATTTGACGAAGTCCAACGAAACGGCGAAGGAAAATATGGTGACGAAACTTGCACAACACGTTCATGGACAGTGGCGGCATAGGCCGTACTTTGAGTATTCGGAAAATGACAGTACGGCGTATGACGTAGTATTTTGATGCATTTAAAAAGACACAACGGCATCTCCCGCGGCGTTCGTAGGCGGTTTTCTTTGTGGAGCGGTCCCACTGTCATTCTGTGAAGAAAATAGGTATGTGTACTGTCAAAATAAAGGTTGTAGGTACATTTTTGTCGGTCTTGACACGCACATACTTAGAATCCCCCACGGTTATGACAGTAGTTGAGGATTTTCACTGTCATTTCGTAATTTCTACTGTCTGTGTTAACTGTGTTAAGATAATTGGTGTTATTCATAAACTTAGTTAAACCTCGCTTCCCTTAAATCGTGTTGCTATCCCTTTCACACTTCGTTAAAAAAGTGTTAAGAAACGGACTGTGGGGTGACCGCGACTTCAATCGTTATGGTTATCGTTTTCATTTTGACACTTGAACGTTACACATTGCTGCGTTTCGTTGTCGTTTGTTAAAACTTGCAAAATCATAGCAGCAATGTATAGCGTCCATGTGTCAAATTGAAAGCGATTACGATTGGAAGTCGCGGTCACCCCACAGGTTTTTTTTTGTCCCCAGGTAAAACATGTTTCCATGTACGGTCGAAGACAAAGAAAGGTGTACAGTAGAGTTTTTAAGGTTGAGATTATCTCAAAAACTACTTGACCTATTGCAATAATTCTTTCACTGTTAGATAGATAAAAGATGAAAACTATGTAACTGTACAAAAATAATAAATTCGGTCCAGTAGTTTTCGAGAAAATCTCAACCTTATTGATGCCCCCTGTATACTTTTCTCTGTCTTCGTGTGTACCACCACATCCGGGGAGCATGTAGATTATGTCGGGCTCGCCACCCTGAAGGGGCGGAATACCGACAAACGTCATGGGGTCTTCGACCTCGTGCCATTGTTGCCGAGCCACGGGAACTGCTATATCCGCGACTGAAACGGTGGTACCTAACTTTAAATCATATTTATGAATAACACCTTGATGATTAGTGATAAAATGAATATCACAGTCATTAGAAAAGGTGACACATGTATAAAATCACGTATTAATAATTAAAACTCGATTTAACATTGATTGCTTAACGATTAAGTCGGTTAACGGGAATGGATTAAAAATTAAAAGTCACGACAAGTAACTGGAAGTTTGGAAGCCTAGATAGTTTTGTGACCTCAATTTCGGTCGAACGTTACTTCAATACTTCATTAATTCAACCTTATGAGCTCTAGGGAACACTTGGTTATGTCATACATAATGTAATAATTTACAATAATATAAGGTGCAGAATACAAACTAGGTTACGGCTGGATGCACGAACAGAGAAACAGGGCAAAGAACCGGCCCACGGGATATAACAAAATGATCTAATTGCGGCTGTAAAGAGGCCTTGTCAATGTGTTACGACGAATACTCTCTACACCACAGCCCACTTCCCCCTAGACTGTACCAGGAGGCCCGTGTCTGCCTGCACATGAGAGCAACATTGCCTAGCGACACGTGCCACATAGAGATACTATCTACATGGACGCATCTATATTACATATATAAATATATATGTAACTTTATATATTAACAACATATACTTACATATTTATATATATATAGACATACATTGCTCGCTCACACGCCATCCATGTGTACCATTGTGATCTATGTTTTAATTTTGATGTTAGCGGAATTGTATTAGGCATGGAGAGGGGGCGCTGATGTCCGTAAGACAGGCTTGCCTAGTGCGGATTTTAGCGCACACTCAATTATGTAACCTATATTTTTTATGCACAATAAAAATATTTGATTTGATTTGATTTGATCTATATATTCGTATTCCTCCATGGGAATCATGTAGAGCTCACTTTGGCGCTATGGGCATTCTAACGGTTCCAAGTTTGTATATTATGGTGCTGCTGAGTGATGTTATAAAACATAGACATTTGTTTGAGTCTAATGCAGACATGGAACTGCGGATGTCTACAAGGAGGAAAGATCTGAAGAGTGTCATACAACCAACACTGACAGTTGTGAGGCACTGTGCACGACACCAGGCAGTGGCACTGTTCAACAGGTTACCGATTGAGCTAAAGATTGTAACAAATGCAAATACATTTAGGAACAAATTAAAAAAGTATCTTTTGAAAAAGTGCTGCCAGTGGTGTAACTACATTGTCGGGGGCCCGTGGCAAATTAATTGGATGGGGCCCTTCCTCAATTTAAAAAAAAAATGATGCAGTTTATTTTTGATTAATAACTCACTATGATAGGTAGTACGGTACGATAGGTACAAATCATTAGGATCTACATTCTAGGATAATGCTAATTACCATCGCTATTACACTGTGTGTAGGTATTTTTGATTGAATTTAAATAACAATGTACATTTTTGATACGTTATTCTAACTAAATTTTGATATAATACAACTTTGGGTTCCTTCTTCTGTTCGTGGCCCTCTGGGGGCCCTTTCGGGCCCGGGGCCCCTGGCATTTTGCCCGTCATGCCACCCTATTGTTACGCCACTGAGTGCTGCTACAGTATAGATGATTTTTGATTAATTGTTGACATTAATATTATTAGTAGGTACCCGTTACCTGCCATTCAGTTGACATTGTTTAGAATAATTAATTTCGAAATTGTTATGACATTGAATTTTTATTAATTGTATTTAATTAGGTAGATAATTATATTGTACAATAGTGTTGTTAGTTGCGTTAGATTATATTGTTTTAGATTACGATGAATTTCGAACACAATGAACATTGTTAACGAATAAATATGAAATCTCTTTAATACGGCACCCCTGTCCATCGCTCATCGTTGACATAATTTTTCGCGTTCTAATTTGTACCGATTTCATGTCTATTGGGTCTGTGATATTACTTTTATTTCGCGTTTATGGCTAAATACAAGCCAAGGAATTTACAAAAAATATCTTCAGTCAGTTTCTAGTTATTAACAAGAGTCCTGCTACGAGCTCGGGAGTGAGCGTGACTGTCGGAGCTGCTTCGTCCACAGTGACGACGCTACGGCGTCTCCTCTGGAGAAAGAGAACACTATGATATTTTGAATATTCTGTAACATGGGCGGAGTCCCTGCCCATTTTCAAACGACAGGTAAAGGAACATTTTCTGACACTTTGATACCTATACTTACTCTTCTTTTTCCTCACCTCACATTGGTTGTTGTCGATATCCTGTGTTATGTGTGTTTATATAAGTACTACTGTTATTTATATGTATGTGTATGTATATATATATATTTATTATTAATATATATTTACATTTATATATTATATTTATTAATAGTATTTAATAAAGTATTATATTCTTACAAGTATATATTATATTGGTATATAATAGATATAATTTACATGTTTAAGTATCGTAAATTGTGTTACCTATATAACGTAGATATTACTATTTATTATATTTACATACTATGCACTTCTACCTCTTTCTGATATATTTTTATAATATCCTCTGCAGTTGGTTGTCTGGAAGAAATCGCTTTTAGCGATAAGACCGCCAAAATTGTACCTACATGCTTCTCAATTATGTAATTAATACTGTATTATGGTGCAATAAAGTGTATTTATCTTATCTTATGACATTGGCAAATGACGAACTGTCGAGTCCATTAATAAAACCAAATTAAAGGCTAGCGCTCTACATGTGAAAACTTCAACACAGTAGAGCATTGTATTCACGAATTTCGCGGAAATGTCGATAACTGCTCTAATTCTGTCGATAAGAGCTCTAATTGTATCGACAGCAGGCGATAAGTGGTCGCTATAATAGGGTAACGAAGTCAGTTTCCTCGAATACTGGGTTTTGCCTTCGAGAATGGAGATTTTTGACGGGAAGTATCAGAATTAGTACAGACAACAGCAGATCAATGGTAACACCTGCAGTACGATTTCAACTCTTACGACGCAGGTAATAAGAACGGTCCAAAGTGTTACACTTGATCTGCTGTTAGCTGTACCTATATCTATATTGTAAGTAAAATAAAATGTGTGTGTTTTTGCACGAATTTTTTTTCAGAATTTACATTTACAGAAGTTCCCAAGAAGCCTTTATGTTTAACCGACAGCTCAAAAGAGGAGCGTAACGTTTTTTAAGGATTTCTTACCGCACGCACCCAAGTTGTTTTCGCATTCGCAAAGTTGAAAATAAAAATGTGAACGAAGTTTTTCCGCCCAAAAATAACATTTTACATGGGGGTTGGTTGGCGATAAATAACACTGCATCTTTCATTAATTTATTCTCATTTAGCATTATCGTCATATTTTGACAAAATCTTTAATTCGAAATTTATGCCCCTTCAGCGCCACCTATCTCTCACCAAATTACTAAAATGAGCTTAGCCGTAGCATCTTACATAACTTTATCGAAATACAAAGGCTTTCTGATAGATGGCGGTGTCAAACATATTTCATTTTTAAAAAAGTACTACGAAGAAGTGTATTATAAACTAATTCAGTTGTGATTGATATCGTAAAACAAATTTTTATTTTATTCGTTACAGGTACATTCTGGACAACGGAGAAATAGTCAGAAATAGGCGTGTTCTTGACATCGGTTGCGGATGTGGAGCGGGTGCCATTGCTGCTGCTAAAATGAAAGCAAAACATGTTTTAGCCAACGATATCGACTCTTGTAAGTATTTATTTAGATGATTCAATAATTGAAACACCTTATAATTATTAACATGATTTAATTACTCTAAGCTACTATCAAAGAAAATTCAGAAAAATCTCAAACTGTACAATGTTGCCAATGTTTTATTTTGAGACATATCGCGCCATCTGCTGTCGAATAGCGAAACTTTCTTTGTTACTTGGCACGTAGTTACTGCAAGAATTTTTCAAATAGCTTTCGAATTTTATAATAGATGACGCTACTTGTAATGTAGGTCGACTTTCTGAATGTAGTTTCAAAATAGTTTTCCACGGTTTCCGTAATTTTACACCAATTATTTTTACAAAAATAAAACAAAAATTGCAATAGAAAAATAGTAAAACAAAAAATGGAAAAAAGATCCAAAATTTGGAGATGCCGGGGATCGAACCCGGGGCCTTTCACATGCAAAGCGAACGCTCTACCACTGAGCTACATCCCCTGTTGGAACATTTGTTGAAATTATCAATTCCTTTCAGATGCAATAACTGCTACGCAAATAAACGCAAAGCTGAATGAAGTTAGCGTCGAATGCAGTTCGGAAGATTTGATTGGAGCGAAGTTGGAGCAGTTTGACTTTGATACGATTTTGGTGGGAGATATGTTTTATGATGAGGAGTTTTCAAAGTTTTTGTTTGAATGGTTGAGGAGTTTAGCTGTTGAGGGAAAAACTGTAAGTATAATTCGTGTGTTTAAGTAGATATTTCATACCTAGTATTATTTTTGTACTGTATTGTTTAAATTACACAAACAAACCATAATAAATTATTCAGCTGACATTGAAATTTTTTTCATGGTGGTGTTTTTTTTACGATGATATCGCACTTCGGTGCAACGCCACCTATTATCAACTTAAAAAGCTTGTTTTTTATTATTTTGAAAGCCCCTTTCAATGTCTGCTGTATAATTTATTTATATTGGCTTGTTGGGGTAATTTAAACAATACAATGAAATGATCATAATGTATTATATTAAACTTAAATAATTAAATGTATGTGACGATTAGGCATAATCTGTAATGTTTCATGCATTATGAATTAATAAATGAATTTGAATTTTGAATTTGAATACAAATTAATACCAGGTATGAAATACGAAAAGCCCAAGTTACGAGCAATAACAATGCATTCAATGTTGACATCAGACCAGTCAGTGCCATCTACCGGGGCGAGCGGGACTTTCTTTCTTTTTTAAATGTAACCTTGAAACCCCCTCATTGGACAGACACGGAGTATCTTAATCACAGCTATGTTTCAGGTCCTAATAGGCGACCCCGGTCGGCACGGCCTGACCGCCTCCCGTCGGAAACACATCACCATGTTGGCACAGTATGCATTGCCTGCTGAGACCCGCGCCGAGAACCACGGCTACACACAGACGCAGCTATGGATGATAAATAAGAGTTGATGGTCTTTGTACGAACAATAGCACACTTGCAGTAGGATTTTAATTTAACTATTATAAATAAACGGATATCATCATCATCAGTCTATTTATATTGCCCCACTGCTGGGGCACAGACCTTCCCTTACATCGAGGGAGCTCGGGCCATAATCCACGGGGCCCAGTGCGGGTTGGCGGATTTCACATGCCTTAGAGTTTTTTTTTTCTTCTACGACATGCAGGTTTCATCACGATGTTTTCCTTCACCGTTTTGAGAGCGCTCGGTAAATGTACGTAAGTTTTTCCGTCGAAAACACCGAGGATAACTCATTGGTACATGGCTGCCCTAGCTGGGAATCGAACCTGGGACCTCCATATTGCAAGTCCATTGACCCAACCACTGAGCCACCGAGCTCTCTCACTTATATTGAACCGGATATCACTCACTTATATTGTTGAAGTCGGCAATTAGACCGACAGTTTCGACCGTATTGTGGTGAAACCTGTGGGTGAAACGAAGAAAGTAAGAAACGTCACTGGCGACGCGGGCGTGGCGCGCTCACCTTGAAAAAGACCGTCGAAATTGTCGGTCTAATTGCCGACTTCAACAATATAAGTGAGTGATATCCGTTTATATATAATAATTTGTAGTAAAGGATTTTAACTCTTACGGCGCTGATAATAAGAATGGTCCAAAGTTTGATAATTGACGTGCTTTCATGTTTGCGAAGACTAGAGATAGCTCAGAGGTAGTAAGGGAGTAACAGTTACATAGTTTTACCTTTTATCTAACAGTGAAAGAATTATTCCCGAGCCCGTAGTGGTACTCTTGATAATAGCTCAAAACTTCAGTCAGATCTTGCATGAATCATCCAATAATTTCACCATACTGTCATTCGCGAACATTTTCTGATTAATTTAACGTGATATTAAACACAAAACAATCACAAACAACATTAAACTGAAAATTATCAAATAATTTCGCAACCGTCGTTTCCCGACATTTTCAAAAGCTCCTATAGAGTATAATAATTGTACGTAATTTTACTAATAAAAACACAGAATAACTATGTGTACAGAGGCAAATAATAAGACGTAATTATGACATAAATTGTATATTATTTTTATCATTATGCTAAAATACAATAAAAAATACAAATTACAAAATTATCAATATTATATCAAAGGCACTTTTTCTATTGTCAATTTTATTAAGTAATTCGTTGTTTGATCATCCCTAAACTATGTAATATTATATTTAAGTACTTATATTAATTGTGATTTTCTAAGTTTTGGACGGATATGTAGGTATTTAAAATTAAATACAATAAAACTAAAGGCTATTTACATTACTTATTAAATCATATGTCTTACAATTAAAATTAAATTAAAGTCAGGTAATCTTAATGTAATGGTTATTTTACTGTGAGAAAGAGAAAAGTATAAGTAAAAATATAAATAATTTAAACATCAAAAATAACTTCAAAATAGTTATACAAAACAACAAATAAGTGTGATGGTCATGAAAATAGAGTTTTTGTGATGTGATATGTGATTTTTCGTGAATTATTAGGCATGTAACCCACCAATCTGCACTGGCCCGCGTGGTGGATCACTCCCCGTCGATCCTGACCAAATAGTGGGGACAAAAAGTAGGCTGATGATTATTGTCACGTGATTTTTTTTTCACATTTGCAATGTTGTAGCCAAAGCCAGCGATTTCACAAATCTCTAAAGATGCAACGAAATTGACGTGAAAACCCGGCAATTCCGGCTGATTGGCATGGTGTGACAATTGAGGATGATAAATCGCTAATTTTGGCTGCGGATTTAGCTACTACTACGATTGAGATGCATAGACTACCAAACTTTGGGGATATAGACAGCATCGCCATCCGTCCCCACCTTTCTGCCCTCAGTCCCCTCACAGCTGATAGTTATGCATGGTATTGGCGTATATGCCGTGTTTGGGAGTAGTGTGAGTACATCTGAGCGTGTGGGTGTTTAGGGGGCTTCATAAAAGTATCTAGAATCTCAATAAAAATTCTAATGATCGGCATTGTGTGACAATGAGGGGTTTTCAAGGTAACATTTAAAAGAGGAAGAAAGTACCGCTAGCCCTGGTAGATGGCACTGACTCGTCTTATGTCAACATTAAATGCGTTGTTATTGCTTGTAACTTGGGCTTTTCGTATTTCATACCTAGTATTAATTTGTACCGTATTGATTAAATTACACAAGCCAATAAAAATATGTTATTCAGCTGACATTGATTTTTTTTCATGGTGCTGTGTTGTTTTTTTCGATGATATAGCACTTCGGTGCGACGCCATCTATTATCAACTTAAAAAGCTTGTTTTATTTAGAACTGTCACCTTGAAAACCCCTCATTGAGGAGTTAAATCGCTGTTTTTGGTTGTAATTTTAGTTATTGCTAGGACTAAGATTCATAGACTATCCCAACTTTGGGGATATACACGCTTTAAAGACAGTAGCGTCATTGGTCCCCACCTGTCTGCCCTCAGCCCTTCAAAGCTGATAGTTATGCATGGTGTTGGCGTATATGCCATGTTTGGGTCTCTGCGCCGTGCGCCCCGAGTAGTGTGAGTACGTGTCCATGTCCATCTGGGCATGTGCGTGGGGGTGTGCGTGGGGATGCATGATGAGCACGGGCTGCAGGGCGAGGGACTTGCGGGAGCCGGAGACAGAGGTCGCGTCGGTCACGTAGGCGTTGTTCACTTCGCCTGGAATAGAGAAGAGAATTTATTTATTTTTTGCAATAAGATTTATATAAAAATAAAAGGGAGAAAACAGATTTATTTCTCACTAAGTACATACTATATACTACATAATATTGTGCAAAATGATACTTAATATGTATTACTCAATGTGTTATGTAGTTATCTAAGTATTAAATAGAAACTATTATTATTTTAAAAAGTTCCGGTCTTTTCCAAAAGTCAGGTAAAAGGTTAAATCCTGCGCAAAAACATGAAAGAGTTGGGATTTTTTTATTGAGTCCTTATAATAATATCCACGTTGCCAAATGACGATATCGCCAGCATTTATTAAATACTAAGTACTAACTAAAATAGACATGAAAATATCCTAATAGCAAAACGTAAAAAGTCGCGGTCGATCCTTTCTCGTTTTTTCCAATTACAATAAATTTTGACAGTTCTAAAATAGTAACAAACTTTTTAAAACTTTAGTGTAAGAAAGGGAAGCAGCATTTTCAGACCTGTTAGATTTAGGTTAGTTTTAAAATTCGCCAGAATTACTACCAATTACCAAACACCTTTTAAAACCCACATAACACGACAACCGCCGTCAACCAGTAAGTGTGTCGCGCGGCCGTTAGCATATTCATGAAGCGGCCGTCTCTGCCACTCGTAGCCACTTTCTGTCTAGGCTGTGTAATCAAGGACACTACCGCATGGAGCTCAATTCAATTCATTACTTCGGTTCACTGCTGAGCGTGCGACCATCAACCCGAATCTCAGCTTTCTGCATTCAGTATTTCAGTCCCTACCGAACTTGCATCCGTCCATCTGGTTGGGGTCCTCCACCGTCGGATCATCATCCGGCGAGCTCATGCCCGGGTAGAGAGGGTATACCTCAAGGCCCGAACTTCTCCCCCGAGGTTAGGGGTGAAAAGACCCGGTCGTCGTCGCCATCTGGTCGGGGGGCGTGCCACGCTACGTTTATCCATTCATGACATTCATTCGAGATCTCTTCTCCCCCGTCGGTTATCGGTTATACGGCAGTGACCAGCCTATTACCACTTCAGTTAGTCCTATGAGCAATGTCAACTAGTTACTTTTGATCTATTGAGCACAAGATGACTAGGCGTAACCGGGAAGGAAAAATTTCGTAGGGTTCCATGAAGAGAGTCTATAGTACATTTTGTATGAGGGCAGGTCTCCGTCCTTGTTGCCACTTTCACTCTCATACTTCAGACAGAGACATCTGTTTTTATACGTCTGACTTCTATTGAAAATTCAAACAATGGGAAACCAAAAAGAGAGGCAGAGACTTTTAGGAGAACGGTCAGTTTGGGAAGCGGGCGTTTTGGGATGTATTCATTTTGATACCTGTCATTTTGGGATAATGGTCATTTTGAACCAGCCCATATTATGTAACTGATAGTGACAGCAAGCCCATTTCAATTTCTATCATCCATTGCTCGGTTGCTGTGACCAGAATTTTTATGTTACTATTGAAAGCCAGCGATGGAGTATAGAAATGGGAATGGGCTTGCTGTCACTGTCACTTACACAATTAGACACCTGAAGGGAAAAATTGTCATGCAAGACCAGCTACATGTATATGGCTAGATAACTCTATCGGCGCCTCCTTATTTCACGAGTTCACAATCATTCTCCGCCCCAGTGCCCAGTGTTTTCTATATTTATCCCCACGTGCCGAATATGTCAGTCACAACAACATTCGCTTTTGGTGTCCGTCGGCCGTGACGTAGCACGACACGTCACGCGGTATGGCTCACTGTCACACGGGAATCAGACTGGAACAAGCCTCATGCATGCTCACCAGAGCTTATGTAATTTAATTATTTAACACTAAATAATGATATGTGATGATTAAGATAATGAAAGAAAGCCCAAACACAAACAAGTTACATGGAATACAAAACATTTAAAACTATTTAAGGTTCCGATGATGTGCAACACGTTAAGCCATGGTGACAAAAAGTAACAGCACCCTGTTACTTCTTGTCACGTTACGAGGTTATCCTTAAACGATAGGGTCTAGCTAGACAGCATGATTATCAGGAGATTCTACCAAGAAAACATAACCTAAGAGTTACCAAAAACATCGATGATGGCTGGTGGATATTCCAGCATGATGCGGTCTAAGCAGCTAAGATGACTAGCCTGTCCCAGGATAACACAAAATGAAAAAGCTATGTGACCGCTAGCGGAGAGACAGCATTGATGACTAAAAGTACCAGAATAACATGAGTTGAAGGAGGTCACTTTTATAAAGCGACGGCCAAGAGAGTTACCTAAAGCGACAGTGACCGCTAGCGTAATATAATATCCAAGCATGATGCGGTCTGGATGCAGCATTGGCGACTAAGAGTACCAAGCAAACATGAGTTGAAGGAGGTTATCTTTATAAAGGGACGGTGGTGGATACCTCAGCATCACGTCATCTAAACAGCTTAGGTATCCACAAGTACCAGGACAACATGAGTTGAAGGAAGTTACCTTTATAAAGCGACGGTGGCGGGTACCCGCTGTCTGGCTGCAGCCGCACGTGTCGCGTGGCGAGGATGAAGGCCAGCGCTGCCAGGACAATGCCGTCCAGACAGCCTATGACCGCCAGGAGGTACGCCCAGCGGATGTGGCAGCGACCTGGAAACCGAACAATGGTCGAATTGAATGGAGCATTCATGTGAAGTGTTAATTTTGTCTACGTATGTATTCATGGCATTAATTACCACTATCGATACGTTCTAATAAAGCAACCACGTCTCCCATATTCGGGTAAGTGGATAGTCGCAAGTTGATCTGCCTTCTATGCAAGGTGTTTTGGATTCATTAAAATTTTAATTGAAAAACCATAAATGGGGCTATGGGGACTATAGTTTAGGCCAGGAGTGAGGATTTGATGTCTTAGTCGCTGATTGTGCAGGAGTACCTATATGGTATGGTTTAGTGAATGCACCTAGTGTGCTAGTTGTATCGTCCGCCCGTAGACCTCTACCATGGCATGTCGACTGCTGCCGATCGATAGCGACCGGGACCAACTGCTTGACATGCTCAGCGGGGCTAGCACGAGTCACGCTAGCGATCGACGCAACGCCGCGGAGCTGTCAAACTAATGTCAAACGCCTTGTAATTGTGTTGGCACTTTGACAGCTCCGCTACTATTTGTCAAAGTTATTCAGGCCACCCGTAGGCCTTTGACGTGGCCTAACGACGGCTGTCAAGCGACAACAACCGGGACCAACTGCTTAACGTGCTTTCCGAGGCACGAAAGTGTCACTAGCGGTCACCCATCCAGATCCTGCGTCGCCCAACGTTGCTTAACTTGTACGATCGTTTTCAACGTGTACTCGCATCTGGACTACGAGCCCCTTATAGTAAAGCAACTCACCTATATTGTACTGGTCCGCCGTGGGCCCGCACGTCTCCTGCACCGCCGTCTCGCCCCACCCCGCCGGGTACACCGCCACTCCAGATACCAGACATGCAGCTGGAACGACAGAATGTCACATGTTACTCAAATAAATGTGGAGGCACACTCGTTATACGCATTTGTAATTACTTTATTGAGGTTAAATTAATATTAAATGGAGAAAAAGGGACCTGCCTCGCCATTCCGTAGCAGCTCGTTTCTAACAGAGCTACCGTGACTCTGATTTGGATAGGCGAAATCTTTTTATATTTTCGTCTTAGGAAGCGACATCTATCGGGTAATATTGCAATTACCTACCCAATTAGTATCTAATATTGTATAAAAATCACGTTATGTTATTAAATGGAGAATAATTCTCATAACGACCGTTTGTAGAGGTTATGATTATTTTGTAAGTTTATAAAATTGCAAATGATTATATAATATTGTAAGTGTACATAAACTTCTTTAAAATTGGTTACATTTACATATAATTACCTATAATATGATAAAATAAATCAATAAATTGCATTTAAATATCCTTCACATAAAGTCCCAGTCATAACCAGCACATTATTATAAAAGTTATTCATAAGCACATTTCCAATCCATTTACCAACCAACCACAATTTGCCGCTACGCTTACGAAAGCCGCGGTTTCTGCAAAAATCGCGAAATAATTATTTCGAATGTCTCTGTCATCGAAAGTTAATCTATGCGCGTTGGTTGCGTCACGCCCCGGCGATCGGAAGAAAGCCTCCATAATCGGAATCTCTCCTCGTTTGTGCACTAATGAAGGGAAACTGGGGCCTCCTACTACGGAACTTAAGGTGCAACACTAGCGCTTCTGCATTCGAAACTAAATCGGCACAAACTCACCAAGAACTATCGTTGTTTTTGTTTTGAGTATAGGTATACGTGTGTAATAATAACAATTAATGCGCCCGTTTTATAAACCTTAAAAACAAAATATAATAACACTAAACAAACTAATAATTATATCTAAACTAAAACCAAACCTATCTAAAAAGCAAACTTACTATATTATATAAAAAATTAAATATTATTATTACCTATCGTTGTTAACTTTCAAGGCGCTAGTGGTTGTCAAAAGCAAGTGAGACAGAAGATGACTCGCAGCGGCGGAGTGAAGAACACGGCACAATGACTCGCAATATTCGTATTTTTATAAATTTTGGATGAATTTTGGCAGGGTAATAAAAATACGCCAACAAAAATCTGATTTTTTAAATACCGGATCTCGTATTTATAATATCCTAAATAACTTTTTCAGTTAGACATAATTTTCGTTTTAAAAGACATGGAAATGACAAAACAATAAACAAACTTCGCTCGATAGAAAAAATCGCAAACATACCCCAAGTTGCGATTTTTTTAAAGTTTTTAAATCATTCCAGTACTATCGAAGTAGTGATGAATTTAAGGTTGAAATTTACTGATATGTGCTGATATTCAAATCACAGCAATATAACTTCACAAAGCTTGTTCTGCGTGAGTTTAAGCCGATTTTACTTTTGTCTGCAGAACCCTCCTAGAGTTTCACCTTAAGCAATTAATTTGTGATTCATAACTAGCTATTTGGTGACAACATTAAAACTGTTATTTAACGCTTAATTTAGCTATCGGCTCAGCGGGTGGCCAGCGTTTATAAGCAAGAAAAGATAATTAATTTTTCTCAACAGAAATAACTTGACTTTTTACTACGGATTTGCATAGTCAGGTGACGCCATCTGGCGGGGGTTAATAAACGGCGGTGCAGGATGAAACCTATGTATATCGACATAGGGTACTTATTTGAACAAAAACTATCCATGTCTTAAAGTGTCTTTCCGAGATATAAGGATCGAAAGATGGTCAAACATTTTTTTTGAAGTCTTTTTACTTCAGTATAGGATGGTATAGGTACTGACAACAGCATTAAATTGTGGAGAGGGTTATGAATATTTCAAAAATGATAATAAATTGTTAACTTGTGCAATAATCTCCAAAAAATAATTTTAAAATGTCCAAAAAAAAATACTGTATATTTAGTTCTCCGACCTTAATATACTTCATTTCTCGTACAAAATGTTGGGAACCCTGACGCTGCCGGTGGACGTCATGTGACGGCACGGCGTCACACCGTGGCGTTGTGCGTCTGCCCTTTGACTAATTACAGTCCCTATAACTTTTCCACCTCTTCAAACAAGTTGTTCAAACAATACAAAGAGCATTAACCGAATGTCAGACAAAATACCAGTCACATGGGAAATGTATGTCATTGTTCTGAAGCAGTTGTTATGCATTGCCATTGTTCGGTTCAAGTCAAGGATGGAATTAACGAGACTCAATGGACCCAGATAGAAGGGAAATGCGGTTACGACTATGATAGAATAGATACTAGGATTGATCCGTTGATGATAGAGAAGAGGCATTTAAGTATTTAAAATATGTACAATAACCTTTTTTTTTACCCAGGTAAAACATGCAAATCATGTGTCACCACGCCCGGGGGAGCGTGTTGGTTATGTCGGGCTCACCGCCCTGAAGGGGCAGCATACCGACTAAACGTCCTGGGGTGTTCCACCTCGTGCCATTCTTGCCGAGCCACGGGAACCTGTGATACATCCGCGACCCGACTGGCGCCCCGAGCACTCCCCATTGTGGGCTGTACTAGCCCACAATGTATAATCCATTCATCATATACAGTAACCTGACAATAATAGAAACTTATAAAGTAATACACATAAAAACTAATTAAATAATTATTAATTAATGAGCCAACTAGCGCCGCCAATCTTTGAAAAATAATATCTTCCAATATAATCAATTTTATTAAAATTTTATTTACAAAATGTTTATTAGGATGAATACTATTTTTCAATATACAATACCTACATGGCATAATTGCGACAAGCTAAGTTGTAGTTCACAAATGTGCCAAAAACGGCCGTTTTTCGCAATTATGCGAACTACAACTTACCGAAATTGAATCTCGTTATAAATAAGCATTTAAAAAATAGTATTTATCGTAATAAACATTTTGTACATAGCTTTTTTAATATTTTTTTTTAAGAATAGCAGCGCTAGTTGGTTCGTGTCAGGCCCTTAAATACAATATAAACTATAATAATAATAAAACACCATCCCATAGACATACCAGCTCCATCTTTACAGTCAATCCCTCTCACTCTTCGTCTTGTACCGCATAATGATGATTTAATGATAACTTCCGTTGATGATTCGTTTTGCTAATAATTAGGCAGGTAAGTACTTACCTACCCATAATGTAAAATAGTGGTAGATATCTAATAGCCATCGAATAGAAATAGCTATAAGTATTTAAGTAATATTTAATTAATGAGAATTTAAATGACATCTTCTAAAAATAAAGAATTTCTAATTGGGCAAATTAATTGCTTATAAATCTACGTAATTATGCAGATAGGCGAATCCGGGCGAATCATGCATAAATATTTCCTAGAATCTCCTCCGCCCCGCCATTTTCTTTTCTAACAGTTTTTCTTTTCAGGCAAATGATCTACGCCCGCTTACAGCCGCCGTTCCAAGGAGATTTTACCCGCCAATACTGGCAACTGCTTTTAGTTTTATAAAACAAACTCCCACTCGCTACGGCCGGTTGCCGAGCGTAACCGGCAGCCTAATGGCACAATCTGCTCGTAATTATAATCATTTTGCAACACTCTCTCGGACAATTAACTTTATACAATTTACAACCTACATTTGAACATAAAAATGTACTTACTTAGAAAAAATAATTTGGTTTCTGCAATATAAGACTTATCTAGACCACGTGGCCGGAGACCAGCTCTTGGACTGATACGGTTGGCAGAATCCTCGGCGTGCCCTTTGAAGAGGCTATGAGAAGAGCACAAGACCGTGTCTCCTGGCGCCATCCAGCCCATGCATGCCAATACGGCACCTGCTGTTGAGGGTCACGATCCTCAGCACTGAGGCAACGATAATGGAGGATATTCACCCAGCCCCTTTACCATGAACTCTTATAGCAGTATTACTTCAATAATACTTTGTTATTTCGTACCATGACGTCCTTAAAGTAAGCTTAGTAAAGTCGTCATGATACGAAATAATAAATAATTGAAGTAATCCTGCTATAACAGTTCATGGTAAGGGGGCAGTACTTGGGTGAGTTTACTACTTCTGAAATGTGAGGTGGTTAACTCAGCCCGCTCCGAAGGTTACTTTTTATATCACCTAGCTAGACCTAGTGAAAACGGTAGTTTACGAGAGAAATCTGCGAGCAATAAACGTAATAAGTTACACTTAGTAATAAACTGCAGTTAGCAACAGCTTTCTATGATCATTACATTTGTTGGTAAGAGTAGTTGGGCGGCAGACAGATGGTCAATTCTAACAGTTTTGATAAACTTACAAATTCGTAAAAAACTACACATATTAATTAACGACTGTTAAATGACAATGTCAGATTCTGCCCCATCAACCGCAAGTTGTACAAGATAACGAATAAATGTAAAAATATCTCAGTTTTTTATTAAAATTATTGGTTTAAAATTTCTCCAAATTATGTAGGTATAGGTAATAAAATAAATAATTAACTAATCTTACATTATTATCGATCGAATCAGATCCGAGATAAGCACATAAATGCATTATTCATTAATATCTATAGGTATCTAATCGTCACGTTCTTATTGCAAAGGAAAGTGACGTAACATTTACCAGTACAATGAGTTGGTACTTATTCAGGTAAATTCAGAAAAATAATATTTTTTGTGTAAAATTGGGCATTCCAGAAATACAACGGCTCTGTGGGGTGACCGCGACTTCCACATGGACGCTATACAATGCTGCTATGTTTTGCAAGTTTTAACAAACGACAACGAAACGCAGCAATGTATATCGGTCAAGTGTCAAAATGAAAACGATAACCATAACGATTGAAGTCGCGGTCGTATGACGTATTTCCGGTAAGAAAGCAAAGGGAACATAACCCATACAGCCAAGTAATGCATTGTATTTTTATTTTGTAACACTTTTTAATGCTTTCTAGGTAGTCAGAATCATATTTTGGCGAGTCCGCTGTACACTTATCTCTGTGTAGTACTATCTGTTACACGAATCTCATTGTTCGTTCTGCATTCGCTATGCCATTGGCGCATTTCAAATGACCATGCCGGATTCTGCCCCACCATCAACCGCAAGTTGTACAAGATAACGAACAAATGTAAAAATATCTCCGTTTTCTATTAAAATTATTGGTTTAAAATAATGTTTTGTACAAGTTGCGATTCGAAAAAACAACTTAATTAGGAATTCAGAAAGTAGTAAGAAATCGAAGCGATTTATTCATTGTTTTTGTTATTCTTCTATAGGAGTTGCGAGAGTAGTAGAAAATGATACTGATTATGATTATGCAATATGAAACCTGTAATAAGTTCCCAACAAAATGATAGGTACAGCTTAAATGGTCACGTAGTTTTGTAGGTAGGGCCAAGATCCATTGAAATATGACAATGTCTTTTCGACCTACATTATTATTGTTATGTAAGGTTTAACAATAAACATCTATTGTTTTGTAATTGTACTAACATAATTATAGAAAATCTACTTCAATGAGCGTAAAAGCATTTTTATAATCGGTCCAGTAGTTCTTGAGAAAATCTCAACCTTATTGAGGCCCTCTTGATGCCACTACTCCTCTCTATGTTTTCAACTGTACATGAATACCTACTGACGATTTATATACCTAACCTAACAAGAGACTTTTTAAAATGGCGGGAACTTGACGGTTGCAATATTTATTTGATAATTTACATTTTATTGTCTTATGCGGTTGTTTTGTGTTTAACATCACGTTAATTAATCAGAAAATGATAGCGAATGTGAATATTATGATGGAGTTATCAAAGAATTAGGTGTTCTGCGGTCAAGAGTCTACTACGAGCTCGGGAGTGAGCGTGACTGTCGAGCTGATTCGTCCAGAGTGATGACGGACGCTACGGCGACTCTTCTAGAGAAAGAAAAGACCATGATATTTTGAATATTCTGTAACATGACATCGGCAAATGACGAACTGTCGAGTCCATTAATAAAGTAAATAACCGTTATCCAAGAAGCTTATTAAGCTGTTATTTCAAACTAATCTCCGGAACTACCCATAAAAAGTTCAGAAGCACTGTATAGCGCCATTACGGAAGACAATGGATCATTGGGGCGCCTTCCCATCGCACCATCGCCATAGAATACTAAATTGCCAGCCTGTGAACTCAGCCTAAGTTATGTTACAATGCGGTGCTGTTATAGAACGCCGACCTTTCCATGGGATGTGAAATAACTTCAAATTATGTAAATTATGTGGAGGTGAAATGCTTATGGAAAATTGGAAAACCTATGCAACTTTACGAACAGTCGTCTTATTAAAATGACATTGCCAGATTTCAATGGACCTTTGCCCCATCTATACAAAACTGCGTGTACATTGAAGCTGTACCTATCATTTTGTTGGGGACTGATTGCAGATTTCATATTGCATAATTATAAACAGTAAGTAAGAGTTGCGAAAGTAGTAGAAAATGATAACAAAAATAACGAATAATTCGCCTCGATTTCTTAATGTTTAACGCTCAGCACTATCTGTTACATTGTCTGATGGTGGGCCCACAATAAAAAAAATATGTCACGTTACAATGAATGATTAGCGGAAAAACTAAGAGGAAAACGTATAAAAACTTTTAAAATTGACGCGCAACTTGTATAAAACTTTATTTTAAACCAATATTTAAAAAAAAAACGGAGATATTTTTACATTTAATCGTTATCTTGTACGTCATGCGGTTGATGGTGGGGCAGAATCTGGCATTGTCATTTAACCACGAGACAAACATTCGAAGTAACACAAGTTAACTGTTTTTAGATTAAACTGAGATTGTGAAACCAAAGTGACAGACAAGTTAGGTAGATAATAAACTTTTGTTACAATTGTCTCAGAAATTATCTTCGCGTCTATGAAGGAAGACTTAGTAACAAATGCATTTCGTAAGATTAGACTGATTGCATCTTGAGATTGTTTCGTTTCATTGCACAATTTATTAAACATTATGAAGCAACTGTAATAAAATGTAAAATCCTACTTAGTACTTAATAAAAGAGAATGATCAAATGAAAATCTTTTATTGGAATGAGCAAGACACAAATGTAAGGTAATTTAAAATATTGTATAAAAACACCTCCCTAATTAGAGACGATATTGACTTCTATCTGCGGGGCTAGCACGAGTCGCGTTATCGATCGACGCAACGCCGCCGAGCTGTCAAACTAATGTTAAACGCCTTGTAATAATGTCAATTTGACAGCTCCGCGGCGTTGCGTCGATTGCTAACGCTGACTCGTGCTACAAAGGCAGATATCATTCACCAACGTATTTATATAATTTTTACAAGAGACCTAAAGGCTTAAATTGTTAGTAGAACAGTCGGTAATAAAGGTAGACAGTGGAGGCCATAAGTCGCCCAAGTTTTTTAAGAATATACAAGTATGGATAGGTTGATGATTTAGATTTCGTTTATGAAGAAAGAAAGATGAATGAATTAGACAAATTTCCCACCACATTTACAGCAAATAAAGTACTTTGACTTTGACTTTTGACTTTGAGAAGCCCCCTATGTTGTTTACGAGAGTCAGGTCGGTTTGAGCATGAACTCAGCGTAACCTCGCTCTCACAAATGTCAAATTCACACAGACATCACATCACAGACAGTTGTAAAAGCAAGTTTAAGTTCGTACTCAGGCAGAACTGTGTTTGAATCACAGCTTCAGTCAAGATTTTCTTTTTCAAAAATAAATCTTAATAACCAGCCAATTCTGAGGCCGAAGGATAATGCGACCTCACCAAACCACACCTGTCCCTGTCTATATTCAACGTCTTCCTTTTAGATGCTATGTCCTTCTCTAACACATGCCTTTTCTCCAACAAATCCTGTCTCACTCTCTCTGCATTCCTCAATTGTCCGAGCAATGACGTAACCGTCTCGTGAATCTTCTTGACTTCCTCTATCAGTCCTAAATGGGGTTGATCTCTCACGCTTTCGCCATGAGGTCTCCAGTTATTCCTATTGTCCAATCTAGTTTGAGCTAACTTCATTGCTGCATCCATTTTCTTTACAGAATCTTGCAAATTGTCTATCAAAGCTTCCATATCTGCTATTCTTAGTAAGGTGTTTCGTAATGTTTCTTCCAATTTTGTGCATAATTCTGTAGTTATAGCTACCGTTTCGGCTAAAGCCATGTCAGTGCGGTCAGCTTGGTTACGAAGCTTCCTGCCTCCATTGACTAGAATAGCGTTGAGGCTTCCGCGTAAATCTGCTGATTTCTGTCTAGCCGCTTCACAATTTTGGACATTTTCTCTGCAAAAAAACTCCCAGTATTCCAAAGGAGCGGAAAAGTCCCCAAATCTAGTAGACCCGGGTCGGAATAGAATCGTATTTGATTTGGTATTCAGACTCAAGTTAGTAGCTTCGGTATTATAAGCCATAGTCTTATCACACCAGTCGTATTCAATTTTATGTTTTGCTGCCTTATTGACAGCCATTTGCTCTTCAATATTGTCTAAAGTCTGTTTCAAAGTTGCTCTAACTTCACTAACTAAGTTCGTTTCTTTAATTAATTCTTGTTCAGCTAGGTCTGCGACTAAGTCTGGTACGAATCTATTCGAGCGAAGGTCGAGACATTCTCTGGAGATAGATTCTGGCAGCATAAGAGTCCTGGATGCTCCTTTCAGACGTTGTCTTTCAATTTCTAGTTTTTCCACTTCGTCAGTTATAGCTTTACAGGCTCTTTCTACTTCTACTTTCCATCTGAAGATATCTCTAGCTTTCTGCTTCAATCTCTTCTCGTTCTCACTCTGCTGTTTATCAATGTTACCAAAAGCTTGCATGATAGCTGTTTTAGCATTATAATCGACGATGTTAGACTCTGTTATGACTTCTGGATCTAAAACTTCCTCGTTATGCTTTCGCCATTCGTTCAGAGAGTATCTGCTTAAAGAATATTTGTTGACAGCTGGTCTGGTTCCTGTCATGTCTGATAGAGGTGTCCAGTCTACCTTTCCGTCAGGTCCAGGCTTCAATCCTGGTAGATACTCTTCTCCTGAAGGTGGTCTTGTTATAGGTGTATCTTCTGGGGCCTCTTGCTCTGGAGGCTGTGCAGGTTTAGCTTCATCAGCAGCTTTCAATTCTTCCATAGCTTTCTCTGGGCTTTTGTCAGCTTTCTTGAAAGCTCCAATGTCGTTGCATACCTTTGGACAGATGTCGTCGTCGGGGAAGGATGTGAGAGGGTCCATGGTTGGTAAAAAAAATGTTTATAAAATAAAGATGAAAATATTTAAATGTATAAAAAATTCGTCAACAAACAAAACGTTAGGACAAATGACAGGGCCAGTGTCACGTAGTGTCACTTCACTTCACTTTTTAAAATATGGCGTCTACTGTGGCTGGCACAGTAATTTTGCCAGTGTCGAGTACTTAGGTGATGACCAACGAATTGAGAAAATACAAAACAAAAAAAGGTTAAGTCATCCAATAAAACAGATAGATGGCAGCACAGGTTTTATGCGGAAATTTCTTTGAGGAAAATAAAAGGCAGAATAGACAATAAATAAATAAATAGTTCTGCGAATGTAACTATTATAGATATTGAGAAAACAAATAAAATATTACAATTTGTCACGTAGTGTCAGTAGCAAAGAAAACAATATGTCAGTAGCGTTGCTGATCGATAGTCGACTATCGATCGTAGAGAGAGAAGCCTATAGAGGGAATGTGGTTTCTGTCTCGCTCTCGAGCGACAAGAACAACATAATATGGATATCGTAAACGTGAGAGAGAAAGATTCATATATCTTCTGTCCTTATCGGCGTAGCCAGTTTTTCGTTATTGAAACTAACTGTCACCGGCACCAAAATGACATATCGTTTTTACGACTACGACTATCGATAGTCTATCGATCAATGGACTTGGTACACGGAGGTCCCAGGTTCGATTCCCAGCTGGGGCAATGAGTTATCCTCGGTTTTTTCGACGTCAAAACTTATGTACAATTACCGAGTGCTCTCAAAACGGTAAAGAAAAACATCGTGAAGAAACCTGCGTGCCCGTAAAAGAAGAATAATTCTAAGGCATGTGAAATCCGCCAATCCGCAGTGGGCCCGCGTGGATCATGGTCCCAACTCCCTCGATGTAAGGGAAGGTCTGTGCCCGAGCAGTGGGGACATATAAATAGACTGATGATGATGAAATACGGGACTGGTTTAGGGGAGTCAGAGTAATCTAGGTTTATAAGTACCTACGGCACTAATCGTCGTGTTGCTTATGCGCATTAGCGACATAATAAGCGGGTACCGGTGCGGCCACTCGCGACTTTAAACCACTTTCTAACTAGGTAGCTTACTGTGGTTCATTGAGCTTATTTTCTCATCTAGAGCTCGTAGCGATAAGCTATTCAACGGAATTTTAAAATTATTACAAACTACGGTCTTATGCTGTTATTCATAAACCTGGTTAAACCTCGCTTCCCTTAAATCGTGTTGCTATCCCTTTCACACTTCGTTAAAAAAGGTTAAGATGGAACAAGAGGCCTAAACGGTGACATAACTTTAAATTACGTTTATGAATAGGTACAATATCGCGATTATCTTTCTAGATTTTATCCTCTGTGTTACATTCCAGTTATCTTGGGATAGGTACTTTTATTATTCTTTGGTGTGATTGATTATTTTGAGCAACAACAATATCGATTCAAATGTCGATTTGTATCAGGGTCAATCGATCGAGACGGAATCGGCAGAACGGAACTGCGAGCGACGGTTTCGCCAGCCGGCAACCAAAGACATTTGATGACGACCTTTCACATTAGCGGCAAAACGCGCGTTTTAAAACAAGATTTCAGAATTCAGGCGAGGCATTGTAAATTTTATTTTGAAAATTGATTCAGCTTCGGCTTACACTCTTCTACCCTTTCCGTTACACTCTGTTGCTGTTACTCATAAACCTAGTTAAACCTGACTTCCTTTAAATCGTTTTGCTAAATCTGGTCATTTGCGTATATGAAAAATGGTATTTCGCGTATACCTACGGCAATTTGCGTTTCTGGCCACATGCGTCGAAAGCCTGTATTTATAGACACAATCACAGATTTTGGCGTTTCTTTCGCGAAAAAATAGCCGGTATTTTTTCGGCGTCGCGGCGCGGCTTTCGGTGGGACTGCCTTATGCTATATATAATTGATACTATAAGTAAGTATAGGTTTTTTTGCTCGGTCTAATTGCAGTCTTCAACAATATAAGTGAGTGATATCCGTTTAAATACAATAATTTACTTAGTAGAGTAAGTATATAGTATAATTGTGAATCCGCACTAATTAATGTTATCACGCAAGAAACGCTAAAATAGTGAATTTATTTCCCCTAAACAAGTGTGCAAGAGATTTCTTTCCTATATTTTTTCCAAATCATAGTACTCGTACCGTAAATTGTCACATTTGCATGACAATCGTCATGAACGTGCTCTATTTGTAAAGATTTGTAACGATGACCGCCGCGTTTTCGGCGTTAATTGTGAAAGTGCTCTAATGGTAGGTTGGACGGAACTGTTACACAAGTGTTGCTAAAATATAGGGCAAAGCATTCGTTCAGTTTGTTAGGTTTTAATTTAGTTTAATTCTAACCGAAATAAATAATATTATATTCATATTTTTTATACTTTTTCTGACATTTACTCCCGAGCTCCATAATAATAATAAAGCTTGTGATTGGGCGAAATGAGGGGTTTTTAAGGTTTTCAATGTGACATATTTTAACAGATTAAAAAAAAAACTAGCTATTATTGATAGTAGATGGCGTTGCGCGAAGTCACGAGAGATCTTAAAAAATACACACGGACCATGAAACAAAACAATACAATTTAATATTTTAATAGATCTAACCACAAACAAATACTTACGTAAGTATTCAATTCTTAAAACGGGTTAGCTCGTGCATTGAAGGTTTATAATTTTGACTTCATACCGAGGAATCAGTGCCATCTATCGGTACTATTTTTGTATCTTAATTTGTTACTTTGAAAACCCTTCATTGCTTGCAACTTGCAATCAATTGAAACTCCAACATCGAACATTTTCTGTTTAATTTAACGTGATTTAAACACAAACAAAACAGCCAATTAAATCGAAATTATCAAATAATTTAGCAATCCTAAAATTCCCGCCATTTTCTGAAGACCTTTTGGCTAGGGTAAGAGGATAAAAGATTGACACTTAATTACAATTAAATACTATTGTTGGCTACTGGTTGGAAAGGTACCGTCATTTTTATGTGGAAATTAATGTTATTTTTGAATGCTTTTGTTTTACGTTTTTATTTTAGTTTGTCAAAGATATCTGCAGCACTTTTACGTGGTTTTATTTCTTCACCTTCCAGTCCTCACTTCTAAAGTCTAACAACTATAGTAACTTTTTAGCGAATAAGCATATCCTACGCAGATACGTAGCAAATTGCCACAAATAGCTTACAAGATTAAGGAAACTGAGAGCTATAAAATCAACAAATACTAACTTTCCACGACGTACGTAACCAAGAATGTGTCTTTATTATATCACCGCTTGCTACTTTTACTTTTTTACTGCGGTAAAGTCGATTTACAGTAATAAATTCGGTTTACGTGCGTGCAATATTGGTACTTGCGTACTTTTATACGCCATTTTGGTTTAACAAGATTTTAAAATTATGCGTTCTGCTGCGTAAATCTTTTTAAATGCACTTAAATTATTCGTGTAATGTCAGTTAAGTATGTAATGTACTAAATACTATAATTTTAAACTATGTACATGACATGGCATTCTATTACGATTAGTCTTAAAAAGAGGGTGTTACTGCCAAGTTTAACGTGTTTAGGTATATCTTGGCGTATGTCTTGGCATCGTAGCTCCCAACCGGGTGATGAGGTTTTGATATAGTTTTTGCTATTGTTATTATTAAGGTCGCCCGATACAACATGGAACAAAGATTAAATAAAGAAAAAGTACATACTTAGGATAAAATAAATAAAAGTAAAATATTGCAGACTTATTTATTTAATAGCCTGTAATGTCCCACTGCTGGGCAAAGGCCTCCCCCCAACCCTTCCTCTCATCTCTATTCTGCGCAGACTCAGACCACTCTCTCATACAAACGTCAATTTCGTCTCGCCATCGTTTGTGAGGACGACCACGTGGTCTTTTCGCGTTGTTTGGGGTCCATTCGGTTGCGATTTTTGCCCACAGGTCGCTCGGCATCCGACAAACATGGCCCGCCCAGTCCCACTTCAGCTTGGCTGCCTTTTGTGCTACATCCGCGATTGGTGTTGCGCTCCCGAGATTCGAACGCGATCAATCAGCTTAACTCCCACTACACTGCATTACTACTTTAAAAATTGTCATGAATGGCATGACTATATCGAACTTGGGAGTACCAATGAGCAAAATTGCTTTATCGTTTGATAATAAAAAAGTGATAATGTATGATAACTCAATTAAAGTATCTTTATATACTTATGCCCCGTCAAATTCCATGTCTGTTCGTTCATGGCAAAAGTCAATCAAAATTATCAAAAGGCCATGACATAAACTGCAAGTAAATACGCCGCTAACTTGCTAACAGCTAGAAATAAAACGGCAATCGAACAATAGTCAAAGTTATTTTTAGAAAGGCATTCTGGCCTTGCATTGAACTTCATTGAACCTGCTCAGATAAATGCCAAAGTATTAAAAACTACCATCATTAGCATTACTCACTTTAGCAATGTAAATGTAACAAAAAAAAATTCTTAATTAGTAACTTCTCTTGCAACCATTTTAACGCTACTTGTGTTTGTAATGGTAGTCAAGAGTGAAAAACGTATTTTTCCCTCAGCTTTCATAATTATCGCATTATAGTAGAGTCGCGGAAGAAGTGACTTCGGATTTAATATAATAGTTGACCAATGACCACAGTGTCCAAAAAAAATGTAACTAGTTACACTGAGGACTTGAGGAGTGCGGACTCCATTGGATTGAAAAGTTGCATTACTTATATAATTTTACTTCGAATTATTCGGTAACCAAAATAATACCTATAACCTATAACATATTTTCTTGTGAATGGCGAACACTAAAATAATAATAGTCATACAAATATAAATTAACTTTCGAGTCATTGACCAATACGAAATTAATATTGATTCTTAAAATAACGGTATCTTTATAGTCATTCAATCAACGATTTTGGCAAATGTTATTATTATTAGTCCAACAAAAATAGAAAATATTATTTTCTTCATATCTCCTCCTTACTACTAACTCAAAGATCTGGTTCATTACTGTTTATCACGAGCTCGCGAGGTTTTTTCCGGTCATATAGCGGTTTGGTGAACTGAACTCACGCCGTGTGTATGAGGTCATGTCTTGTTAGTCAGCTTAGCAGTAGCAGGCTTCACTAGATTAGAACTCCGCGTAATATGGACTTTGTTGGCTGGATACTCGCGATAGATGTCACAAATATCTAACTTTTACTTTGTATTTGAGTAGTGTCACTGATTTGAAATGTTACGTCTGTTGATTTGATACGTCTTAACAGTTCTTTTCAGGGTTATATCCTAGTTTCTGTAAACTCCTTTTCAGGGCTAAATCCTAGTTTCTCGTAAACAGTCCTTTTCAGGGCTTCAGAGTTTCAATACGATCATGTAGTTAATCTTAATATACACTTAACCTACACTTCACTATCCGCTATGGGAAACGAAATCTAAATGGAGAAAAATTTCGTCACGACCGGTATTCGAATCAGGGTCCTTGCCATTCCGTGGCACGCTCTACCTAGGTATTCCAACAGAGCTATCGTTTGTTTGGTTTGAATTCCGGTCAGACAGTTTTTCTCCGTTTAACATTTAATTTTAGTACCTACGTATGTCTCTGGTGGATAAGTATAAATCATTGTGTATGATTAGTGCGACAATGACAGAAAGGTGATGTCTTAGCTGTTTTAATAGCAGTGCACAACTTAGTATTTGACAAATTATACCTACCTCTTTCAAAGTTATTTGCTACGCCTTTACCTCTATTATTGTTATCTTTTGTATAGCTTTCAGTTTTCTTTTAGGTATGCCTAATATGTAGGCATATCAAGTTCATCCCTCTTGCACGGTTCATCGCTGTTCTTTAAGAGCTAACTATTTATATCTGTGTAGGTAATCTAAACACTACACACTACACTAACTTGCTCTGTAACTTTAAAGACAGCTTTTATCTTTGTTGGATGTGCCTCGTTGTGCAATTTGAACGGAATGTGTTGCATGACAGCCACATTTCGCTGGTTACACCGCGTTATGCCGACGTCTGCGGTTTCGTCTTATTTCTCAAAGCTCATCTCCATTCTCCAGAAAAGTGAAGCGAGTTATTTATTACAGTCTTCATTTCATTCACGATGCGTGACTGATTTATTTCATTTATATTGAATTGGGCAGTTTCTCTTTAATTCGACGATGATCCAATTTCTCGCTTTAATTACTTATTGTGAAGCAACCGTATCAATGCATAATTAAATTATCGTTATGGGCTTACAATGTGCTTCGACAATTTGATCTTACAAAGAAATATTCAAAGTTAAAAAAAAACACGAAGAAGCACATTATGACTCCAGAACTTACTTACTGGGTAGAGTATATTTCTGTCTACCAATCAAATCTTAGTTAGTCGTCATGAGTGCATTGTTCTAATGATCACCATCCTTTGCGATAAGACGGCTTCATTATGTATTTTTGGTATAAGTTAAATACTTATTAATAATTATCACGCACCTGGTGACGGTTTAGATAAAGGGTCTTGGCGAAAATTCGTGTGTGATTGTTTCTAAAACTCTTCCTCTTTTGTTGAAGTTTAAATTACTGGCCTAAATTCTTTAAAAACTTGTAGTGAGTAGTTACTTGAGCTTTGTTGTTTGTTACTAACTCTAGAAACATTTCAATTTCACCTTAGAACACGATTTCTACTGTTGCACTTTACTGGCAATGATTGCTATGTTGCATACAACGCTGATCTTTATCATCTCGTCTACTGTACACTGAGTATAGGTCTCATCTCTCTCACGCCACTTTATTTGATCCTGGGATCTTGGCTATTGTTTCTCCATGCCTGTAATTGTGAGGTCCTCTGTCTGACCATGAATGTATGTTTTCTGAATTGCTCGCATGTGACAATTCTTACACATTCATTGTTCTTTATGATTACGGACGTGTTGGGATTTCGTTTCTTGTGAAGTCTTTTTTTATTATAGGTATTTCAATTTGTTTCTTGGCGTTTTTTGAAATAATTTGTTTTATAATCGACCTGAATACAATTTCATGTCATTTTTCGTTTATCTTAAGAGGGTTTACGACTTAGAAGGGGAGGCATTTTTGTAGCACAATAAATTTTAATGTTAAGTTCAATCCTTATTATTATCTTTTAGCGTGAAGGTGTAGGTATGTATCACATAACAGTGACCTGTAATGTTAACACTGTTATTGGATTACTGGCAAGTGTTACATTTTACGCATTATTGTCAGTACAGAGAATATTGACTGTTGTGTACTTATTAGATTTGTTCGAAGCTTCTTTCTTAGGACTTTACTAATAAAATTTGACTAATAGGATAAGTTTTTCTGGTGCCTATTATGAAAATGTATGTTTTTTGGTAAGATTAATCACACGCTTGACCTCACTCTCATCAGTGGTAATTGCAGTTTGGTTTGCCTTCCACCCAATAAGCGTATAAATAATGTAAGTACCTAACATTTGAATTTAATAGATTTGTCGGTAGCATGTTTTTTCAAAATGTCCTAATCATTTTAGAACTTAAATTTCGTTACATCATTATTTATTTCTCAATCTGTTTCAACAGCGTCCTTACATTCTACAATCCCACATCTTTGCATCAAGATCTACCAATAAGGGAAAAAGATCGAATTGTCTGCAAATTCTAGTTTTCCCACCTGCCGTGTACCGGATGTTTCGGGCTGCACCTGTCTCGACATACTTGTCTAACTGTAGTGTCGTATTTTGCTACTATCCAACCAACCAACGCGACGTGATCTCGCTCGATACAGCAAGGCCAGTCCGATCGAAGCTTTTAAAACAAAACTTTCGCTTGCGACCACAATATTCTGTAGTGCTATAATGATCGGTTAACCGTGTTTTAGCGTTCCTCCATTGAAACAAGAAAAACTGGTTTCGTTGTGTTTGATGATTACTCACTCGTAATACTATTGTATTCGAGGCTTCAAATTGGCAACATTTTTAATGAAGACCAATTTTATGAATGTCTAATGATAGTCATTTGCGAACGTCAAGTGAACAGTAGGTACTTGGTATTTCTAAAACTAATTTCGTAACACATTGTATTGATCTCTTAAGTGGTACAAGTTGGTAGTAAACAAAAGCCAAAAGTAGGCCAGAATGTATTGCCAAAGCTCTTTCATTCATACTCTTTGTTAGTTGCAGTTTAAGCTCATGTTAGTAATTCTTCTTGACTCCTCATGAAATCTTACCGGATAGAAGCTGCATCCAACCACAGATGTGGAACACAGTTGTGGATTGGCAGAAGAAGAACAAGAGCATAGCACATATCGTAAACAAGGCTAATGCGACCGCAATTCCCACTAACACAGTCGCTATTTTGAACACCAGTCCATTTATTGACATAAACTCGTCAAGTCTTCCTTTACAGTCTTCTACGGCGTCATCAGCACGACAGACTTGCCACAAACCAAACTTCCTTGGATATTCAGTCTCTAAATCGCCGATCCATTCCGGCGTCACGAAAGCAACAACGCTTATAATCGCGTAGCAAATCGTGAATATTGCCCAAAGCACTCCTATAGCTTTCGAGTTACGGACGTAATTCGTAGCGTACAAATGTGACGAATCCACGTACTCGATTTTTGAGCCCATCTTGTTTGTATCCGGTTTGTTTATGTGGGTTTTTTAACATTTAACACTGAAAGTTATCACTGAAGACACATCGTTCTGTTTAAATCGGTTTGGTTATGTCAAAAAATTCACGTAACACATGTCTCGAAAGAAAAGTAATGTAACGACAAGACGAGGACGTCAGAAACACGGCACGACAACACGGAGCGAAGGAAACACGAGACAACCTCTCGCTGCGCGCCATTCGGTCGAGTGCGACAGGAGTGGGGATAAGTAATCAAGCAAGTTACAAGTTTGGTTTGACCTATTGCCGTTTGTCTTTACTTTTATTTTCTGCCTCTTGCTTTTTATCTTTCAACTACAGTTTATACATTAAATTTGTAGTTTAATCTACAAAGAGCCGATGAAAATTTAATCATGTCATAAAGGAAACTCAGCTGTTATTTTAAATTAAATAACATACCTACATAACTGTAAAATACCTAAGGTAAACTCAAACTGATACCGCCATCTAGTGCTAATAATGTTTACTAAACTTAATACAGCGACATCTAACGTAAAATTTTAAACCTCTCAAATGGGTAAACGCTGTATTCGTTGAAAAAGTTCGATATTGTTTGGCACAAAAGTAGAACGTTTACCTTAATTTTACCTAGAAATTTCAGAAAGCCTTACATTGCCATTCAAATATAGGAAATATTTTGTCTTTTAAATTTGGAAGGATTATACGAATAAGAAATGTCAAAGCACTGCGTTTTCTAGCATCCTATAAGGTCATAAACATTGTCAAAAAGAGTCAACGCCATACAAAATGAGATATCCTATCTCTATCTATCATAACATTTATTTGTGTTTTGAAAACATTTAAAAGAACTTGTACCCAGAGCCGTATAAAACGTTATAAAAAGAATCTGTTATTTTCCTTTTTCCTTGATGCAGTTTTTTTGCGACTTTCCCCATTTATCCGGAAAAGCTCGCAATTTATCCGCGATATGTACGTTTATAACTTTTAGTAGTGATTGAAAATATTTACCGTAACAGTGTTTCTTATTGTAATGCGTTGAAACAGTGAAAAATCAATTAAAATGTCTGCTAAAGACAAATGGGTTCGCCGGTTTTCCGTCGACGAAACGGCGAGACACAAAAATGGGTTCACAATTTACAAGATTACTTCAGTTGTAAGTGCTTTCTGTCTGTTTACGTATTTACCATGAGTCTGGATTAAATTTGTGACAATTCGAATACAAATTCTAATGTATTCGACCAGTTTTGGGGACAACTTTTCAGTTTTAAGATTTTGTAATATTCAATGCTCTTTTACGGAGGTTTTCAAAGATACAGTAATTCTAGTGTATTCAGTGGTACCTATCCATGATATTTTGCTATATATGAGGTCATATTGAATGCCAATTTAATTATCTGCAAGTCGTGAAGTAATGGTAAACAAATTTTGAAACATGTTTGAAGTTGAAAAAATCGTAAAAGAGAAAAAGTTGTAAAAATCTCTCAGCAACACATCTTTTAAACTAATTACATATATGTTACACCTTGCAGCTCGTTCCTTGCAAAGTGGTGTAAATGTAAATTCCAAAAAATATTGATGTGCAAAGATTTACACAATGTGTTTACTTGTAACAAAGAGATATTTTATATTATTATTAAATAAAGTGCAAAATATGACACTCTATTCACGTGATGATCTAGCCTAAATACAATATGTCTAATAAGTAATTTGATTTTGACCTAAATTTCTATAAATTGGCACTTATATCTAAGAGTTAGTCCAATGACATTACTTAGAGTCTATTAAGAGTCTAATAAAGAGACTTGATTTTCATTTTTTAATAACTAGGTGTCTTGGCAGTATTCTAGTAAGGTTTGGTCATCATCAGCTGTAGACCTGAAGGCACTCCAAGAGAGTTGCAGATGCCATTGCCAAGTATTACATTATCTTTGGCTGTCATTGCCCAGAGATGTGACACTTTTTGTTATGTAAATATTGATATATTGCAATAGTGGTAAAATTATACTCTGACTCATTATGCTATCATAAACCTGATTATCGATTAGTGGGTCAACTCTTATAACAAAGCACATTGTACGTGTTTCCTTATCTGCATATTGGAATCAAGTTGTAAATGAGTACCAACCCCCTACCTATGTTAAAACCGGCCAAGTACGGGTCGGACTCGCGCCCCGAGGCTCCCGTGCAACTTACTTAACCCCGTAACTTTGCTCTAACGAAAACATAAACTAGATTTAAAAACCAACTTATCTTTGCCATTATCAAAATATTATGTCCATAAATCGACATACTCCTGATTAGTTCATCATCTGTAAATATAAGTTTGTAATAACCAAAAAAATATATATTTTTGAGAAGATGTATTTTCAAACAATACATGTAAACATACAGTTTTCGGATATTTTCCTTTACTTGTGCTATAGTCCTAGCTTCTTGAATTGCATGATTCTAGGTCAACAGGAAGTACCCTACAGGTTTTTTTTTCATTTTCATACAAATATACGAGAAAAAGTGATCTTATAAGGGTTCCTTTTCCTTTTGAAGCATGGAACCCTAAAAATACCTACCTAAATACTGTTTATTTCATGTTACAGATATAGATACTTGAACCAGTCACTAAATATAGCGATTCCTAGATTAATATTAGGGTTCCTCACTCTCTAAATATAGTTACTTCAAACAGTCACTAATACCAACTCCGATCTTAAAATCAGGGTTCTGAACACTCACGAAACGATTCCCAGACTAAGAAACACTCACTAAACCCATCTCTCCCCCGCTTGGTTGCCCCCGCAGCTGTTCCCCCTGGCCAGCCCCGAGGCGGCGACGGCCGTGTCCGTGTGGCGGCGCTACAGCGACGCGCAGCGCCTGCACCGCGCCCTGCGCGCCCGACACGCGAGCCTCGGCCTCGCGGGGGCACTGCCAGCTCTAGCGAGATACAGCTACTTCAAGCGCTTTCAGCCAGAGGTCAGTATTTTATTTATTTATTAGAGCCCTCCTATAATTTAATTACAAATAATTACAATTCACAATTATCATTATGTCATTATAGCTTAGTCAAATTATTATTATATTAAATATTGTTGGAACATTATTATTATTATTTATGCTATTTTGTGAATATTATATTCTCCGTCGTTTCTTAATAATTATAGGCCATCCCATTGTGATTGTTGGGCGAAGGCCTCTTCCATCCTCTTCCAGTTATTTCTTTCAGCCGTCAGTATACACGACGTTTAATAGTCTGAGCTCAAACCCGGGCGAGCGAATTCAGCTGATACACTTTCAAGACGTGATCACCATCTCAAGTATGTCATTTATTAATAAACCAATCTTGAGGGCGTATCACGTGATGTCTTTCTCAAGTCGCGGTTCGACTGCAACCAGCAAATACGTTCTCAAGTGTGAGTTTGACAGTTCTGAGTTTTGTTTATTAATACGGCGTTAATCACGTGATACACGATTCCTGAACGCGCACCTAGGTTACGTTTATTAAAAGGAACGCCATCTTGAGGTCGTTCTCAAGATTGACTTTTGAGCTGAGAGTGATTAATTAATACGGGCCTTAGTGACTATACTCTCGAGTATCTATTTTACCCGACTGCGCAAGGAGGGTTATGTTTTTCGAGTGTATGTATGTATTATTATTTGATATCAGGGTGTTGGTACGGTGGAACACAGAGAAAGGCGTCCAGGAAAGTTTTTAAGGTTGAGATTTTCTCAAAAACTACTTGATCTATTGCAAAAATTCTTTCACTGTTTGATAGATGAAAGTTAAAACTATGTAACTGTAAAAGAATTATTAAATTCGGTCTAGCAGTTTTTGAGAAAATCTCAACCTTATTGAGGCCCCCTGTATACTTATCTCTGTCTTCGACTGTACTAGCTTCTGCCTGCGATAAGATAAGATAAATATTCTTTATTGCAAAATAAAAAGGTATTACACAAAAGAAATAGGCTAATACAGTTAGTATTACAACTGGCGGTCTTATCGCTCAAAGCTATATCTTCCGGACAACCTTTGGGTAGAGAATTCGGCGTATGAATAGGTAGCTTGTTGAGCAATATTAAATACCTATCATTAACTGGTACTTAAGATAAGTACCTACCTACATAAATAAAAATTCGTCTGCGCAGGATTTTTATAATTAATATAAATAAAATTAATTCCAATTGCATTGTAACTTTGCAGGTGATCGCGGAACGAGCTAAAGCCATCAAGTCCCTGCTGGAGTTCATCGCCGAGCACAAGCTGCTCTTCACAAGCACGGAGTTTGTCAACTTCTTGCAGGTCAGTGGACTGAAGGCGAAAGCCACGTACTGACAACATAGACAGTCCCGCTGGTACGAGCTCAAAGTCAAAGTCAAATTTCTTTATTGCAAGTAGATAGATAGATAGATAGATAGATAGATAAAACATTTATTCGTTTCTGCAACACACTACAATACATACACAAAAGAAGGTACAAACATGGAGATCAGTTAGGTATACTACACTAAGGAAAGTAACATGAAGTGTTTTAGGTACATACTGTCTGTGTGTCGCAGTAATGAAAGGGCGCTGACTCAGCATATTGCTGCGCGCGCGCAGCGCTGGTATTCTGTCAGTGCCTCAGTGACGTCACAGTCACTCCGTCGCGGCGACTGTTAAGTAAGCACGTTGTGTACATTTGCGCACGTGAAAACATTTTTGAATTTGCATTTACACCACTTTGCAAGGAAAAGGTGCCAACGCTGAGGAGAAAAAGTGGCAAAAACTCTCAGCAGCACATCTTTTAAAATAATATAATAATAATACACAATTACTTAATAACTAGGTATTACACAACTATTACTATTGTTAGTAATCTAGACTTTATCCCTCATGCGGAACCGGCGACACACACCATGCATGTTCATTTTTTTTATTTGTATAAGTTGACTAAGTTATTATAATAATTATGAATTACACAGCGCATTGGTTTCTGACTGTAATGCTATGTAAGATTTTGTAAAATAAATAAATAAATAAATCGTTTAAATAGTCATCTATTCTGTAATACGCCTTCTTAACAAGTGTTCCTTTAATGAAAATTTTAAATTTCCTCTCTGTCAACGTCGTGACACTTTCTGGCAACTTGTTATAAAAGCGAATACAGTGCCCCATGAAGGATGTACTAACCTTACGTAGTCTGAATCCTGGAAATCATGTTTATCCGTATTTCTTGTATTATAACTATGTGTGTCACTGATTTCAGTATGATCTATTTATTTTATATTTCGTATGGTCCGAGATCAGACCGTGAGTGGGAGGCTATCCAGCCACTCAATCACGTCCTCGTCAGTCTTATGAATCTTATGGAATACATATTTTTTTTCCTTGCTTATCTGCCATGGGGGACCGCGACTTCAATCGTTATGGTTATCGTTTTCATTTTGACACTTGAACGATATACATTGCTGCGTTTCGTTGTCGTTTGTTAAAATTTGCAAAAACATAGCAGCAATGTATAGCGTCCATGTGTCAAATTGAAATCGGTTGGTTTATTTCAGTTATTTCCATAGCATCATGTCGTACGGTATTATTCTGTGGGGACGGGCAGCCGACATAGAGACTATTTTTATACTACAAAAACGGGCAATACGATTTATATACAATATGCGTTGTAGAGAATCTTTAAGAGAACTGTTTAAAAATATTAATATACTGACCGTAACTTGCCAATTCATTTACGAAAATATCATGTACGTACGTAAGAATATATCTCTATTTCCAAAAATCAGTGACACACATAGTTATAATACAAGAAATAGGGATAAACTTGCATTTCCAGGATTCAGACTACGTAAGGTTAGTACATCCTTCATGGGGCACTGTATTCGCTTTTATAACAAGTTGCCAGAAAGTGTCACGACGCTGACAGAGAGGAAATTTAAACAATTTCATTAAAGGAACACTTGTTAAGAAGGCGTATTACAGGATAGATGACTATTTAAACGATGAACATGCATGGTGTGTGTCGCCGGTTCCGCATGAGGGATAAAGTCTAGATTACTAACAATAGTAATAGTTGTGTAATACTTAGTTATTAAGTAATTGTGTATTATTATTATATTATTTTAAAAGATGTGCTGCTGAGAGTTTTTTGCCACTTTTTCTCCTCAGCGTTGGCACCTTTTCCTTGCAAAGCGGTGTAAATGTAAATTCAAAAATATGTTGACGTGCAAAAATGTACACAACGTGCTTACTTGCAATAAAGAAATTTGACTTTGACTTTGAAAGCGATTACGATAACGATTGGAAGTCACCTTGCGTATGTTATCCCTCCGTATGTTCGTCCCACTAGGCGCAGGACACTAATATTTGTTTTAAGTACCTGTATTCATTTTCAAAACTTACATAATTAATATTCATAAACCTATTTAAAACGTATTTATTAGAAAGTCCACTTTTACTGCGATTTCTTCTGTTAATGAATATTTCATAATGAAAGTGGCGGGCAGTTTTATTTCTGCATTTCCAGTTTTGTTGCTAAGTGTGTTTTGAGATGTCGCGAGTGTGGTGGTATTTTATATAGTAATAATTAATTCAATGTAGATTAATTTGTGCGACCTCTTCTTCACGTAAGCAAACGCAAATATTTATAATAATTATTAGCCTAAATGTGTTTACGATATGTAACCACAAAATGGTGGATAGATTAGAAATCAAGGATTTAATTATTTTATTAGGTAACGAACAGTTACAATATGTTACTACAGCTAATCTAAAAGGTATACTTACTTAGTAATATTGTCGTATTTGTTCAAATAACTGGAAATACAAACTAACTTACTAAACTTACAATATTAAATTAAAAATAAAGGTACAGTCGAAGACAGAGATAAGTATACAGGGGGCCTCAATAAGGTTGAGAATTTTTGAGTCATCATCATCATCATCAGCCCGTATCAGTCCACTGCTGGACGCAGGCCTCTCCCAAGGCACGACTATCGACCCTACTCTCGGCCCTCTGCATCCAGTCCCTGCCAGCCATTTTGCGAAGGTCATCCCTCCATCTGGTCGGGAATTTTTGAGTAATAATACTTAATATGCAAGATCTGTAGTTTCGAGCTATAGTCAAGAGTTTCCGCTACGAGCTCGGGAGTGAACGTGACTGTCGAGCTGCTTCGTCCAGAGTGACGACGCTACCGCGTCTCCTCTGGAACAAGAGAGAAGACTATGATATCTTAAATATCCTGTAGCCTGACATTGGCAAATGACGAACAGTCGAGTCCATTAAAAAATTAAATACAGATTGTATCTCTGCCCAGACTGGTTACCCGGAGCCCGAGAGCAGTCGCGGTGTGATCAACGCCATCCGCACGTCCCTCCACCTGCCCATAGAGGACGCGCCGCCCCTGGAGTACCAGACCTCGGACGACGACTCCAGGAGTCCGGCACACACGGGTAACAAGACAGTACTCACTCGTTATGAACTCCTAGTACAGTCGAAGCAGTGGCGTAACTACACTGTCGGGGGCCCGTGGCAAAATAATTGGATGGGGCTCTTCCTCAATGAAAAAAACGACCAATGTTATAAAAATATCAATAAATTCTAAAGCCTTTTCTAATAAATTGGCGTCATTAAAAGCAAAGTTGCAGATTGCAAGATAATGAAATTGGAAACAATTTCATTCCTTCCAAGGAATCGTGATTTCTAAAACTGAGCGAAGTTTTCTTATGCTTCTCAATGCGTTCAAATCGCGATACACAGCTTCCTAACTAAATTTTGAAATTATACAATTTTGGGAGGGCTTTTTGAAAATGGCGGGAAACGACGGTTGCGAAATTATTTAATAATTTTCAGTTTAATGTCTACAGTGAGTGTTTTGTGTATAATATCACGTTAAATTAATCAGAAAATGTTCGCGAATGACAGTATGGTGAAGTTATTGGAGAATTCAAGCAGGATCTGAAGTTTGGCGCCATGGTCAAGATTCCCACTACGAGCTCGGGAGTGAACGTGACTGTCGAGCTGCTTCGTCCGCAGTGATTGACGCTACGGCGTCTCCTGTGGATGAAGACAAGAAGACGCGGCTACCCAGGGTGATGACGCTACGGCGACTCCCCTGGAGGAAGATAGAAAACTATTATACATTGAATTTTCTGTAACATGACATTGGCAAATGACGAACTGTCGAGTCCATTAATAAAATAAATAAATAATACAATTTTGGGTTCCTTCTTCTGTTCGTGGCCCTCTGGGGGCCCTCTCAGGCCCGGGGCCCCTGGCATTTTGCCCGTCATGCCACCCTATTGTTACGTCACTGAGTCGAAGACAGAGATAAGTATACAGGGGGCCTCAATAAGGTTGAGATTTTCTCAATAACTACTGGACCGATTTTAATATAAAAATTACAGTACATAGTTTTAACTTTTATCTATCAAACAGTGAAATAATTATTGCAATAGGTCAAACAGTTTTTGAGAAAATCTCATCCTTAAAAACTCTACTGTACACCTTTCTCTGTCTTCGACCGTACCTTACATATTAATACAAGGTACTCACTCGTTTTGAACTCCTGGTGACTTTTATTTATTTTGTTTTATTTGGGTGGCTTACTTACAATTACAAATATGTAATATCTTAAAAATGAACACAAAGCCAATTACAAGCCGCCACATATAACTTAAATATTATTACAAGGCAAATTAAGGAACTCACACATTCTGAACCACTGGTAACTCACATAATACGGGTAATAAGGTAGTACTCACTCGTTATGAACTCCTGGTACCATGCAATAAAAGGTAGAACTCACTCATAAATTATTATATATAAACGGATATCACTCACTTATATTGTTGAAGTCGGCAATTAGACAGTTTTGACCGATTTCGACGGTCTTTCTCAAGGTGAGCGCGCATACTTAGAGCCGTATCCGATGTTAAGAGTGTGAGTGAATGCAGAGTAGACACAGTGAGTTCATACTGCGTGACGGGACCTAATGTGAGTGGCGGTAACTCCCTGACAAGTGAGATCCAGCTACAGCCATCGAACGCACCGTCGGCGGCGGGACAAGTCATTTCGGAACGCGCCCAGAGGTCGCTGATCTGTAGTGCGTGAAGACACGTCAACGGCGACGCGGGCATAGCGCTCACCTTGAGAAAGACCGTCGAAATCGGTCGAAACTGACAGTCTAATTGCAGACTTCAACAATATTAGTGAGTGATATCCGTTTATATACAGGGTGTAACGTAAAGGGTATATGAAGCCGAAGGGAGGGTGTTCAGTATCGGAAACTGAACAACTTTTCTTCTACGACTTTTCGATTTCCGCGAATTTGTTTTGAGACTTTTCATACATTTCGTACCGGTCAGCTGATCGATTTGTATGTGACATTAATTTATTTGTATTTTTTATTCGAAAAGTCGTAGAGCAAAAGTTGTTCAGTTACCGACACTGAACACCCTCCCTTCAGCTTCATATACCCTTTACGTTACACCCTGTATAATAATTTGTAGTAATGGCTCACTATAGTATTAATTCTAGAGCTCACTCATTCTGAATTCGTGGCAATATGCTCATTCATTATAATCTCCTGGTACGTCAAAATACAGGATAATTCCTAGCTTGAGCGGTCCGATATTATTTTTTCAAGATTGGCGGCGCTAGTTGGCTCATGGAAGGCCCTTAAGTGGGGTAATCTGTAGATAGACAGTGCTTCTGTTACAAATATCTAATCAACTAAAAGTATTATTATTATTTATTTTATTAATGGACTCGACAGTTCGTCATTTGCCAATGTCATGTTACAGAAAATTCAATATATACAATAGTCTTCTATCTTCCTCCAGGGGAGTCGCAGTAGCGTCTTCACCCTGGGTAGCCGCGTCTTCATGTCTTCATCCAGAGGAGTCGCCGTAGCGTCATCACTCTGGACGAAGCAGCTCGACAGTCACGTTCACTCCCGAGCTCGTAGTGGGAACTCTTGATAAAAGCTTGAAACTTCAGATCTTGCACAAATAATCCAATAAATTCACCGTACTGTCATTCGCGAACATTTTCTGATTAATTTAACGTGATATTAAACACAAAATAGTCCCTGTAGACATTAAAAGGAAAATTATCAAATAATTTCGCAACCGCCGTTTCCCGCCATTTTCAAGAGAACCAACTAAAAGTATTTATCTTTCCAGCTCGCCAACCAACCACAACCCAGCCGACCGACGAAATATCCCATATACCAATCTACGAATCATCCGATATCGAACTACCCTCAAAACAATCCCATAAATCAGACAGTTTCGAGTCTATAAACTCTTTGGACAGCATCTCTGACGACCTTTACAGCGAACTAGATAAAGTGACCATAGACAAACGAAGGCCTTGCATAAAAGTGTTGCCAGACTTAATAAATTTTGATGTCCCATCGACGTCTTTCGATGATTACAGCACTAGGGATTCTGAAAACGTTTCAATAGCTTCTACAATGGATTCTTCGTATAGTTCTGTGAGTAAGAGTGTTTTGTCTCTGTCTAACGCTGAATGTAAGACGAAGACGGAAGATAGTTATGTGTTCGAAGCGGGTTATATGCTGAACTTGGCTGCGAGGTATGAAGATATGAAGGAGTACCAAAGAGCATTCGATTGTTATAAAGCTGGGATTGAGAAAATGCTTATTGGAGTGCAATGTAAGTATTTTTTGATATATTATTTATTTATTTTATAAATGGACTCGACAGTTCGTCATTTGCCAATGTCATGTTACAGAATATTCAAAATATCATAGTGTTCTCTTCATCCAGAGGAGTCGCCGTAGCGTCGTCACTCTGGACGAAGCAGCTCGACAGTCACGCTCACTCCCGAGCTTGTAGCCTCTTGATAAAAGCTCGAAACTTAAAAGCTTGCATGAATCATCCAATAATTTCACAATACTGTCATTCGCGAACATTTTCTGATTAATATTTAACGTGATATTAAACACTGAATAACAACTATATACAGGGTGTAACGTAAAGGATATATGAAGCCGAAGGGAAGGTGTTCAGTATCGGTAACTGAACAACTTTTGGTCTACGACTTTTCGAATAATAATAAATTAATGTCTCATACAAATCGATCAGCTGACCGGTACGAAATGTATGAAAAGTAAAAACAAATTCGCGAAAATCTAAAAGTCGTAGAATAAAAGTAGTTCACTTACCAATACTGAACACCGTCCCTTCGGCTTCATATACCCTTTACGTTACTTGTATATAAAAATGTTGATGTTGTCTCAGCGGACAGTGACCCCACGCGTCGCGCGCTCATCAAGCAGAAGACGAACACGTACCTCGCGCACGCGGAGACGCTGTACAACGCGCACATGTGCGGGCAGCAGCGACATGTGAGTGCAAGTTGATTATATGAAGTGTAGTGCTACGTGAAAGTATCAAGGTCTTTGGAAATACAAAAAACCCAATTGCAAAGAAACTATCCCCTTTTGATTAAGTTTTTATACCCTATTATTACACCAAAATCCATCCAGCAGTTTAGGATGGCAGGAATGGACATACATAAACCAGGCCCAAATCAAGTGTATTATTTTGTAAACAAAACTACCAACATTTTAAGTTATTCTGTGGTTATCGCATAGTTATTTATACATTATTAGATCGGATTGCTTTATTTTCACAATGATGAATAGGTTCGATCAATCAGTTCCTTCAGTGTTACATCGCAACATGTAATTAGACGATCATATTTGTTTACAAAATAAGACACTTGATTTGGGCTCCGGTTTAGTGTAGTGCTACGTGAAAGTATGAAGGTCTTTGGAAATAAAAAAAAATATTAAGTATAAACAAAAAAACCCGACTGCAAAATCTATCCCCTTTTGATTAATTTTTAAAGTTCCGAACCACTAGTTCCAAAATTATCGTTCTATTACACCGTACAAAAAATTACAGAATTTTTTGAGAACTTTTAAACACCAAAAACCTTAATTTAAAATAATGCAGCATTTCAAATTCGACCAAAAACAGCGTCCGCCATGATTATCTGTGGCATGACGTCATTGCGGCCCTGATAATCTAGGGATGTTCAATGTTAAGAAAACACAATGTTAAAACATCGATGTTTTTGCTCTTAATAATAATAATAAAAGTCATTTATTCACATCACACATAATAAATTAACATCGTAATACCTGGTTAAATCTAGCTATAAAGCCTTCAAATGTATTCATATCCATTTATTTGGTAAATATTTCATTTACATGTCATTAAAATTTGAATTACTGTTCAATGTATCTATCAAAACCTACATATTATCCATAAATCATAAAAATCGGGCATCCCTAAAAATCCAGAGTGACGTCACGAACGTCGCGAACATGGCCGACTAGCGTTTTTCACGTGTGGGAATAAACTGGGAAATATTTTAATTCCAATTTCATATTTTACAGTCATCTTCTACTTTTATGTAATAAAAGTGATATATTTGGGATCCTAATGTGAAATACTATATGAAATAAATATTGTTTCTAGCCTATTACAGAAACCTTTTATTTCTGTCCCAGCTGTTATCTGAAAGCGCCTCCCCCTCGCGCCCCCACCACTGCGCGCCCCCCGCCCGCATGCTGAGCCGCCCGTACGCGGAGCTGGCTCAGTACCGCGTGCTCGCCGTGCTCGGACACAGCACCATGCTCGTGCTGCACCGGGCAGAGCAGGCGTGCTATGCTATGAAGGTGATGTAGTTTCCAGCTACGAGCTCGGGAGTGAACGTGACTGTCGAGCTGCTTCGTCCAGAGTGATGACGCTACGGCGACTCCTCTGGATGAAGACATGAAGACGCGGCTACCCAGGGTGAAGACGCTACTGCGACTCCCTTTGAGGAAGATAGAAGACTATTATACAGGGTGTAACGTAAAGGGAATATGAAGCCGACGGGAGGGTGTTCAGTATCGGTAACTGAACAACTTTTGTTCTACGACTTTTCGACTTTCGCGAATTTTTTTTTCACTTTTCATACATTTCGTACCGGTCAGCTGATCGATTTGTATGAGACATTAATTTATTTTTATTTTTTATTTGAAAAGTCGTAGAACAAAAGTTGTTCAGTTACCGATACTGAACACCCTCCCTTCGGCTTCATATACCCTTTACGTTACACCCTTTATATTGAATTTTCTGTAACATGACATTGGCAAATAACGAACTGTCGAGTCCATTAATAAAATATAAAATGCATAAAATTGCAGCGCGATCGCGTAATGATCCAAAACAGCCCCCTTACCTTTAACTCTTATAGCAGTATTCATCATCATCATCAGCCCGTATCAGTCCACTGCTGGACGTAGGCCTCTCCCAAAGCGCGCCAATCAACCCTACTCTCGGCCCTCTGCATCCAGTCCCTGCCAGCCATTTTGCGAAGGTCATCCCTCCATCTGGTCGGGGGGCGTCCCACACTACGTTTACCCGTTCGTGGCCTCCATTCGAGAACTCTTATAGCAGTATTACTTTCATAATACTTTGTTACTTCGTACAATGTTGACCTTAATAAGCTTACTTTAAGGTCGTCATTGTACGAAGTAACAAAGTATTATGAAAGTAATACTGCTATAAGACTTCAAGGTAAGGGGGCTGGTAGGTACAAATCTGACATGAGCTGTCGTATTATAATATTTTTTGTGATTCCTTCCAGGTTATCCGTAAAATCCCGAACAACTTGACAGAGTTCGACGAATATTTCCTCCAGACAACCAACGAGACCCGGGAACCCATCCTACCGACCGTCATACCATACATGGTCCCTCTACACTCATACATACAAACAAACAATCTAATATTCCTTATACTATCATACGCTCCCGGAGAAAAACTCTTCGATTACATCAAAAATTACGCAAAATCCATCCCTAACACTCCAGCCAGAGAGTTGAATCTAGAAAACGTGTTCTCCGAACCTAAAACCAAACAAATAGACTTAGATAATAATCTAGATGATGTCATAGAAATTAAACTAGATACTAGACTAGAAATAGACGAAATAGATTCTAGAACTAGTAATGAAGCGACTACTATTTTAGAAAGAATAGAGGCTAATATTGAAAATAATAACAGGAATAATGATATAAATACAGACAATATAGATTTATCAGTAAACGAATTAGTGAAGAATTCACAGACATTACTAATGAATGTTGACAAAGTACTTACTGAAGTACCAAAACGAAATGATATAGGGACAGTAGAGATAAGAGAAATAGGTGATTTAAACCAGAAGATAAGAGGAGATGGAGTGGAGACTGTTGAGAGGAGAGAGGAGACTCCTAACTTGAATAGGGTGAGTGTTTTTAATGATGTTACTTTGTCACCATCAGTCTATTTATATTGCCCCACTGCTCGGGCACAGACCTTCCCTTACATCGAGGGAGCTCGGGCCATGATCCACCACGCGGGCCCAGTGCGGGTTGGCGGATTTCACATGCCTTAGATTTTTTTTCTTCTACGACATGCAGGTTTCATCACGATGTTTTCCTTCACCGTTTTGAGAGCACTCGGTAAATGTACGTAAGTTTTTCCGTCGAAAAAACCGAGGATAACTCATTGGTACATGGCTGCCCTGGCTGGGAATCGAACCTGGGACCTCCATATTGCAAGTCCATTGACCCAACCACTGAGCCACCGAGCTCTCAGTTTGTAATGATGTATAAATACCAAAAATATAATACACCATTTATAGGGTGGTCATGAATTCATTAGACAAAATTAAGAGCCTTCATAGAGCCAACTAGCGCCGCCAATCTTAAAAAAATAATATCCTCCAATATAATCAATTTTAATAAAAAAGCTATTTACGAAATGTTTATTACGATAAATACTATTTTTCAATATACAATACATGGCATAATTGCGACAAGCTAAGTTGTAGTTCACAAATGTGCCAAAAACGGCCGTTTTTCGCAATTATGCGAACTACAACTTACCGACATTGAATCACGTTATAAATAGGCATTTAAAAAATAGTATTTATCGTAATAAACATTTTGTAAATAGCTTTTTTAATAAAATTGATTATATTGGAAGATATTATTTTTTTAAGATTGGCGGCGCTAGTTGGCTCTATGAAGGACCTTAAATGGATGGTCAGGCTTGTGACATACATTAATTATGCACAGCGTTCAAGTAAATTAAACAATTTGGGAAAAAATATACAATAAAATATTTACAATAAATTCAACTATCAAAAAAAATATTAATTTGATGTGCGTCGTTACTGTTTTTATATTTTAAGGTATTTTTAATTGTTAGCAACGATTTCTTTCACTGGAATTTGACCTAATGCTCATTTTTAAGATCATTGTGTGACTTGTGACGGAATTAGTTCATTTTTTCTCAATATTAAATATATTTATTGCATTCCATAAGTTATAATACAGATGTTCACATACTTAACATTAAAATGTTACAATGTTCTTTATAGACCTTGTTTAGGCACAGCAATATAAGGGAGAGACGACATTTTTTGCTCAAATATAATGCAATTTGTAGTAACTAATAAATAATTTGTAGTTTTTTGCAGTTTTGATTTACTAAAAAACCTTACCAATTTAATATTTATCATGAGTACTACCCAGTTTCAATTTGTCGAATGAAATCACGGACACTCTATATGTTATGTTAGTAATAAAGTGTAAATAAATAATACTTTTTAATACATAGTAATATTACATAAGTAAGTATAAGTTTTAGTTTGATTTCTTATATTTTTCTTAAAGTTGGGTGTGAAATAAAAATTATGTTTGTGTATATATTCTGTAATCATCTTCTTTAACTATATTTTCGTTATTTTCAAAAAAATTTAACGTTATATTTAATAAGTATGTATGTTGACAAATATTGCAAATTATAAAGTAAGTATATATATAAGTTTATTATTTTATAATTTAGTTAAAATTGTAGTGCCTGTAATAATATGTTTTTAAAGTAAGAATGATTTTGAGTTAAGTACTTTATAATATAAATAAAGGATTTTTAAATAAATAAATAAATAACTTAATAAAACGTTCGATTCCTTTTACAGTCGTGTGTTTGCCCCGACCCCGATACTGGTGTCGGCTGTGTGCTGCCCCCCTCCGCCGTGGCGCGATGGGGCGCGCAAATACTAACAGCACTAGAGAGTCTTCATAACTTAGGAGTCATATGCAGGTATACAATACTATTGGAACAGCCTTTTCATCATCATCAGTCCACTGCTGGACGCAGGCCTCTCCCAAGTCACGACCACATGTTAATGAGACTCTATGTATGTCATAGTGTCCTGGTACTTTTAGTGCAACTTCATCATCATCATCAGCCCGTATCAGTCCACTGCTGGACGCAGGCCTCTCCCAAGGCACGACTATCGACCCTACTCTCGGCCCTCTGCATCCAGTCCCTGCCAGCCATCTTGCGAAGGTCATCCCTCCATCTGGTTGGCCTTAACGCTTTGTAGAATAGAAAAAAATTAATGGGATTGACTGATTTCACTACAAACCTTAGAGCTAGTACGAACAACAGCAGATCATTGGTAACACTTGCAGTACGATTTCAACTCTTACGACGCAGATAATAAGAACGGTTTATAATCCAAAGTTTTGCACTAGATTTTCTGTTAGCTGTGCGTTGTTATTACCCGACTGCGCAAGGAGGATAATGTTTTCGGGTGTATGTACGTATGTCCATATCTTCCTGCTATCCTGTAGCCTAAATGGCTTGATGGATTTTGATGTATGAGGTATCGTTAGATTCGTCTTGATTACGGGAGTGTCATAGGGTATAAAAAATTAATCAAAAGGGGATAGTTTTTTTGCAGTCGTTCTTTTTATTCATCATCAGTCTATTTATATGTCCCCACTGCTCGGGCACAGACCTTCCCTTACATACAGGGAGCTGGGGCCATGATCCACGCGGGCCCACTGCGGATTGGCGGATTTCACATGCCTTAGATTTTTTTGTTTCTTCTACGGCATGCAGGTTTCATCACGATTTTAGAATTAAAACTATAGTGAGCCATTACTATAAATTATTATATATAAACGGATATCACTCACTTATATTGTTAAAGTCGGCAATTAGCAATTTGGCAATATAAGTGAGTGATATCCGTTTATATATAATAATTTCATCACGATGTTTTTCCTTCACCGTTTTGAGAGCACTCGGTAAATGTACGTAAGTTTTTCCGTCGAAAAAACCGAGGATAACTCATTGGTACATGGCTGCCCTGGCTGGGAATCGAACCTAGGACCTCGTCGCAAGTCCATTGACCCAACCACTGAGCCATCTAGCTCCGAGTTTTTATTATTATTATACTACTATTTTATTTAACTTTCCAGGGACCTAAACCCGTCAAACATTCTCCTCGGAGCCCGGGGCCAGGTGATCCTGACCTACTTCATCTACTACCCGGGACTGGACATGAGTCTGTCCACACTGCGCGCCTCGCGCCCCGCACTGTACACGGCGCCCGAACTGTACGCTAGTGTGTACCTGGACACAGAGAGGGACGCCAGTTTGGACAAAGTGTGCGATTTCTGGAGCTTCGGGGCGATTATGTATGAATTGATTTGTGGTGTGGTGAGTTATTATATTATATGTTACAGTCAATGGTCCTTATTTAGCTCTTTCGTGATTTGGCTAGGTCGAACCCCAAAATAGAATCTAATTTCGGCTTTTAAGAACCTTCATAGAGCCAACTAGCGCCGCCAATCTTTAAAAAAATAATATCTTCCAATATAATCAATTTTATTAAAAATATAAACTAAACTAAAAACTATATACAATAGGTCGGTTGAACTATCTGAATGGCATAGTTCAACCGATCCCCGTTGTCCGGCAACGTGCCCAAATTAATATTATAATAGTTATTTTTAATTTTTATTGTTTTAGAAATAAATAAATTTTAATTGTTTATTACGATAAATACTATTTTTCAATATACAATACATGGCATAATTGCGACAAGCTAAGTTGTAGTTCACAAATGTGCCAAAAACGGCCGTTTTTCGCAATTATGCGAACTACAACTTACCGAAATTGAATCACGTTATAAATAAGCATTTAAATAATAGTATTTATCGTAATAAACATTTCGAAAATAGCTTTTTTTTTAATTAATTATATTGGAAGATATTCTTTTATTAAGATTGGCGGCGCTAGTTGGCTCTATAAAGGCCCTTAACTGATGTATTGTTAGTCAATCCTAGGAGTACCGAAAACATTGTGATAAAACCTGTATGCCGTAGAAACAAAAAAATCTAAGGCATGTGTAATCCGCCAATCCGCAGTGGGCCCATGTCGTGGATCATGGGCCGAGCTCCCTAGATGTAAGGGAAAGTCTGGTCCGCCAGAAGACAAAAGTGGTTGACATTGCTCATAGAATCAGGAAACTGAAGTGTCAGTGTGCTGGTCACATCTGTCGTAGAACCGATAACCGATGGGGGAGACGAGTTCTCGAATGGAGGCCACGAACGGGTAAACGTAGTGTGGGACCAGATGGAGGGATGACCTTCGCAAGGTGCCTGACAGGAACTGGATGCAGAGGGCCGAGAGGAGGGTTGAGGGGCGCGCTTTGGGAGAGGCCTGCGTCCAGCAGTGGACTGATACGGGCTGATGATGATGAAGTTGCACTAAAAGTACCAGGACACTATGACATACCTAGAGTCTCATTAACATGTGGTCGTGTCTTGGGAGAGGCCTGCGTCCAGCAGTGGACTGATACGAGCTGATGATGAGCTTGCGTTGTTCGCAGCCGCTGTGCGAGTACCACCGCAGCCCGTTCACCTCCCACACCACACTACAGCTGCCGGACGGGGTGCCTATAGAAGTACAGTCACTCCTCACACAGGTAACTCATCAAGTCATATCTCAGGTTAAATATTTATGCATAATATTCATAACTCATCGCCGAACGAGTAAGGCAGGTGTCCCATCGCTGGCGATGAGAGTAGAGCTATAAACTATACAACGAGTGGCGAGTATAGTTTTGTATTTTTTTTAACTCTTTACCTCGCGTGGCGATCTGAAATTAGTCTTTAAGGTTCCGAACCTGAAGAGGAAAAAAGGAACCCTTATAGGATCACTTTATTGTCTGTCTGTCTGTCTGTGTCTGTCTGTCTGTCTGTCTGTCTGTCTGTCTGTCTGTCTGTCTGTCTGTCTGTCTGTCTGTCTGTCTGTCTGTCAAGACCTATATCTCAGAAACGAGTGGACGGATCAAGTTGAAATTAATACTAAATACTCAGGTCTGCAATCTCATGCAGCCGTGAAAAAATCAATCTTCTACGTCAACGCAATCAAAAGATATGGCCGTCGAATTTAGGCACATATTTGTATGAAAACGCGAGAAACCCAAAACCTATAGGGTACTTCCCGTTGACCTAGAATCATGAAATTTGGCAAGAAGCTAGGTCTTATAGCACAAGTAAAGGAAAAAAAATCTGAAAACTGTAAATGACAATGCCAGATTCTGCCCCACCATCAACCGCAAGTTGTACAAGATAACGAATAAATGTAAAAGTATCTCCGTTTTTTATTAATATTATTGGTTTAAAATACAGTTTTGTACAAGTTGCGATTCGAAAATAACAGCTTAATTAAGAATTCAGAAAATAGTAAGAAATCGAAGCGATTTATTCATTGTTTTTGTTATTCTTCTATAGGAGTTGCGAGAGTAGTAGAAAATGATACTGATTATGATTATGCAATATGAAACCTGTAATAAGTCCCCAACAAAATAATAGCTACAGCTTAAATGGTCACGTAGTTTTGTAGGTGGGGCAAAGCCCCATTGAAATGTGGCAATGTCTTTTGAAGTTCCATCGCGAAATTTTTTTTTTTTTAAATTATAAACTTATATTTGCAGTTTGACGCCTGGTATGTCGATGTATGATGTTATCAGTTTCGCAAACGCAAAGATAAGTTTGTCCCTGAATCTAGTTTATCTTTTCGTTAGAGCAAATGTTATGGTGAAGTTGCACGGAACCCTCGGGGCGCGAGTACGACAGCCGACTCGCACTTGATCTGTTTTATTTTTTAATTCACTATATTGCTACTTAACCTCTAAACAAAAGAAATCTAGCATATGCTAGAAAATGTGGGTACTTCCATATATGGCTCCATTTTATTCAGTTCAGGAGTACTTAAGCACTGATTGAATTTACTGTTTGTGATTGTGTTTGTTGTATAATGTGAAATTTGCATGTCATTTTATTGGCTAAATGTGTTGAACTATATTAGAAATTAAGAACTACTGTAACCACATTTATGCAAATAAATATCTTATCTTATCCAAATGGGGACAGCGGGCGTAAATGGGTTAATAAGAGCTCGGTGGCTCAGTGACTTGCAATACAGAGGTCCCAGGATCGATTCCCAGCCAGGGCAGCCATGTACCAATGAGTTATCCTCGGTTTTTTCGACGGAAAAACTTACGTACATTTACCGAGTGCTCTCAAAACGGTGAAGGAAAACATCGTGATGAAACCTGCATGCCGTAGAAAAAAATCTAAGGCATGTGAAATTCGCCAATCCGCACTGTGCCCGCGTGTTGGATCATGGCCCCAGCTCCCTGTATGTAAGGGAAGGTCTGTGCCCGAGCAGTGGGGACATATATATAGACTGATGATGATGATGATATTGCTACTTACATTCCCCCACATATTTTGCAACCATCGATTCCCTCAATTTTCAAAAGTTCCCTTAACTAAAGTAATTATTTATTTATTTATTTTATTAATGGACTCGACAGTTCGTCATTTGCCAATGTCATGTTACAGAAAATTCAATGTATTCAATAGTCCTCTATCTTCCTCCAGGGTAGTCACAGTAGCGTCAATCACTGCGGACGAAGCAGCTCGACAGTCACGTTCACTCCCGAGCTCGTAGTGGGAATCTTGACCATGGCGCCAAACTTCAGATCCTGCTTGAATTCTCCAATAACTTCACCATACTGTCATTCGCGAACATTTTCTGATTAATTTAACGTGATATTAAACACAAAATACCCACTGTAGACATTAAAAGGAAAATTATCAAATAATTTCGCAACCGTCGTTTCCCTCAATTTTCAAAAGTTCCCTTAACCAAAGTAATACTTTTCTCACAGCTGCTAACATACGAGCCGTCCGCGCGGCTCGGTGCCGGCGGCGTGGACCAAATCAAGAGGCACCCATACTTCAAACACGTGGACTGGACACAGGTCTACGACGACTGGACCGTGCCGACTTGAACCATAACATTCTAGTATTATTAACATTATCATATTATAATAAGGGCCAGCCCCCTTACCATGAACTCTTATAGCAGTATTACTTCAATAATACTTGGTTACTTCGTACAATGACGACCTTAATAAGCTTACTTTAAGGTCGTCATTGTACGAAGTAACAAAATATCATTGAAGTAATACTGCTATAAGAGCTCATGGTAAGGGGGCTGACATGAACCAACTAGCGTCGCCAATCTTAAAAAAATAATATCATCCAATATAATCAATTTGATTAAAAAGGTATTTACATAATGTTTATTACGATAAATACTATTTTTTTAAATGCTTATTTATAACATGATTCAATTTCGGTAAGTTGTAGTTCGCATAATTGCGAAAAACGGCCGTTTTTGGCACATTTGTGAACTACAACTTAGCTTGTCGCAATTATGCCATGTATTGTATATTGAAAAATAGTATTTATCCTAATAAAGATTGTGTAAATAGCTTTTTTTAATAAAAATGATTAAATTGGAAGATATTATTTTTTTAAGGTTGGCGGCGCTAGTTGGCTCATGGAAGGCCCTTAAGTGACAGTAAAAAAAGCTTTTTGAAGCTGTAATAGAACCCTTGTATCTTGTGTATTTCTAGTCGATGTTAAGGATTGTTGCAGAGGCACCTGTCAAATTAATGTTATCGCAACACTGATCGCAAATCTGGATTGATCGTAGACGCGCGACTCAGGGGTGATAATAAACAAAAAACGTTAATTTTTATGCAAAAATCCACGAATAATAAAACTCGTTACCTGCTACGCGTCGCCAGTCTGTCGGGTCATTGACAGCGTGATCGGGCGTACTTCGTACAATTGAACAGAGATTTTTTATGGTAATTATAATTATGTTAAAAATAATAAAAACACGATTTTTGGAACTAAGATTATTTAGGCCCGTATTAATAGTCTGAGCTCAATCCCGTCCTCAAGTGCGAATTCAGTTGATACATGTTCATGATTCATGTTGTTGATTCATGATTCAGATGTTACACATCTTGAGAGTGTTTCAACTGAATTGGCATTACCATCTCAAGTATGTCATTTATTAATAAACCAGTCTTAAGGGCGTATCACGTGATGTCTTTCTCAAGTGGAAGAACTCAAGTAAACGTCGCGGTTCGCCTGCAATCAGCAATTCTCAAATACTATTTTTCAACATACAATACATGGCATAATTGCGACAGGCTAAGTTGTAGTTCACAAATGTGCCAAAAACGGCCGTTTTTCACAATTATGCGAACTACAACTTACCGACATTGAATCACGTTATAAATAAGCATTTATAAAATAGTATTTATCGTAATAAACATTTGATTAAATTGGAAGATATTATTTTTCAAAGATTGGCGGCGCTAGTTGGCTCATGGAAGGCTTTAATAGGAACGCCATGAGGTCGTTCTCAAGATTGACTTTAGAGATGAGAGTGATTTATTAATACGTTCCTTAGACTACCGCCCCTGAGTCGAGCTACGCTGTAAAAACACTCCCTGTACAGTGCTATCAACTTAAGCTGAGAATTGCATTTGTGTGAGTGCACACCGATAGTGTAGATTGGCAATCGGCTTGTGGCGCGGCGCCCGCGCATGGTTTAAACCAGTTTATACTAGTTTATAGCAAGCGGTTCGATTCCCAGCTAGGGCAGCCATGTACCAATGAGTTATCCTCGGTTTTTTCGACGGAAAAACTTACGTACATTTACCGAGTGCTCTCAAAACGGTGAAGGAAAACATCGTGATGAAACCTGCATGCCGTAGAAAAAAATCTAAGGCATGTGAAATCCGCCAACCCGCACTGGGCCCGCGTGGTGGATTATGGCCCGAGCTCCCTCGATGTAAGGGAAGGTCTGTGCCCGAGCAGTGGGGACATATAAATAGACTGATGATGATGATGATAGCAAGCGGCCTGAGGCAACACTCACACAAATGAAATTCTCAGCTTAAGTTGATAGCAGTGTATAAATAGTTACTTAAAAATGTTTACAAAGCATTTATTTATTGTATTTATTATAATTTTAGTACAAATCTGACTTGTAGATTCGTCCGTTTATTTTATTTGTTAATTTAATTAAAAATTGCCTTTATTATGTATACTCGAATATACAACCGAAATTGATCTCGATTTTATTTTTGGCTATTTGAAAAATGTACCTAAGAAAATTTTGTATGTAGACAAGTATAATTTGACTGTTGTATTGAGAAGTATTATAAAAACGTAGACAATAAAATGTGATTTAAAAATAATTCCGATTTTTAATTCCTTTTCAACCAACTGAATGTTTTGATGATTGATTTATTTATTTTATTAATGGACTCGACAGTTCGTCATTTGCCAATGTCCTTCCATCCTCCTCCAGGGGAGTCGCAGTAGCGTCTTCACCCTGGGTAGCCGCGTCTTCATGTCTTCATCCAGAGGAGTCGCCGTAGCGTCATCACTCTGGACGAAGCAGCTCGACAGTCACGTTCACTCCCGAGCTTGTAGCGGGATTCTTGATAAAAGCTTGAAACTTCAGATCTTGCATAAATAATTCAATAACTTCACCGTACTGTCATTCGCGAACATTTTCTTATTAATTTAACGTTGTAGTCCCTGTAGACGTTAAAAGGAAAATTATCAAATAACTTCGCAACCGTTGTTTCCAAGAGAACCCTGTTTTGATGATAAAAGTATCAAATTTGCTGTACTACTATTCGATGATAGATGGCGCCACACGTTAAATGTTTCGGAAATCAACTTTTTATATCTTTGAAAAATAAGTTATACCCGAAACATGCAGGTATTACAAAACTCAGTCCTATAGGTGACGATTCAAAGAAAATATGTGCTCTAGGGGCGATTCCAACCGTTTATGATTACACGATTTATTTCAATGTCGTAATTTCACTACTCTACGATAGATGGCGCTACGTTAATGCCGATTCCGCTTCGAACTTTATTTTTTATTGCATTTTACTTTCGTACCTATTTGTTTCTTGCGACAAATACCACTTTGTATTTAAATAAGAATATACTTACTTAACTTGGGCTTAGATGTTTTATATTGAAATAATCTTCACGACAATAAAAAGCTTTGAGATCAATACGATTACGTCATCTAGAATTCCGCAAAGGCTTTCAAGCTATGCACATACCAACCGAGGCCATAGGCATTTCTTTTAAGGCTGTATCTTACTTGTCATATTAATTTCAACCTTAATACTGTACTCCATAAAGTTTAATATTCGCTTTCGTATTAAGATCATTTGCTTCTCAGTTAAGGGAAAATATTACTTAAAACAAGGAATTAAAGGTAGGATTTGTATTACAGCGTTAGTAGAATTTAACTTTAGGCACTAATCAAGATTGTAAAGGATTTTTAACTTTCTGTGTCTATACCACAAAGTCAAAAGTCGCGTTTCTAGTTAGAATTGAACATGGTATAATCCTATTTTGTAAGATGGTTGTTTAAGAACCATACTTTCTCTAAAATACTATACATTTCAGATTAGCCGCGTTATATCACGAACTTAGGAATTTACAAACTTAACTATGCTATTGATAGTGGCGCCACTGTCTTTACAATTTGGTTAAATTTAGTACGAAAACAGTTTAGTTCTAATTTTTGCCGCACGTAAATCTTAGATTTGTTTTCTTACGGAGAATGCAAGACGCTGATTGGTTCAAAGTAAAGACAGTCTTCGCTTCGCCGAAGGAAGGCGCGATTGTGTTGCGCATGCGTAAAAATATATCGAATTTAGAACTTTTTAAAGTGAATTTCGTTTAGAAACTGAATAAAAGTTATACAAAACTATATTTGACAGTATTTGGTTGTGAATTTAATTGTTTTTTCATAAATAACGTTAGTGTCAACGGAATTTCATAGTAACAACAGGTTTGCGTCCCGTTGATTATGGATTTTGTAACTTGCATAATTTTATAATCCATTGAATTTGTGAACGTGTGTTGGTGTTTTGCTTTTTTATTGGAATTCTTATTGGCAAAGGTAAGTTCTTATACAGTTTTAATTTACTTTAAATATTAATTTACTAAGTTAAGTAACTTCCAATCTAAATGTCAGTTTGTGTTTCTTTCTAAAATTGTACGAAGGTCAATTTTAGTGGCTCGGAACGGGTTTATTTACTTTAAATTGGACTACAGAATACACAACAACTTGGAAACAAAAAAAATACGAAGACAAGAAAAATAGTAGGGTGACCATGCATGCGATAAATCTCGGATAAATTGGGAATGTTTACCGTAAGTCGAACGTAAGTTACGTGTGTATGTTATTGCAAATTATACACTTATGTGTGAGATTATTTTATTGTAATGAATATATTATATATGTTTAATTCATCAGAAAGGTATTTAGATCCTATATTTTTTATTTGCATGAAAACATGTAGGTATTCAATAAGTACCTACCTACCGGTTAGAGTGTCGCTAAGGGGGCATTGAGGAAAAAAGACAAAAAAAATTAACGAAAATTTCCGTCTCTATAAACTCTTTTTATGATATCATCGGAAGGGGGGTTCTTTGGGGATGATTTTTTTAACACCCAGAATCATTAGGTTAGGTTAGAAGTGCCAGAACCGAATTTCTTACGTTTCACCCCCTAATTTGACAGGGACAAAAAAATTACCTCGACATAAAATCATCCCCAAAGAGCCCCCCTTCCGATGGTATCATAAAAAGGGGGGGTTATATAGGATCGAAATCTTCGATAAAAAAAATTATAAGTCTTTTTTCCTCAGTGCCCCCTTAGCGACACTCTGACCGTTGTGGCCACTATGCCATATTAGTTCACAAACCGCGTCAAAATAATAAAAATGCACATGTTCCACCATGCACATGTTCCACCATGCACATGTACATAACTGCAATTATCTACGTCGTGTAAAACATGACGTAATAATTAGGTATTCGCCTATTTTTTTTCTTTTAATTCACTGAACAAGAGAAACTATAAATCCATGAATTTGGCAAACGTCGTAAACTTTCATACATTACATTATGTTTCTTTCTGCAAAGTTGAACAACTTTCCCTTTACTTAAGCGAGATTTTATGTAAAATTCTCGCTCATATGTTAACAGGCGTTATTTTCTCCGGACCGGCTCTATGCGGTAATATCGCACGGTAATTGGCGATAAGTTTTGTAATTATCGTAATTCGTGATCGTTCCTCTATGGAAAATTACAACCGCCCGGAGGCCGAATAAGGCCGTTCACTTAAAATTAGTAACATGCCGAATAATAACAAACAAGCCAGTAGAATTACTGGAGAATCATATTTTGTTCTTCGTTACCTGACCATTTTAACACTCTTAGAGCCTTCCATGAGCCAACTAGCGCCGCCAATCTTAAAAAAATAATATCTTCCAATATAATCAATATTATTAAAAAAGCTATTTACAAAATGTTTCATTACGATAAATACTATTTTTTAAATGCTTATTTATAACGTGATAAAATTTCGGTAAGTTGTAGTTCGCATAATTGCGAAAAACGGCCGTTTTTGGCACATTTGTGAACTACAACTTAGCTTGTCGCAATTATGCCATGTATTGTATATTGAAAAATAGTATTCATCCTAATAAACATTTTGTAAATAGCTTTTTTAATAAAATTGATTAAATTGTAAGATATTATTTTTTTAAGATTGGCGGCGCTAGTTGGCTCATGGAAGGCCCTTGACAGAAAAATTCCATATATACTTATAGATAGTTTAAACTGCACACTAGGTACTGTAAAGGGGAAAAAATAAGTTTAGTTTTTTGGCAGAGTCATAACGTCAATGAGCTCAATTTCATACTTTTCTAGATCCTACAAGAATACATGTAGCCCAGGCAAATTAGCGTATTCAGACCGAAAAACCTGTGTAGTTTTCTTGGTTCAGTTGTTCCGTATGGGATACGCTGGGGAAGGGGTTTAAAGGTCCCTTTTTTTCTAATAATCTACATAGGTTTTTCGTTCTGATAGTCCATTTTTGGCTTAAATACAAATACATATAATAAGAATGTAAAAAAGTTGTGTCTGTACATTGGATATTTTTTGAAAAGAATAATTGTAATATATTTTAGGATCGATACTGATGCCAAAACACTAATTTTTAGAATTTTTGTCTGTGACTTTGTGCAAGTATCACGCCATAACTGCTGAAGGGATTTTGATGGGAGTTTCACTAGGAGATAGCTGAAATATCCGGGCAGCTCATAGGCTATAAGCCATGGCGGTATGTGATGTGGAAACAAGGATACAGAGAGGAAGATCTGCCTCTTGATCTCCTCCATCATCTCCATCCTCGTCTACGCAAATGAAGTTGCGGGGTACAGCTAGTAACTAATAAATCTATCAATATTTCTATCAGATTTTAGTGTTCTTTGACGAGTTTTTTTTAAATTATGCCTTTCCTCGAGGAACGAATATTTACGTATCTACCTGTAGACTCTAAAAACAAAAACACTCGTAAAGAAGTGAGCAATAAGGAAATGGTCGATAACAATCACAAGATACAATGCATTGGGACACGGCTACAATGCGAAGTTCACACAGTAATGTTAAAATTCTTGACAATGCAATTTTTCTATGAAATATTGTGAAACTTGTCGCTATAAATACGAGTAAATAACAGTTCCTTTCCTAAGGAAATTAATAGTATAAATGCACTCCTAGAATCATCACATGAGTGTGACTTGTTTGCTGACAGTTGGTTGAGTGCAGTGAGAGAGTGTGCTAGGTATTGTGAGAAGAACTGTAAATTGCATTAGAATAGAAAATAGAATAGAATAGAAAACATTTATTTGACACACACACAGAGCACAGTACATAAGAGACACATAGAATAAAAATTACAAAGAAAAGAGCTACATAGTGCAGTGGTGTGGTGTCAAACAGGTCTCCAGCTCAGCATGTGCTACAGTGATTGGACATTACTGCATTCGTCTATTGTATAATTAATATTCTGACCACTTATGTACTTACGTTATTTTATATAATAATGTAAATAAGTAAGTATGACTGTCCTACGCCTTGGGGCAACCCGTTATGTTGGACAAAATTTGAAATAAATAAATAAAAACAGACTCTAAAAACTTTAAATCTTTCGAGGTTATCTTTATCTTCAAAAAGCGCTTTCAAATCGGACCATCTGGAGGGTGACCGCGACATCAATCGTTTTCGTTATCGTTTTCATTTTGACACTTGAACGATACACATTGCTGCGTTTCGTTGTCGTTTGTTGAAACTTGCAAAAACATAGCAGCAATGTATAGCGTCCATGTGTCAAATTGAAAGCGATAACGATTGGAAGTCGCGGTCACCCCACTGTTCTGGCTATAACGCAGCCATACATTATTATACTTATATGCTATTATTCATAAACCTAGTTAAACCTCGCTTCCCGGTGTTGTTATCCCTTTCACACTTCGTTAAAAAAGGTTAAGATAGAAAGGGACAGGGGCCTAAACGGTGGCGTAATTTTAAATCACGTTTATGAATAACAGCCCTCGTCTTTGGTTCCCTATTTCTGTGCATAAATTTTTATGTCATAATATAACATGGCATACCTTAAATTGTCCTAGTAATAACTACGCATAATAGTCATTAGGCATAACTTTATAGGCATAATATTATTAAGCATAACTACAAACAGCATAAAGATTGTTAAGAATAATATTATAAAGCCTAAATAAACTTTGTCATAATGATATTGAAACATAATTGTAATAATCATATTAATTACTCGCCGAAAAATATACTCCTGAAGTTTTAAAAACAAAAATTAAACCAAGGGCCACCCCCGCCGCACCGTAACCAACTATTACACTATAATACCTACTTTTTGATTGTAGGTATATAAAATAAACATGTTGGCGGCTTACGGGTGGCCCAAGGGCCACCCCCGCCGCACCGTAACCTACTATTACACTATGGTACCTAACTTATATCTGATATACCTACCTAATACCTACTTTTTGATTGTATATAAAATAATCATGTTGGCGGCTTACGGGTGGCCCAAGGGCCACCCCCGCCGCACCGTAACCTACTATTACCTAATACACCATACATACAACACCAATACCAACAAAAAAGAAGAAATACACAAACAAACATTATTTATGTATAATATCTATTAGACGAATAAACAATATGCCATAAAACAATATGGAAATCAAAATTAGGGCAAAAACGATTAGCCCAAACTAGAATTATGCTTAGTTAGATTGTATGCCCAAAAACAATTATGACAAAATATGATTATGACAAAAAACATTATGCCTAACTCATTATGCTAAATTAAAATAGGACAAAAAAATTATGCGAAAAAAAGGGATCCCCTCGTCTTTACATAGCGTCGGGGGTACAAGACATTCGATAAATCCACATAAGAGAGGAAGTAGACAATTTCTAATAGTAAAGTAAACGTAGTAGTTTACAAAACAATTGCGTAGTTTATTAAACATTCACATAAAGGCATTCCATGAGCCAACTAGCGCCGCCAATCTTAAAAAAATGATATCTTCCAATATAATCAATTTTATTATAAAGCTATGTACAAAATGTTTATTACGATAAATACTAATTTTTAAATGCTTATTTATAACGTGATTCAATGTCGGTAAGTTGTAGTTCGCATAATTGCGAAAAACGGCCGTTTTTGGCACATTTGTGAACTACAACTTAGCTTGTCGCAATTAATAAAATTGTATATTGAAAAATAGTATTCATCCTAATAAACATTTTGTAAATGGCTTTTTTAATAAAATTGATTAAATTGGAAGATATTATTTTTTCAAGATTGGCGGTGCTAGTTGGCTCATGGAAGGCGTTAAAGGTTGATTTATTCATTGCGGAAACCAGCGGCCCTGCAGCTCCTATATTGTCATCCAATAGCTCACCGGGAACAATATTTTTCCTCACACATGTTTTAATCATTAGACTCCTGCATTTTCAGTACTTATTACTTAAAATAACAATTGTTAAAAAAGCACATACCAAAGAAAGGAAGTGCCTCGGAGTGGCCTTAATGAATATTGAACAATACGAGTAACCCGGAAAAAGAGGATCGGATCGTCTATATACGAAATCCGCTAGAGCAGGCCTGGTGCACTCCGCGCTTTAGGTATAAATCTACAGGTACATCGGGCGGGCGGCCTTGGGCCGCGCCGGCGCGGCTTCGGCTATTCAGTGGGCTGCTGCGCGCCAGATTGATTGCACGTAGCCCGCTATTTTGCGCCCGCGCTGCGACGTATTTAGCCGTCTTTCATTGTATCGGAAGAAAAAAATCGTGACAAGAATTTGGTCTAAATTATTAAAATATTCTTTCATACAATTTAGTACCTACCATAATAATTTATTTTATTTAGGGTGGATTCGACCAAACTTCAATTTATACTGGAGTAACTATCCCAGGGTTATTTTTATTCCCCGATTTTATTCTCCATTAACTTAAGAGTAGTTTTACCATGCAATCTAGAGAATAGTTGCAGATAATTGAATGAAATTGAATGAATAATGAACGAATAATTAGATTAGATTTATATAATAAATCGCAAGGCTAGTTCTTGCATCTTAAATATGTAAATATGGGTTTCGGCTCCCGGACTAGATTGTACCTAGCTAAAACCTAAAAGAGTTATGTTTAGTGTCTACAACACCCATTAAAGTGTAAGAAGATAGCATGCCTATGGTCTTTTGTGATCTAATACCGTAGGTATATTTGAAATATCAGTTTGTTTACAAAAGTAGAATAATAGAGTGGTATAATAATATATGTTCATTAAATATTCAGATTATTTATCTTTCACAAGCCGGCAGCCCTAATCGTGTCTGAAGAGTAAAGAGCTACCCGATAGAAAGAGACGCACGTTGTAGGTGAATATAATTGTAGGCACTTCGCGCTGCGCGAGCTGAATTGTACTTTATTGCGTCGCTGCGAGACTCGCGATTTATTTTAACGGTTTTTAGGAGAGACTCTTCTGTACTTGTACTATTATATATTCTGTGGCTAGAGTCCAATCCGGAAGCATTGCCAAGCCATTGGCTCGTATTACCTATGATATTACTCTCATGGGTCGGTGGGAGGGGGGGGGGGCAAGCCGTGAGAATGTTTCACAATGGACAATTTCCAAACGTTACCATATCAATATTAAGGGGCCTACCATGAGCCAACTAGCGCCGCCAAACTTGAAAAAATAATGCCTTCCAATTTAATCAATTTTATTAAAAAAGCCATTTACAAAATGTTTATTAGGATGAATACTATTTTTCAATATACAATACATGGCATAATTCCGACAAGCAAAGTTGTAGTTCACAAATGTGCCAAAAACGGCCGTTTTACGCAATTATGCGAACTGCAACTTACCGACATTGAATCACGTTATAAATAAGCATTTGAAAAATAGTATTTATCATTATAAACATTATGTACTTACATAGCTTTTTTAATAAAATTGATTAAATTGGAAGATATTATTTTTCAAAGATTGGCGGCGCTAGTTGGCTCATGGAAGGCCCTTCAGATAAATTAGTCGCAACTGTTGTTGATAGACACAGTATATCAGATACTTAGCTCGATAGATCAAGTTTAACGCCGATATTTAAAACTAAACATATGCAGAAAGTTATAATATTTGTCTCGAAAAGAACGCACCGAAAGCAGACTAGTAGAGCATTCTGGCATAATGAAGAATTTTATCAAACTGTTATCATTATCAGAAAATCCACCCGACAGATTTATGATTATGACTACAACATTTAAACTTCGGTGAGCTTACATCACAAACCTTGCAAAACAGCGAAACCTCTAAAATTCCGAATTACCAAACTGTCATCAACATTCAACACCCAAGCAAGAATTACTTTACAATCTAGTATACGCACGATCACGTATCGAGATAATGGTTTAGTTCGTGAGAGAACGCGCGATTTCTCAGCTATCTGCCGCAATGATTATGCATGGGAATCCATGGCTTTTCCGCATTTTTCCCTCCAATGTTACAGTTGCTCTTTTGTCACGTTTTTTTCTTCTTCAGAAGAATTTTCTGCGTACGGTACTTATATGAAACTGTTGGGTCTTTGTTCAAGTTCAAGATTGTGTAATTATTCGAAAATTGATCATTTCCTTTAGTTTAAGTGGAGTTAGTTTTGTTTAATTGATTGTTAGAAATAATTGAGCAATAAAGGTTGTTTGACTCTTGTCTGTAATTTGATACTGATACTCAGGTAATAGGTTCGAAGCGCTTTTGAGAATTTCGCAGAATCTATATTTTTTATCGAATGACAGCTAGAAGAAGCGGGTGGCGAAATATCGGAGAGACGACTCAAGTATGTCCAATATTTATTTTATTTATACAATATAGTTCACAGAGTAATATCTCCAAAACACTATATGTCATTCACAAATAATACAAAATATAATAATCTATATAAATTGACATTACAAACAAACCAAAGGACCAAAGGGCTGGCGCTTACCTCGGCCAGCGTATATCGCTGGCTATACAACGAGGTAACGTCGCCAGCCTTTTGGGCACTCTCCCACAGGGTAGCGAATTGGCCCCAATTTTTATTTATAAGTATTTTTTTTTATTAAATCCTGTACCGTATATCGATCTTTTTTAATAAAATTGATTTATTTACAAACATAAAAAATAACATTACAAACATTCACTTACGTACCTATACAAGTGGCCAATAAAAGGACCGATTTTGTCGACAAACATATCGACGTCCTCGCGAGCAACGAGCATATCGCCGAGCAGCGAGCGAGCGCGCGCGGTGGGCGCTCATTGGGCTCACAATGATTATCTTTCCACCATCAAATTACGATTGTTGGTAAGTAATTTCCACCTATACCGAAGGCGTTACTTTCTATTTCTAAAATGATGAACAAACAAAGTGTTACGGCTTACATTCTCTAACACTTGTTTTATCCACATTCAATTGTTAAATTAAATAAATTGACCATTTCGTTTGAAGTGTTACCGCATGGGGCAAGTAACTAGGTACTTAATTACCTCTTGCAGCTAAGTGTTTAATTGTTAGGTATTTCTCGCGATTTTTTTCACTTACCTCGAAATCTTAGTTTTGTAAGCCACCTTTGTCTGTGAAAGGTTGCCTGTCAATTATGTTTTTACGGTCTTCACGAAGATTTAAAACAATCTTCACTTTTGCGGCATCTATAATATTGATTTCGTTATAGATTACTCGTGTCCATAGTAAAATGTTATATTCTTTGGTAATTAAAATATTTTCTCATGAATTTATTGTTTCATTGTATTTTGTATTGCCAATAAAGGTTTAATACTCAGTCATATGACAACAGAATTCGAGTTTTCTTTGTTGTTTATTTTCTAGTTACTAAACCTGCGTTTAATAAATTTCGGAACGGACGATGTCAGGACTGACGGAGCCAGAAGAATGCAGCTGGAGTTCGAAATTGATGACCAAGTCACAGTCTCCAGGGCCTAAATTTGCCGAATTTTGTGTCGAGGTCATGAAGGCGGGGGCACGGTTGAATAAATACACACACAACAACAACAAAAAATTGTAACAATGGTCTATATTACATTTCATGGGACGTTTAAGGACCCCGATATATATAAATCGGGGGTAAAAAATTATATAGAATCGACAAAAAAAACAACGGACGATCCCTGGTTCGAATCCCGGTCGTGATGAACATTTTTCTCCATTTATCATATACATTAGAATCTTTTAAGATTCTTGTAGGACCAAGTACATTGATAAAATTAATTTTGACACAATTATACAAGTAGTTTTAATTTATTTTGTAAGTTAATTACAACAACAAAAAATTATACTTATTTACATGGTGTCATAGTCTGTCTCTATTTAAATGAATAATCCATAAAAAAGTAACTTTATATTAAAAAAAAACTTTATTTTCATTGCATTTTCACTATTACTAAGAGCGACTATAAGGCCTATATTCATAGACAGTTTTGAGTTTAAATTCGATCTTACAACTGTTAGATTTCATACAATTTTGACAGTCGTCGGAGCGAGCTCATTCGCTAAGTTCGGCTCCAAATTATCTATGAATATCAGCCTTACACCGTTACTAAAACAACTATAGCCAATTACTCGGTCGCATCTTCAATCAAACCCACAAATCCCATTGTGTTGTCTTCATTGTCGGCCAGCGTGCCATGACTTATGGGTCATAACACCGCGAAATGACCAAAACAATGCCAGTTATACTTGCTTGCACAATACTATCGCAGTATCGATTGTTTCTAATTCCTCAGCCGTCATGCTCTATAGATCTATGTTAGCAGTTACATAAAACAACAGTGTTATTTCATTTTTATCTCATAATGGATTTTGCGTTGTTCTTCGCGTGACATTTTGTATTTATAATTTACATAAAAATATATATATAATAAAGCCAGCGCCTGAGCCTCGCTATACAGCGGGGCAATGCGGCCAGTGCGTTGGGCACCCTGCCGCGAGGCCTCTGTTTCAACACATTTTGTGACTAAAGTTTTTATTTGAAAGTCTATTTTGCAAAAATCCTGTACCTAAAAATCAGGAAAGAAAATGATAGTTGATAATGATAAAAATATAACTTGATGATAGTAACTTCGCTTCAATGAAACATTTTATAGTGATTATCTGGAACAAAATAAATTCAATACAGCTCTCTCATCTTTATAATTTTGTTATACCTATAAAATCTCTACAATACACTCCAAACCAAAGTACCATTTAAAAATCATAAAACAAAACTACAATTTAAAAGCTATAACTTGTAACCGTTACAAACGCGTTAAATATTTAGCAACGCCATAAAATATAAACCTTCGAAACTGCGTACATACTATTCCTAACATACGACAAATATTTCTCCATTACTATTAGAGGAGTTACGACATTATCGTTTGCTCACTCCGTTTGACCGCAAGCCTGCTGGACGCCATTTTAGGGGTCTGTGGAAGCTGTGAACCCTTAGTGTACATGCCTCATTAAACTTGAAAACTACGTACCTATAATTATCATTTATTACACCTTAGAGATATGGAACACTTGGTTACTATTACCATTAGATTAATTTATTACATTAAGAGCCTTCCTAGAGCCAACTAGCGCCGCCAATCTTAAAAAAATCATATCTTCCAACATAATCAATTTTATTAAAAAAGCTAAGTTCACATTTTTGTTTATTGCTATCAATATTATTTTTTAAATGCTTATTTGTAACGTGATGCAATGTAGGTAAGTTGTAGTTCACATAATTGCGAAAAACGGCCGTTTCTGGCACATTTGTGAACTACAACTTACCTACATTGAATCACGTTACAAATAAGCATTTAAAAAATTATATTTGTAGCAATAAACAATGTGAACGTAGCTTTTTTAATAAAATTGATTATATTGGAAGATGATTTTTTTAAGATTGGCGGCGCTAGTTGGCTCATGTCAGCGCCCTAATAACAGATTTAAGAAACAAAGGAACGGAAAAACTATTTGTTGTAAGATATTAAATTAAATAAATGTTAATATATCTATTTTTTGGTAGTTCTTACGAGAGTTCTTATAAAACTATAGCCTAAATCTGAAGCGTCTAAGAATGCTGCATCACTTTTCTTCAACAAATATATAAAAATGATGGCACTTTTAAAACTGTCAAAAATAAACACTTATAATCGTTACGTACCACTATTACAATGTACAATTTAGACAATTTATAACGTCATAATAATATAAAGATTATTATCATGTCACATTGGTACGATTCTGTCGTGCATTTTCTAATTTTAAGCTAACTTTGGCTGTTCTAAAAGCATTGCCATCTTTTTTTAAACTTTAATTTAACTTTTTTGTTGAAACTCAATAGTTTCAACAAAAAGTATGTTTGTGCGTTTTATAAAAACTTAATCTGACAGGTTTCAAATTGTTGAAAGTGAAACCTGTCAGATTAAGTTTTTATAAAACACACCACAGAATTACTACCGATATACAATTCATTGTAATGTACAAATTATTGTGCAATTTAGATAATTGTATACGTTTAAATAATTATTGTCTATGGAACCCTCAAACTTTAGCTATACAGTACACTTAAAGTTTTTTCTCGCGTCTATCTGCGAGCTGCGGTATGCCGGCTGTGGCTGTATGACGCAAGCGGCCGCATGCCTCTAACAGGTTTGCGAGATCATAATCCGCTGTCCGCGCCGCGAGCCAATCGCGTGGTCACTCTACCTTAGTAACGAGGGGGTGAGCTTAACATAGGAAATGACCATGCCAGATTCTGCCCCACCATCAACCGCAAGTTGTAAGATAACGAATAAATGTCCGTTTTTTTATTAAAATTATTGGTTTAATTTAAAGTTATGTACAAGTTGCGATTCGAAAAAAACAGCTTAATTAAGAATTCAGAAAATAGTCAGAAATCGAAGCGATTTATTCAATGTTTTTGTTATTCTTCTAACCACGTAGAAGTCTTCTGGTCACGTAGTTTTGTAGGTGGGGCAAAGTTCCATTGAAATGTGGCAATGTCTTTTGAAAATGGCGGGAAACTCACAGGTTCAAAATTATTTGATATTTCTGATATTATTGTAACGTGGTCGTTTTCTGTTTAATGTCACTTTAATTTATCAGATAATATTTTTTTAACTTGTCCAGCAAATTACAAAAAAAAAGTGTCAAGCTATTAATAAAATCAATTAATTCAAATAGGTACCTACATTTCTGTTTTTCAGACCGATACACAAAATAATGAAACTTAAAAAAATGTCATAGTAATGATATTCAATACAGAATGTCACGAGGCGTACCTATGCAAGTGTTATATTACAATAATGAATGAACACGGTCGCTAAATCAAATGAAATGATTTATTTACCATACATTATTTTACATTGACTTATTAAAAGTCCATATATATATAACTTTATGTATGTAACTCAAATAGTCTGTTAAATAAAAACAATCCCGCCAAAGATTATAGATCTAATCGTTTGCGAATCCATTCTTTGCACTGCATCGCTTGCGCCATGCGAGCGACATTTTTGTCGCGGTGTAGTAACGCACGGTGGCGACACACGCTGCGCCCGCGCAGGAATTGTGTCAATATTTTAATTACGATTTTTTTTGCTGGCTCCGTCGACTTCGGAATGGTACTTGGCATGTGACACTTTGAACACAGTAGAGTCACTGATTAACTTTGCAGTTTGCACTTATGGTGATATTGAGATTCAAATTCAGTTTATTGCTACCATATGGTTAATATTAGGTTATAATTAACGGAGTCCGCATATGGTACCCTGTAAGGGCACTACAATATTTTCAGAGGCACTACAGTTTTTTATAATATTCGATAGATCAAGTTATGATTTACACAATATATTTCAATTTAATTTCGTGATTAAAATTCTATAGTTATATGGTTAGTAATTATTAGTAAATTAATTAGTCATCATTAGTAGTGTTAGGTAATTACATTGTGTCGTCAAAAAACTCTTGCAATTTGTAGTAACTTTTATGGACTAGCATACTTTGAGGTTGGCGAAGCGATGCACAGAAACTATTTTTATAAATTACATATTAAGTATGCCGAACTGCGTATCTTCAGTATCGGAATTCGGAATATAATGGTCAGAATTATATGGACGGTCGCGTATTTTTTTTTTCGCGAAAACAGTTTACGTAACTAAACAACTCTTCGAGACCGATTAATCCAGTCTATTCTACTATTTATAGACGACAATAGAATGTACGGTGGAACACAGAGAAAGGTGTACAGGAGAGTTTTTAAGGTTGAGATATTCTCAATAACTACTTGACCTATTGCAAAAATTCTTTCACTGTTTGATAGATAAAAGTGGAACCTATGTAACTGTAAAATAATTATTAAATTCGGTCCAGTAGTATTTGAGAAAATCTCAACCTTATTGAGGCCCCCTGTATACTTCTCTCTGTCGTCGACTGTGCATATGTAATTTTAATTCGAATGACTGTTTTAATATCATGTAATGTGGGACGTGGGTCTCATTAAACATTACCTTAACCTACTGTACCACCTTTTACTGTGGTTTAGTGAACGGCAAAATTCCATTTCAAAGCTTTTTGTGCTTCTAAATGGCAACATATTATAATTGGTCGCCGAGGGTATTGATTAAGTTGCCACTTAATTATGTATATTAACAGTACATTAAAATTTAACGGATTCAGATTCATATATGTGTAGTTTATCGTAAGTAAATAGGCTGGTACATTATAAAGGCTGGCATTGAATTCATTCGACCAAATTAAATGGATGGTTAGGCTTGTGACATACATTAATTCTGCACAGCGTTTAAATTAAACAATTTGGCGGAAAATAAATAAATATTTAACAATAAATTCAACTATCAAATATTATTAGTGCATCGTTACTGTGCTTTGGAGTTTTTAATATTATATTTTAAGATATGTGAAATTTTTGTCAACGATATCTTTCACTGGAATTTGATCTAATTGTCATTTATAAGGTCATTGTGTGACTTGTGACGTACTTAGTTAATTTTTTTGCAGTTTTGATTTATCATGAGTACAAACCCCCAATTTGTCGAATGTATTCAAGGACAGCCTGTATAACTAAATACTATCCGAACCGAACCGATGTCCAAGCCATCTCGCCCTATAAGGTCGTCAAGTCTAAATAACTTGGAATTAAAATGCTCTAAGCAACCTTGCGATGCTGCAATTGGTGTTAAAGGACGGAGAGGTGCTGCCTAATATAAGTTGTTATTGCAACCCGATGTAGTAAAGGTAAGGTACCAACCATTCCTATCCGAGTTCAAAATACGTGGAGAAACCATTTTAACATTAAGTTTAAAAAAACACTGAAATGTTGTCGTCAATAGAAGGCGCTGACATGAGCCAACTAGCGCCGCCAATCTTAAAAAAATCATATCTTCCAATATAATCAATTTTATTAAAAAACTACGTAAACTATTTGTCAAAGTTATTCAGGCCGCGCGTAGGCCTTTGACGTGGCCTGACGACTGCTGTCAAGCGACAACAACCGGGACCAACTACTTGACGTGCGCCCCGAGGCACGGAGGGTGTATGAGCAAGCATACATGATTTATATAACAATAACTTGTCAAATATGTATAATTAAAAGAGCAGTGCAATAAAGGCATTCAACCTGAACGGTCGTTTAATTAGCAGAACGGTGGTTTAGGTAGCAGACGTCAGGCAGTCGTCATTTAGATAGTATATCCTACAAATATACCTCATCTCATAGCATTAGCATAAATGTATGGACATCACCATACACAGGGGCTCAGATGAAAGTGTCACTAGCGGTCACCCATCCAGGTCCTGACCTCTCCCAACGTTGCTTAACTTGTACGATCGTTTTCAACGTGTACTCGCAACTGGAATACGAGACGATTGATATAGGTAGGTACGATTGTTTTCAACTTCTTGTAGCTAATATTTCACATTAGTAGGCAGTTGATTTTAAGCATGTTTGTCGCGATAACAAGTTTTTTGGCAGGTGGGTTCCTCTTCAACTATTTAAGTTCCTTAACGGTCACTTGATATTCTTTACGAGGGAATCAAAGAAAACTGTTGCAACCATTAACGCATTGAATTGAATGTTGTTCAATTGAAACTGGGCATTAACCCGTTTTTAAGTTGTCGTAACGTGATTGTAGCGTTTAGTGAGGTTTTTATTCAAAACAGTACATTTAGAACATTGCAAAAAGTTAACATTTTGCAACTTTCTAATAGCTTATAATTTATGATCTGAGGGAGTTGAATATTGATGCTCATGAGTGATGTATCAGAATGATGTTCGAGTTTTTTGGTCAATTTTTCGGCAAATATGTGACATTAACAGTTGACAGTTCTCGTCAAATTGGACAGTTCTTGTCATGTTTGGCAGTTCTTGTCATTTTTGGGCAGTTCTTGTCAAATTTGACAGTTCTCGTCATTTTTGACAGTTCTCGTCTTTGACAGTTCTTGTCATGTTTGACAGTTCTTGTCATTTTTGACAGTTCCTGTCATTCTTGGCGGTTCTTGTCATTTTGTCAACGGTGTGTCGATCAAAAGTTATAGAATCAGGTACATGAAACCAACATTTGGGCGACATTACTATTGTAATTTTCGCCCGTAAGCAACTCGCCCAGTATCATTAAAGCATGTGGGCCAGTTTACTACGTGAAAATTTACAAAAGGGAAACTCGCCCGCAGACCAGTTATTTTGTGGGCGAGTTTGCGACTAAGCCGAACTTGAGCTCTAATAAAAATCATTGATGATCCCTGACTGAATCAGAATCATATCTTTAAATTGCAAGTACGACATTGCGTATTTTTAACTGTGTAGTTTGACCAATCCAATGCATCAGAAATTCTTAAACATAAGGTTATTGTATCTGACAGTTTTAAAAATGGTGGCTCCCTTAAAAGACATTGCCACATTTCAATGGAGCTTTGCCCCACCTATAAAACTACGTGACCATTTAAACTGCACCTATCATTTTGTTGGGGGCTTATTACAGGTTTCATATTGCATAATCATAATCAGTATCATTTTCTACTACTCTCGCAACTCCTATAGATGAATAACAAAAATGAATAAATCGCTTCGATTTCTTACAATTTCTGAATTCTTAATTAAGCTGTTTTTTTCGAATCGCAACTTGTACAAAACTTTATTTTAAACCAATAATTTTAATAAAAAACTGAGATATTTTTACATTTATTCGTTATCTTGTACAACTTGCGGTTGATGGTGGGGCAGAATCTGGCATTGTCATTTTTGAAAAGAATAATTAAAAAAGGCAAATTAGATAAGACAATGATTCTGTCTTTCGAGATTTTCTAACCTTACCTTAAAATAATAATAATTGAACCTTTTTATGTATTAGAAAATCCCCTAAATGAAAAGTATGACATCTTGTAACGAATGACCTTGTAACCGAGAGCGATCTGAGACGTAAACAGTCGTAAGAGCAGTTATTATATGATTATAAATCACTTACCTACTCGTCCGCTAATATAACAAAGGGTGGAGGTCGCGACGTTGCACCGACCGTGACCATTTCCTCCGAGGGTAATGCTGATGAGATACGGAATTAGTCATTTGTGTGATGACACCAGGGAATAAAATATCCGTTATTAGAACAGACGAGATGTGAAGAAATCGGCAACTCTTGGCAAATGACTAACTGTCGAATCCATAACGGACCTGACATGAGCGAACTAGCGCCTCCAATCTTAAAAAAATAATATCTTCCAATTTAATCAATGTTATTAAAAAAGCTATGTACAAAATGTTTATTACGATAAATACTATTTTTTAAATGCTTATGTTTATGAACGTGATTCAATTTCGGTAAGTTGTAGTTCGCTTCATTGCGAAAAACGGCCGTTTTTGACATATTTGTGAACTACAACTTAGCTTGTTGCAATTATGCCATGTATTATATATTGAAAACCAGTATTTATCCTAATAAAGATTGTGTACATAGCTTTTTTAATAAAATTGATTAAATTGGAAGATATTATTTTATTAAGATTGGCGGCGCTAGTTGGCTTATGTCAGGCCCTTAATAAACTAAATTAAGAACATGATAGAGGAGCATTTTGTCGCCGATTATTCATAGTTGCCCAGGTTCATCCTGTTTCATCTATGGCGACAAGGATTATTATTGCACACAATTCATGATGTTCACCGTATTATGTGGATTATCGGGAAACAATGCAATTTTGTTTATATATGGATTCGAGGGTTCGTCATTTGCCAATGGCATGTTACAGAGTTTCATATTGCATCATCGTTTCATAATTTACAGTCCTCTTTCTTCCTTCAGAGGAGTCGCCGTCGCGTCGTCACTCTGGACGAAGCAGCTCGACAGTCACGCTCACTCCCGAGCTCTACAAAACCTCTATCCAAAAAAATCAAAGTTTTCAAATGATTTTGAAACTGCCACGTTCCCGTCATTTTCATAATTCTGCTGATATTAAGTACTTGCAATCAAGAGATATGATTCTGATTTTACAAGTATTAAGGTAGTGTGTTTATTTCAAAAAGGTAGGGGAGCGAGGGGCTTGTTGTAACATTTTTTAAAAACAATCATATATCTTGAGATATATTGGCTAAATTACCACTAACTAAACTTTGATCGGTACTCTAACCATTCTTTAATTAATTATAATTGAAAAAATATCAAATCTATGTCTAATTTCTTCAGAATTAATTTTTTTATAAAAAGAGGGAAGTGTTACATCTTACCCCGTGCTTGGGGCTTGTTGTAACATCTATTGGGGCATGTAGTAACACAATAAAAAACGAGAATGTGACACCTTCAATCATTTATTATCTTCACATTTAGCTTTGTTTTCAACATATCATTAGGTATTTAACAAAAATATTGAGGTACTTCTATAAAATGAATCATCTATCAAATAATCAACTGAAACATACTTTTTCTATGAGTAATCAACACTTGTTTTCTAAAACTTCAGCTGCAGCTAACTCGTATACCTCCTGGCTTTGTGTTCCCCGCTCTGTCTTTGTCTTATACAGTCTCATTAAAAAAAAAAAAAATAAGGTATATTGCATTTTCAATCACATACATATAGCAATATGGGGGCAAGTTGTAACATGTTACAACATACCCCAAGATTTTGTTACAACTAGCCCCAAGGCATAATTTTTAATATTTTAACGATAACTATTAAATCAATTTAGTAATCTCGAAAACTGTTACACGACATCGTACATATATAAATTTAACATCAAGTAAAACACAGAAAGCTCCAATTAGTCGATTATAATAAAGCCAATCGAAAGTTTACGAAAGCAAAATAATACATTACCTTGCGACAACGGAGGGCTTGCACACACCCACTCAATACGCCACCTGGCGGAACTCTGACTGTGATGACGTGGCGTGGCGCATTATAACGATAAGATTGAGTCAAAGAAATACGTTAATAAAGTTTAAATTCCTAGTGAAAAAGCCCTGTTACTACTTACCCCTGTTACATCTAGCCCCTTGCTCCCCTACAATATAAAATAAAAAAGAACCATTCAATATTTAAAAAACCTAATCTAAACTATTTAAAAAAAAATTAGTTACAGGAAGAGTACCCAAGACACTGGCAGCGTTACCTCGCTGGATCGCGATGCTGATCCGTTGCGCGAGGTAGCTGCCAGCTCTTGGGTCACCAGTGGCATCTACTACTCGTTTGCTAAGCTCTTTATAAAGCGACCAGGCGCCGGGACCCCACGGGCCGAGGGTCTCGACACCAAAAGCAACAAAGTTGTAAAGTATTAAGTAGTTTGACCGAGAATTAAAATTAGAAGCTAGGACGACTCGAATGACGTAAAAAACTTGAATGTCTAGAAAAACTTGTAGAAGACCTTGCAAATATCGATCAAACCATAATCTAACGTTTCCTGTATTTAATTTGAATATAAAATAAATATTGTAGTTACAAAATAGTTAATCGTAGCTGGGTCATTTTTATTTTGTATGCATCTCATTATATTATATAACTAGCTGTACCCCGCAACTTCGTTTGCGTTCCTCTACGCGGAGGATGGAGGAGATCAGGAGGCAGATCTTCCTCTGTGGATCCTTGTTTCCACATCACATACCGCCATGGCTTAGCCTATGAGCTGTCCGGATATTTCAGCTATCTTCTAGTGAAACTCCCATCAAAATCCCTTCAGTAGTTATGGCGTGATACTTGCACAAAGTCACAGACATTTAAAAATTCTAAAAATTAGTGTTTTGGCATCAGCATCGATCCTAAAACACATTACAATTTATTCTTTTCAAAAAATATCCAATGTACAGACACAACTTTTTTTTACAGTCTTATTATATGTATAGATTTCGGTAAAGGGTTAGTTTCATAAACATAATTTAGCACCATGTTTAAGTACAAATGGCGGTGACCACACGTTCGGGTGACCTTGTGCGCGATCCGACTATGATCTAAGTGAGGTGATGACACTGCGCAAAAACTCGATGACTGGATGCGCGCGCACGCGCAGTGTTCGATGCCTTTTTGCTTCGTCGAGGCTTCGTGGGAAAATACGTGCTTGTACTGATAATCAATTAATGACATTGCAAAAAATATATATAATATTGGTAGTTTTCGAAGATAGATCACCTACCTTTTATAGAATAGCTTTTACTTAATTGAATTGTAACTTATGTAATTTTGTATTTAGGCAAAAGTAACTCAATTTTAACACGCTTTTATTAGGTTGTTTGCATGTAAACTATGCATATAAAATAAGCTATGTATGTAAAAAAAATCATTTTTATCTACTCCTAGATGTTATTTTAGGCTGAAACTTTACAATCTTATATTAGTCATATGATAGCACAATGTTATAATAGCCAGCTAGCGCCGCCAATCTAAAAAAATATATCTTCCAATATAATCATTTTTATTACAAAAGATTTTTTGAAATTCTTTATTCTTTTTGTAAACCTATAAATTGTCCCACTGCTGGGCAAAGGTCTGCTTCCTCCTCTTCCATCCATCCCTGTCCTGAGCCTCTTCCAGTCACCCATCCCTGTATCTAACGATATCGTCTCTCCACCTACGCCGCGGTCTGCCCCGACGATAAATAATATATTTTTTAAGATTTGGCGCATGTCAGGTTCACAATAACCATGTCCTACAAGAAAAATTGGGGCTGTTCCATTCTTAGTAGCTGCGCCATATCCAAATCTTAAATTATATATATATACCTACTTGGACGCGGTATTCCAGCTGTGAGTGGCCTCTACCAGTCACAGGTAGAACACCGCGTCCAAGTCGCTCCCATGCGGCAGGGTGCCCAAGAGAGCGGCTGCGTTACCACTTTGTATGGCCAAACTTATTCGTTGGCCGAGGTACCCGCTCTCGTGTCACCATATAAAGTATATTTTAATTGACAACTTTACAGAGACGGTGGCGCCTCTCCCACATCCACTGTTAGTGTGTCAGACAGAATGTATATGTTGTAGAAGATTGGTCGTCATTATATCATTACTAGGATGTTTCGAGGAGCCGTGGGCGTCAAAACGCTTTATAATTGAGGAGTATTTCTATAAGAACAACCGCAAAAACTTCTCACGTACGTTTGTATTTAAGCTATTAGAGAATTATTTTTGGTGTGAGTCATTTCTATAGACAACGGGGCTATTATAATATGTATAATTATATTTTAAACGTTCTATTAAAGCATTACTTTCGACTGATGCTACTTAAATAACAGCTTAAACAAAACTACTTATAAATTGTAAAAAGTTGTATTAGAATTAGAAATAACGTTTTACATTGAAGGAAAAACGCTTTTGAAACTTTTCTTTTATAGATTATTTTTAAATACTTTTAAAGGATAAACTACTTTTAAAAGTTAAAAAAAACTTACGCTCTCACGTACCTACTTATTATTATCACGTCTTATAATATTATTTTACACAACATAATACTCTAATATAGTTTTACAATGTGAAAAAAATACTTATTATTTAAATTTTAAAGGAATATAGCTAAATGCCTATCCAATAAAAGGTATTTCAGTCGGCGACTAATAATAAATTATACACAAACATAAAAGGTACATAAAATAGCTATATTTCACGAATGACCCAAAAGATGTATAGCTCAAGGTTTAGATACCTTTAACAACTACTATAAAGTACTAAATAATTAACTAATAAATTAAAGTGTATTCGCTACTTTATACGGTAAATATTTGGTATATGTTACATTTTGGTCTTGTATGGTGGAACACAGAGAAAGGTGACTTCAATCGTTATGGTTATTGTTTTCATTTTGACACTTGAACGATATACATTGCTGCGTTTCGTTGTCGTTTGTTAAAACTTGCAAAAACATAGCAGCAATGTATAACGTCCATGTGTCAAATTGAAAGCGATAACGATTGGAAGTCGCGGTCACCCCACTGGAGAGTTTTTAAGGTTGAGTATTTCTCAAAAACTACTTAATCTATTGCAAAAATTATTTCACTGTTTGATAGATGAAATGAAATGAAATGAAATGAAATGAAATGAAATGTTTATTTACCATACAGTATTTTACATTAACTTATTAATCAGTGAAGCCCACACTAGGCTAAGCCTGTCCCGTGGGATTCTAAAAGAATTACAGTTACAGAACGACGGGTTTTTATGATTTAAGTTACAAGTTGTTAGGTTAGTTAAGGTAATAAATAATGATATCCAAAAGTTTAAATATAAATTGATATGATTTCAATATGTTCAGTGGGTTGTGTTGTGTGTGTGTGTGTTTGTATGAGGGTGTAGTGACGTGTGTGTGAAGAGAGAGAGAGGGGGTGAGTGTGGCATGTGTTTGTATGCGCGCATCTACTTATTTAAATATTTTAAGGAAGTCTTCTGTCTCATCGTAAGACCACCCCAACAGTAGCCGCTTCACCTTTTGTTTTGTTTCTCGAACACTCGAATTTTTAATATCGCACTGAGATACCAACTTATTATATAAGAAGGGGACGCGGAAAGTGAGGAATCTATGGGAGAACATTGTTCTACATCTGAGGGTGGATATTTTAAAAATACGTTTTGTCAGCATGAGTGGATAATCAGGTGAGTTGAGTACAGCTCTATGAGCATGTAAGACCACTCGCAAAAAGTAAAGACGCCTGACACTCAAAACCTCTGCCTCCCTATACACTGCAATTGTGGGATATCGATACGGTTTTCTGAGCATAACTTTTAAAACGGATCGTTGTGCTCTTTCCAGTTGAATAAGTATGGTTTTAGCTGATCCTCCCCAGGCCAGTATACAGTAGGACAACAGCGACTCACAGAGAGCAGTATATACAGAAAAGAGCAATTTCTTGTTTGCTGCGTCGCGAAGAAGTTTCATTGTGTACATTAGTTTTCTAACTCTACCAGACATGACTACTATGTGGGCCCTAAAGGACAGCTTATCGTCAATAGTGACTCCAAGGTATTTTATTGTGTTTGCCCTGTTAATGCTCGCGCAATTACAATGTAAGTTACAGGAGTTTGATACGTGAGAATATGAATCACATGTGTGAATTTTTATATCTGTATATTGATTGTAGGGCGCTGATGCAGCGGTTTTATGAAAATACAGTGCCTTGGTCTTTGTAGTGTTGAGTGTCAAGAGATTGTGGCTTAACCACCTTGCAATCTGAGCCATACCCGTCTCAACAGTCATTTTCAGTTCGATCCAAGTAGAGTTATGAAAAACAATGGCTGTATCATCTGCATAGCAGATGATGTCAGAGTTGGGGACTGAGAGAGTCATGAGGTCGTTCAGGTAGACCAAAAAGAGCGTGGGGCCCAAGATGCTGCCTTGTGGGACACCAAAGGGGATTTGCCTCGGGCTGCTGGTGAAGGCGTTAACTCGGACACATTGCATCCTGTTTGTAAGGTAACTTTGAAACCAGTGTAGGGCTAGCCCCCTGATCCCAAGACATTCAAGTTTCCTTAGCAAGATCGGAATCGACACTGTGTCAAACGCCTTCGCCAGGTCGAGGAAAACTCCGGCACATGCCCGTCCTTGATCCAGGTGTGACGAGACGATACGGTTAAATGATGTTACTGCATCTTCGGTAGATCTGCCACGCCTAAAACCGTATTGTTGGTGAGATATAAGTTCATTTAAGTCCAAGTACTTGGTCAATCGTTTATTAACTAGTTTCTCCAGAATTTTTGAGAATGCTCCAAGAAGTGAAATTGGACGGTAATTGCTTGGCACGTTTCGCTGACCACCTTTATGTACAGGAGTTACCGCAGCCATTTTCCAGCTGTCCGGAAATACACCGCTCGAGAGACTTAGATTAAAAATGTATGTGAGAGGCAGTGTTATATAATCTTTTATGTTTCGGATAAGAGCATTGTTAATACCGTCTAACCCTGGAGCACTAGAATGTCTCAACTGACTTATAACACTCTCGACTTCGCATATATCTGTAGGTTGTAGGAAAAAAGAGCCTGCTGGGGAATGTTGCAAGTCAATCAATGAACTCAAGGATTCTTGGGTTTCATGCAAAAGGTTTAGTGTTTCATCAGCGAGCTTCTGTCCCACGGTAACAAAGTAATCATTACAGAAGTTCAGAGAGTCTACTTCACTATTCCTAGCCTTCAGAAGATCTACAGCTGGGGTATTCGTTTTTTGGGTGTGTGAAATGCGTTTTATAGAGTTCCATAGCTTTTTCGAGTCTCTTAAATTTTTCGTAAGATCTGCACTATCGTATTCATTTTTAAGTTTCCGAATTAGATTAACGTAGTAATTTCGGTATCGGGTATAAACAAGCCTTTTCGTGTCGTCTCCTGGGTCCCTTCGATATTGTGCGTGCAACCTATCCCTATGCTTTGAACACCTGATTAGGCCTGGTGTCATCCAGGGTTTTAATGTGTTTTTAGAGCGACTTACCTGTACCACCCGGGAGTGTTTATTTATAATTTTGAGCAGCGTAGAGTTGAAAGATTGGACAGCTTCATTTACGCTATTCATCGTGTTCAAATCAGTCCAATCCACGTCTCCAAGCTCATTTGAAATAGCAGTATAGTCATGTTTTGTGCATTGTATTTTAGGCTCCTTCGGTTTCTCACCCAATACGGCTACCCCTGCCATTACAAGATTGTGATCAGTTATGTCCGCGGTGTAAACTATGGATTCGGTCCGAATTTTGGATGGTACCATGATGATTACGATATATGTCCGCTTGGACGACAGGACTACGAAGCCAATACGGTCAAATTTGGATTTGGATCTACTATTTGGCTCACGACCCACGGCGACTCCCGCTGCTACCGGTTCTCTTGCGAACAGCATCAGTCGGGCTATATGAGATATACGCACCGATCATTAGTATCACTGCTTGTCGTTTTCTTTCACTTTTATATGAACTCTTGTATGTTCTTTGGGACTTTCCTTTTTGTAACAAGCAACACTTAACGCATAAATCCTACATCTTCACACGACACTCACTCACACACACGCGCACGCAGTCTTATAGTGAGTCTCTTGCATCATCAAAACATCATACATTATCGTGTACCCTAGCTGAAATCGACGCATACACCCATGAAACTTATGATGAAACCACACAACGACTCAATTATTCCATTTATAGTGGCAATTTTGCTCCAATTTTGGTATATTCAGTAAAGATAATTATTACAATTAACATCAATGACTACTCTTGATTTAATTTATGATATCGACAACTCATTGACGATAAATTGCCACATCTTTGATAGATCAGATCTGTGTGGGATTACGTTGTCAAAGTATAAACTTAAGATTCTTACCTTCAATATTAGAAGTCTTCAACGAAATTTTGAGCAGTTCTTAGTTGTTTATGACAGGCTAAATATTGAGTTTGACGTTATAGTCCTCACTGAGTGCTGGATCAACGACAGCTCCACTATTTATCAACTTGATGGCTATAACTCATTTAGAACAGTAAAATATATAAACAAATCGGGCGGAGTTGTAGCTTATGTTCGGTGTGCGTGGTCCCCAGTGGTCCACGAACCCGATATCCTTGAGTCAAATAGTCTTTTTATCGACATCCCTGGCGTCGTCTCGGTTTTGGGAGTCTACAGGTCGCCTTCATTTCGGGACCCTACAAAGTTTCTTGGTTCGCTTGAAACCTCGGTCAGAAAATTAAAACAGAACAGGCTACTGGTCCTAGCAGGTGATATCAACATCGATATCATGGATTCTGCTCCCTCAGATAGCTATTGCACGGAGTACTTAGGTCTTCTTGCAAATCTTGGACTAATGCCTGCAGTTGATAAACCAACTCACATTAATACATGTCTTGATCACATCAAGATAAAAGTTTAAACTATGTAACTGTGAAATAATTATTAAATTCGGTCCAGTAGTTTTTGAGAAAATCGACCTTAAACCTTATCGAGGCCCCCTGTATACTTATCTCTGTCTTCGAGCGTAATAAAGAGTGAAAAATTCTTGTACAACTTTTGTTTGAGCTGCAATTTTCTATCTCAAACCACCTAGAGCTTTAAATTGTGGAGTCCACGTCAAGTATTGAAGATTTAATTCCAATATTATAACTTAAAAAATACTTATCTGTCTTCGATTGTACCCGTACTTATATATTTTTATTCTAACAGAAATACTTTTTAATTCGAGTATATTCTACGGGCAACATATTTTATAGAGGACTATTTATGTCTGAATTAGTAAATTCCAGATAAATCTAGATTTTCTACTGCCATTTTGGCGAGCTAATGAACAAAAGGTATTCATTAACAATTTCAATGTAAACAGCATTTTAAATCCATTTTAGGCTGTATCCATGTTTAGATATAGCCATAATACTGATATAGGCAATCTGTTCTCATTCTAAATAACCATATATTGAAAATAACGTTTAAGACTGTAGAAAAAAAGCACTGGAAACTTTTATAGATTATTTTATTTTTCAAATACTTTGAAAAGTTAAAAAAACTTACGTAACTTATTATTTTTAAAAAGACATTTGATGTTAAAATCTTAATTTATGCAATCCATAATATTATTCGTAAAATAACTAAACACAACTACCTATATTAACAATACCTATATTATTCGCCGGAGGTCACAAACTTAAAATAAATAAATATATACCTATGAGTTTATTATCAGTACTTAAATTCATCTATCAAAAAACATATTAATTTGTTGTGCATCTTTGGAGTTTAACACAGAGATAGATACAAATATTACATTCAAATATGAGTTTATTATTATTAATATTATTATATATAAACGGATATCACTCACTATATTGTTAAAGTCGGCAATTAGACCGACAGTTTCGACCGATTTCGACGTGTTTTTGTTTGTGGTTTATTTATAATAATTTGTAGTAATGGCTCACTATAGTTTTAATTCTAAAATTAATAATATTCTAATTTATTTTATTTTTATCTTTATTTATTATAAATCTCGTCTATCAAAACTCCATCAAACCAAATAGTTACATTTGTTCTCAAGACAATTATAACATACATACATTACCACAGGTATTTTTACCTAGTTCAGACACTAGACTCTCACATTAAAGAATGGCATCTACCAAACTAATAATTTATTTGTCCTAGTTCTAAGCAAAATGTTATTTTTTATTGTGAGATGAAATAGAGATTTTTATTTTATTTTATATTTATTAATATAAACGACAAGTCAATACCATTTCGTCAACGTAATTTATAATATACTTGTCGTGTAGTCCCACAATGACAATACATTAAAGGAATAACGAATACATCACTACTCATGCCATCCACGCTGGAGATGGCTGGCTGTAATTAAGTGAAAGTGAGGCATTACAACACTAGTGTACTTGTGTGGGACTGCTTAGTACTTGATAAGTACTTATTGGAAGTTTGATTAGATGATTACGCTTTTGTATAGGCTTAAAATGTCTTCTGTGTATTTGTAGGCCGATAGGATATTGATGTTTCTTAAATTATTATTAGAAGTAGGTATTATAAATTGTTATATAACATATTGTGTTATATAGCAATAATAATATTTTAAGAATCATATTATCTCATGTGTTCCTTACTAATTATGCAATAGGTTCCACGCCATAGTATTATTTATAAGTGCAATGCAATGACCTAAAATGAATAAATATCTATTATGGTGGCACTTCACTTGGCTGACAAAATGTGTAACAAAGTTCGTCTTATTTGTATGTACGTCAAGTATTTGACAAATACGACAAAAATCCAATAGCGAATACGAATAGACAAGTGAAGTGCCACCATTACAAAATTACCCATATTTAGGACTTTGGTTTGGCGTCATTAATAAAAAAAATGTGTAAGTTACCTACTTTAACCGAAATACTTACCTACCTAAATAGAGACGAATAAAAATATTAGAGTAATTTTTTATTATTAAAATAAATAAAAGGGGAAAGATAAAAAAATAGACAAATCGCACGAATAAAAACTTGTCCGAAATTAAAAATAACTCATTGTCACAACTAAAACATAGTATATTCGTTCATTCACTATAAGATGGCCTATTTCGCAACGTCTCCCACCAGCCTCGGTAGCGCAGTAGGCAGCGCGTAAGTCTCATAATCTTAAGGTCGTGAGTTCGATCCTCACCCGGGGCATAGTTTTTTGTATCTTTTTCCTCAATTATTTTCTTTTTCTTGCATAATTTAACCAGTTTTTAAACTTTTCTCATCAAACAAGGCCTCTTACTACGTGTTTTTGGTGTTGCAATCTACGCACGGGCGTAAGTTACGAAATATGCAAATCCGTCTTCAACAATGAAAATACCTGTTTCATACTCAGCAAGTGCTCAACCCACATTTCAAATCATTGCGTTTTGTTATCGTTTGTATTGTAGAGTTAATTAGCCACCTAATTATAACTGAGCATGCCGTGGTATGAGATATTTTGCAACGTGCGTTACTTATAATATGACGAAAAATAAATTAGTTTCAGCGCCACCTGTTGTTGAATAGCGATACCATTGATTGCTAAAATTCATTCGGACGTGTTATTAATTTTTAATTTGGTTTATTTCTATTGCATACGTATATTTGATATTAAATTTAAATAACCTTATTAATTTTACAATTTACTAAAATGTACTATTTTATTTTTATACGTAATTTTTCTGGTTTCAGATTGGATTTTGGGGCGATCTTAATTTAGAAAGACGTAAGTGATATTTTGCATTTTTTGAAGTCATTATTAAAGCCTACTTACTAGACATTGTATATTTTGTACTTTATAACAACGATTGTCATTATAATAACGGAATTACTACCGTAAACAATCTTTATAAAGCTTTTGAGATTACAATTTACTTACAACAATTGATTTCAATAATTCTTATTTTGTATACAAAATACTGTTTTATTTATTTATTGCTTTGACGGTTAAATAATATAGACAAAATCGAGATATAATCTCAACATTTCGACATCTAAACCAATTTTCGAAAAGTCTTATCGATGGCCATCTTCAACTTTATCAGCGGATGGCGTATTTACCTCTTTGGTAATCCTTACATACTTACCTTTGCCGTCAATGCCGTCGTGTCCGATCCTTATTTCCTTATTTAAAGAGTGCATTTTTGTGTGAGTGTTACTTTGACAGGTGTCCGTGTGTTGTCGGTGCGTGGTCAAACAATGACGTTATGTTTTAAGGTCAGTTTAAGGCCGTGTTTACAGAACCTACTAACTAGATATTATAATGTTGTAAGTTACGTTATAAAAAGCCGTATAATATTATGATAAGGTAGATAACAATTTGGAACGGAGATAGCATTTGGTAAACCTCAATTATACCTACTAAAAATTGCGTTTGAGCCTTCCATGAGCCAACTAGCGCCGCCAATCTTAAAAAAATAATATTTTCCAATATAATAAATTTTATTAAAAAAGCTATTTACGAAATGTTTATTACGATAAATACTATTTTTTAAATGCTTATTTATAACATGATTCAATGTCGGTAAGTTGTAGTTCGCATAATTGCGAAAAACGGCCGTTTTTGGCACATTTGTGAACTACAACTTAGCTTGTCGCAATTATGCCATGTATTGTATATTGAAAAATAGTATTCATCCTAATAAACATTTTGTAAATAGCTTTTTTAATAAAATTGATTAAATTGGAAGATATTATTTTTTCAAGATTGGCGGCGCTAGTTGGCTCATGTCAGCCCCTAAACATATTTTATTAGATATATCTATATTTAGTTGCGTTTGGAGATACCGTGAATTTTTGTAATAACTTCGCTCGCTAGCTACCACGTAAAAAAGCAGCTTCGTTCGCGATTTGTATAGTACGTATTTTGTTTTGAATAGTATGGCATCTCCATATAGATTGAGAAAACCACAACCGAACCAAACCGGTTCGAACAGGTTTTTATTACCAAAGCACGTTTAGTCGTTTACTTACATGGGTTAAGGCGCTAATAAAGCCTCCGCGGCACGATCCCAGCCATACGACCTTACAGCGACCTCTGTTCACTTTACATAACTGATCTGTGTCATATGACTCCGCTATACTGGATAATTGGACACACTCATGTCTTAAAGGCCTTCCATGAGCCAACTAGCGCCGCCAATCTTGAAAAAATAATATCTTCCAATTTAATCAATTTTATTAAAAAAGCTATTTACTAAATGTTTATTACCATAAATACTATTTTTTAAATGCTTATTTATAACGTGATTCAATTTCGGTAAGTTGTAGTACGCATAATTGCCAAAAACGGCCGTTTTTGGCACATTTGTGAACTACAACTTAGCTTGTCGCAATTATGCCATGTATTGTATATTGAAAAATAGTATTCATCCTAATAAACATTTTGTAAATAGCTTTTTTAATAAAATTGATTAAATTGGAAGATATTATCTTTTCAAGATTGGCGGCGCTAGTTGGCTCATGGAAGGCCCTTAAAATAGTCAATAGAATAAAATAATTCATTATCAGTCCATTTATATTGCCCCACTGCTCGGGCACAGACCTTCCCTTACATCGAGGGAGCTGGGGCCATGATCCACTACGTGGGCTCACTGCGGATTTCACATGCCTTAGATTTTTTTCCTCTACGGCATGCAGGCTTCATCACGATGTTTTCCTTCACCGTTTTAAGAGCACTCGGTAAATGTACGTCCGTTGTATGTTTTCCGTCGAAAAAACCGAGGATAACTCATTGGTACATGGCTGCTCTGGCTGGGAATCGAACCTGGGACCTCTGTATCGCAAGTTTGACTCAATCACTGAGCCACCGAGCGCTTGATTAAAATAATTACATATTCCTTCAGTTTAAAGATTCTTTATTCTCATTAAAGACAAATTACAAGTCACTTACATGAGAAGAAGGTAAAAGTAAATTAAAAGTATACGTTCACTTCGATCTATTTTCCTTATCTCAAACAAGTGTCTCATTTTGTAAACAAAAACGGTGGCATAATTATTTTCATGTTTTTACATGATGAACAGATTCATTCAATCAGTTCCTTCAATCTTACACCACAAGGTGATATTTGTTTACACAATAAGACACTTTGACATTAGGTAGGTGTTATAAATACAAATCTTACGCCCAAGACGATTAGGCGACGGAAAATCATCTGCAGCCTTGCAGAAAAACGTCTTACCGCCGTCTGCTTTTCACCACTACGTGTGTCATGGCGTGATAGGTGGGCGAACCTCATCGCCGTCTTCTTAGAACACTTTAGATTTAGTTAGTCTCATAGTAATCACATGAGTGCGTGCATGAAGAGATTGATGAATGTGTATGAAGCAAGGGATCGCTGCAGATGGACTGCAGTCTGGACTGTAGTATGTCTACAGATCTTTGTCTTCCGCTACGGGAATCGTGAGTTTATGAATATGACAGACCACATACACGTGTCGCGAAGCAATATTGCGCTCATGTGCGGGTAGACACGGGCGCCCTCCTGTTACAGGGCTATGGGGTAAGTGGTCTGTCATATACATAAACTCACGATTCCCGTAACGGAAGGCAAAGATCTGCAGACTGCAGTCCATCTGCAGCGATCCCTTGTTTCATAATATAATAATATAAATCTTTATTTATCTCACATCAAAGACATTACTTAACTTAGGTATTTAAAAACAATGTTTTCAGAGTTAGTGGCTAACAGGTTTAAGATGCGAGAGTCATACATGTATATAGAAGAATCATCATCAACCATCCGTATTTGAATCAAAATGTCACTCTTAGTGACTAGTCGTCGAGTTCTGACGCAACGTTTGACATAGAAAGGGCAAGTTCTTACACAACACCTCCCCTTTTGTTAGCATCGAAGATTACCGCAACGCTTTGTAGGACATTCGGACGACTGGTTTTTATATAATTTTGACAGGTGAAATGAGTCGTCCACCTTGCTTGAGCTAGATAACCTCAAAAGGTCTAAAGCAGTTGAACTAGTACTATCTGGGCCAAAGTCGACATCATCTTACGATTATGCGGCAATGTCCATACTACTTGGTCAGTAGTACTGCTAACATCAGATCAAGTGTAACACTTTGGACCGTTCTTATTATCTGCGTCGTAAGATTTAAAATCGTACTGCAAGTGGCTGTTGTCTGTACCTATAGCAGATTTGCAAATTCTTCAACGTTAATTTTCATTACTGGCCTTTTTATTCTACATTTTATTTAGGAACCCTTATACACGTCGGTCCCATCATGTAATTACTAACGTTTATTGCAATTATTGTGTGTATTTTTAGAATCTACACTTTGCAGTTTTCACTATCCTCTTCTTCTTCAGTTTTGCCTTTTCTCATTAGATATTTTTCGGTGGTTTTGTTTTTAGGTTCTATAATGTCTAATTTTTACCTAATTTTTGGCATTGACACGAAAAATCGACATTACAACCCGATTGGAAGGCGTTAGCATCCGTCATACAGTTGTTTAAACTAGTACGGTCGCTATTGTTTCACACTCTTGTAATTTGTTTCCAAACAACGCTGTTAGCTATAAGTTTTCAATCAAGAAACTCTGTTCTTAAATTCTTAAGTCAATAAAAACCTTATTATTCCTCTCCAGGTATCACGGGTTTAAGAAAACCCGGTCCTTTGAAAGGCTTGCACGGAGACATAGGCCCAACGCGTAGAGGCCCCTTAGAGAACTTTAATTTGAAGGGATATGTGATGCACCTAGCGGGACCCGTCTCTGAGCGCATCTGACTGCACTCAATGACAGACCCCGTCAGGTGCATAAACTATTGCAGTGATTGGAAATTACAAGTTAATTGGGGCTATTGGTTTGGGGTGTTGGTGGGTCAGTCAGTCTGGTCTATAGAGCGAGACGTCGGACACCTGCCATGATTATTATTATTATTAACTAGAAGCTTAATCCTAAAACGATTGGCTTTGTCATGAGCTCCCCAGCTCTCGCTCCACACCGCGAACGGGATGTGATGAAAACCAGCGCTGTGCCCAGTCTCCCCAGCGGCTGGGCACAGCATTTCAGCTGATCACAGGCCTTTTACTCATATTATTTTAAGTTAGCTCTAAGTGTATAAATAAGGTCACCTTGTATGTGTAATATGTGTAATAAATATTTTTCAGTTCATTTCATTTCATGAGTATGACCTTTGACACAAATTCTTATTCAACTTTACGATAAAATCGATAAATTGATGCTCTGCTTTACCCTCCTCTACTATCTTGGTTTTAGTTTTATAAAAGACATTGCCACATTTCAATGGAGCTTTGCCCCACCTACAAAACTACGTGACCATTTAAGCTATACCTATCATTTTGTTGGGGTCTTATTACAGGTTTCATATTGCATAATCATAATTATTATCATTTTCTACTACTTTCGCAACTCCTATAGAACAATAACAAAAACAATGAATAAATCGCTTCGATTTCTTACTATTTTCTGAATTCTTAATTAAGCTGGTTTTTCTTCGAATCGCAACTTGTACAAAACTTTATTTTAAACCAATAATTTTAATAAAAAAACGGAGATATTTTTACATTTACCTATTCGTTAACTTGTACAACTTGTGGTTGATGGTGGGGCAGAATCTGGCATTGTCATTTTTGGTTAATAGTTTCTTCTTAATTTGACCCTATTGTTGCTTGGTAAGCTATTAAGATCCTTTGAATAATTACAAATTCCCCTTGAGTCCAATCTACGCCTACAATCGTAACTGTTATTTTAACTCTTAAGCCTATTTGGAATGCAATATCCACTGAATATTAATTACTGAGTCATACATTTGACGACATTGACAGTGCGTGACCAAAACGCATGCATTCGAGATATCACGAGCAACCTATAAGTTATAACGTGCCGTTTTTAACGCTACACCGATAACGTTACTGCAAAGTCATAACAATTACGCTGTTATGCGTACGAGGACAGTTCTGACTTAATTCTCAATTTAGTTTTATGATCCGAGGTGTTTTTTGTTTGATTGACACCTGATTTTTGGTGATTTTTAAGAATAAGTATTTTAATTTTTAACTTTCTTGTTAAAAATTCTCGGCGTAAGTGGAGAGACGATATCGTTAGATACAGGGATGGGTGGCTGGAAGAGGCTCAGGACAGGGATGGAGGGAAGAGGAGGGGGGAGACCTTTGCCCAGCAGTGGGACAATTTATAGGTTAACAAACAAAAAAAATTGTGTTTTCCCAAGCCTCACTATCATCAATATCATTCCGAAGCCTCATTTCATTTTCTATGTCTATAAAGTCAAAGTCAAATTTCTTTATTGCAAGTAAGCACGTTGAGTACATTTTTGCACGTCAACATATTTTTTGAATTTACATTTACACCATATACAGGGTGTAACGTAAATGGTATATGAAGCCGAAGGCAGGGTGTTTAGTATCGGTAACTGAACATCTTTTGTTCTACGACTTTTCGAATAAAAAATAAAAATAAATTGATGTCTCATACAATTGGACCAGCTGACCGGGACGAAATGTATGAAAAGTCTAAAAATAAATTCGCGAAAATCGAAAAGTCGTATAACAAAAGTTGTTCAGTTACCGATACTGAACACTCTCCCTTCGGCTTCATATACCCTTTACGTTACACCCTGTATATAGTTTCTAGCGGTTTAACTGCAGTTGCGAATACTAAACAACCACAGCTATTTTCTATCCGTGCAAGCTATTGTGTCATAGAGTTTTGGTCTCCGCAATATTTCCAATACTAATTTACATGGAGTGTTGTGAAACGAAGCTGTCTCTAAGCCATGTTTATGTATGAACACCTTCTGTTCCGACCTTGGCTGATATATGAATATGCGTTTGGCAGGCGTAGGCTGGTGCAGCATTGTTTGCTGCCGGCCTCTGCCTACCATTTATTTGAGAAGTAATAGAATGATTGCAAATATGTTCATATAAACATTCCCGAAATTTCAGAAGTAGCCCTAATGAGAAGTAGCCCTAATGAGAAGTAGCCCTAATGAGAAGTAGCCCTAATGAGAAGTAGCCCTACTGAGAAGTAGACCGAGTGAGAAATAGCCCTACTGAGAAGTAGCCCTAATGAGAAGTAGCCCTAATGAGAAGTAGACCGAGTGAGAAATAGCCCTAATGAGAAGTAGCCCTAATGAGAAGTAGCCCTAATGAGAAGTATACCGAGTGAGAAATAGCCCTAATGAGAAGTAGCCCTAATGAGAAGTAGACCGAGTGAGAAATAGCCCTAATGAGAAGTAGCCCTAATGAGAAGTAGCCCTAATGAGAAGTAGCCCTAATGAGAAGTAGCCCTAATGAGAAGTAGCCCTAATGAGAAGTAGCCCTAATGAGAAGTAGACCGAGTGAGAAATAGCCCTAATGAGAAGTAGCCCTAATGAGAAGTAGCCCTAATGAGAAGTAGACCGAGTGAGAAATAGCCCTAATGAGAAGTAGCCCTAATGAGAAGTAGCCCTAATGAGAAGTAGACCGAGTGAGAAATAGCCCTAATGAGAAGTAGCCCTAATGAGAAGTAGCCCTAATGAGAAGTAGCCCTAATGAGAAGTAGCCCTAAAGAGAAGTAGACCGAGTGAGAAATAGCCCTAATGAGAAGTAGCCCTAATGAGAAGTAGCCCTAATGAGAAGTAGCCCTAATGAGAAGTAGCCCTAATGAGAAGTAGCCAAAATGAGAAGTAGCCAAAATGAGAAGTAGTCCATTAGCGAGTCGGTTGCCATAATGAGAATTAGCCATAATGCGCCTATACCTTTATTATCAGGGTTAAGACGAGCGGACCAGTTGGAGGGATGAGTATAGGGTTGAGTGAGAGTCAAGCAGTGGATTGATACGGGCTGGCTTCAAATAGTTTAAACTGCATTAGTATTTGTCATCATCAGCCCGTATCAGTCCACTGCTGGACGTAGGCCTCTCCCAAAGCCTTTGCTATCCAGTCTCTGCCAGCCATCTTGCGAAGGTGAACCCTCCATCTCATTCTTCATCCTGAAGGGCATTGCGGATACCAGGGACAGTCCTCTGAGCCACTGGGTACACTGACATGTCCCGGGGTCTCGGAGTCGGACCTAAGTCGCATGTCATAGCGCGTAATACACCTCGTGTAAACACTAACATAGTTTTAAGTACTTACTAACACTTATATGGTCTTTGTGACTGCAATAAATCATTTGAATTTGAATTAATGTTTCTTTCATGGTCAAAGACCTAATCAGTCCTTGAACCCTGGTCTCTTCGAAGACGTGACACTAAACACGATATTGCATCTAGTCATTTCGTCCTTCTTAGTCTTCTTACTCGTTCGTGGTATCCACTCGAAAACCCGTCTGCCCCATTGACTTCACTGCCACTTGAGTTTGTTGCAGCCACGAAATCATTTCTACCCTACATGAGGTAAAATATTCCCAGGAGAACGCTTGGTAGGATGGGAAATATTCGATTCAATCAATTTGTGAGGCAATGTCAACTTTAATGCAGCCTGAGTATAGTGTATAATTCATTGCAATGGTGCATTCCGTCCGGCGCCCAAACTCGTGACTCCGGCTGTCTCAATAAGGATCGATTCGATTGGGCGCACCTGCTTTCCTTCTTTATTAGGGCTGCCTCTTTATATTTAGAAAACTTTTAAGCTCTATTTAATTATCTGGTGGGGTGCAACCGGGTGATTTTTATCTTTACTAGCGCTCTAGTCCTGTCTGATTTTTGGCGAGAAATAGTACTTCACTTCACTTTTTAAAATATGGCTTCTACCGTGGCTGGCACAGTATTATTGCCAGTGTCGAATACTTAGGTGATGACCAACGAATTGAGAAAATGCACGGTTAAACGAAATAAACCAAAAAAAGGGTTAAGTTATCCAATAAAACAGATAGATGGCAGCACAAAATATTTCGTTCGCGCCACGTGTGCCGCATGCAGCCGGACCGATGGGCCCGGACTGGCACAGAATGGGTGCCATCGGACGGTCGCCGGCGTCAAGGCAGACCTCGGCGTAGGTGGAGAGACGATGTCGTTAGATACAGGGATGGGTGGCTGGAAGAGCCTCAGGACAGGGATGGATGGAAGAGGAGGGGGGAGACCTTTGCCCAGCAGTGGGACAATTTATAGGTTTACAAAAAAAAAATCGTTCGCGCAGACTTTTATACTTGAGCGCCTAAAAAGGCCTTGCTACCACCAATTTAATTATCTGTACGCTGAAAAAACAGGGTTGCCTGTAGCAGTTTCTACGTAGCTATAATACAACTCGGTAGTCAGATTGTAAATAATAAATAGTTCCATTGGATATAGTAAGACGAATAGTTAGCAAAAACAGCTAAACAACTTTGAATTTGTACCGTTTTTAGCTGCAGTAGGAAATACTGAATAACCACTGCTATTTTCTTTCGTGTAAAATAAACTTACGTCTTTTTAAAACTGTTTTAGCTGCCTGTGCCGAAATATTAGTAATGTTGATTGATAACTTGTCTTAGAGGTTTTTTTTAGTTGTCTGTCATTCATTTCTGAGTTAAATACGAATAAAAACGTTGTTCAACCAATTCTTTACTACTAGAAAAAAAGGTTCTCTTGAAAATGGCGGGAAACGACGGTTGCGAAATTGTTTGATAATTTTCCTTTTAATGTCTACAGGGACTATTTTGTGTTTAATATCACGTTCAATTAATAAGAAAATGTTGACAGTACGGTGAAGTTATTGGATTATTTATGCAAGATCTGAAGTTTCAAGCTTTTATCAAGAGTTCCCGCTACAAGCTCGGGAGTGAACGTGACTGTCGAGCTGCTTCGTCCAGAGTGACGACGCTACGGGGACTCCTCTGGATGAAGACATGAAGACGCGGCTACCCAGGGTGAAGACGCTACTGCGACTCCTCTGGAGGAAGATAGAAGACTATTGAATATATTGAATTTTCTGTAACATGACATTGGCAAATGACGAACTGTCGAGTCCATAAATAAACTTTGATTAACAGGTTTAGCTGTCGGAAAGATTTCATTTGAGATTGCGCGTACGTAACGGTTAAAATAATGGTTATCTACTCACTGACAGACAGACTGACGTTGATGATAGGATTGATAATGAAAGAACAGTTTAAAAATATCTAAGAACCTGTTTAAAATAAGTATATTTTCTCGATGTCCCATTTTAAAGTGAAATATTCGCTTTAAGGCAGGACACAATTAATAATTGTATATCTAGGTTTTGTGAATGCCTACTAACCCAATTATATTAAGTACTAATACATAAAGCACGATTTAGATATAATAATAACACACTAACAAACTTGTGTTGTCCCATTTATCTTACAGAAAACTCAACCATATCAACGAGTAATCAATCGTACTGATCAATTGCACCCGTACATACCGTGTCATTCTCAACCCTGACATTGGCAGAATCATCGACAAAACGATGGAGCCATAAACATCAAATTGGAATTGGAAGAACAGCTGCGTTTTTTGCTGGTAAATAATTATTGCAGAGACGCATCTTCGATATCCCAGTTCGATGTTATAATATTGGAATTAAATCTTCAATACTTGACGTGGACTCCACAATTTAAAGCTCTAGGTGATTTGAGATAGAAAATTGCAGCTCAAACAAAAGTTGTCCAAGAATCCTGGCCAGTTACAAATTTTTCACTCTTTATTACGCTCGAAGACAGAGATAAGTATACAGGGGGCCTCAATAAGGTTGAAATGACAATGCCAGATTCTGCCCCACCATCAACCGCTAGATGTACAAGATAACGAATAAATGTAAAAATATCTCCGTTTTTTATTAAAATTATTGGTTTAAAATAAAGTTTTGTACATCTAGCGAGTCGAAAAAAAACAGCTTAATTAAGAATTCAGAAAATAGTAAGAAATCGAAGCGAATTATTCATTGTTTTTGTTATTCTTCTATAGGAGTTGCGAGAGTAGTAGAAAATGATACTGATTATGATTATGCAATATGAAATCTGTAATAAGTCCCCAACAAAATGATAGGTACAGCTTAAATGGTCACGTAGTTTTGTAGGTGGGGTAGCTCCATTGAAATGTGGCAATGTCATTTGCTCAAAACTACAGGACCGAATTTAATAACTCTTGTACAGTTACATAGTTTTAACTTTTATCTGACAAACAGTGAAAGAATTGTCAAGTAGTTTTTGAGAAAATCACAACCTTAAAAACTCTCCTGTACCTACACCTTTCTCTGTGTTCCACCGTGAAACGTATTTAAAGTTTTTTTTAAATTAATTCACTTGACGTTTATAATATTGTCATTGGCAACCCTGCCAATATTGTATAACGGTAACCATCGAATTCCGATATCGATTTTGTAGCAATCAGAATCACTATTATTTACGATATGAGACCCCGTAACGAATGCCATTACTGCACAGCCCGTGCTGCGCGGGCGCAGGGAGATGGGAATGCGGAAATACTACAAGTAAACAAGAGACAACCAGTTTTTTGCCGGGTTTACGCTACGCTGCTTTACCATGCTATGTGCTCGACAGAATAACCTATACTTTAAGGCCCTTCCATGAGCCAACTAGCGCCGCCAATCTTGAAAAAATAATATGTTCCAATTTAATCAATTTTATTAAAAAAAAGCTATGTACAAAATGTTTATTACGATAAATAATATTTTTCAATATACTATACATGGCATAAATAGTCCACAAATATGCCAAAAACGGCCGTTTTTCGCAATTATGCGAACTACAGCTTACCGAAATTGAATCACGTTATAAATAAGAATTTAAAAAATAGTATTTATCGTAATAAACATTTTGTAAATAGCTTTTTTAATAAAATTGATTATATTGGAAGATATTATTTTTTTAAGATTGTCGGCGCTAGTTGGCTCATGGAAGGCCCTTAAGACTTCAGAATCTTCAGATCCAGATCATTTACCGTCCTGAATCAGTTATGAAGCTTAGATATGCAAACAAACATTAGGTACTCCTATGTATGTAGCCTAGATGCCTATGCATGAAACATAAATGTTAGGTATAACCCTTTTTTGCGTTGCATCGAGAGTGAAAATCGGTTTTGATTTTCACACAAGGACTCGCATCATTCTCAAAGCCAAGCCTACAATTCGTTGTTTGTCACAAACATGTTATGGCTCTCCCAAAAACATATCGAGAAAGTCAATACACGCAACTGTGGGCGTGGGGACCGTTCTCTCTCGTTTATGCTAATGTCGAGATTCGCTTGCACGTCGAAGGCGTGGCCCTTGGGTGTCATATGGACTCTAGGCCTTAAATACCACGTTATGCAATCCTATATGTTACCTAAATCACAACCACACCTAACATGGTACATGGTATGTCCTAGTAATTCAATTTGGAGTTCAACGAATCTTTACCTTCTTCTTCTTGGGAGTTGCCTCTCCAACTAGTGAAGGTTGGCAATCAGCTCATCATATTTGTGCCTATCTCTCGCGAGACGGAACAGGTCTGCGGCGCTCGCGATTCCAGTCCATTCCTGGATGTTACGCAGCCACGACTTTTTCCTGCGACCGATTCTTCTCTTTCCAGCGACTTTTCCCATCATAATAAGTTGAAGCAACTCATAGCGCTCGTGCCTCAGAGCATGTCCTAAGTACGCCACTTTACGCTTCTTGATGGTCTGCAAAAGTTCGCACTTTTTGTTCATCCGTCGCAGGACTTCGACGTTCGTTATTTTGTGAGTAAACCCTTTTTTTGCCCAGGAGAAATACATTAGTATAGAATACCACCCGTCCGGAGGAACGGGTGATTATGTTGGACTCGCTCGCACCAATTAAGACTCCTGGAGTGTTCCACCTATGCCACCAAGGACAGGACCACGGGGACATCTTTCGAAAACTACCGCGGCCCTGTCGGCGGGTGCCCTTTCGGGCCTCGTGCCTCCCCCTTCTCTGCTGAAGGCGCCCCAGAACACATTGAGCGCCTTCCAGCTCGGGACCACTTCATTCGGACGGCGGATCCACCGATTCCCCCGCCCAAAGGTTCCCGTGTTAGCCATAAGCCTCTTATAACAGCTTAGGTACAGCTCAAAGCACTTTAAATGTAACATTTTGGACCGTTATTTACCTCGTACGAGTTGAATTGAAATCGTACTGTAAGTGTTACCATTGATATGCTGTCTTTCATACCTACCACATCCTTTTTTAAACGTAAATTATATAACAACTTTCTTTAATCAAATTAATGTTATCTTTCATCGGCGTATTAATTGCATATTCATTAATAAATTAATGTAAAACATGCTATTATGGCATTTAACAGTATCCATACCTCACAAAAGCAGGTTTTATTCTATTCTAATACAATTATTGTATTTAGAAAGTTTTGTAATTAAAACTGTTAAGTTAACGTTGAGAAAACGTGTGTAATTAGTTTTGTACATGATACTGTAGTTAACTAATATATTTAACACTTCACCGTTTATTATTACCATTGATCAAATAAGATTTTTTAAATCCAATAAATTATATATTTGTAAAAATAAAAAATTACTATTATAATATTAACCTAGAAAATATAAACTAAACTAAAAACTTATATACAATAGGTCGGTTGAACTATCTTAATGACTTAGCATTACGGATAGTTCAACCGATCCCCGTTGTCCGGCAACGTGCCCAAAATGCTGGCGGCATTTCCCCTTTATATTTATTTGTGATAATATATTTACACATCGATTAATTTGTATTTTTTTACAAAAGAAACTATTCACATTTTTTATTTAAAAAATCTTTAATAATTATTTTTATAGCAAAAGCATTGTTACAATCTGTCAAGTTGTTTTTGAGAAAATCTCAACCTTATCAATACCTCCTGTATCCTTTTACCCTTTTTTGTACGTACAGCTAACAGCAGAACAAGTGTGACACTTTGGACCTGTTGTCCATACATGGCCGATGCAAGCTCTTCTCATAACTTTATACTTATTTATTTATTAATGGACTCGACAGTTCGTCATTTGCCAATGTCATGTTACAGAAAATTCAATATATAATAGTCTTCTATCTTCCTCCAGGGGAGCCGCAGAGCCTCTTCACCCTGGGTAGCCGCGTCTTCATCCAGAGGAGACGCCGTAGCGTCATCACTCTGGACGAAGCAGCTCGACAGTCACGTTCACTCCCGAGCTTGTAGCGGGAACTCTTGATAAAAGCTTGAAACCACACATTCACCATACTGTCACTCTCGAACATTTTCTGATTAATTTAACGTGATATTAATCTCAAAATAACCACTGTAGACAATGAAACAAAAATTATCAAATAATTTTGCAACCGTCGCTTCCCGCCATTTTCAAACCAACTTTATACTTATTAGATAAAAATTTATGCATTCTGTAATGTAAACTGCATAACATCAACCATAAACAACATTAATGTCTTCCTAGCCATAAACAATACAAAGTGAAACGAGCCAAGTTACAAGTTATGACTTCAGCTAAAATAATAGTCATTTCCACGTAACTCTGGAAAATAAAATGCTTTCTCGTCTTCGTTAGATTAAAATCGGCCGGTTAAAGGCACTAGGGTTACCATGCTTTCTGAAATAATCAAAGCTAAGTATACAGGGTGTAACCGAGCAACTTTTGTTATAATAGGTAAATAATAATAATATAATAATAATAAAATCATTTATTTCAGAAACAGAGTTCCATATTATCTACAACTAGCACTTATGACTTTTCGATTTTCGCGAATGTTTACATTATATTGTGATGGTACGAACAACAGCACCGCGACTTCAATCGTTATGGTTATCGTTTTCATTTTGACACTTGAACGATATACATTGCTGCGTTTCGTTGTCGTTTGTTAAAACTTGCAAAAACATAGCAGCAATGTATAGCGTCCATGTGTCAAATTGAAAGCGATTACGATAACGATTGGAAGTCGCGGTCACACCACAGATAAATGGTAGTAACACTTGCAGGACGATTTTAAATCTTACGACGCAGATAATAAGAACGGTCTAAAGTCCAAAGTGTTACACTTGATCTGCTGTTAGCTGTACAAAAACGTTCCCGCAGACTTTAATGGCCCGACATAAGCCAACTAGCGCCGCTAATCTTAAAAAAAATATCGTCCTATATAATCAATTTTATTAAAAAAAGCTGCTTAGTAAATCTTTATTAGGATAAATACTATTTTTCAACGGCCGTTTTTCGCAATTATGCGAACCACAACTTAGCGAACTTGAATCACGTTGATAATAAGCTTTTGAAATATTACATGAATAGTATTTATCCTAATAAAGATGTGCTAAGTACCTTTTTAATAAAATATTAAGGAATTTAGACATATAAAACAGAAAAAAAAACAAATATAAGTACATAATAATTATCTACCTAATTCTAGGCACGAATAATTTATTTATTTATTTAATTGATTATATTGAAGATTATATTTTTTTAAGATTGACGGCGCTAGTCAGCTTATGGCAGGGGGTGACCGTTATGGTTATCATTTCATTTTGACACTTGAACGATATACATTGCTGCGTTTCGTTGTCGTTTGTTAAAACTTGCACCAGGCCTGGTGCACTCCGCGCTTTAGGTATAAATCTACAGGTACATCGGGCGGGCGGCCTTGGGCCGCGCCGGCGCGGCTATTCAGTGGGCTGCTGCGCGCCAGACTGATTGCACGTAGCCCGCTATTTTGCGCCCGCGCTGCGACGTATTTAGCCGTCTTTCATTGTATCGGAAGAAAAAAATCGTGACAAGAATTTGGTCTAAATTATTAAAATATTCTTTCATACAATTTAGTACCTACCATAATAATTTATTTTATTTAGGGTGGATTCGACCAAACTTCAATTTATACTGGAGTAACTATCCCAGGGTTATTTTTATTCCCCGATTTTATTCTCCATTAACTTACGAGTAGTTTTACCATGCAATCTAGAGAATAGTTGCAGATAATTGAATGAAATTGAATGAATAATGAACGAATAATTAGATTAGATTTATATAATAAATCGCAAGGCTAGTTCTTGCATCTTAAATATGTAAATATGGGTTTCGGCTCCCGGACTAGATTGTACCTAGCTAAAACCTAAAAGAGTTATGTTTAGTATTGTAGACACCCATTAAAGTGTAAGAAGATAGCATGCCTATGGTCATTTGTGATCTAATACCGTAGGTATATTTGAAATATCAGTTTGTTTACAAAAGTAGAAATTATTCTACTAAGTAATATAAATATATATATAGTAATTATTCTTCTAGAGTGGTATAATAATATATGTTCATTAAATATTCAGATTATTTATCTTTCACAAGCCGGCAGCCCTAATCGTGTCAGAAGAGTAAAGAGCTACCCGATAGAAAGAGACGCACGTTGTAGGTGAATATAATTGTAGGCACTTCGCGCTGCGCGAGCTGAATTGTACTTTATTGCGTCGCTGCGAGACTCGCGATTTATTTTAACGGTTTTTAGGAGAGACTCTTCTGTACTTGTACTATTATATATTCTGTGCTTGCACAAATGCAGCAGCAATGTATAGCGTCCATGTGTCAAATTGAAAGCGATAACGATTGGAAGTCGCGGTCACCCCAGGTCCTTAATATAATAAAACCAAAAACAGATTCACATCTATTGTCAGAATTTCCGAGCATCCCAAAAAATCTTGGGACTTTTCTATAAGATTTGGTAACCCTGTTAGTTGTTCTGAACAATACGACGATACGGATCGCGGTCTATTTTGCGAAGCAATTAGCTGTACCGCGGCCCATTGTTCCGCTAATCAGTGTTTTCTATAGCTATTGATACACAGCATAGATAATGGCGGAGTGACAAGAGGGGAGCAACGAAAGGGCTCTTTTTTGTACGAAAAGACTTTGCCACATTTCAATGGAGCTTTGCCCCACCTACAGAACTACGTGACCATTTAAGCTGTACCAATCATTTTGCTGGGGACTTATTACAGGTATCATATTGCATAATCATAATCAGTATCATTTTCTACTACTCTCGCAAATCCTATAGAATAATAACAAAAACAATGAATAATTCGCTTCGATTTCTTACTATTTTCTGAATTTTTAATTAAACTGTTTTTTTCGACTCGCAACTTGTACATAACTATAATTTAAACCAATAATTTTAATAAAAAACGGAGATACTTTTACATTTATTCGTTATCTTGTACAACTTGCGGTTGATGGTGGGGCAGAATCTGGCATTGTCATTTCAACCTTATTGAGGCCGCCTGTATTCTCTGTCCTCGAGTGTAATAAAGAGTAAAAAATTTGTAACTGGCCAGGATTCTTGGATAACTTTTGTTTGAGCTGCAATTTTCTATCTCAAATCACCTAGAGCTTTAAATTGTTGAGTCCACGTCAAGTATTGAAGATTTAATTCCAATATTATAACATCGAACTGGGATATCGAAGATGAGTCTCTGCAATCATTTATCAGCAAAAAATGCAGCTGTTCTTAGATATAATTGGATTTTAATTTTTTCTTGTATGAAAGTTGTGCGAAGTGAAAATCGAGATATTAAAACTCGATCAAAAACAATCGATTTAATATTACGACAATACAAAATGTAGCTGTGGTGTGTATAAATCGTTATTGTGGCTATTCGTATTTGCGTATTTGTCATAATTGAATGTAGATCTTTTGATCATTTTATTATAGTTTGTTATTGACAAGGCCTCTTTACAGCCGCTACTTAATTTATTACGATTGTTACTATTTTTAATTAATTATTAATGAATGTAAGTAGTTTAATTACTTTTAGTGACCACTGACACAATACAGTGGGTCTGCTTTTGCCCTTCTGCCTCTTTGTATATCGAGCCATGTAATATATAGTATTTATTTATTTTTTAGATATTAAGTTAGTTTTATTTTGTAGTAGTTAGTTTTTTTGCAATAAACCAAAATATATCAACGAAATATATAGTATTAAACATGTATGATCACAATATTATACAATGTATGACGTAACCAAGTGTTCCTGTGTACCTAAGGTTAAAATAAATGAGTATGAGAGTATGAGTATTGCTAAGTGTGGTTGGTATGTGTGACAAAATATTCGTCTTATTTGTATGTACGTCAAGTATTTGACAAATACGACAAACATCCAATAACGAATACCAATAGCCAAGTGAAGTGTCACTATAATGTGTATAAATCGTTAAATGTTTATTATACGTATTATCGATTTTCGAAATTAAAAAAAATCTGCTAATCGATTTGTACGAGACCTTTTTTTTTATTCGAAATTCAACAGTTGTTCAGTTGCCTATACATCGTCCATTCGACTTACTTCCGTTAGATTACTGTATTTTAATTTAAAACAATGGCTCACAATTTTTAAATTATTTTATTTCAAAAGGTAATGCAGCTAGAGCGTCCTCGGCACGACGTCTAGGGGATCAGCCCCCTTACCTTTAACTCTTATAGCAGTATTACTTTCGTAATACTTTGTTACTTCGTACAATGACGACCTTAAAGTAAGCTTATTAAGGTCGACATTGTACGAAGTAACAAAGTATTATGAAAGTAATACTGCTATAAGAGTTAAAGGTAAGGGGGCTGGACGACGTGCATTGATGTAGTATTTTACAGGATAATTTGTTCATATCTCCTTTTCTTTCAAAAGGTAGTTTTATTAGTATCAATTACATTTTATGATAATACATCGGTATAAAAATATACTCACTAAACACAGGAGACAAAAATCAGGATAAAACATGGACTCTGTATTCAATCATTCACAGGACGGGATGATAAGAATGTAATTTTATTTATTTTTTATTTTATTTTATTAGGAAAACATACAGCTAAAACAACACATATAGATTAAACAATTAAGCAATACAGAAGCCAGTGAAGTTTTCACAACTAACTTTAACTAATCGAGTTAAAAGCTTGATAAATTAAAGCTATCAATTACGCTTTTGATTGCAGAATATGTCTACCTGGTCTGCACTCTTGTTATACTTGTCTCGCACACTTGTTATGTTTATTTGAATAATTACCAATAAATAACTATGAACTATAAGTAATTAAATTATGCTGTTGAGGATACCTATCGTACCTACTCCAAAAATATATTTATAGACAAAATACCTAATTAGATACTAATTAAATGAGAAAGGTACGCATTTTACTCAAAAGTAAAAATAATACACCACCCACGCATCAGTGCGATAACTATATTATGTAAAACAATAAAACCGCATTACGAAACTTGCAAAAAACTACTTTCCTCTAAAAATATTTGAGCAAACAAAAACGCGTAACAGACTTTCGTTCATAGTATTGTAATCGCTTTTCCTTACAAAACTCACGTACGCCCCACTTCGGGACGACCGTGCTTTCCAATCGGAGCGAATTTCAAAATCGATCTATTTTTATTTATTTTATTAATGGACTCGACAGTTCGTCATTTGCCAATGTCATGTTCAGTATATAATAGTCTTCTATCTTCCTCCAGGGGAGTCGTAGTAGCGTCTTCACCCTGGGCAGCCGCGTCTTCATGTCCTCATCCAGAGGAGACGCCGTAGCGTCATCACTCTGGACGAAGCAGCTCGACAGTCACGTTCACTCCCGAGCTCGGAGCGGGATTCTTGATAAAAGCTTGAAACCCCAGATCTTGCTCAAATTATCCAACAAATTCACCATACTGTCACTCGCAAACATTTTCTGATTAATTTAACGTGATATTAATCTCAAAATAACCACTGTAGACAATAAAACAAAAATTATCAAATAATTTTGCAACCGTCGTTCCCCGCCATTTTCAAGATAAAATCGATCTATGAATTTGAAATCGATGCTTTTAATAAGAGCGCCATCTGTTAGCGAATAGCGGAAACGTTTATTGTATTGTATGGTATACTGAGGTAATAGTAAGGACACCTCATAGCTAATTACGGAGAGAAGATTAATGTTTTGATAGAAAAGTTACAAAAGCAGCTATTCTTTTCATAACTTTGTCATAGGAAATGGAGGCAGCATTTATTTATACCTGCGGGGTTACTCTCACCTCTTATAGCGATCCAGTTTGGGTTCCTAAACTGAACCGAATCGCTATTGCTACAATGACGTTTAACGTCTTTGTAGCAAATTATCAGTTTAGGAACCTAAACTGGATCGCTATAAGAGGTGAGAGTAACCCCGCTGTCAGATTTACGTTACTATTCAAAAACGCACGCCGGAATCGTAAATTAAGAGTAAATATAATCTAATTTAGTATTCCAAAAACAAAATTATAATTATTGTTGAAATTAAGAGGCACCTACTATACTATAATATTTTTTTTATTTGGTACTTATGTTATGTTTGTATAGACGTAATTTTGTACCAAGTTTATCCGAATTTTACACAATAAGATGTACTCAAGTCAAGGTTGCATTGCCTAACGCTACCCACGTGTGCGCGGTGCATACAATAGTATTGCCTAACTGCTCGCTCACCTGCCATTACGCGAGATGCAAGATGATAGAACGTAGTAATTAATCAATGTATGAATTCTATACAAAAAACAATATAATATTATATTGCACGTCAATCATATAACTTTAGTTACTCAATGAAAGTAAACTTAGGGCCATCACTGCTGTGTCCTATTTTATACCATAATTATAATTAATTTATTGCGAATATTAAATCAGATATTATGCAATATACCTAAGGTGAGCACTTAAATCATAAAATATATCTAATTTTCGACATAGGCACGTAATGTAAGCTACGTTTTAAATCTTTATAAATTGATCTTGCGTATTGCCAATTAATTACGTTAATTAATGGCGTGAGAATAGCGTAGGCGTAATGTAAAGAATAATATTTTGTATATGTAGATACATGATATGCCATCATTATACTAATGGGATCAAATTAACTAGTTTTATGGCAGATTTTCTTATAATGCATCAATAAATCTATGATAGCAATATTTAAAAAATGATATTAAACATGACAAATGCCGTTGCCTTTATAAAATATACTGCTGAGACTTGTTTTACTTGATATGGGCTTAGGATACTTGCAATAAAGAGGTGAATCTAATTCAGAATTTTAATTATACGGATGCCAACCCGCTACGACCGACGGAGCCACCGTTTCCTCCATTATAATTATTATACAGAATATAATATTGTTTAGTACCAAATTACGTATTATTACAGGTAGTTTCATAAATTGCGAGATAAACTACAAATATTATGACCGATACATTCCAATCTAATACATCGTTAGCTCGTTGCGTGATTTACGCAACTCCCGCGCATCGTGTCGTGAGCGGTTGCCGTAATTGACGCCTTGTGCGGCGAGCGCTGATACTGTCGTTATAATGGAATTGACATGATACCAATACCATATACGACATGTTATTATTATTTTCCGTACAGATGGGAGGAGGTAGGAATGAGAAACAATAGTCCAGACCCCTATTGTGGAACTGACAGTGACAGCAAACCCATTCCCATTACTATAATACATTGCTCAAACTGCTGAATTGCTGATTGCATTGCTGAAACTCAGCTATCATCAACATCATCAGCCCGTATCAGTCCACTGCTAGACGTAGGCCTCTCCCAAAGCGCGCCACTCAACCCTACTCTCGCATCCAGTCCCTGCCAGCCCTCTTGCGAAGGTCATCCCTCGCATCTGGTCGGGGAGCGTCCCACACTACGTTTACCCGTTCGTGGCCTTCATTCGAGAACTCGTCTCTCCCATCGGTTATTGGTTCTACGACAGATGTGACCAGCCCACTGCCACTTCAGTTTACTGATTCTATGAGCAATGTCAACCACTTTTGTCTTCTGGCGGATATACTCGTTTCTTATTCTATCTAACAGAGAACTGCCAAGCATAGCTCTTTCCATAGAAACCCAGCTATGGAGTATAGAAATGGGAATGGATTTGCTGGCACTGTCAGATCCACAACGATCATAAGATGGGGCAATTGTCAGTAGTGATGAGATCAAAGATTTAAATCGTTAGCTGGGCCCGTACCATACATTGGCCGCGTGCAGTCGTAGTGTGTAAATTTCAAACATCAATCCATCAATCCTAATTCACACATTACGACTGCACACGGCTGACGTATGGCACACATCTGATGATTAAAATCTTTGGATGAGGTATACACGTACTTGTGGGACCACTATGAGACCAACGACGAGGTTCGCCGCCCATCACATCATGACCACTCATGGCCCACGAAGAGGCGACAAGCTGGTGGTGGTAATTGGTAAATGGTCTTCCCTACGATCACATCGGTCTGGACATTCAACATCTGCTGTTAAAGTGAAGAATCGTGGAGAAAGCCTTATCCTAGTATGATAAGTAGGCTTTTGAACAATGACACAACAATGTGTAAAGTGAGTTAACAATCGGAAGCAACAGTTAACATCTGAATCACGTTCATTCGGACGGCACTTTCGCTGCGCCGGCGCAAGCAACGCGTAGACCAGAGAGAGTACTGTTTGTTCTCCAAATAGTTACGCTTACGCATGTTAGCATTAGGTATGTTATGGTAATGTTAAGTACTGTTAACTAATAGGGTTGAGAAAGTGTTTCGCTTCGTAAAAAAAATTGTAAGTCAATTTAAATTTGAAACATACACCGATTCCGAAAAAAGGTGTGCAATTGGATTCTTACGAGATCTTACCAGTTTTATTCTGAGTAAAATGTTCATTTATAAGTGTTATCAAAAGCTAAAACTACGGGAGTCATGGCTCAAATAGGATGTATAAATTCATCATCATCACCATCAGCCCGTATCAGTCCACTGCTGGACGTAGACCTCACTCAAGGCGCTACACTCAACACGATTCACGGCCTTTTTGCATCCAGTCCCTGGCAGCCATCTTGAGCAGGTCATCCTACACTACATTTAGTACGTTCGTGACATCTATTCTAGAATTTCCACCAATAAGATCTCCGAATCAAAGTTCTACAAAACAGCCGAGATTTCCAATTATCTGAATGTCACTACGCAAACCTATTAAAATGTTATAAATTGTCATTACAGCAAAGTATTCTTATCTATTAAATAACTGAGCACAACTGAAAGTAAGAGTCTGTCAGTCATCGAGACATGATCCGCGGCTGCACGGTCCGCTGCGCCCGCGCAGATTTATGGCGGATCGATGACTCCTGCACATTATTGCATCGCGAGGTCAATGGCATTTCGCTTGAAGTGAGCACTAGATAGTGGAATCTTTAATAAAATGTTTGCGGCATGCACTAATTATTCACATTCGGTCTCTTTTAGGTATGTAAGAAACGTGACGTAACCAAGTGTTCCATAGTGTACCTAAGGCCGAATAAATGAGTATGAGTAACAGCTGACCATTTATAATATATGCTTGAGGATGAGGATGTGAGTTATGAGTATGATATTATCATACTCATAACTCATATCCTCATACTCCCTTCGGTCGTCTACGTAACCGGCATTTCGTAATCAGTTGCAAATACTGAACTGGATCAATTTTCCAAAACTATGTCGCATAGGTGTTATTGTAATTGTAATAATAATTAACAAAACAAAGGTATTAATTAATTTGAATTCTTCTAATTTGAATTCTTTTTTTTTCTACTTTTGCATTGACCAATATTTAGGTGACCTATCTTAAGGTTAAATCATTTTAGGTACAACACCAATTACATATTATTATTCCTGCAGAGATACTCTCACCTCTTATAGCGATCCAGTTTAGGTTCCTAAACTGAACCGAATCACTATTTGCTACAATGATGTTTGACGTCAGTAGCAAATTGTCAGTTTAGGAACCTAAACTGGATCGCTATAAGAGGTGAGAGTAACCCTGCAGGTACAAGTTGTCAATATCGTTTACACATACGTATATAATCACATGAATTATCCATCTTCTAATTATAATATTATATTCTTCTGTAGGCATATCTGTCTGTTGGCCTGTAATGAGGCCCATAATGGGATAGATTTGGATGACTTTTTGAAGTTTTGTGGTAACTAAGATATCCAGAAACGTATATCTTTAATCTGTGTCCACTGTCCAGTACTATTTCTACTAATTGCGCGATATTATTTTGATGATAATATTTAAAACTTCAAACTAAAAACTGGAAATTATAAATTATTGATGTTTCATGCCAAACTATTTTCCATATAGTTGTGAAATTTATAATAATTTTAGCCGATTACTTAAGCAATTTGCATTTTCACAGTCCACCAGCTTAGTCTGGCTAGAGGCTAGACACGCCAATTTGACCATGCAACATACTTCATCACGTAAATCTTTCACAAGTATTTTTGTAACTGGTTTCTATTTGGGTAGAATACCTAGAAAGTAGGTAAATAGTGTCACGATACTTTTTGCAAATTATTTGGTGGGGTAATTTTGAACAAATACGAATAAGAATAACGCCGCCCTGAGACACCTGCAGGGTTATTAATTACTATCACCTCTTATATTGATCCAGTTTAGGTTCCTAAACTGAACCGAATCGCTATTTGCTACAATGACGTTTGACCTCATTGTAGCAAATTGTCAGTTTAGGAACCTAATCTGGATCGCTGTAAGAGGTGAGAGTAACCCCGCTGTCCACCTAGCTTAATTGTGTTTGTTCCTAATTGTATACCTTTTTTCTTTTCAAATGACTGTATTAATTATTATATAATAAAATCCAATCTGCTCCGGTATTCTATTTATTTATCCAAGACATTTATAAACAACATTCACAATTAAAACCCCGTCACAAATCCACCATCCTCCATGACACCTCTTTTTTTCACCCATCTCCCTCGGAGAGGCAAAGGTTCGAGGCCAATCAGCCTAACATTATTAGTGGCCAGTGTCAAATACAATATTAGAGGTATTTATTTAAATGGAAATCATCACATTCGGCCATCAGACAACATGCTGCCTCCTGGCGCATGTACCTATTACAATATGAACTCTATTAAAATTATTGAAATTTAAATAATAACATGAATGTTTTTTTTTACAAAACTGTTTACAAACTTGTTGTTTTTTAAATTACAATTTTAAATTGAAAAATAAACGATTCTGATTCTGAAATAATATGTGTGCTGCGGCTCACGTTATAAATGATAATAAACAAACTTAATATACAATACATTTTGTTATAGCCTTAATTATTAAAATTAATATATAAAATTATTAATATTAAAAATAAATCTATTTTCATTTCATTTAAAACTGACTGGTTTACAGTTTGCATCAAAGCACGTAGGCTGTTATTCATAAACGTGATTTAAAGTTACGCCACCATTTCGGCCCCAAAGGAACAGCTTTCTTAACCTTTTTTTTACGAAGTGTAAAAGGGATAGCCACACGATTTGACTTGACTTTGATTTAATGGAAGTGAGGTTTAACCAGAGTTATGAATAACAGCACAAGTCAGTGGATAGTTCTAATACAATGCCGTAATCATAATATTATAGGTACAAATATCAATTTGTGAATGAGAAGTACATAATTAAAATCATAGCCGTTTGGTTAATCACATAAACAGCATTTGAATCATTTAGTCACGATACAAAGATTTGATTTGGCACCTTACACTATAATGTGAGTTTACGCAATAAACAATCAGTCCGCAAAACTACCATCAACTAGATTGTTCTCCTGACAGCTTACATTTCTTGTGCACAAAAATACGAATACTATACTAACTTTAAAGAACACCGTTTATAAATATTTATATGAACATAATTTCTACTCTAAAACGTTTAATCATCACATTGCATTCAGTAGGTATCTTCTTAAATATTTACCTATACGAAACTAAGGCGTACAACGCACCAGACGAAGTCAAATTCAACCCGTTCGTTTTGAATTGATTGTTCAAGTTATTATTGGAGTCTCCTCTGCAGTCCTTTAGTAGCTTCAACACATCTTCAATAGAAAGTTTGCTTGCTGTCTTATGAGTCTTACGTACATCCTCACTGGAGGTTGTCGATGTAAATAAACTCCTCCGTTTAACTTTCATTGGCCGCCGCCGTAGTCGGCGTGGAGGAACCAGACGGAATACCGCAGCTCCGTCTTCGGAAGCCATCTCACGATCATACTGAAACATCATACTCGACCGACAGAGTCCGTCAAATCTAAATTACAACATCACGCAGAAAGATCTGTCAAATAATGTCTTCATTATTATTTATTCATTATTAATAATTAAGTAGGGTAGGGCGGTAAGTATTCAAAATATGTTGAAATACATACAACAGTTCGATTATTAGTTGTATTGTACGTAGGAATTCGAAATATCGAATAATATGACTCCGAAATATATTTTAAAATAATTGTAAGTATTTTCCTACTTATAAATAATTTGGACACGCCCAGGGGACCTTCATCCAGACATTGAAGACCCGTCCCCGCGGGATGTCGCCTGATCCGATTGAACCAACGGCGTTGGCCAAGGAAATCAACAACATCCCCACGTTTTTGAGCGTTGTGACCAACTCAGTAAAGCGATAGTCACTGCCGTATCAGAGGATAAAAGTGTCCTCATCTAACAAGATATTCATCAAGTACTGTGCTGAACCAGTACCAAATGAGACATTATTGGCTGCATTCATGAAGAAATACACAAATTAAAGACGAGTGAATCACCAAGAACCAATACTTCCAAATCCTACTCAGCGGCAACAGCCACAACTCCAAAGAAAACAACAAATAATAATTGTGCAATTATTATTAAACCATCTGATACCGAGACCAAACCATAGGAAGCTCTGGAATTATTCCGTAAGAATGTTTCATTTAAAAAGTCATACTTATACGCACCAGCAATAATTCAAAATATATCTAATAAATTGATCCGAATTAAATTTGATAACAAAAACAATGCACTGAAACTATCCAGCTTGTATCCGCCGTTTCAGGCCTAGAAACGGAAGATGCTAAACTGAGACTACCACTAGTCTGAAGGGAATAAACAAGGAAATAGAGAAAGAGGAACTAGTAAAACTTTGTCTCAGAACCGGACATCCGTATATGCATTCTCTTCATAAACAAAAACGACAAACTCTACAACACCGTTCTAGAAGTGTCGCCCGACCTGAGGATGCAGTTTTAGAGCACCGTATGTAGAACAATACTCTTTTGGTATAATTTAAGGTTATAATTAAGGTTTGTATAATTTAAAGCATTACTTGAAGTGTTCAAATCATGGACACACCAAGAACAAGTGCAATGCAATGTTCAACGATGCCCACCATCAGATCAAAACGCTATCGACTTCGAAATATCTATGAAAAACCATTTACCATCATATAAAACCAACACTACATTCAAATATATGCCTAGTGCAGCGGCTGGTATTGACAAGTGTCACACTAGGTACTTACAAAATGTCAAAATTGCGACTCAAAACCTAGTATGCTAATTGTATTCATTATTGTGAATTGTAATCTGTGTACAACAATATACTATAATTAAATATGTTATGTTAATATAGAAATGCAATAATAATACTTATATGAATGAAGTGAAATGTAAATTAAATTATACTCAATAAAAATATAAATATACTAAATATCATATATACTAAATATGAAATGTAAATAATGTCCGACCGAAACATGTTTTTCAGCCGAAAGTCGAAACCGAACCCGAAACTAACCTACTTATATAAGGGGTAAGGGTAAGTACAGAATTTAATCCAGCAACGTGTACCTACAAAATACAAACACGCAAATCCATGTAATAACTGAATCGAATATACTTCATTAATATATCAATTTTATTTGTCGCTTAAAATATAACTAAACAGATGTAAGTAACAAAAGTAACAAAAAATAAGTAATAACTGCCATTGAAATAATATGTAATAACTGCCATTGAAATTAAATAATATTACCTAATCATTTAAATAATATATAAAACATATCCTTGACTCATCAACCATGTTAACTGTGAGCCTATATGACGTGTCGTGACCCGTTAAGTCAAGTTAGCCGAAAATGGAGTTTTGTGCGGCCAAAAATTCGGCCTATTTCATTGAAATCTCGGTCGATCCTAAACGAAAAATACAACTTGAGGACGTTGCTACTCGGTACAAGAAGCTTACGAACTTCATCAAGTTAAACAGTTATGTGTGCGAACCATAGTTAACAAATAAATTACGTGCAAGTTGAGAACCACAATCCCTCTATCCATCCACCTTGTGAGTCGACACATATGCTGTTGAAGTACAGTACACCCCACAACCGACTAAGTATTACAGCCGGTCTTTCACAATCAATGCTGTCAAACTGTGGAACGATCACCCGTCAGTTATCAGACAGGACAAGTCACTGGTAAATTTTTTTAAATCTTTTGCGCCAACACTATCAATTTCAATGTGGATATCTACCTACATGAGAAGAAGTAATTTTACTCTTCTCTTTCTATATTTATCCTCCCTACATTTATGTGTTAATTATTTAAGTGTAAATATGTATATTTTTAGTTAATTAGGTATATATTTATTATTAAATAAAATAAAAGGTATGTAATTTAATTACATTATTATTAATTAGTTTTTATATTATATTGTAGGTATTAGGTTTATTTAACATTATTTTTAGTACGATAGGTATTTTATTGCGTTTATATTCTTTTATGACATTTTGCACCCGCTACGCTGTTTTGATACAATATCTCCATCACCCGAAGGTTGCATGGAAGAAATCGCTTAAAGCGATAATACCTGTCTGTACACTAGCTAATTTTGGTTCTATATGTAACTGATGTATTTTCATTTGTGTGCAAATAAAGTATATTTGAATTGAATTGAACCACATTTTTGAGAGAACAAAATACTAACGATGACAGTGTTAGTATTTTATATTTTAGACACTTTGTATATTAGAAATGTGTAAATTCGTGCGAAAATCTCCAAATTCCTACACAAAAATAAAAGATGTAATTACATTACAATCGCCAATATCCAACAAGACACGGTCGAAACTTAATACCAACAAAACCCGAATTAAAATTACACAGTGAGAGCCCATGCGCCTTATCAATAAAAGTATATAGGCATTAACTATACCCGAAAATTTAAAAAAAAACGAAACTAATAACAAACTATTCCTAAATATTTTGTAGCAAATGTTAATAATAGTGTTACTATAATTTGCAGAAATTTTTAGAAGATTATTTCAAATAGTACAATGTCGAGCTGCCTTCCCATATTGCCCGACATGTATTGCGAACTTTAACTTGTGGTATGTAGGTACCTAATATGTGTGTGTTATGCAATAAATGAATTATAAAACATTCCGAAACATTATATGCTCTGCCCGACGACATCACACTCCGTAGACCAGTGCGCGTGTATGAATAGCTTCACCCCGCGAACAGACCACCTTCAGTATCAACTTCAGTGTTAATCGCAGAACTACAAGCAATAAAGTTAGCTCTTTCATGGACATTTCAAAACAATAACGCATAACAGACCGCGATTATTTCCGACAGTCTATCTTCACTGAAAGCCATACAAGACAGTAGTAATACAGATCTCATTGCAGTATCAATCTATAATATTCTCTACAAACTTGAAATCTCACAACAGTAAATTTTTATGGGTTAAACCATAACAGACACCGTAACAGGCAGCAGACGAAGCCACTAAACTTGCTGATGTTAGCAGTAGTTTAATTATACAATACATGAATTACCGTTTTCATTTATGGTAAGAATCAGATTAATTGTAACCATATGAATTTATAGCAAGAAGAGTACATCAACAGTAATACAAGGCGCTTAAACCAAGTCCCGGAACTATAATTTATTTTATATATTGAACCATTTATATTTGAGCTGCACTAAGAATTAGCGCCAACATTTCCAAGTCAAAATGCTAATCGGACACCAGGTCAGTTTTTCTTCTAAACAGTGAAAATTTTAATTTTCTTTTCTTTTTCTTACATTCACTTTTTATTTTCCCAGCCCCCATTTTCTTGTGTACCCAAGGGCCCCGGAATGGCCTACGACGACCCTGACTCCAGTCCACAAAATACAACTTCATAATACTTACAATAGTCTACATCTTAGATCATATCAATTAGGTAATAATTGTAAGCCACAAATACCTAGTAAACTATGTGTATTTTACTAATTATTAAATTTAATTTTATATGCCAGTATATGTAAGTGGATATTAATAAACTCTCACCCCAGAGGGAAATAATCCGGCGAAGACAATATAAGTATTCAAGGTTCATTCACACATTATATTCATCATGCATCACATAAAGTTAACTTGTTTGAGTATAAAATAATAAAATTTCATATATGCTCCACAACCAACACTGTCATCAGTGTTCAACTTAATCCAGTGAGGAAAATATTCTCCGGTCAATAATCCCATGGGCATCCTTGCCCATGCAAGTATCCAGCATACATAGCTTGATCAATCCAATATAAACCTCACTCAAAACCAGCGGCTAAGTGACTCACTCAAAATCCAGTAGAAATCATATCTACTCAGCAGAAAACATCCGCTAAGTGAGCACTTAGTACGCATAAAGCCTTTTTTTAATATAATCAAGACATGTTCATTGCTCATGTACTTATTTTATACTCAACCAATACTTTTAGCAGATAATTTTATTAAATAATTATAGGTATCACTTCTATTCTATTTGAGTGGCCTCTACTCTTATTCTAGACATAATTTCGCCAATGTCATGTTATTAAGAGTATTCATGTAAATAGAAAATCAAACAAATAATAATAAAATCAATCTGCCTAAATGTAGGCGGATATTCCTACGAATCATTTCATCATCCGAATTAATTGACAGTATCATATTAGAGTATCAATGTCATCATATTAACTTAACTGATCATACAAGCATCACCCTTCATAGTCTAAATAGAACATCATAGTTACTCAACTCATTCTGTTTTGCATTTGAAAAATGAAACATTCATGTACACGTACCATCTTTGTTGTCCTTAGCGTAGAAGTAATCCCACTTCTGAAATATAATAAAATCCAATCTGCTCCGGTATTCTATTTATTTATCCAAGACATTTATAAACAACATTCACAATTAAAACCCCGTCACAAATCCACCATCCTCCATGACACCTCTTTTTTTCACCCATCTCCCTCGGAGAGGCAAAGGTTCGAGGCCAATCAGCCTAACATTATTAGTGGCCAGTGTCAAATACAATATTAGAGGTATTTATTTAAATGGAAATCATCACAATTATTACAATTACAATGCCTATGCGACATAGTTTTGGAAAATTGATCCAGTTCAGTATTTGCAACTGATTATGAAATGCCGGTTACGTAGACGACCGAAGGGAGTATGAGGATATGAGTATGATATATGCATGGTTCTGATAAAAAATGGTCAGCTGTTAAAACTGGTATAATACTATAAATAATAATAAAAGTATCTATTCTGGCTGATTCAATCACTTTTAGACATTTTTGGACGCATATCTCCCAAAGCATGTAATTAGTCAATTTTAGATTCCAACCAATCACTGCCAAAGTGCCAACTATCTTCTATAGATTGCATTACTAGGTGGTGCCACTGGGTAATCATTACCTGAAAATTGAAATTGTAATTAAGACTCGATCCAAATTGTTCAACTCGATTACGTGTGTCGATGCAAATCGATGCAATCGAAACCTCGCTGTCGACACTGTCTGTTTCGGATGGGATTCACCGAATCGGTGTCAATAATACTAGTACAGACATTCTTGATTATGTTTATATAAACATGATTATGTATTTGGAATTATTGATATTACGAGCTTTTGTCTTGCTTGTGTCGTAATAGTTTTGAAATGGTATGTGGTTCTGTTGTATTGTATTTTTTATACCCGGAATGAGGAGGGTAATGTTTTTCGATTATATGTAAGTAGGTTCCTTTAATACTCCTGTGTCGTTGCCTAGATACGTCTTGATGGATTTTGATGTATGAGGTGTGGTTATATTCTTCTTAATGATCATAGGATACATTTTATTCCAACAAACGAGTCGGGTTTTTGTAATGATCGATTTGTTTAAAGAAAGTTTAGACTTACCTAATTGCAATTTCAAAAAAACTGTACAAATCTAACGAATTTTCGAGGGATTCTATAGAGTAGTCAGACACTCACATTTACTCTTTAATAATAATAATCGATAGCTCTTAACTCCCCATTGCGATTCGATTAAAATCATTTCGCAACAGCAGAAAAACTAAATAAATCTCATTCAATCGGCCCTTTATAACTAAATTCAATATAAAACAGTAATTTTGTTCGAATTATCTAATTGTATTACGACATTTCGTCCGCTATTGTTCTGAGCGAGTGCACGCTTTCCAAGGGCTAAAAAATGTTATAAAAACAATTTACTGATGAAATTCGCCTTGGTTTCTATAGGTTAAGTTGTTTCTTATACCACTCAAGTAGTAGAGTACGTTCGTTTACGCATTTTGTTAGAGTTCTTGAAATCGTATATACTCCTCTGATCTTGCAAACATCGGTTTCAATTCCAAGTAACCATTTAATTGCGAAAAACGGCGTTTTTGGCACATGAACTACAACTTACCTACATTGAATCACGTTACAAATAAGCATTTAAAAAATAATATTTATAGCAATAAACAATGTGAACGTAGCTTTTTTTAATAAAACTGATTATATTGGAAGATATGATTTTTTTAAGATTGGCGGTGCTAGTTGGCTCATGTCAGCGCCTTAAGTTAATTAAGAATACAGTCAGATGGGGCAAATTGATTTGCAAAGTTCGCCATATTTGCACTTACATTCCGAGGTTTGAGATGCCAATGACACAACTAAGCAATTTGTGACTACAATAAATCGTTTGATTGATTGAATGGATGAATAAATGTGGAAGTTTTGTGCGTTTTTCCACGCTGTTAGCTCAACCACAGTCACTGAAATATCAATCAATAACCTATTTTCTTTATGCTTTATTGTATAATATATACAATTAATATTATATGTTAGTTTAAGGGTATTCATTAAGCCCTCAAAGACATTGACCGTGAGTCCCTTCGGTAAGGTTAAAGTCCTACAATTATCGACTATTTCCTCGCGGATGACGGAAGCATATAACTTCCTATTTGCGGTTGTTCGCTTTGAACACTTGCCTATTTAAATATAGCTTCTATGCAGCGAGTGATAAGGACGAATGTAGTGTGTAATAGTTTAAAAGTACCGTGTAATAAGCGTGGCCAGTGGCAGCAAATCGCTTGGTCACGACCGTTTGACGGTTTATCGGCGATTCTGATGATGTTTTACGCTTTAGCTGCGAACTACTTTGTTTATGGGTTTCTTTTGTGCGAAATTATGTTTTGGTAATAAACTCGAAGTATTACGATGAACTGCTTCATCAAAAAATTAAGCCAGTGTTAAAGTATATACTTAATTACCTATACATTATGTATAAGTCACTGTTTTATAGTTCATCAACATGGGTTCAATAAATGAATTATATTAATCGATAAAATGCGTCCCATACTTTCTTTCACCACTTCTTGGTGGCACTTATCCTCAACGCGGCGACTTTTTTAAAAGTATTTCCTACTCTCGTACAAACTCTCTATAATTGAGAGCTATAACATAAACATAATGCTACTATAAATTACTTAAATTTTGTAGTTTTTTTTTGCGGGAAACATGTACTTATTACAATAATAGTTTCTTTGGCAGATACTCTCTGCTACAGTCTTCATTTATAAAATTATTATAAATTGTTATGTAAGTAAATAAATATTACTGATTTACAGTAATGCTATAACTAGCTTACTTAATCAAAGCACGACATTGCATACTCCATATTCATTGACTACAATAAGTGACATGTCTCTACTGTACCGTTACCTTTACGGATATTGCGTAATTTAATTACCTGCGGCTACCAATTTAAGCTTACCGTCGCAAAAGCTCAATCTGTTCCATTTGTTCATAGTGAACACATTTTTGCAACAGCAAAATTAACTTTGCAAAATGTTGCATAACGCCACCTATCGTCAAGTAGCGGTACATTTAATTGGTGCCTTTATAAGAATCTCGTTCTTATCAACGTTTTGCTTCTCAATGATAATTGTGTAGAATGACAAAAACTTTTATTATTTGTTTAAAAATATGTAATAAAAATACTTCTAAAACTACAAAATGTAAGAAAAAATATCACAAAAAGCGAATTCCGATACCGGGAATCGAACCCGAGCCTCCTGGGTGAGAGCCAGGTATCCTAGCCACTAGACCATATCGGATATTATGGTTTATGCTGAAAAACTCTATTCCTTGCTTACGCTTCCTATTGTGACGTCATACATGTTAAGGCGCCTTTACAACCGATTTAATCAAATGAAATGCAATAAAACATTCCATGTGAAATTAGATATAGCGTTTTCCCGCCAACTTATCGCAATCTTGTTGATAATGAGGCGCATGGGAAAAATAAATTGTTTGCTAATTCTCTCGTCAAAATTATACTTTATTAAGAGATTTCAAAATAGGAGTACCTAAATAACAGAAAAGTAAAAATTAACATATATTTTTACTTTCGAGAAATAATAGTAATAAGTCGAAGTGGGGTTCCAATAAGATTGTGATTTTCTCAGGAACTACTGGACCGATTTTAATAATTTTTTTACAGTTACACAGCATTAACTTTTATCTATCTAACAGTAAGTAATTTTTACAATACGTCTAGTAGTTTTTGAGAATAACTCAACCTTAAAAACTCTCCTGTACACCTTTCTTTGTCTACTGTTCTGCATTTGCATAAAAATACGTTAATAAAAATGCATCATTATTAATGTCATATACATATCATAAATGTCATACACAACTGTTTTGTCGTAACATAAATTGCATTCAATAAAATAAACGAGTTCTCACATTTATATACTTACTCATTGTGCCATGTCTTGCTTACCATGAATGAAATGCAATTATATTAACGTAGTAGTAGGTACTGTAATATTTGTAACCAACTTAAGGGGCAATACAGTGACAGGTGGCGCTACTATTCTTACAAAAATAATGTTTTCTAAAAATAATATTTTCTTATACTGTTACATAAATAATACAAAAGTTAAAACTTGCAAAAATAATGTTTTCTAAAAAAGAAATTTTTACTGTAATGTTTTTTTTTGTCATATAAAGTTTAAACTGTGTAACCGTGAAAGAATTATTAAAACCGATCCAGTAATTTTTGAGAATATCTCGATCCGCCATCATTTTGGAATGGAGGTTTGATTTTTTATTCGTTTTTTTTCTATTTGCATGAATACTCTAAATAACTTGACATTGGCGAATAAGAATAGAAGCCATAAAAATAGAATAAAATAGAGAATATCTCAAGTCTCAACCTCATTGAGGCCCGCAGTATTTTTTCTGTTTTCCATTTTAAAAAAATATATCTAGTATGTCTGTAGCAACACTTACCGATAATAATTTATGTATTAGGCTTGGTGGTGTTTTGCCTAGGATCCACCATTCAATTATGACATCAGTTTTAAAAGGCATATTCTAGGCAAGACACCAAATCTAGCAGGATATGTCCCTTAAAGCTGATGTCATAATTAGCATGACTACAGAACAGATTACGTAAACACATGTTCACATCTTTGGGAAGTCGCGGATTTGCTTTGAAATATCACCGACCGCGTTTACATAACAATGACTGTTTTGACATGAGAGTATTGTATGTTTTAACTACAGTATTTGTAGAGATATTATGTTATGATTATGGTAAAGGAGATTGCCAGGAAATGTATGTAGCTCAGTGTCGGTTTATTTGATGTATTATTATCAGTAGTGCACTCGAAGACAGAGAAAAGTACACAGGGGGCCTCAATAAGGTTGAGATTTTCTCAAAAACTACTGGACCGAATTTAATAATTCTTTTACAGTTACATAGTTTTAACTTTTATCTATCTAACAGTGAAATAATTTTTGCAATAGGTCAAGTAGTTTTTGAGAAAATCTCAACCTCAAAAACTCTCCTATACACCTTTCTCTGTGTTCCGCCGTACTTTTATGTGCTCGGACGCAGACTACAGACCTTCCCTGACATCGAGGAAGGTCGGGTCATGATCCGCCATGCGGGCCCAGTGTCTTTGGTGGATTACCATAATGCCTTAGGTCCGTCATTGGGAGAGATTCCATATTATATCCAAACCCGTGGTTGTCTATACCACAGTACGCTTTATGAGAACTTCAGGGTTACTCTCACCTCTTATAGCGATCCAGTTTAGGTTCGAATTGCAATTTGTATGACGATTGTGACGTCATTCATACAAATAGCGATTCGGTTTTGTTTAGGAACCTAAACTGGATCGCTATAAGAGGTGAGAGTAACCCTGCTGATTTGGACGTGGAATGATCTGCCCCGAGACGATCTATTAATTCAGTATGGCCTTGATTTCAATTAGAAAACTACATTATTATAGGAGAGAGGAACCGAAACGAAGCTTATCGATAACTGTTTGATCGATGCCCATCCAACCGATCAATTTTGACATTCGATAGTTGTTTAGTTAATCAAACAACGGAGTTTATCATCACAATCCAGTCTCTTGAAAGTGAAAGTTTTCAAGTCTTTCAAGAGTGAAAACTACTTTTTATTATTACGTTATTGTCACGTGACATTTTGGGTACGTTCGTTACATCTACCATTTTTAAAGGTCTTTATTGGAATGCAATTTTCTGCCGAGGTTCATACAGATATGCGTCTCCAGGCGACGATGATCGCTTACCATTAGTTATCATCAGGTAGAACCCCTTTCGCATTGAGCGCAAGCTTACAAACGTCGAATTCCCTAAACGTTAGACAGTTTTAAGAGCGAACTCACGGTAAGATACTTAAATCTGTCCCAAGACTAATCACCGTTCAATTTATCGAATTCCACCACAAAACCACAAATGCAAATTGTCCACGTGTACCAAATAATACATCGGCAGGTGGTCGGCACACTTCGGCGCTTTCTCTCGGATGCCTGCGCGAGCGCAGCCTGATAACGAGCCGAGTGGCATAACGATGACCGCCCGCCCATTCGCGGTACCTCGCAAATCGTAATCAATATTCAACAAGTAGGAAATCGATGAGGTACTGCCCCTACTGTTCTAAATACGATGAAATTATATTATCGATAGATGGAGTGCTGCAGTGTCTCCAAAGTTCACAGCGTTGAGCTTGATCGCTGAGGAAATATGACAGATATTTGTTGCCAGAATTGTACATTTGTATTTTTACCCGACTGCCCCAGAAGGAGGGTAATGTTTTTCGGGTGTATGTCAATTCCTTCCTGCCATCCTGTAGCCTAAATGGCTTCATGGATTTTGATGTATGAGGTATCGTTAGATTCGTCTTGATTACGGGACTGTCAAGGGTATAAAACATTAATCAAAAGAGGATAGTTTTTCTCGCTGGCTTTGTTGGAACAAAAAAAGTCATAAAGGAGATGCATTGATCTCCTATAAAAGGAGATCAATGAGGAGATGACAAACTTTAGGCGGCTGCCAAAGACTGTATAACCAGACGCGTGAAATTGTCCCAAAGATGAACAGGAAGCTGACAAACAATCTCATCAAACAGATCCGGATCAACCTAAGTACACTGGTTAAGTATTTTGTAAATAGCTTTTTTTAACATATTATACTTACTTTAGATAACGAATAAAATATAGTACACTGGTTGGTATGGTATAATAATTATTATATTTCCAAAAAGTGATATTTTTGGAAATAACCGGTTTAGTTTATCAACCTATTATTCAATGCTAATTCTAATTTTCATTACTTATTTGAAAGTAAGTAATACACAATTTCGTTTTGCCTTTTCCACATTTCATCAATTGTCATCAGCATCATATCGTATCGTTTCATTGTGTGTCAAGTCAAAGTCAAATTTCTTTATTGCAAGTAAGCACGTCGTGTACATTTTTGCACCTCTAAATATTTTTGAATTTACATTTACACCACTTTGCAAGGAAAAGGTGCCAACGCTGAGGAGAAAAAGTGGCAAAAAACTCTCAGCAGCACATCTTTTAAAATAATATAATAATAATACACAATTACTTAATAACTAGGTATTACACAACTATTACTATTGTTAGTAATCTAGACTTTATCCCTCATGCGGAACCGGCGACACACATCATGCATGTTCATCGTTTAAATAGTCATCTATCCTGTAATACGCCTTCTTAACAATGTGTTCATTTGTTATCTCAGATCTTTATTTGATATTTTGGAAAGGTTAGATTTTCTATCCTAGGGTGTATGTTCTTAATCTTTTCGACTAGTAAGTCAAGGGTATAGTAAATATTGTGGTGTCTTGTTTATAAATTATAATGTAAGAGATAATAATCTACCTGTGGGGCTAATACGTCAATGTATGTTTCCAATCGGGTGACAGTTATGAGCACGGTCATTATTTAGACGTCAAGAACACTTCGCAACATTACCAGTAATCCAGGTTATATAGATTTGTTGATAAGATTATCTACAATAAGCATATAAGATAAGTATATCAAATTTTGCCCTTTTTAAATTTTGGTATTTTGTTTAAATTAGGAGTTGCTCATATTTAGAATAGCAGCGATAGAGTTATTTTCGTTTCATTAATGAGGATTTGTCCTAGTTCGTTATAATTTTCAGTGATACACATTTATATAATAAACTCGCTCCTTTTTGGCGTCGTCATCATTATTATTATATCAATTATGTTAGAATCGTTCTCCTTTTGATTTTCTTAAGAGAAAAATCTAATCTTGCTGCCTATAATGTCATCGTTCTAAATCTATTAAGTGCTAATTTCTGTTCCATACTCTAACCATTACGTCTTAACAAAAAGCATTACCTGATAAACAGATAAATTATGAACGCTCTTTAATCTATTGCATAATTTATAAAAGACCAATCTACTTATGCGAACAAAAACACTAGACAAGTGAAAACAAAAGCAAAAGATATTGATAATGCAAGAGATCCATTGTTACAGTGAAAGTGGGAGAGTGACCGCCGCCGGCTGTGACGGACGGACAGACAGATAATCGACCTTCATTATTGTAATAGCACTATTATCTCACCAGTAATAAAGAGCTGCACTACGTCCAACAAGAGTTGATAGACACATCTCACTGTGTTTTATTCGAAACGAAATCTGTCCTTATAATAAAAAGGTCGATTTTAAATTAACAATAATTTGCTTTTATTTGTTGATTTAAATCAAAAGTCAGACGTGGGTTGAGCCTGTTAAGGTTGTTTATTGTGCAACAAACTATTTCTCATTCATTGTCAAACTTGCAGTAGTATTTCGTTATGTAGCAGCAGGTCTCAAAGTATTCTACAACTGTCAAAATATAGACGGACAATTTCCTATCGTATTACAGTCACGCTTTGTTTGAATTTTGATTGTCTCGTCTTATAGGTGGCGTTGTACCGCAAGTGGGTAATGCGAGGCAATTGTAGATTCGAGATATTTCAAGGCACCTGTCGGTCGCCCGATTCGATTCGTGATTGTTATTTTAATGAGAGTAACAAGTGTTTCAAATGTTGTTACTTAGGTTTAAACTCAAATCTTTTTGTTTCTTACATTAAATAATTTATGGTTTCTTCTTCAATAATTTGATGATACTCTTATCTATTTATAATCTTAGTTACAAATTATACCAGGTCAACTGTTTTCCATGTATTACAATGTTTGTAAAATAATTTGTCTATATGTGTATTTGTCTATGATGAAATTAGCATTCAATAACCTGAAATTAATTGTCGTTTTAACTGAATGAATGAGTAGGCTGTTGTTCTGGCATTTTTGTATGCTATTTTCAAACCGAATGATACAAAAGAAATCAAAAGTGAAAATAATATTCGGCGGCTTGCTATGCTATAGAAAGGTAACGAGACAAAGATTAGTATGTAATTTCGTTATATTGCAACAAACAAGCTGTCATTAAATGCATTGGGAGTTTGGAGAAAATTGGAGCAATTTTGTTGCTTGCAACAATGTGTAATTGGGAAGTGTACTGCTAGTTGGATAGAGAATTTGTTAGAAAGGCAAATATTTGTTAAGAAAGTAGATGAATATATCGCTTCGTGAATATATTCCCAGTTTCTCATTGTAGGTGAATTGGTCAAAGCGTTGGGCTGCTTTAGGTAGTGAGGTAACATGAACAAAACCCATTTGGAAGACCATTATCATTATACTTCTATATGTATTTATTCAACCTAAGGAGCTCTTGGGAATGAATCGACCCTAATTTGTTTTATTGGACACTATTTGGACGTTAATAATGGACCCTTATTTAGACGTTTTTTAAATTGTTTTAGTAAGACCTTTGTGTATCTAGTTGTTTATAGGAGATCAATGCATACATGTAGTCATTTAGGAATAGTTAATACAAGCTCCATATTGTTTCGCTAAAATTATGAAGCACGGAAACGTCGATAGAGTTAGCCATATTTACATCGCAGATTTCGTTCTTGCATGACATTTCCTTCATGGGTTTAATTGATACCATTAACTTTTTAATTTTTGGCATGGCAATGGTCTGTAAAATGATCTTCGTTTCATTGTCAATGTTAATTTACACAGTATGCACTGTTTTTGTAGATTAATATCCCGTTCAATTATTATATGTACATACGTACGTACACGGATTAAACTCACACGGTGGAACACAGAGAAAGGTGTACAGGAGAGTTTTTAAGTTTGAGATTTTCTCAAAAACTACTTGACCTATTGCAAAAATTATTTCACAGTTTGATAGATAAAAGTTAAAACTATGTAACTGTAAAATAATTATTAAATTCGGTCCAGCAGTTTTTGCTAAAATCTCAACCTTATTGAAGCTGCCTGTATACTTATCTCTGTCTTCGACTGATTAAACACACTGTACACGGATTAAACTCACTTGTTTGGTTCAAGTCAGTGTAATGACTCACTCACTATAGTTTTATATTTTTAATTCTAATATCCCGTTGCTAAACATATTTTTATTTTTGTTACAGATTTTGCTGACAGGAAGAGTTCCTGAGAAGAATTAAACAAAAAATGACTTAAAAATCGAGTTATAAAATTCGCGAGTGATTTTTTCGACATAAAGATGATACAATGACGAGGACGAAAAGCGCGCAGCAATTAAGATTATCATGAGGAACTGTAGAAAGTGACATTGATAGAAAATCGATTCAAAATGGCGTCCCTAATAAGTGTGACTCTAGTGAGTGCAGTGTTAAGTGCTGTGACAGTGAATGTGTTGGGTCACGTCGCCTTGACATACCCGCCGGCAAGGCGCTTCGATTTGGACTTTTTGGACAACTCTCGAACAAAACCGCCATGTGGAATGCCTAAAGGTAAAGTATTGCATTGTTCATTATTTCCTAAAAATAAATTTCCTGATAAAACTTAGTCTTTGGAAGATTTGACGAAATTACCTTTACTAAAATATAATTACCTAACATTCTTTTAAAAAGATGTGAGCTGAGTTTTTAAAAAGCTGATGAAGTTTTGTTACCACTTATTCTCATCCGCGTTGACGCCTTTTCTTTGTAGAGTTGTGTAAATGTAAATTCAAAATAAATGACATGAAAAACTTGCTTGCAATCATTGATCTCCTATAAACAACTAGATACACAGTCTGCCTTCTAAAAATGTCCGAGCGCAAACGGATGAATGGACCCTCATTTGCTTTATTGGACATTATTTGGTTGGACGTTAACAATGGACCCTTATTTGGGCGTTTTTTAAATTGTTTTAGTAAGACCTTTGTGTATCTAGTTGTTTATAGGAGATCAATTCTTGCAATACAAGATATGAATTTGAATACTCACAAACAAACAAATAAGCAAATGGATTAGGTACTTACATAATAGCTAACAAAATTAATCAGAGATTTGATTATCATAATCACCTTGCCTAATGATAACTGTCAGGTACTACCTAGGTATCTAACCAACTAGCAATTACCTAGAGACCTGTGGCTCTCTGCCTCCACAATCACGCAAATAGTCAGGCTTAGATTGCGGTGGTTGAGATTGGCGATGAGTCAGACCGGGGGCAATGACCTAGGTTCGAGGTCGGGTCTAGAATTTAGATTGTAAACAGATGCTGCAATGCCAGCAATTTGGTGCGATGTTGTTAGGTTACATTCTTGTCTTGATGTGAAGTATTGACTAGTACACATAGTACTTAGCTATTTCAATTTATGATTGAAGAATATCTTATCAGGGGGTTTGCGACAATCTTTTAAAAGCAAACATTTGTTTTACTAACTTTAAAAAATGCATTGCTAATTTTGAAGTAAAAATATGATACATACGAGTGTAGTTTTGTTTTATTTCCAATCCTGCAAATAAGTAGATACATTAAAATTCGCCTAATTTAGATTGGCTGTTTTTATGATTTTTATAAAATATAATATTTTACTCAAAAACTTTACAATTTCTTAACACCAAAGCCAAGTTGTAAGCCATAAATAGAAAATAATAAGAATAAGTTACAAATAGTGAGAAATTTATACTAGTAGGTATTTTAAAAAATAACCAAAATAATTTGCATGACCAAAATAATTAAATTGTGAATACATAATTTTATAATGTGCATTGTGTATTCGCTTTTAGTTCAAAATACGGCCTGTGACACAGCGACCTCTATTTCGCGACTTTGCGCTAAGCAGTCGTGGCCGAGTGGTTAAGGCGTCTGACTCGAAATCAGATTCCCTCTGGGAGCGTAGGTTCGAATCCTACCGGCTGCGTAGTTTAAGCTTAAAGTTTGATTTTCTGTTATTTTTTTATGATCGGTTATCGTTGATTTATTATTTTTAGGCGCTTTTTCGTCGTTCAAAATTGTTCAAAAATACACTTTTCAATAATGGTTTTTGTGTTGTAGTTCCGCTTCTCGATACTAGATGGCGGTAATTTAAATGTTCGTTAATTTTTTTCACTTTTCATTGTTTACTTGGAAATACTACTAGTAGTTTGAAGTTGTATTCACTAACCAAATACTTTTACGCTTCCAGCTCCGTAACCCTTACCATTGCCTACCTTTCGTCAATATGAAAAAAAAACCGAAAACTGCAACATTATAAATTAGGCGAATTTCGATCATAAGCTCATAAATCTAGATTCATATAAAGGCTAATTTCGTCTTATCGCGTGGGAGTCACTGTGGCTGGTTTGTTTGGGCTGTCGCGTGGCCTGTCGGCGTCACAAGTACGTCACGGCGTCCTTGTGCGCTGACCCGCTGGAGCCGTATCGGGACTTTGGGAGCATCCGGAGCTTAGTAGCCCCGATGGGGAGTCGGTGGTTGGGTTCGCTAGCACAACGCGGCTTCCTAAGCGCTCTGGTGCGGTGGCTCCTCTTATTCTTATGCGCTTTTAAGGGCTTTCCATGAGCCAACTAGCGCCGCCAATCTTAAAAAAATAATATCTTCCAATATAATCAATTTTATTAAGGGCCTGCGTAAGTACTGCGCAATTTGTTTTCTTTTATTTAATTATTTAGTACGGTGGAACACAGAGAAAGGTGTACAGTAGAGTTTTTAAGGTTGAGATTTTCTCAAAAACTACTTGACCTATTATAAAAATTCTTTCACTGTTTGATAGATAAAAGTGAAAACTATGTAACTGTAAAATAATTATAAATTTCGGTCCAGTAGTTTTTGAGTAAATCCCAACCTTATTGAGGCCCCCTGTATACTTATCTCTGTCGTCGACTGTACATATCACATTAGGTAAGAGCTCGGTAGTTCAGTGGTTGGGTCAATGGCCTTGCGATACGGAGATCCCAAGTTCGATTTCCAGCCAGGGATCCTCGACCCCTTTCGACCCCTCGTTAAGGGCCTTCCATGAGCCAACTGCGCCGCCAATCTTAAAAAAATAATATCTTCCAATATAATCAATTTTAATAAAAAACTATTTACAAAATGTTTATTACGATAAATACTATTTTTTAAATGCTTATTTATAAGGTGATTCAATGTCGGTAAGTTGTAGTTCGCATAATTGCGAAAAACGGCCGTTTTTGGCACATTTGTGAACTACAACTTAGCTTGTCGCAATTATGTCATGTATTGTATATTGAAAAGTAGAATTCATCCTAATAAACATTTTGTAAATAGCTTTTTTAATAAAATTGATTAAATTGGAAGATATTATTTTTTTAAGATTGGCGGCGCTAGTTGGCTCATGGAAGGGCCTGTTCGCAACCCAAACTGTAAGTAATGGTGACACTTCACTTGTGCTGGGGGCTACCGCGATACAGGCTCCACCTAGTGTGGAGTCCAACGGTAAACTAACTAGAGCTGTAATCATTTTAGAACTTAAATAAATAAATTTTTGAATTTGAATTTTTGGAGTAACCATAAGTTACTCCGAATGTTACAATAAAACGCCGTGTTGATATTTACAATTATAACTATTTAATTGCGTGATAAAAAACAAGGCAAAAGAAATATATGCTTCGACTATTTACAGGAGAATGAAAAAACATCCGACAATCGTCTTCTTTTGTTTTTATACATAAGCCAAAATGGCTGCCAGCCGCAACCACGAAGGAGATGCTATTACTTATCTCTCTCTAAGGAGGCGCAGTCATGAACGCCTCAAATTCACTTGGCTATTCGTATTCGCTATTGGGTGTATTTGTATTTGTCAAATACTTGACGAACAGTCGACAGCAGATCAATGGTAACACTTGCAGTACGATTTTAAGTCTTACGACGCAAATAATAATAAGTGTCAAAAGTAAAAACTAAAAAGTGTTACCATTGATCTGCTGTCGACTGTACATACAAATAAGACGAATATTTTGTCACACATACCAACCTCACAATTGTGACAAATACGAATAGTCAAGTGAAGAGCGACCATTAGAACGTACAGTCGACGACAGAGATAAGTATACAGGGGGCCTCAATAAGGTTGCGATTTTCTCAAAAACTACTGGACCGATTTTAGTAATTGTTTTACAGTTACGTAGTTTTCACTTTTGTCTATCAAACAGTGAAAGAATTTTTGCAATAGGTCAAGTAGTTTTTGAGATAATCTCAACCTTAAAAACTCTCCTGTACACCTTTCTCTGTGTTCCACCGTACACAACGTGCTTGCTTACTTGCGATAAAGAGATTTGACTTTGACTTGAACAATGTTTTTTTTTCTTTTCAGGATCCCTAAAAACGTCATTCCTGGCTGGTTCCACGTTCACAGTTCACTGGCACCTTGCGTACGCGCATCGAGTAAGTTGACACATGAATTGAATGCATTTTAGGCACGTTGCCGGACAACGGGGATCGGTTGAACCTGTCTTGCAGATAGTTCAACCGACCTATTTTGTACATATAGTTTTGTTTTAGTTTAGATAAATCTTTATTTTAAACGACGAAACAACTACTTAAATGTATTTTATAAGTATGACATATTATATATAAAAAACAAATACAAGTATAAATACTTACGTATATCTAGGCAACACTACACCTCGTCTAGGCCCGTCCCGCGCGGCAGGGTGCCCAGCGCACTGGCCGCATTGCCCCGCTGAATAGTTTTAGTTTAGATATATTTTAGTACCTTTATTTTTAGTTTAATATTGTAGCAGTTAGTTTGTATTTTTAGTTATTTGAATAAACATCTTTTTTAATTAGGTAATAGGGATCTTTATTCATATAACATCAATATTTTTTTAAAAGAATTAAATTATAATATTAACCTTAAAAAATATATAAACTAAACTAATAACAACTTGTTCAAGAAACTGTCGTCGCGCCTAATTGAAACGTCGGGCGACCAAAGGGTTGGCGCTTACCTCGGCCAGCGTATAGCGCTGGCTATACAACGAGGTAACGTCGCCAGCCTTTTGGGCACTCTCCCACAGGGTAGCGAATTGGTGTCCATTTTTTATTCATAAGTGTTTATTATTATTATTGTTTATCGTAAAATACGTTTATAGGTCGGTTGAACTACTAGGTAGGTAGTTCAACCGATCCCCATTATCCGGCAACGTGCCCAAAATGCTGGAGGCATAGAAATCTTAAATCCGCGTTTCTTAAGTCGAGTGGTGGGGGAATACGCATCTATTTTTTTTTGTAAAAACAGTCTTGAGTAACATCGTTGAGTGACGTCAAAAGTAGAAGACATAAGTTGCCAGGTATGCTCGCTAGCGACTCTTTGCTGAGGATAAGCGATACATACGGGATTAGTGGGACTGTAGTTCCGCTAAATCTGACCAATCCCATCCTAGCTGTGGTTCGAACTTACGTTGGCAACTCATGGTAAAGGAAATGGCACCTTGTATGTCAATGATTTCAGTCCTAATTACATTGTTCCAGGGCGGTTTCAGTCTTCGCATTTTGGACTACTTGGAGCGGCCTGTGCTGGACCTGACTCCACGAGCCGGCGGCACCGAGTTCGTCCGGGATGACGTCACGTTAGTACCTTCTTCTTGCGGTGCCAGTCCGTAGCCGCGACACGACTGGTTTCGGTTTCTATGAAATACCTTCCGTAACTAGCGACACGTCTGCCGCTACGAGTCGGGCGACAGACAACACGGACCCCGACAGCAGATAATGATAGCAACAGTCATCATCGCTCATGACTTGTCGCCGCGACATCCTCGGCGACAAGTCGCCTAAATGATAAATGAAGAAAAAATTTCATCACGACCGGGACATTTTTCTCCATTTATCATTTAGATTTTCGTTTCGCATAGCGCATATGCAAGAAAATATCAAGACAAGTCGTCTGCTGATGCTGCCTGCAGTCGGCTAAGGAGTTGTACCTTTACTGCCCTATTACCATTCTCAAAACGATGAAATGATATCATGAGATGGCGAGCTACAACAGCGCGATAACACTGTCTCTGTCACACACGCATGACATGATAATTTGATTATTACCCTGATGGGCTCAGTCGCAGAATGCAATGACGACTTCGCAAAATGTATAACCATTAATTGTAATAAAACATATTTATTTGTGTTAATTAATTTCAAATAAGAATAATCACTTTAGACAAAACGGTCTATCATCATCATCATCAGTCTTATTTATATTGCCCCACTGCTCGGGCACAGACCTTCCCTTACATCGAGGGAGCTCGGGCCATAATCCACCACGCGGGCCCAGTGCGGGTTGGCGGATTTCACATGCCTTAGATTTTTTTTCTTCTTCTACGACATGCAGGTTTCATCACGATGTTTTCCTTCACCATTTTTGAGAGCACTCGGTAAATGTACGTAAGTTTTTCCGTCGAAAAAACCGAGGATAACTCATTGGTACATGGCTGCCCTAGCTGGGAATCGAACCTGGGACCTCCATATTGCAAGTCCATTGACCCAACCACTGAGCCACCGAGCTCTATAACGGTCTATAGCTCTGCTTTTTGTTGTTGGTATATAGAATACCAACAAACACTGGTTATGCTGCTTGATCCTCCTTTGAAATTATATTGATTAAACTATTTCATCCGTTTTATCCCAATTTCCCAGAGCACAAAAGTACGAGGTTCGTCTCCCGTCAGACTTCACGTGCGAGAACTGCACCCTTCAGCTCCAGCGAGAAGCCGGCGAGTGGGGAGCCAACTACAGGTTCTGGTCGTGCGCAGACATTGACATACTGCCTCGTGAGTATTAGAACCCATAGTGACTCTGAGAATCCCAAGGAACCCCGGCTGACAGTGAAAATACCAAAGAACCCCTGCTGACGGTAAGAATCCCACTGAACCCCCTTCTGACAGGTAAAATCCCACCAACTAATGACTGACTGTGAAAGAAACCTCACCCAGCTGACATTAACATTCCCAAGGAACCCTGCTGAAGGTAAGAATCCTACAGAACCACTCTGACAGCTTCAGCGAGAACCCGGCGAGTGGGGAGACAACTACAGGTTCTGGTCGTGCGCAGACATTGACATACTGCCTCGTGAGTATTAGAACCCATAATGACTGTGAGAATCCCAAGGAACCCCGGCTGACAGTGAAAATACCAAAGAACCCCTGCTGACGGTAAGAATCCCACTGAACCCCTTCTGACAGGTAAAATCCCACCAACTACTGACTGACTGTGAAAGAAACCTCACCCAGCTGACATTAACATTCCCAAGGAACCCTGCTGAAGGTAAGAATCCCACAGAACCACTCTGACAGCTTCAGCGAGAAGCCGGCGAGTGGGGAGACAACTACAGGTTCTGGTCGTGCGTAGACATTGACATACTGCCTCGTGAGTATTGATTCGAACCCATACTGAGGCCCGTAATAATAAATATCTCTCAGTTCAAACGTCAATCTTGAGGACGACCTCAAGTTGGCGTTCCTATTAATAAACTTAACTTAGGTGCTCGTTTAGGAATCGGGCATCAAGTGAGTAACGCCGTATTAATAAACAAAACTCAGTTCTCAAGGGAACTGTCAAACTCACACTTGAGAACGTATTTGCTAATTGCAGGCGAACCGCGACTTGAGAAAGACATCACGTGATACGAGCGTATTAATAAATGACAATTAAGAATTCAGAAAATAGTAAGAAATCGAAGCGAATTATTCATTGTCTTTGTTATAATTTTCTACTACTCTCGCAACTCCTACTGATTATGATTATGCAATATGAAACCAATAATAAGTCGCCAACAAAATGATACCAGCTTAAATGGTCACGTAGCTTTGTAGGTGGGGCAAAGCTCCTCATTCATTCCCCTCCTCATCACTCGTCATTTATGATTGATTGATTAGTAGTCTGAATAAGTTCCCACTTGTCTCCAGGCAAGGAATACCACGAGACCTGTTCCGGCCACGGTTTCCACATCCTGGGCCGCTGTAAGTGCAGCAAGATGTTCTCCGGCCCGCGTTGCCAGTTCAGTGACGAGTGCAGCGAGGACAACGACTGCGGCCTGAGGGGGAAGTGCGTTGATATCAACGCGACGGAAGCTCCCACAAGGATGTGCTACTGCCCTCATGGGTTCTTCGGGAAGGGATGCAATAAGAGTGAGTATGGGTGTTGGAGCATATTTGAGCCGAGAGAATTAGGGCAGGTTGAGACAAAAAGATTGGTTATATTAAGGGGGAGGGTAGCTGCTATTGGGGTTTGGGAAGGTAGGTTGCAGATTGTAAGATGAAATAAGACTGAATAAGAATGAATGCTGATGATAAAGTGAGTCATCATAATCAGTCTATTTTATGTCCCCACTGCTCGGGCACAGAACTTCCCTAACAATCCTTACATGATCTCGGGCCATGATCCACCCCGCGGGCCCAATACGGATTGACGGATTACACATGCCTTACAAAAAATCTACGGCATACAGGTGTCATTACGATGCTTTCCGTCACCATTTTGAGAGCATTTGGTACATGTACGTAAGTTTTTCCTTCGATAAATCGATGGAACCTCATTGGTGGAACACAGAGAAAGGTGTACAGGAGAGTTTTTAGGGTTGAGATTTTCTCAAAAACTACTTGACCTATTGCAAAAATTATTTCACTGTTTGATAGATAAAAGTTAAAACTATGTAACTGTAAAATAATTATAAAATTCGGTCCAGTAGTTTTTGAGAAAATCTCAACCTTATTGAGGTCCCCTGTATACTTATCTCTGTCTTCGACTGTACATGGCTGTGCTGGCCAGGGTCGAACCTGGGACTTCCGTATCACAAGTCCAGTAACCCAACCACTCTTATCCTCGTATTAACCCATAAATCTATCCGCAGAGTCTCCGTGGAAGGATCGCAACGTGAACTTAGCCGCGTACAGTCGCCGCGCGCTCTCCGACCGCTTCACGCTGTACTGGCGCATAGTGAAGGACGTCGCCGAGCTGGAGGTCGTCATGATCGTCAACGGGACCTCATATGCTGGTGAGGAGTCCTCATGTCATCATCATCAGCCCGTATCACTCCACTGCTGGACGCAGGCCTCTCCCAAAGCACGCCACTCAACCCTACTCTCGGCCCTCTGCATCCAGACCCTGCCAGCCATCGTGCGAAGGTCATCCCTCCATCTGGTCGAGGGGCGTCCTCATGTGGTTTATTATTATTCTCTTTATTTAAGGCTGGGTATGCGCAGATATTTAGTTTTTCTATGAAGACTACAGCACTAACTACTAATATTAAACGTCTGAAAAAAAAGGTAATCTTGGGGTGTCTATTTAGAGACTGATGAATACCGATACAATTCTTCGCAATTCTTGCGCAGTCGTGTATAAATAGGCATCCGCCGGCAGCGGGATGCATGCGCATCCAAGCTGCCTGAGGTTAGGATCCCAGAGTGAGGAACCTCCTCACAATGCGTGCCGTGTCCAGCAGCACTGCCTTCTGCATCCGGCTCTTGACCCAACTGTCTAGCGAGAGTCTCTTAAGATGTTGGTCAGGACTCTTCGCTATTAACCCGTTCACCAGACCTGTTGTGATGTTCTCTTGATGATATTAAAATATGTTATTGCAGGTATCGGCTGGCGCCCCAGCGGCCTCACCAAGCAGTGTAAGAACTTCCCAGTGCTGGGGCCAGTGATGGAGGAGAAACGTAAGTGCTTTCAAATCCCTTGAGAGGAAATTAAAAAAAAATTAAAGATCGACGATGATGACAATGAGGTTTGCCACCCATCACACCATGGCCCACGTAGTGGCGAAAAGCGGGCGGTGGATATTTCGCTGCATTGAATGTACGGGAGGGATGTCAGATAAATTGGATGAGGTATGTGTGTTATTGTATGCCAGGATATGTGTGCTGTTGTATGCCAGGATATGTGTGCTATTGTATGCCAGGATATGTGTGCTGTTGTATGCCAGGATATGTGTGCTATTGTAGGCCAGGACATGTATGCTATTGTATGCCAGGATATGTGTGCTATTGTATGCTAGTATCGCAGCATATGGAAGTCCATCATCTCTGCCTACCCCTGCGGGGAAAAAAAACAACTTTGGCACCTTTTCTTTGCAAAGTATCTTAAAAATATTAATTAATAGCAGAAACAATTGCAATTATTTCAGCAAGCACCGCCAAACCAGAACCGCTACCAGAACCAGAACCGAAAGCGGAACCGGAACCAAAAGCCGAACCGGAACCCTCAGCGGAACCTAAACCCGAACCAGAACCTGCTGCGGAACCTAAAGCTGAACCCGAACCTACCTCAGAACCTAAACCAGAACCAACTGCCGAACCGGAACCCAGTTCAGAACCAGAACCGACTTCAGAACCTAAGGCAGAACCTGAACCAGAACCAACGACGAAATCACCAACGAATGATAACAGAAATAAGAGGGTAGCCATGCATTCGTTGGACGGATTGGACTTTAAAAATCTTGGAGATGACGTCACCGTCAAGACCAGCGTTTCTTATAAAGTTTCAAGTTCTAAAGGTGAGGTATTTTAGATAATTCATTTATAATTTATAATTATAACTGAACGGGTGGTTCATCCGTAAATAAAAATAAACTTTGCACTTCTTTAATAGTGTAATTAAAACCAAACTGTCTACAGACAAGTAAAACTGTAATAATCGGTACAGAACGCGAATTACAATTAAACGCAACGACGCGTCCACGCACGCTCCGCAACCGCTCGTCAAGTTGTCGTCGTCGAGTTGAGGGCGCTGCTGTGCGACGCTAGTGCGGGGAATGACAGTAGGGATGTCCCTAGGCGCTATATAATTCATTTATTTAAGATTCCACAACATTAATTCATACATAGAGGGTGATTGGAAATTCGATACATTCCTTGAAAGGGGATCACCCCTCAAACCACCTCTAGTATCAACTAGAGGTGGTTTGCAATAAATTATTATTATTAATGGCCTTCCATGAGCCAACTAGCGCCGCCAATCTTGAAAAAATAATATCTTCCAATTTAATCAATTTTATTAAAAAGCTATTTACAAAATGTTTATTAGGATGAATACTATTTTTCAATATACAATGGCATAATTGCGACAAGCTAAGTTGTAGTTCACAAATGTGCCAAAACCGGCCGTTTTTCGCAATTATGCGAACTACAAATTACCGACATTGAATCACGTTATAAATAAGCATTTAAAAAATAGTATTTATCGTAATAAACATTTCGTAAATAGCTTTTTTAATAAAATTGATAATATTGGAAGATATTATTTTTTTAAGATTGGCGGCGCTAGTTGGCTCATGGAAGGCCCTTAACGAGGGGTCGCAAGGATTCGAGGATCCCTGGCTGGGAATCGAACCTGGGATCTCCGTATCGCAAGTCCATTGACCCAACCACTGAGCCACCGAGCCCTAACCTAATATGATATGTACTAAATAATTAAATAAAAGAAAAAAAATTGCGCAGTACTATAGTATGACCGTCTAAATCAGTCTTCGCCTGCGCGGTACAGGGACGCGGGGGTAGGACGACAACGGGGACCGAGAGAGGTGCGGGAGGCAGGTGCATTTCTGTTACAACTCAGTTCGCTCGCCCCCGCACCTCTCTCGGTCCCCGTTGTCGTCCTACCCCCGCATCCCTGTACCGCGCAGGCGAAGACTGATTTAGACGGTCATACTATAGTGTTTAATACAAATTGATATGTAACATTTTGTTTTTCATCATCATCATCAATCTATTTATATTGCCCCACTGCTCGGGCACAGACCTTCCCTTACATCGAGGGAGCTCGGGCCATGATCCGCCACGCGGGCCCTGTGCGGGTTGGCGGATTTTACATGCCTTAGATTTTTTTCTTCTTCTACGACATGCAGGTTTCATCACGATGTTTTCCTTCACCGTTTTGAGAGCACTCGGTAAATGTACGTAAGTTTTTCCGTCGAAAAAACCGAGGATAGCTCATTGGTACATGGCTGCCCTAGCTGGGAATCGAACCTGGGACCTCCATATTGCAAGTCCATTGACCCAACCACTGAGCCACCGAGCTCTTTCATTTTGTTTTTACTAATAAATAATCTGTAACTTATTACCTTATTTCATTATTTTCACAGGACGAGGCAAACGGGCAGTCGCAGAAAAAGAACGTAAGTATAAACACATATGAACCACAGTATAACAAAAGCACAGTATGAAATTAACTCACAAACGTGCTACAAGCCACAGGCTAAGCAAATACAGCACAAATTGGCAATTAGCAAAATTAACTGTAGAATTATGTAAATTGTACTAATGTAAATATAGAAAGTGTCGTACCCTGAATAACAATTAGTAGGTTTATTTATTTATTTTATTAACGGACTCGACCGTTCGTCATTTGCCAATATCATGTTACAGAATATTCAAAATATCATATCGTCTTCTCTTAATCCAGGGGAGTCGCAGTAGCGTCTTCACCCTGGGTAGCCGCGTCTTCATGTCTTCATCCAGAGGAGACGCCGTAGCGTCATCACTCTGGACGAAGCAGGTCGACAGTCACGTTCACTCCCGAACTCTGTCATTACATATCAGTTGATCATCTTCAAATATAAGTTTGTAATTTTTTTGGAGGAATGTAATTTCAAAAGACATTGCCACATTTCAATGGAGCTTTGCCCCAGCTACAAAACTACGTGACCATTTAAGCTGTACCTATAATTTTGTTGGGGACTTATTACAGGTTTCATATTGCATAATCATAATCAGTATAATTTTCTACTACTCTCGCAACTCCTATAGAAGAATAACAAAAACAATGAATAAATCGCTTCGATTTCTTACTGTTTTCTGAATTCATAATTAAGCTGTTTTTTTCGAATCGCTACTTGTACAAAACTTTGTTTTAAACCAATAATTTTAATAAAAAACGGAGATATTTTTACATTTATTCGTTATCTTGTACAACGTGCGGTTGATGGTGGGGCAGAATCTGGCATTGTCATTTACAGTTTTAGGTTTTATTTATGGCATTACAGTAAAAGCAAAAGTACTACAAACAAACAAACATGTATTCACCTGGCCCAGACGTTGAAACCCATGCGCTATTGAACCCCATAGCGACTGTCACATTCAATGATACTTTAAAACAATTTGTTATTCAGAGTGTCGACCAAATTAAACAAGACAATTTTGCATGATTACATTATTTTTACAGATGTGGAAACTTCAACTTCTGTTATAATCCATGAGCACACGGTCCCTCAATCCGAACCCACCCCAGAACCTAGTTCCGAACCAGAACCTACCACAGAACCTAATTTCGAACCAGAACCCACAACAAAACCAAATCCCGAACCAAAAACTACCTCTAAACCGAAGTTTACACCTACTAAACCTAAGTACGCACCAAGGCTAAGAAGTAAAATAACAGTACTTAATTCTACAACTCCCAAACCTGAGCCAACTGCAGAACCTAAACCCGAACCTGAACCAAAGTCTGAACCAGAACCCACTGCTGAACCAAAACCAGAATCAACTCCAGAACCTTCTTCAGAACCTAAATCCGAACCAGAACCTTCTTCAGAACCCAAACTAGAACCTAAATCCGAACCTGAACCATCTTCAGAACCCAAACCAGAACCTAAATCTGAACCCGAGCCTAAATCCCAACCTGAACCGTCCTCAGAACCCAAACCCGAACCTAAATCTGAACCCGAGCCTAAATCCCAACCTGAACCGTCCTCAGAACCCAAACCAGAACCTAAATCTGAACCAGAACCGTCTTCAGAACCCAAACCAGAACCTAAATCTGAACCCGAACCTAAATCCGAACCTGAACCGTCCTCAGAACCCAAACCAGAACCTAAATCCGAACCAGAACCGTCTTCAGAACCCAAACCCGAACCTAAGGCGGAACCAGAACCTAAATCTGAACCAGAACCATCGGCAGAACCTAAACCAGAACCATCTCCCGAACCTAAACCCGAACCTAAATCTGAACCAGAACCCGCTCCGGAACCTGTAATAGAACCCATCCTTAAACCTAGATCCGAAGCTGAAACCGAGACATTACTAGTGAAGGGACTGAAGGAAGACGCAGGTAACGCACTCGCTTCGCACCGTTTTGTCATTCTTTGATATGAAAATTACGCAACGGACATAACTCTTGTCACTTTATAGAAAAAGTCTGATGCATTCGCTTATATAACAAGTTGCCAGAAAGTGTCACGACGTCGATAGAGAGGAAATTTAAAAATTTATTTAATGGAACACTTGTTAAAGTAGGTATTAGTCACACTCAATAACTAGGTATTACACAACTATTACTATTATTAGTAATCTAAACTCTTATCCCTCATGCGGAACCGGCGACACACACCATGCATGTTCATCGTTTAAATAGTCATCTATTCTGTAATACGCCTTTACAGAATAGATGACTATTTAAACGATGAACATACATGTGTTTGTCGCCGGTTCCGTATGAGGGATAAGAGTTTAGATTACTAATAATAGTAATAGTTGTGTAATACCTAGTTATTAAGTAATTGTGTTATTATTATTTTAAAAGAGAGTCTTTTGCTACTTTCTCCTCAGCTTTTCCTTGCAAAGTGGTGTAAATGTAAATTCAAAAATATGTTGACGTGCAAAAATGTACACAACGTGCTTACTTGCAATAAAGAAATTTGACTTTGAAGAAGGTTACGTACGCAATGTGATTTTTTCATATCAAAGAATGTATTGTTTTATGTATAGCAATCTTTAGCACTTTGTGGTGATTGGATATTAATTTCTATTAAATTATTAACTGACGTGTTTTAATCTGTTATTAATATTATGTAAGTATTAAAATACCCACTGTACTAAATCTTTTTATTTTTTTTAAAGCCTGGTAAGTGATTTATGGTTTCTATGGAGTTCGATTCACTTTTGCTTCTTCGCAAGCTTCGCTATGCTTTAGCTGTATTTCAGAAACTCTTTCTCTTTCATGTTCCTATATTTCCTTCCTCTTTTTCTTTCCTAATCCTTTCTTGAAATAATTCTCTTTTATATCTCTTTTTCTTCTTTTTAGGTTCTGTTTATTTTCCTTACTTTTACTATTTTGGTTTTTGTTAATAAAAATTTATAGTAACATTTTATAAAATGGTGGTTCTTCGATCGTTACCTTATTAATCTATATTTCTATCGCTGTTATTATGTTCCTAATAGGTAGGTTTTTTTACACAATCCAGAGCTGAAGCTGATTACTTAAGGGCCAACTATCGCCGCCAATCATGATCTAATATCTAATAATATCTTCCAATTTAATCAATTTAATTAAAAAAGCTATTTACAAAATGTTTATTACGATAAATACTATTTTTCAATATACAATACATGGCATAATTGCGACAACCTAAGTTGTAGTTAATTGTCATTGTAATTTATTAAGACTGTTTTTATTTCTTATGTGTATATACTTAATAGGCACTAAATGTTATTCTATTCTAGCTCCCAAATGTGCTAAAAACGGCAGTTTTTCGCAATTATGCGAACTACAACTTACCTTGAATCACGTTATAAATAGGCATTTAAAAAATAGTATTCATCGTAATAAACATTATTTAAAAAGCTTTTTTTAATAAAATTTATTGTATTGGAAGATATTATTTTTTTAAGATTGGCGGCTCTAGTTGGCTCTATGAAGGTTCTTAACATCATTAATTTCATCAAGATTTGTCACAAAGATAAATGATATTTTCCTTCAATTAATGTTTTCATTGTTTTGGTATCTCCCCTATGTTTTTCTTTTATCGTTTTAAAATCAATCGAATTTTCGACCACGCGATGCATTACCTGCAAGTTTTATGTTTATAAAACTTGCTGGTAGAGAAACGCAGTATCAATGTGTCAAAATGAAAATGATAAATGGAGAAAAAATTTCATCACGACCGGGATTCGAACCAGGGACGCCATTCCGTGGCACGTTCTATTCCAACAGAGCCACCGTGATATCGTACCCAAGTCGTGAATTTTGTCTTCATATATTCTTAGGGACGATATGACAGTCAAGGACCCAGTTCTTTACAAGAGGTACCAAAAACAATTAGTCACATCTACAGTCAAAATCAGAGAAAAGAAGTACTCATTCAAGTAGCTACATTTTGAGAAAATCTCAACCCACAAAACTCTCCTGTATACCGAAGCTCGAATCAAGTGTCTTATTTTGTACACAAATATGATCGTCTAATTGCATTGTGATGTAACACTGAAAGAACTGATTGATTGAACCTGTTCATCATTGTGAAAATAAAGTGATCCGATCTAATAATGTGAAAATAACTATGCAATAGTCACAGAAAAGCTTAATTAAATAACATGATTTCTAACTGCAATGTTAGACATGAATTTGAGTAATTGCACAATTACTGGATAGATGTCGCTACCGTACCTAAGACGAATATGAAGAAAATTTTCACGATCTGGGTACGATATCACGGTGCCTCTGTTGGAATAGAGCGTGCCACGGAGGCGAGGTCCCTGGTTCGAATCCCGGTCATGATGAAATTTTTTCTCCATTTATCATTCAGATTTTCGTTTCGCTTATGCAAGAAAATATCAAAGCTTTAATGTTAGTAGTTTTTGTTTACAAAATAAGACACTTGATTTAAGCTCCGGTATACATCTTTATTTGGTTTTAGACCGTACCAATATGATTATAGGTTACTTCCCAACGCACGAGTACGCCCCGAAATTCGACTTCAACCCCATGGACTGCACGGACATAGTGATTGGAACCGCGCGAGGGAACTACCATAGAGTCCAAGACTACTATACCAGAGACAGGTGCGTACAAGCGACAGCAGATCAATGGTAACCCTTGCTGTACGTTTTTAACTCTTACGAGCCTGAGAATAAGAACGATCTAAATTGTTACACTTGTGCTTTGATGTGTGCAGGTCAGAAACCTGATTTAGTATTTATTTATTTTATTAATGCACTCGACACTTCGGCATTTGCCAATGACATGTTACAGAATATTCAATACTCAATATATTTATTGCATTAATAAGTTATAATACAGATGTTCACATACTTAACATTAAAATGTTACAATGGTCTTTATGGACCTTGTTTAGGCACAGCAATATAAGAGAGAGACGACATTTTTTGTTCAAATATAATGTAATTTGTAGTAACTAAGAAGTAGTAGGTAGCGATTGTTTATTATATTTTCTCATTTAGAAATTCATCTAAGATAATATGATATAGTCTTCTATCTTCATCCCGAGGAGTCGCCGTCGCGTCATCACTCTGGACGAAGCAGCTCGACAGTCACGTTCACTCCCGAGCTCGTAGCGGGACTCTTGATAATTGCTTGAAACTTCAGATCCTGCATGAATTATCCAATAACTTCGCCATACTGTCATTCGCGAACATTATCTGATTAATTTAACGTGATATTAAGAGCCTGATATGAGCCAACTAGCGCCGCCAATCTTGAAAAAATAATATCTTCCAATTTAATCAATTTTATTAAAAAAGCTATTTACAAAATGTTTATAAGGATAAATACTATTTTTCAATATACAATACATGGTAAATTGCGACAAGCTAAGTTGTAGTTTACAAATGTGCCAAAAACGGCCGTTTTCCGCAATTATGCGAACTACAACTTACCGAAATTGAATCAAGTTATAAATAAGCATTTAAAAATAGTATTTATCGTAATAAACATTTTGTAAATAGCTTTTTTAATATAATTGATTATATTGGAAGATATTATTTTTTTAAGATTGGCGGCGCTAGTTGGCTCTTTGAAGGCTCTTAAACACAAAATAGAAGTGACGGAGCCAAAACCGTCATCTACTTCACCATGTCCTAGAATTTTCATTATTTCATCGAAGACAATACACTAAAAATAAAATTATAGTAATTTCTGATGTTTTCCTTCACAACACCTTTATTCCGCAGGTCTACTCCTCGCGTGGATACTTTCTGGGGCGGACACGACGACATCTCCGCCTCCTCAGGGTTCGAAGACAACGGAGTCACCACCATCATGTTCAGGCGGAAGATCAAAGTGAGTGCCTGCAAACCTGATGGTACCGTGTCACAAACCTGATGGTACCGCGTCACAAACCTGATAGTACCGTGTCACAAACCTGAAAGTACCGTGTCACAAACCTGATAATACCGTGTCACAAACCTGATAGTACCGTGTCACAAACCTGATGGTACCGTATCACACACCTGATAGTACCATGTCACTAACCTGATAGTACCGTGCCACAAACCTGATAGTATCGTGTCACAAACCTGATAGTACCGTGTCACGAACCTGATAGTACCGTGTCACAAACCTGAGAGTACCGTGTCGCAAACCTGATAGTACCGTGTCACAAACCTGATAGTCCGTGTCACACACCTGATAGTACCGTGTCACAAACCTGATAGTACCGTGTCACAGACCTGATAGTACCGTGTCACACACCTGATAGTACCGTGTCACACACCTGATAGTACCGTGTCACAAACCTGATAGTACCGTGTCAGTAACCTGATGGTACTGTGTCACAAATGAGAACCGTAAAATCAGCGGTACCATAAAATCTACTGATTTAGGCAGCTGTCCAATAATAACCGTATGATGAACAAGATAAGCTTCTAGAACAACGTGACCATGAACAATAGGGCCCTAGGTTGTCTAGCTTCAGTTCAGCCACTGGAAGCCAGGTGTCGCTTCGGAAGAACTAGAACTATGGAAATATTTAATTAAATATAAAGATTTAATTATGGTGGAACGTATACAATTGAATTTATCAAGAAATAAATAAATGAAGGTGAGGCAAAGCTCTATTGAAATGTGGCAATGTCATTTATCACTTCACTTAGATCTTGCCAACCTAACTCAGAACCCGCCTACTAAGCCCCCTCTGTCCCCACCAGGCCAAGGAACCCACAGACCACTCGATAGTGGACGACCTGATGCACGTGATCTGGGCGCGAGGCCAGGAGCCCGGCCAGTACGTGCACTCGCCCCCCTCCGGCGTGGAGGCGGGCTCTGCGCGAGTGGCAGACTTCTACAGGCAGGACGAGCTGAAGTACCACGGTCATGGCTCCCAGAGAGGTGTTGCCAAGATTAATTTCTTTGGTAAGTAAACATGCAGAAAATATTTAAAAAAAACCGGTAAAGGCGAGTCGGCCTCGCGCCCCGAGGCTTCCGTGCAACGCAACTTAACCCCGTAATTTCTCTCATGAAAAGATAAACTAGATTTAGAGACCAACTTAACTCTGACATTATCAAAGTATTGTCCAATTGTAATACCAAAAAAAAATATTTTTAGAAGGATGTATTTTATTAATAAATTTACATTTTCGGAATTTTCCTTTACTTGTGCTGTAAAGACAGCCTTTACTTGCCAAATTTCATGATTCAAGGTCAACGGGAAGTACCCTATAGGTTTTGGTTTTCTTGCATTTTCATACAAATATGCGACATAAACAGCGATATCTTTTGATTGCGTTGACGTAGAAGGTAGATTTTTTCACGGCTGCTTGAGGTTGCAGACCTGAGTGTTTGGTATTAATTTCAACTTGATCCACCCACGCGTTTGTGAGATATAGGTCTTGACAGACGGACAACAGAGTGATCCTTATAGGGTTCCTTCTTTCCTCTTGCGGTTTGGTCAAATAACCTATTGTGGCCGCGCACCGAGTCCTTATATCACGCTCCCAAGGTCAATGTCCTTCAAGAATCGTGTGATGCACAACGATTGTCTGTACTCATTGCAGAAGAAGCCAAGTCTTCTATAGCCGGCGGCATAACAGCTCTGGAGAACAAATGTGGAGGCCAGTGGAAGCTGCCCGCTAACTGCAACCCAGCCAATAACTCCTGCGACTACCACGCCTCGTGGGAATACCTGGGGCTGAAGAGAGGCAAGGACTCCGTGAGGTTTACTATAAGGACCAAGGAAAGCAAGTACTGGACTGGAATCGGCTTTAGCAAGGATAAGAAAATGGTAAGAATTTCATTGCTCATAGAATCAGTAAACTGAAGTGTCAGTGGGCTGGTCACATCTGTCCTAGAACCGATAACCATTGGGGGAGACGAGTTCTCGAATGGAGGCCACGACCGAAACGTAGTGTGGAGCCCGACCAGATGGAGGGATGACCTTCGCAAAATGGCTGGCAGGGACTGGATGCAGAGGGCCGAGAGTAGGGTTGATTGGCGCGCTTTGGGAGAGGCCCAGTCCAGCAGTGGACTGATACGGGCTGATGATGATGATGATGAATTTCCCAAACCCTCTCACTCACCACATATACAGGGTGACCTTGAATTCATTCGACAAAATTAAATTTTCTCAAATACTACTGGACCAAATTTAATAATTCTTATATCTATCATACAGTGAAATAATTTTTGCAATAGGTCAAGTAGTTTTTGAGAAAATCTCAACCTTAAAAACTCTCCTGTACACCTTTCTCTGTGTTCCACCGTACATGTAGTTTAGTTTTAAATGTTTCTGTTTGTATTTAAGTATATCCACTTCAAATAGAAATATAATTCAAAAAGAAATATAAAACGTAGAAATCACAAATTATTATTAGATTGTATTTAGATCATACTCTGATTGTAATGTGCCAAATAAACAGAAAATAAATAAAGCACTCCATCAAGTCATCACCTATAATTTCTTCCAGTCGCAAACCGACGCCATCATCGGCTGGTACGACCAGCGCTCCGGGAAGCCGTTCATCATGGACACCTGGCTGAGCGGCTACTCCGCGCCCAAGCTGGACGACCACCAGCACGTCAGCGCCATGCGCGGCAGCCAGGTCGACGGGGTCACCACGCTCAGCTTCACCAGGAAACGAGACACCGGGGATAACAGGGTAAGACTGAGATCATCCTCAACCCGTATCAGTTCACTTTCTTTTCTTTTTTCGTGTGGTTTAGTGACCGCACCTATTTGTCAGAGTTATTCAGACCGCCCGTAGGCCTTTGACATGGCCTGACGACTGCTGCCGAGCGACAGCAACTGGGACCAACTACTTACCGTTCACGGAATCAGTCCCCTGCTGGATATAGGTACAGTCGACAGCAGATCAATGGTAACGCTTTTTTAGTTTTGACAGTTCTTATTATTTGCGTTGTAAGACTTGAAATTGTACTGCAAGTGGTGCGGTGGAACACAGAGAAAGGTGTACAGGAGAGTTTTGAAGGTTGAGATTTTCTCAAAAAAGTACTTGACCTATTGCAATAATTCTTTCACTGTTTGTTAAATAAAAGTTAAAACTATGTAACTGTAAAATAATTATTAAATTCGGTCCAGTAGTTTTTGAGAAAATCTCAACGTTATTGAGGCCCCCTGTATACTTATCTCTGTCTTCGACTGTACCATTGATCTGCTGTCGACTGTACCTCCCAAGGCGCGACCCTCATCACGATTCAAGGCAGAAATCTCTGTCAGTCACCTTGGGCATCCATTTGATCTATGTTTAAGATCACTCGAGAACTCATCCACATCATCGGTTATCGGTTCTTGTAGGATAGCTCTAAAGAGGTGTTTATAACCCTTCAAAACTCTGACGACAATGGGGTTAGAGTAAACGTTCCGAAGCCTTCAGAACCCTATAAGACATCACACTATTTGGGAGATACTAGAGTGTAAAATAGCTTTAAGGCCCTTCCATGAGCCAACTAGCGCCGCCAATCTTTAAAAAAATCGTATTTTCCAATATAATCAATGTTATTAAAAAAGCTACGTTCACATTGTTCATTGCTTGTAGTTCACAAATGTGCCAGAAACGGCCGTTTTTCGCAATTATGTGAACTACAACTTACCTACATTGAATCACGTTACAAATAAGCATTTAAAAAATAATATTTATAGCAATAAACAATGTGAACGTAGCTTTTTTAATAAAATTGATTATATTGGAAGATATAATTTTTTTAAGATTGGCGGCGCTAGTTGGCTCATGGAAGGCTCTTAATCAATTTTATTAAAAAAGCTATTTACAAAATGTTTAGTTAACGTAGAATCATAACGTAATGAAACTCTCCTTCCATTCCAGGACCTTGCCTTCACGGATGAGCAGTGTCTGTACATGATGTTCATCACGCAAGGCGGTGCCTACGACGCGGTCAACAAACGCACCAGCAAACATCTGCAGACTCCTATCGTCACTGAAGAAAAGATCTGCATCAAGCCATGCGGCCCTGGTACTTTAATTATTTATTTGATCTTAAAATCGACATTTACAGGTATCATTTACGTCAACAAACGTGGCAGCAAACATCTGTATATCCCGAACATATGTCGTCACGGAATAAAAGATCTTCAAGCCATGTAGCTCTGGTACTTTGAAGCTCAGAATCTACTGGCTCTTAGCTTACGAGAAAGATTTTATTAAAATCTTTATTTTGCGTCAATTAGCTTATTACCTATCAGCAAGCATTACCAACCTGTCGTCACTGAAGAAAAGATCTGCATCAAGCCATGCGGCCCTGGTACTTTAATTATTTATTTGACCTTAAAATCGGCCTTGACAGTATCTCTTGCGGGGAAGATTTTATTGGAATCTTTTAGCAGTAAACATATGTATACCACTGTCATCACGGAATAAAATATCTTCATTAAGCCATGTCGGCCTGGTACTTTGATATTTGTTTAAACCTCAGAATCGATTGACTCTTAGCTTGCAAGGTATGTATATTCTATAACATTCGTTTTTTATTTGCCTTTAGAATCTATTGACTTTCGACTATGTAGTCAGAATCATATATGTCGAGTCCACAAGAAACATGTCACTCTTACAGATACCGAAAACGTCCGAAACATGGGTATTCACCGATTTTGGAACGACACTATTTTAGTAATGTGACGTCATCGACACTTACGCCTTTTTTAATTTTCGCGATCTTAACTTAATTTTTAAATAATGAGAACGACGTTATTTTAATAAAAAAAAAATATGGGTCCTTTTATTTTACCTATATTTTCATAAAAAAATATAATAACGGGGGTAACAAAATATAGACTTTATCAATTACCATATAAATACATTGATCTCCTAATAAACAACTTATCATACACACAGGTCTTACTAAAACAATTTAAAAACGTCCAAATAAGGGTCCATTGTTAACGTCAAAATAATGTCCAATAAAGCAAATGAGAGTCCATTCATCCGTTTCGACCTTCTTTGCGCTCGGACATTTTTATAAGGCAGACTGTATCTAGTTGTTTATAAGAGATCAATGTATAAAAATAATTTTATTCACGTTCATAATTTCTCCCAGAACCGACAGAAGAGGAACTAACAACTGAACCAATAGTCCCCGGATTGACGGCTTACAACATGCTGATCAGGATCACGTCACTGGCTGACAGCTTCAAGCCGCCGTCACCAGGCAGCAAGGAGTACGAGGAGCTGAGCAACCAGGTGCTGGACTCCTTGAAGAAGGAGTTTAGCAAGAACAAAGGATTCTATGGCGTGCAGATGAACGGGTTTATGCAGTAAGTTGTTTGATGAATTTGACATAACAAGGAGTGTTGAGGAGTTTAGCAACTATGTGCTAGATTCCTTAACGAGATAAAATAACGGAAAGCTTCGAGCAAGGAGTACAAGGAGCTAAGCAATGTGCTGGACTCCTTGAAGGAGTTTAGCAAGAATAAACGGTTCTACGGGATGCAGGTCAATGGGTTTATGCAGTAAGTTGTTTGATGAATTTGACATAACAAGGAGTGTTGAGGAGTTTAGCAACTATGTGCTAGATTCCTTAACGAGATAAAATAACGGAAAGCTTCAAGCAGGGAGTACAAGGAGCTTAGCAACGTGCTGGACTCCTTGAAGGAGTTTAGCAAGAATAAACGGTTCTACGGGATGCAGGTTGGGTTTATGCAGTAAGTTGTTTGATGAATTTGACATAACAAGGAGTGTTGAGGAGTTTAGCAACTATGTGCTAGATTCCTTAACGAGATAAAATGACGGAAAGCTTCAAGCAGGGAGTACAAGGAGCTAAGCAACGTGCTGGACTCCTTGAAGAAGGAGTTTAGTTTTATCATGTTCTAATTTATTCACCGATGGGCCCGGACTGTCACAGAATGGGTGCTATCGGACGGTTGCCGGCGTCGGGGCAGACCTCGGCGTAGGTGTAGAGACGATGTCGTTAGATACAGGGATGGGTGGCTGGAAGAGGCTCAGGACAGGGATGGATGGAAGAGGAGGGGGGAGACCTTTGCCCAGCAGTGGGACAATTTATAGGTTCACAAAAAAAAAATATTCACCAAGCATGGATAATGCGTAATTCAAATTTTGACTCATTTTTATTATTATTATATTATATATATTTTATTTCAGAAACGAAACCAAAGCAATAATAGCAGACCTGACTCTCAAATCGATCGATTCCAACACAATCGAAGGTTCAAGCGCCCGGTCGCTCGATAGCGCCGTCTCGCCCGATACCAACGCGACGGAAAGAGAAGACGATATGTCGAAATGGAATCGTGTGATAAGAGATACGTTGGCTCAAGGCAAGGTGGGGAACCTTAACGTCGACCCTGAGTTCCTGGTATTTGAGCCGCAGAGCTGTGAGTATTCTGAGCTGAGAGAGTGTGAGTTTGGATTATAATAATGCTACAGGTGGCATTGAATTCAGTCGCATTAATTTTTTGTTGAATTTGTGGGCCAACCAAATGTTATTTGTTGATTTTATTAATGGACTCGACAATTCGTCATTTGCCAATGTCATGTTACAGAATATTCAAGATATCATAGTCTTATCTTCATCCAGAGGAGACGCCGTAGCGTCATCACTCTGGACGAAGCAGCTCGACAGTCACGCTCACTCCCGAGCTCGTAGGGGGACTCTTGACTATAGCACGAAACTTCAGATCTTGCACAAATAATCCAATAAATTCACCGTACTGTCATTCGCGAACATTTTCTGATTAATTTAACGTGATAGCGAGTCGAAAAAAAACAGCTTAATTAGTATTTCAGAAAATAGTAAGAAATCGAAGCAAATTATTCATTGTTTTTGTTATATCTTCTATAGGAGTTGCGAGAGTAGTAGAAAATGATACTGATTATGATTATGCAATATGAAACCTGTAATAAGTCCCCAACAAAATGATAGGTACAGCTTAAATGGTCACATAGTTTTGCCCCAAAGCTCCATTGAAATGTGGCAATGTCATTTCAACAATACTTAACTGCTATTAGACCTGTCAACCCGTCCGGTGGAGGAGGAGCAAGGCGGTAATGCCCGCACGTTCTTCGGGCTGGCCGAGACCAAGCTGTACGTGGTGGTGGGGTGTGTGGCGGCCCTTATCCTGGTCGCGTTGCTGCAGGCAGTCTGCACGCTGTACAGGAGCCGCGGCGCGCAGAGCAAGGTACGGTTTTTAGTAGGTTTTTTTGTCAAATTTCATGATTCTAGGTCAACGGGATGTACCCTATAGGTTTTGTTTAGAGTCCGACCGAAACTAGGTTTTAGGGCCGAAACCGAATTTCGTCCACGGTCCTAGTTTCGGCCGAAAACAAAACCGAAACTTCCATATAAGGTCATTATGTCGTGGAAAAAATAAATTGGCAATTATAATCAGTCAGTTTTTATTTATAAATCACATATTAAACAATTCAGTCTCTGATATTTGAAGGAATCCTGAAGCACTACATATTATCACTCCCTTATTTCAAACTAGCTGTACCCCGCAACTTCGTTTGCGTAGAAAAAGTTCTATTCTCAGATCACATACCGCCATAGCCTATGAGCTGTCCGGATATTTCAGCTATCTCCTAGTGAAACTCCTGTCAAAATCCCTTCAGTAGTTATGGCGTGATACTTGCACAAAGTCACAGACAGACAAAAATTCTAAAAACTAGTGTTTTGGCATCAGTATCGATCCTAAAACACATTACAGTTATTGTTTTCAAAAAATATCCAATGTACAGACACAACTTTTTTAGTCTTATTATATGTACCTATAGATAACACGTTCATGGACAGTAGAAATTACGAAATGACAGTGAAAATTCTCAACTACTGTCATAACCGTGGGGGATTCTAAGTATGTGCGTGTCAAGACCGACAAAAATGTACCTACAACCTATATTTTGACAGTACACATACCTATTTTCTACACAGAATGACAGTGGGACCGCTCCACAAAGAAAACCGCCTACGAACGCCGCGGGAGATGCCGTTGTGTCTTTTTAAATGCATCAAAATACTACGTCATACGCCGTACTGTCATTTTCCGAATACTCAAAGTACGGCCTATGCCGCCACTGTCCATGAACGTGATAAATTATTTACACTTTTAATATTATAACGTTAAATGCTTATTATAGGCTCTCGAACTCAGTTTCGGTTTCGGCTTTAATTTCGGCCGGATGGCAGCCGAAAACGAAACTAAACTATCGGACACTAGCGTTTTCATACAAACATGCGGGAAATTGCGACAAAAAGGCTCTATCTTTTGATTGCGTTGACGTAGTGATTTTTTTTTCACGGCTGTATGAGGTTGCAGACTTGAGTATTTGATAATGAAAATATTTGATAGACGTTTCGAGCTACTTTTACCACAAGATAAGTATACAGGGGGCCTCAATAAGGTTGAGATTTTCTCAAAAACCACTGGACCGAATTTAATAATTCTTTTACAGTTACATAGTTTTAACTTTTATCTATCAAACAGTGAAAGAATTTTTGCAATAGGTCAAGTAGTTTTTTTGCGAAAATCTCAACCTTAAAAACTCTCCTGTACACCTTTCTCTGTGTTCCACCGTACGTATTAAAATAATACTATTAATAATTTACAGGACCAACTAATCCCGAACGCAGCTTGGAAAGACTATTCAACAGCGAATACCAATTACGCTTTTGAACCATTCGAAAACGATGACAAATATAACAGTACAACATCCACCGCCCCTCTCCGAGAGCGCCCTACAACCGCCCCTCTGCGCCCGACCAACCCGCCACCCCCGCGCCCCGCCAGCGCGCACAAGATGGCGCCCAACGGCAACAAGATGGCGCCCAACGGGAACAAGATGGTGACCAACGGAAACAAGATGGCGCCCAACGGCAACAAAATGGCGCCGAAGTACCCTAATAGTGCAGCGCAGTATTATCACGAGACTCGGTCGCTTCAAAGGCCTAGAGGACAGTATGGGTGAGTGTTTTTTTGATTGTTTATGTTAGTAAATTAAAACAAGATGGCGGCGAAAGATAACAACAATATGATTAAGGGCCTTCCATGAGCCAACTAGCGCCGCCAATCTTGAAAAAATAATACCTTCCAATTTAATCAATTAGACTTTAAAAAGCTATGTATGTTTATTACGATTAATACTATTTTAAAAATGCTTATTTACAACGTGATTTAATTTCGGTAAATTGTAGTTCGCATAATTGTGAAAATCGGTCGTTTAATATTTGTGAACTACTACTTAGCTTGTCGCATTTATGCCATGTATTGTATATTGAAAAATAGTATTTATCCTAAGAAAGATTATGTACATAGCTTTTTTAATAAAATGGATTGAAGGATTTGAATATATGAGGTGTCGTTAAATTCGTCTTGATTGTAGGAGTGACATAAGCTATAAAAATTTAATCAAAGCTGCTTAAATTTTTGGCAGTCGGTTTATTGTTTTTAAATTATTTGCAGTTGAGATTTTCTCAAAAACTACTTGACCTATTGCAAAAATTACTTCACTGTTTGATAGATAAAAGTTAAAACTATGTAACTGTAAAAGAATGATTAAATTCGGACCAGTAGTTTTTGAGAAAATCTCAACCTTGAGACCCCCTGTGTACTTATCTCCGTCTTCGATTGTACCGAGTGGTCAAAAGTGGCTCGACAGCAGATCAATGGTAACACTTGCAGTACGATTTCAAGTCTTACGACACTAATAATAACTGTCAAAAGTAAAAAGTGTTACCATTGATCTGCTGTCGACTGTATATGCCATATTTCCAACATTCCACAAATCACGTACACCGCCATCTCGGGGTGAGTCCGAGGGGTGTCTCCGTCGCGCGGCAAGCGGTCGAGTATTTCGCGCCGCCCGCCAGGCGACCGTGTGGCCTAATGGATAAGGCGTCGGACTTCGGATCCGAAGATTGCAGGTTCGAGTCCTGTCACGGTCGAATGGAAATACTTTTTTATGTTTTTATTTTGTTTTATTATTGAAATAAAAATCCTGATTGTATAAAAATATTTTTTTTAAAATTTTATCTTCGATAGACAAATCTCGTTTTTGTATTTTAGAAAAGTGCTATAATGGATTGGTTCGTTTTAGTATTTTATTGTAAAACACACAAATATATAAATAAAAATACATGGGCTTTAATTGTAAATAGTATTTAGGTATTTCTTTTATTTTATCTTTTATTTTATGTTGTATTATCTATTTGTATTTTATATCTCTTTTTAATCAAATACATGGGAAACAGATTGGCACAAAGAGCTAGCTTATGTCAAAAGAGATTTCTACCAACAAACCAGCAAAAGGGAGAATGGAACGCGGGACACAGTCCTTTTTTATTTACTTTCGGTTTTCGGGGATTTTTTGGTTAACTTTTCATATACTTTGAATCGATCAGCAGATATACATATTTGTGTTTAAGAGCCAACTAGCGCCGCCAATCTTAAAAAATAATATCTTCCAATATAATCAATTTTATTAAAAAAGCTATTTACAAAATGTTTATTACGATAAATACTATGTTTCAATATACAATACATGGCATAATTGCGACAAGCAAAGTTGTAGTTCACAAATGTGCCAAAAACGGCTGTTTTTCGCAATTATGCGAACTACAACTTACCGACATTGAATCACGTTATAAATAAGCATTTAAAAAATAGTATATATCGTAATAAACATTTCGTAAATAGCTTAAAAAACGCAGGGTTTAAAAAGGAATCCTTATAGGATCACTTTTTTATATTAAAAGTAGATTTTTTTGTTCCGTCATGTCCCCGATACACCATTTTTATTTTTTACCGATCGATACCAACCACTTTCCTTTCATCGTACTATAAACCCTTATTGCGTTACACCCTGTAGAAGGAGATTGTACCTTATCTTATTATCAGTGAAGACCAATATTACTTACCGACATTCTGTTTCTGAAATTCATTTTAATGTAGTAAATGTAAATGAAGTAATGATTTTTTTTTCTATAATTGTTTAGGGATATTTGTACACACAAAGTGACGATGCCAATCCCATCGTACCTATTCTAATTTAACCTATCTACTTAAATTTGATCGAGAACAGCATTTTAGCTGGGCCTGAAGTTGGCTCAGCTAAAATGCCGTGGCATATACCTACATATAATTTGCATAAACCTATTAATAACATGCTCTCTTTTAGTCGCGTACCGGACACATTCCATCAAAATATGTTGCAAGTCTTCTTTGGTCCGACAATCTTCGCAGTTGGGAGATTCAAGTAATGATAATGTAAACAAGTAAATATTTGTCGGTCAGTTTTATTATCGAGGGGTTCGTAGTCTCAGTTGCGAGTACACGTTGAAAACGATCGTACGGTGGAACACAGAGAAAGGTGTACAGGAGAGTTTTTAAGGTTGAGATTTTCTCAAAAACTACTTGACCTATTGCAAAATTTATTTCACTGTTAGATAGATAAAAGTTAAAACTATGTACTGTAAAAGAATTATTAAATTCGGTCCAGTAGTTTTTGAGAAAATCTCATCCTTATTGAGGCCCCCTGTATACTTATCTCTGTCGTCGACTGTACAAGTCAAGCAAGCTGGGCGTGGTCAGTACCTGGATGGGACCGCTTGTAATATTTTCATCTGAGCCCCTCCGTGCCTCGGGGCGCACGTCAAGCAGTTGGTCCCGGTTGTTGTCGCTCGGCAGCAGTCGTTAGGCCACGGCAGAGGCCTACGACCGGCCTGAAAACTCTGACAATAGGTGCAGTCATTATACCACACGAAAAGAAGTTTTATTATGGTTTAAATGACAATGCCAGATCCTGCCCCACCATCAACCGCAAGTTGTACAATGTAACGAATAAATATAAAAATATCTCCGTTTTTTATTAAAGTTATTGGTTTAAAATAAAGTTTTGTACAAGTTGCGATTCGAAAAAAACAGCTTAATTAAGAATTCAGAAAATAGTAAGAAATCGAAGCGATTTATTCATTGTTTTTGTTATTATTCTATATGAGTTGCGAGAGTAGTAGAAAATGATACTGATTATGATTATGCAATATGAAACCTGTAATAAGTCCCCAACAAAATGATAGATACAGCTTAAATGGTTACGTAGTTTTGTAGGTGGGGCAAAGCTCCATTGAAATGTGGCAATGTCTTTTGTCGAATGAATTCAAGGACTTCAACTGTATACATTCCATAAAATAAAAATAATATGGTAAAATGTATTTGTTTACAGATACGCCGGTCGCCCCGACCGCACCTACAGCCTCCCGCGCGGGGTCCGAGGCGACCCCTCAGTAGCCCCGCAACCAGACTTCTACTTCATGCCGTCGCAACGGAAGCACGAAGGTGAAATAGTCAGGGTCTACGTAGACTACAGCCACGGGGACCATTGTAGGGGACCCAGCGAACATAGGGGGGTTAGCAGTGCTCGGGATCATTATAGAGGGGACAGTAGTGCTCGAGATAACTATAGAGGAGATAGTAGTGCTCGAGATAATCATAGGGGGGTTAGTAGTGCTCGAGATAATTATAGAGGGGATAGTAGTGCTCGGGATAATTACAGAGGTGGTAGTAGAAGTAGAGAAGAGTAATGAAATGGAAATTGTAGTGGTTTAGTGGTGAAAATGAGAATTAAGCTCGCCGCCAGTGTCTATTATGTAAACAAAAACGACTATCATTTTAAACTTTGCAGTGATTGAGTTATTATCAAATTATTAGATCATATCATTTTATTTTCAAAATGAATTTATTTTCATTCAATCAGTTCCGTCATTGTTACCCCACAATAGGTAATTTGACGAGATGTCATATTGGTTTACAAAATAAGACACTCGCTGTGGCCTTAGATGGGAAACATAAAAGAAAGTAATGAATTAAAACCTAACTGGCTCTGTAGAAATGTACCTATTAGCCATGGAGATAATTGTAACCTCGAACTGCATTCGGGATGAGCATAGGGGTTATAAGTGCTCGAAAGGGGGTTTAGTAGTGCTCGAGTCGTTTATAAAGAGGTTAGTAATGCTCGGGATGATTATTAGAGAGCTTAGTAGTGCTCGAGATAATTATTTAAGCGGTTTTGTGACAAATACAGACATTGGATATACGTAGAGGTAAGTATTTTAAAGGGCTGAGTAGTGCATGTACTGACTTTAAGTAGAGGGATGAAATGAGTTTTGTTATCTGCACTGTTGGATATTCGTACAAATTAATTTTTAAAATTACTTATACTGTTTTAATTCTAAATATAACAATAGTAGCGGTTCTGGTTGACTATATTACGTACTTTACTCTAATGCCGATATATTTCGCTACTTTAGTTAATAGGCTAGTTGACAAGTATCGAAAATTAAATGTTTTTCATTATTATTACAAAATAGACACAAATTCATGATCAACTGTGAAATCAAAATTGAAATTAGTTTAAAAATGAAGTAACTACAGGCATTTAGAAAAGTTACAGAAACAGTACACGAGGTATTGTACCGCTACCACGGTATGACGTCATACCGTGGTAGCGTCATACAAACTTCATACTAAATACCGTTTTGCTAAGAAGAGATGGAGTATCCCCTCACCACTTGACTTAATCGCTTAATATCTTCGGTATTGATTGAGATATCGCAAAACTGATTTCACAGTTCTCTTCAGCAGGAGCATGAGAGTTGAGTGATGCAATTAAGAAAAATGAGTCAACTGGCCTATTAAAGGATAACAGTTTTTAGATCTAACAAAATTTAGAAGATCTGACGTAATTGAAAGTAAAACAGGCCAGAATTGTTACTCAATACATATATTTTTATGCAGCTTGTTTTATTATATTATTAATTATTTATATACTTAATAATTATGTATTTAACCAGTTACTTAACTCAGTAATGAGTCGCTATTAAGGGTTAAGCTTTAAGTATAGCTTAGCGCATTTCTTAAAGCATTTAGAATGGATAACTTATTATCATGATAAATTGCAGCTTTTCTTTACAAAGCGCCGTAAATACATTTTACGGCGCTTTGTAAAGAAAAGCTGCAATTTATCATGATAATAAGTTATCCACTTATATTTGTATTAAAAATGGTAAATACATAGACTTTTTGTATGCTCTAAGACTAAGACAGAATCGTGCCAGTAATAGGTTTTTATTGGATGTATTTTGTAAATAGAATTTATTGAATAATTAGACTTCTAATGTGGACCTTAATAAAAAATAGTTACTAAGTATGAGTATATATTTTTTGAAATTACCTACTTAGTGACTAATTTTGAATCTTTTGAAAATAATTGTTTATAAAAAAACCTACAGATAATAGTAATATTTTGATAGACTAGCTGTACCCCGCAACTTCGTTTGCGTAGAGGAGGATGGAGGAGATCAGGAGGCAGATCTTCCTCGCTGGATCCTTGTTTCCACATCACATACCGCCATGGCTTATAGCCTATGAGCTGTCCGGATATTTCAGCTATCTCCTAGTGAAACTCCCATCAAAATCCCTTCAGTAGTTATGGCGTGATACTTGCACAAAGTCACAGATAAACAGACAAAAATTCTAAAAAATCAGTGTTTTGGCATCAGTATCGATCCTAAAACACATTACAATTATTATTTTCAAAAAATATCCAATGTTCAGACATAACTTTTTTACAGTCTTATTATATGTATAGATTACTAATTAAAATAAGTACAAATTGTCTAAAATTAGAACAAATACATTATCATTTATTTGAAAACGTAATATTGTTGTTATATTTTAACTCTATATTATATTTTAGTATAAAGGGGCAAACGAAACGTGTCACATAAAAATAGCTTGTATCTAGTTAGCTTTTGGTCGCTTATTCACTAATTTATCTAAATGCACCGCTCAGGTACAGTGCGCGAGGCGTAAGCTCAGGTTTGCATTTGTGTGAGTGCACACAGATAGTGTAGAGTGATATTCGGCCTGAGGCGGGACGCCACCCTGCCGCGCACGCACCGCACTTCACCTCTTGTACCGCTATCACTCACACAAATGTAAACCTGAGCTTAAGCTTCGCGCACTGTAAAGGACTACAGTCTATTTCAACGTGAATGTGAAATATGGTGTCCTCCAAAGGGAGTTCCTTGCTTCATGGGTATAAGGAGCAAAATGTATCTAATTAGTGCTATTGAAAAAATCGTAGTTTAACTTACTGTTATGCATGCAATAAGGTAAATATTTTTATATTGTTATTGTGGTTTTGGGTGTGGATTAAATATTTTTATTGAACAAATTGAGGGCCTAGTGTAAAATAAGTTTATAAACAAACCAAATACTTTGTTGCATCGTATATCTCGTAAATTCTGTGATCTTAACAAACTTCAGTGCATCACTTCATAAAAGTTGTTTCTTTGAAAATTAAATGCGATTCTGCCCGTGGCCGCTTAATTTAACTAAATTAAAACTGTCTCTGTCACTCTTATACAGAATGTTCTTGAATTCATTCGACAAATTGAAACTCATGATAAATATTGAATTGGTAAGGTTTTTAGTAAAATCAAAACTGGCAAAAAATTTAACTAAGTACGTCACAAGTCACATAATGACATTAAAAATGACTATTAGGTCAAATGACAATGCTAGATTCTGCCCCACCAGCAACCGCAAGTTGTACAAGATAAAGAATAAATGTTCAAAATATCTCCGTTTTTTATTAAAATTATTGGTTTAAAATAAAGTTTTGTTCAAGTTGCGATTCGAAAAAAACAGCTTAATTAAGAATTCAGAAAATAGTAAGAAATCGAAGCGATTTATTCGTTGTTTATGTAATTCTTCTATAGGAGTTGCGAGAGTAGTAGAAAATGATACTTATTATGATTATGCAATATGAAACCTGTAATAAGTCCCCAACAAAATGATAGGTACAGCTTCAATGTACACGCAGTTTTGTATAGGTGGGGCAAATCTCCATTGAAATCTGGCAATGTCATTTCAGTGAAAGATATCGTTGCAAAAAATTTAAATAATTTTTTTTTCAAAGACTAGCCATCCATTTAATTTTGTCGAATGAATTCAAGGCCACACTGTAGAATGTGTAAGAGTAAAAGGGACTAGCATTATGAGATTCATTTTAACGTGTGACACTTCGGAATCGGCACTTTTGACGACATATTTAAAAAAAAACTTTGTAAATATTGTAATATTTTTATTTCCTTTTGCAGACTTTTGACGGGGCCCGCGCAGTGTAAATTTTAATTAATAATTAATTAGTTACCAATAAATATTCTATTTACTTAACACACCGAACAAATTGTACCTTTTAAGTTAATTTTTTGCACAATTTTTTTTAACTTTTAATTTTATTTCCAAACCAGATCTAGTCTCGTGTCACAGTTTTAAAAATAAGTTATTATTTTCACCTCTTTTAATTAAAATTAGAATTATAGTTTTTTAATATTCAATATATGGAGAAAAATATAATAAATATGACATTTAAATATGGACTGTTTCCTTGGACAGAGGGAGAATTAGAAATCACGATGTCTCTTTTGGAAGTCCTAGATTCGAGTCCTGCCCGTGGCACAATCCATATATTCAATATTTAAAAACGCAACTCAATATTAATATTAAATACTTAGTTGTAATTAATATTAACTTTTCCACTTTAAAATGTAAATATAAATAAATATACTTCTATAGTAACTTGTGCTGTATATTTTGCAAGAATAAGTTGTATAAATAGCGTACTTAAATAGAATATAATTAGAAATTATTATTTTAAAACCGACATATACATTGTGAGCATTCTAATAATGCACGATATCTCAAAAAAAATCGGATGAACGTATTTTTTGGGAAAGGTGATTTGATCGAAAATGTTCTTCGCTAAAGTCTAGGATATTTTGTAACCAATTTGCACCAAAATATATCTTTTTATAACGATTAAACTACCATTACATTTACTCTCAAAACGGTGGAGGAAATCATCGTGATGAAACCTGCATGCCGCAAAAAAATTGGGGTAAGTGGTCTGTGGTGACCAAGTTGCACTAACTCCTTAAGAAAATCTGAGTCTGTGTAAGTAAACCGAAACCCAAATCAAGTGTCTTATTTTGTAAACAAAAACTACTCTACCCTACTAACATTTTAAGCTGTTCTGTGATTATTTCATAGTTATTTTCACATTCGGAATCACTTAATTTTCACAATAAGGGGCCATCCATAAAGTACGTCACACGAATTTCATGATTTTTTGAGCCCCCCCGTCCTTGTCAAAGGTGGTCACATTTCTGAGACCCCCCCCCCCCCCCCCCCCCTCCCCCCCTAGTGTGACGTCACATGTTTTGCAATTTCACATCGAAAAATTATTAAATTAAAACAGCAGTTCCGAAATTAGTTTTATTTCCATTTAAATTAAGTACTTTTTTTATGAAATCAACATTATATCAAATATTTGAAACAATAACAAAGCAATAAACCATTGAATATAAAGAAAAAGAAGAAGAAAGAAACTCAATCATCTTCAGTCTCTAGATATACATATTTTGAAATGTGATGTCACGAAACTTAGGACCCCTCCCACCCCTTGTCACACCATGTCACACTTTGTCGACCCCCTCCCACCCCCTTTACGTGTGACGTACTTTATGGATGGCCCCTAAGGAACAGGTTCAATCAATCAGTTCCTTCAAGGTTACATCACAACAGGTAATTAGACGATCATATTTGTTTACAAAATAAGACACTTGATTTGGGCTGCGGTATACCTACTATTATATTGTCATCTGGACACGACCATCCTGACCATTTAGACAGTTGTTTAACGTGTGTTTATCTTAGATAAGACGACTTAAGTTTAAAAATACAAATTGTTTAGTGAATAGTTTTTGTAGAATTAAGTTTAGAATTTATATTAAAATCCAATTAATTTGTAATGCAATAAACATTTGAAATATAAATGTAAAATAATTAAAACAGAGTACCTATTTAATGTATTAACGTAAACGTGTTTAAGACCGAACCTAAGACTATATTTGAAATAAAACCATTTTGAATATAAATAATTTGTTTTATTCTTTGGCCGATTAGCTAATACAAAATATATAAAAATCTCAACTTACAAGATGTAACTTAAATGGCGTATGTTCGTATAAAAGAATGTTCAGGTCACTCGATAAATGATATCAAGTTTTACGAAATAATAATAGTGACGGTTCTCTTGAAAATGGCGGGAAACGACGGTTGCAAAATTATTTGATAATTTTTGTTTTATTGTCTACAGTGGTTATTTTGAGATTAATATCACGTTAAATTAATCAGAAAATGTTCGCGAGTGACAGTATGGTGAATTTGTTGGATAATTTGAGCAAGATCTGGGGTTTCAAGCTTTTATCAAGAGTCCCGCTACGAGCTCGGGAGTGAACGTGACTGTCGAGCTGCTTCGTCCAGAGTGATGACGCTACGTCTCCCCTGGAGGAAGATAGAAGACTATTATAGTCTTCTAGAAGACTATTGAATTTTCTGTAACATGACATTGGTAAATGACGAACTGTCGAGTCCATTAATAAACATAACAAATAAATAAATAATAGCGACTGAATGAGGGGATTTTTCAAAGTGACATTTAAGAAACAAAAATAGTACCGCTAGCTCGGGTAGATGGCACTGATTCCTCGACTTCGCACCACAAAATTAAAGAGCATAAATGCACGGGTTAACCTTGTTTCTTAATTGAATGTCTATTTTTGTGTGGTACCTATTTAAATTAATAAATTGTATTATTTAAAATTCCCAAACAAAAAAATTAATTATTCAGCTGATATTAACAATATTTATTTCATGGTCGCGGTGTATTTTTAGCGACATCTATTATTAACTAGAAAAGCTTTTCCCCCATTGAAATGTCACTTTGAAAACCCCTCATTCGGGCCTTCCATGAGCCAACTAGCGCCGCCAATCTTGAAAAAAATATCTTCCAATTTAATCAATTTTATTACAACACTGAACATCCCTTTATATCTATATTCTTCATATATTTTTATATCTTTTACGTTACATCTGCATAATAACCTAAAATATAAAATTTTAATATCACCGATATATTTTTACTGTCACTCCTAATACACAGTAAATGTCTATTCTATATGTATATCAAACCCATTATAAAGTTATACAAATAACTCTAACCAAAAGATATTGCAAATCACCTGTAATCACAGACCACTTACTCCATAGACATGTTAACAGGAGGGCGCCCGAGTCTGCCGGCACATGAACGCAACATTGCTTCGCGACACGTGTAACCTAGAGATATTATCGACATGGATTTAATACGGTATCCCTGTCCCCCGCTTCATCTATTGCGCTCAACGTTTGACAGAATTTTTCGTTTGCAAATGACAATGCCAGATTCTGCCCCACCATCAACCGCAAGATAACGAATAAATGTAAAAATATATCCGTTTTTTATTAAAATGATTGGTTTAAAATAAAGTTTTGTACAAGTTGCGATTCGAAAAAAACAGCTTAATTAAGAATTCAGAAAATAGTAAGAAATCGAAGCGATTTATTCACTGTTTTTGTTATTCTTCTATAGGAGTTGCGAGAGTAGTAGAAAATGATACTGATTATGATTATGCAATATGAAACCTGTAATAAGTCCCCAACAAAATGATAGGTACAGCTTAAAGGGGCACGTAGTTTTGTAGGTGGGGCAAAGCTCCATTGAAATGTGGCAATGTCTTTTGTACCGCTTTCATGTCTATGGGGTAAGTGGTCTGTGCCTGTAATAGTTATAAACCCTTCCCATAACGTATAAATAACAACTCTTACAATATGTTGTTACATAACAAAACTGTTACCTACAGATTTGACCGCACACCCATCACCTGCTTGCTTCTGTAGCGCCACATTTCCTGAAATAAAACAGATATTAATATCAGTATTTTTTACCCGGCTGCCGAAAGGAGGTTGCTTTAGAAAACCCAAATTTCCCATAGAAAACTCAAGTCTCGTGTAGAAAACCCAAATCTCCACTGGAAAACCTTTGAGCTGTAATACGGCCTAGATTGCGCAAGTTTTATGTAAGAAAAAAAAAGTCTTCCCTGAAAAACCTAAGTTACGTCTCGAAAATCCAAGTATCCGCTGGAAAACTCAAATATCACCTGGAAAACACGAGCCACCCCTTGAAAACTCAAGTATCTTCTAGGAAACACAAGTAACACCTATAAAGTACTACACCACTTATCATAATTATATTAGAATATAACTTTATTCCTTAATTGATTTTTTGTAAGCTTATGAAATTGGTGTATGGCAATATACCTATTTTCTATTCTATTCTAAAACTCAAAAATTTCCTAGAAAACTCAAGTTTTCCCTAGAAATCTCAAATATCTAGTAGAAAACTCAAGTATCTCCTAGAAAACTCAAGTCGCACCTGGTAGGATATGTCGAAGCCCCTCCTCTTGGCCTCGGCGACGACCTCCTCGGCGACGTTGGCCTGCACGGTGCCCTCCACCGGGATGTAGTGGCACGAGCTACTCGCGTAGTGGCACGATATGGACTTGCGGTAATTCTGCGACAAATGTCACATACATTTTTACGCAAGGAGGAGAGTAATCAGTTTTATTAAGGGCCTTACATGGGCCAACTAGCGCCGCCAATCTTAAAAAAATAATATCTTCCAAAAAAGGTATGTACATAATGTTTATTACGATAAATACTATTTTTTAAATGTTTATTTATAACGTGATCCAATTTCGGTAAGTTGTAGTTTGCATAATTGCGAAAAACGGCCGTTTTTGGCATATTTGTGAACTACTACTTAGCTTGTCGCAATTATGCCATTTATTGTATATTGAAAATTAATATTTATCCTAATAAAGATTTTGTACGGTGGAACACAGATAAATGTGTACAGGAGAGTTTTTAAGGTTGAGATTATCAAAAAACTACTCGACCTATTATCTAAAAACTACTCGACCATTTTACTTTTTGATAGATAAAAGTTAAAACTATGTACTGCAAAAGAATTATTAAATTAGGTCGAGTAGTTTTTGAGAAAATCTCAACCTTATTTAGGCCCCCTATATACTTATCTCTGTCTTCGACTGTACATAGCTTTTTTTAATAAAAAAATCGATTAATTTGGAAGATATTATTTTTTTAGGATTGGCGGCGCTAGTTGGCTCATGGAAGGCACACGTTCATGGACAGTGGCGGCATATGCCGTACTTTGAGTATTCGGAAAATGACAGTACGGCGTATGACGTAGTATTTTGATGCATTTAAAAAGACACAACGGCATCTCCCGCGGCGTTCGTAGGCGGTTTTCTTTGTGGAGCGGTCCCACAGGTGTCATTCTGTGTAGAAAATAGGTATGTGTACTGTCAAAATAAAGGTTGTAGGTACATTTTTGTCGGTCTTGACACGCACATACTTAGAATCCCCCACGGTTATGACAGTAGTTGAGAATTTTCACTGTCATTTCGTAATTTCTACTGTCCATGAACGTGTTAATGGACTAAAAATAGACTGATGATGATGACATTGGCAAATGACAGAACGTCTGTAAGGGAATAAATAATGTAAGGGAAGGTCTGTGCTCGAGTGTGTTTTAACTAACTACTGATTATATTTGACATTTTAATTTGACATTTTATTAGCCAATTTGACATTTATTATAATATTAGAGGTATTTTGGCAATTGTTACATTAGTTAAATCATTAATTAATATGTTATAGGGTTCTCTTGAAAATGTCGGGAAACGACGGTTGCAAAATTATTTAATATTTTTTCCTTTTAATGTCTACAGGGACTATTATGTGTTTAATATCACGTTAAGTTAATCAGAAAATGTTCGGGAATGACAGTACGGTGAAGTTATTGGATTATTTATGCAAGGTCTGAAGTTTCATCAGATTTTATCAAGTATCCCGCTACGAGCTCGGGAGTGAACGTGACTGTCGAGCTGCTTCGTCCAGAGTGACGACGCTACGGCGACTCCTCTGGATGAAGACATGAAGACGCGGCTACCCAGAGTGAAGACGCTACTGCGACTCCCCTGGAGGAAGATAGAAGACTATTGAATATATTGAATTTTCTGTAACATGACATTGGCAAATGACGAACTGTCGAGTCCATTAATAAAATAAATAAATAAATGGCAGTGATATCCCTGCAAGCGATCAATCGTACCTTTGACTTGTTGGGCCCCGAGCCGTGCACCAGCAGCGGATGGAAGAACACGGTGTCGCCGGGACTCATGGTGAGCTCCACTCTCTTCGCCGTGGGGGCAACGACCTCCTCTTGCAGGATGCCGTGGTACAGCTTGTTGGAGTCCTGCAATTAAGTAACTTCATATAAGTATCTATCGTAGAACTGATGCTTCGTTTGTTGAGGGTTTAGCAGTATGAGACCTACGTGGTCGATTTGATGGTTGCCTAGGTTACGAGTTTGTTTATTGGTTTTACTCTGTGGTGAACATTTTCTGTAATGAAAATAATAAATTGGGTTCTCTTGAAAATGGCGGAAAACGACGGTTGCAAAATTATTTAATAATTTTCAGTTTAATGTCTACAGTGGGTGTTTTGTGTTTAATATCACGTTAAATTAATCAGAAAATGTTCGCGAATGACAGTATAGTGAATTTGTTGGATAATTTAAGCAAGATCTGGGGTTTCAAGCTTTTATCAAGAGTTCCCGCTACAAGCTCGGGAGTGAACGTGACTGTCGAGCTGCTTCGTCCAGAGTGATGACGCTACGGCGACTCCTCTGGATGTAGACATGAAGACGCGGCTACCCAGGCGAAGACGCTACTGCGACTTCTCTGGAGGAAGATAGATGACTATAATTATATATGGAATTTTCTGTAACATGATATTGGCAAATGACGAACTGTCGAGACCATTAATAAAATAAATAAATAATAAATTGAGCATACAGTTGCATACATCGTATTAATGTTACTAGCCATGTTCGAACATCGTTTAAATCTACAGAATTGAGACAAGCTAAGTTGTAGTTCACAAATATGCTAAAAATTGTCGTTTTTCGCAATTATACGAACTACGACTTACCGGAATTGAATCACGTTATAAATAAGCATTAAAAAAATAGTATTTATCGTAATAAACATTTTGTACATAGCTTTTTTAATAAAATTGATTAAATTAGAACATGATTTTATTTTATTTTATTTTTTTTATTTTTTAATTTATTGGAAAACCAACGGCAATTATGAAAGGGTAAGTTACACAATATAAAACTGATAGCCAATTACAGGTTTTCGCTGTTAGATTACAGGTTTTCGCTGTTAGAAAAAATTCTTGCCGTGGGCAGGACAGTGTCACGGAATGACAATTATTATTTGGTATCACGGTGTTGGTACACGCCCAAGGGTCACTGCGACCTCAAAGGTCTATTGTGGCCGCGCACCGGACGGAATGACAAGGTCGCATGTTCAAGTCCTGCCCACGGCAAGAATTTTTTCATCATGTTCTAATCTATTCACCGAGCATGGATAATGCGTAATTCAAATTCAGAGTAAAATTGATTAAATTGGAAAATTATTATATATAAACGGATATCACTCACTTATATTGTTAAAGTCGGCAATTAGACCGATTTCGACGGTCTTTTTCAAGGTGAGCGCTTTTTCGAAATCGGTCGAAACTGTCAGTCTAATTGCCGACTTTAACAATATAAGTGAGTGATATCCGTTTATATATAATAATTTGTAGTAATGGCTCACTATAGTTTTAATTCTAAAATTGGAAAATATTATTTTTTTAAGATTGGCGGCGCTAGTTGGCTCATGTTAGGCTCTTAACTTATCCGTCGGGAACTACACTTACCTGCACGTTACCGTGCGGATACAGTGTCTGTGGTCTGTGCGAGTCCGGGATGATGTACAGGCAGCCGTTGGCCGTGGTCACGTGGTCGATGGCCGTCCACGCGGCGACCACACGCTCGGCCGGACGGAACGGGAAGTAGAATAGGTCCTGCACACATTAGCTTCATAGTCAGTGATGAGCTCAGTGACGCAGGGGTATGAGAGGGTGGGCACTGTATGTGAAATGTGTATGAGATGGTGTGTACTTTATGTGAGGTATGTATATGTGTATGGGAGTGTGTGTATTTTATATAATGTGTGTATGTATATGCATATGCGTCGGTGTGAATTTTATACGAAAGTATATGTATATGAGATGGTAGGTATTTTATGTGAGGCGTGCATATGTGTATGAGGTGTGTATATGCATAAGAGATGGTGTGCGTGTTGTATATGAGGTGTGTATATGTGTACGGGAGGGTGTGTATTTTATATGATGTGTGTATATGCATATGCGAGTGTGTGTATTGTATAAGAGAGTATGTATATGAGAGGGTGTGTAGTTTATATGAACTGTGTATATGTGTATGAAAGGGTATACTCATACAAATCGATCAGCTGATGAGCTGACCAGTACGAAATGTATGAAAAGTCAAAAAAATTATTCGCGAAAATCGAAAAGTCGTAGCACAAAAGTTGTTCAGTTATCGATACTGAACACCTTTCCTTCGGCTTCATATACCCTTTACGATACACCCTGTATGTTATATGAGGTGTGTATAAGCGTATGAGAGGGTGTGTATTTAATATGAGGTATGTATATATACGTATGAGGGTGTGTGTTGTACCTGGTGCGGCGGGTGTCTGGCCGAGCCCGGCGGCTTGTTGATGAACATGCTGTGCATGGCGGTGATGTCGGCGCCGAGCAGCTGGGCCAGCACGTGCAGGAGTCGAGGGTGCTCCGTGTACTGGCAGAACACGTCATCGTACAGGATGTCTTGGAGCTGAAAGGTATGAAACGAACTATGAAAAGCGCGAGCAATGCGCCTACGGCTCGTGCCGTAGATTTAATTAACTGTTTTTTAAACGCAGTACAAGATGCTGATGTTTTTGCCGCTCCATGGTGTTCTCTGTATAAAAATATTGTTCAGGCGCATCTAGGTGCATACCACCTCGTTTCTCATGCACCTTCACGGCGGACGTCGAGGCCATTAACTTTTATAAACTCACTGACATTACTGTCATTCGGAAGACACTTTTGCTCGGCTATTCGGCGGTTTCGGTCGGCTAAATAATATTAGGTAACTAATTAATCGGTTCGGCGGCCTATCGAATAACAACTGCTTGTGTGTTATGAACTATGTGGTGTAAGCACATTAGAAGACAATTGCCGCTTCTCCTCTCCACTGCGTAGAAAGCCAGAGCTGCCGCCGCCTGCACTGCACCCTGCATGCATGAGGGTGAGTGGGTAGGCACTCTAGGTGCGCAAACAAATATATATTGCTATCTTAACAGCAACACAAAAGACATTGCCACATTTCAATGAAGCTTTGCCCCACCTACAAAACTACGTGACCATTTAAGCTGTACCTATCATTTTGTTGGGGACTTATTACAGGTTTCATATTGCATAATCATGATCAGTATCATTTTCTACTACTCTCGCAACTCCTATAGAAGAATAACAAAAACAATGAATAAATCGCTTCGATTTCTTACTATTCTCTGAATTATTAATTAAGGTGTTTTTTTCGAATCGCAACACAAGTTCTTTGTACAAACAAAACTTTATTTTTAACCAATAATTTTAATAAAAAACGGAGATATTTTTACATTTATTCGTTATCTTGTACAACTTGCGGTGGGGCAGAATCTGGCATTGTCATTTACACTAATTGTATAATTGGTTGTTGTAAGCATTATTATTATATTGTATCCACTGACTCGGTGCTTTGGTGATATCTGTAAACCAGTCAGTTATGTATTGAATAAATAAATAAATGTGTACAGGTGTTTTATAAGGTTAAGAGTATTTCAAAAACTTCTTGACATATTGCAAGAATTATTTCACTATAAGAGAGATAACAGTTAAAACTAGTATCTGTAAAATAATTATTAACACGTTCATGGACAGTAGAAATTACGAAATGACAGTGAAAATTCTCAACTACTGTCATAACCGTGGGGGGTTCTAAGTATGTGCGTGTCAAGACCGACAAAAATGTACCTACAACCTTTATTTTGACAGTACACATACCTATTTTCTACACAGAATGACAGTGGGACCGCTCCACAAAGAAAGCCGCCTACGAACGCCGCGGGAGATGCCGTTGTGTCTTTTTAAATGCATCAAAATATTACGTCATACGCCGTACTGTCATTTTCCGAACACTCAAAGTACGGCATATGCCGCCACTGTCCATGAACGTGTTAAATTCGGTCCATTCGACAATTTTCTGCTGTCAAATTAATCTATAACGAAATTATTATAATGATACCCTTTCAGTTACATCACGTGTATCCATCATCATCAGTCTATTTATATGTCCCCACTGCTGGGCACAGACCTTCCCTTACATCGAGGGAGCTGGGGCCATGATCCACCACGCGGGCCCACTGCGGTGCGGCGGATTTCACATGTCTTACATTTTTTCTTCTACGGCATGCAGGTTTCATCACGATGTTTTTCCATCACCGTTTTGAGAGCACTCGGTAAGTGTACGTAAGTTTTTCCGTCGAAAATTAAACCTAGGATAACTCATTAGTACATGGCTGCCCTGGCTGGGAATCGAACCTAGGACCTCCGTATCGCAAGTCCATTGACCCAACCACTGAGCCACCGAGCTCCTCTCTGATTGAATATACAAATAAATAAGTAAAAGTGTACAGGAGTTTTTTAAGGTTGAGATTATATTGCAAGAATTATTTCACTATTAGATATTTATTTACTACAATGATGTTAAATGAAATTTATTTTGCATTGTTATGTAATTGGCATTTTCCTATTTTTATCTACGTATTTTATCCAATACTTACTTATAATATGTTTATTATACAATAAAATAAAGTAATATAAACAAAGTAGCTGCTATAAAATGAACTGCAAATAAATTAAACTTCTCCAATGTTAAGGCATTTAATGTGCCTACAAACATATTACATTACATAACAGTAACCTAGGGACAATGTCCAAGGTTTAAGTAGCAATTATATACCACAAGTTGACTTGTAACTAAGTATTTCATTGTGACGTCATGATGTAAATAATATCATCTCTTCTCAAGAACCTTCCATGAGCCAACTAGCGCCGCCAATCTTTAAAAAATAATATCTTCTATTTTATATAATATATATAAATACTATTTTTTAAATGCTTATTTATAACGTGATTCAATGTCGGTAAGTTGTAGTTCGCATAATTGCAAAAAACGGCCGTTTTTGGCACATTTGTGAACTACAACTTAGCTTGTCGCAATTATGCCATGTATTGTATATTGAAAAATAGTATTCATCCTAATAAACATTTTGTAAATAGCTTTTTTAATAAAATTGATTAAATTGGAAGATATTATTTTTCAAAGATTAGCGGCGCTAGTTGGCTCTATGAAATCCCTTAAAAGCCATAGAATACATAAGTGTCTCTTATAAAGCATATTATCTTCTAAAACAATACGATTTATTAGAAAAAACGATGTACCAAATCTCTATTACGATAAAAACAATTTTTTAAATGCTCATTACCAATGTGATTCAATTTCGGTAAGAATGTCACGTAGGTCAGCCCCCTTACCTTGAAGTCTTATAGCAGTATTACTTCCATAATACTTTGTTACTTCGTATAATGACGACCTTAAAGTAAGCTCATTAAGGTCGTCATTGTACGAAGTAACAAAGTATTATGAAAGTATTATAAAGCGACAAGGTTGTAAAGGGCTTTTGAAAATGACGGGAAACGACGGTTGCAAAATTATTAGATAATTCCTATTTTAATGTCTATAGTGATTATTTTGTGTTTAATATCACGTTAAATTAATCGGAAAATGTTTGCGAGTGACAGTATGGTGAATTTGTTGGATAATTTGAGCAAGATTTAAAGCTTTTATCAAGAGTCCCGCTACGAGCTCGGGAGTGAACGTGATTGTCGAGCTGCTTCGTCCAGAGTGACGACGCTACGGCGACTCCTCTGGAGGAATACAAGACTATGATATATTGATCTTTCTATAACATGACATTGGTAAATGACGAACTGTCGAGTCCATTAATAAAATAAATAAAGTTCAAGCCCTGTCCACGGTTAGAAACTACAAAATTATTAAAAATATACCGAAAAGTATATTTATGAATGAATAGACATTTGACACAATACAGCACACTTAAATACATAATGTACACACAACATATATAAAATAACGAATTATATAGGTAGCTAAGGTGCATGCAGCAGTGCCAAACTGGTGCCAGCTCAGCATGGTACTATGCCCGAAGGCGTAGCGCTGGTCTTCCGCTGGAACCGGGATCGCGGTCGACACCAGAAACATACGTCACCCACGAATCACGAAGTGCGTATAGGAAAAAAGGGAAATTTTCAGTAGTGACCGTGTAAAGCAAAGAGAGGAAGAAGTGCATTTATAAGTAATAAATACGAAAACATAAATATTTAAAACCTTATTGATGAGTTCCTCCCCCTTGGCGCCGGTCTTGATGAGGCTGGGCTCCTTCGCCACAGTGATATTTCCCTTCTCCACGACGCCATTGCACACTTGAATGAAACGTTGTCTGCAAGACAAATTAATTAATATAAAAAGGTTTATCTAATACAAGTATATTCTGGTTTATTATTTTGTTATTTTAATCAATATCATACAGGTACTTATAATTTTAATTTAATGACATTTATAATTAACGGAATGAATTAATATTTAATTCAATGAATTTACATTTAATATTGAAATTGGTTAATTTTAGTTTTTATATTGTTGTATAATTTTTATTATATTTTGACATGAAAAAGTATTCATAAGGATCTATTTTCAGAATAAATATTGAAGTTTAAAAATATTAAGAGCCTTCCATGAGCCAACTAGCGCCGCCAATCTTTAAAAAATAATATCTTCCAATTTAATCAATTCTATTAAAAAAGCTATGTACAAAATGTTTATTACGATAAATATACTATTTTTTAAATGCTTATTTATAACGTGATTCAATGTCGGTAAGTTGTAGTTCGCATAATTGCGAAAAACGGCCGTTTGTGAACTACAACTTAGCTTGTCGCAATTATGCCATGTATTGTATATTGAAAAATAGTGTTTATCCTAATAACGATTGTGTACATAGCTTTTTTAATAATGTTAATTAAATTGGAAGATATTATGTTTTTAAGATTGGCGGCGCTAGTTGGCTCTATGAAGGCCCTTAAAAGCCATAGAATGCATAAGTGTCCCTTATAAAGCATATTATCTTCTAAAATAATACGATTTATTAGAAAAAACGACGTACCAAATCTCTATTACGATAAAACTATTTTTTAAATGCTCATTACATAATGTGATTCAATTTCGGTAAGAATGTTACGTAGGTCAGGACTTGATCTTGCGACAAGGTTGTAAAGGGCTTTTGAAAATTAATGTAGGTATATCACAAGTCTAACCAACCATTTAATTTTGTCCCTGTATAATGATATTATTCGCGCTTCAGTTTGTTGCATTTCCGTAGTGGACCCACCATTCACAATGAATACAATTTTACTACCAAATCATTAGCAAGAGTCAGTGCATTGACCTGACATTGATACACACAAATGTATGCCCTAAGTTTCATTTATTTTGCCGTTATGTAAATAGGCAGCCAAGGGCCAGTCATAGTATACATACTAGCAGTGGGGGATTAAGGGGGGGTGGGCTCCGGTTCTGGGGGACCTCCATGTTCCCCTGATCAAATCTTAAACAAGGCTTTACAAATATGGTTAGTACCTATTTAAAAACACTAGCCATCTAGACTTTTTACGCATTACTAATAATCTGTCCGGGAATCCCTGGCAAATAATTCAATCTCGTACGCCTACATTCTACGTCGTAATAAGTTACGAATACACAAATTTTCTTTTTTTCTTTAAAAATTACCTATATTCTTTACTAATTGTTTTTTTTTTTTGCCGATTGATTTATATTTTATTTTCCTCGCCCATATTCTGTTTGTTTATTTGATTTGATTACAAGTTAAAAAAACATAAACACTTTTCTTATACATACATTTACATAATTTTTTTAAGCTGGGGGCCTCATTCTTTAAGCTTGGGGCCTCATTTGGATCGGCCGCCCCGGGCCTCTGACGGGCTTAGTCCGCCGCTGCGTACTAGTAATATTTATTGTAATCTATTTTAGTATCGATACTGATGAAATACTATTTTTTATAGTATGGGAAAAAACACTTAAAAAGTTAACCTTAAAAACTCTCCTGTGTACAGGAGAGTTTTTAAGGTTGAGATTTTCTCAAAAACTACTTGACCTATTGCAAAAATTCTCTCACTGTTTGATAGATAAAAGCTAAAACTATGTAACTGTAAAATAATTATTAAATTCGGTCCAGTAGTTTTTGGGAAAATCTGAACCTTATTAAGGCCCCCTGTATACTTATCTCTGTCTTCGACTAGTTCTAGATAAAATTTGTAAACAAACTCACTTAAAGCTGTACAATGACGTAAAATCTATCAGCTCCTTTATCACCAAGTATCCATGTTCTTCGTAGAACTTAAGCTGCTCTGCTGAGAGTTGGTACGTCAACGGTAGCTCGGCGAAGACCCTGCAAAGGACATTTAGTATATTAATTGGTTTGTCAGTTCTTCTTTTGCCAATGGCATCTCTCGTCTCATGTCTCTTCATCGTCAGGATGGCGCGGCCCCTTACAAACGCTAATAAGTCGGTAAATATCTAAGTAACATTGTCGTAGACGGATTCCATTGCCATCATACGCAAAAGAGTCGCGTCTCTTATGCCAAACGCACATCACGGCGCGGCGTCCGCCGGCGCACGGCAGGGCCATGTACCGCGCCTGTGGACGGCGCCGCCTGCCGCCGCCGGCACGATGCCGTCCGCCGGTGACTGGCGGCGCCCGAGGCGTTTTGAGTCGGCCCTTAGCGACACTTTGTATGGATGGATGGATGTTTGTTGCTCTTTCACGCAAAAACCACAGAATGGATTTTAATGAAACTTTACAATAATATAGCTCATACATCAGAATAACACATAGGCTATAATTTATAATCCTGCGCAGACGAAGTCGCGGGCAAAAGCTAGTTTGGATATAATTGTTTGTTTAGTTTATTATTTCAATATTTAAACTTATAAATCGAAAATAAAAATAAAATACAAGCCATTTTTAAGTTAAACTATTAGAAGCAAAAGTAGGACACAGCCTTCGCCTGGCATAAAGGCTACGTTTTCTCATTTGCGTTCCAATATCATTTTACGTACGAAATATTAAGAAAATATCAAACTTACTGTTTGGGCATAACTTTCAAACTTCTTGTAGACCCCGAATTCATTGTCAAAACTTTATTTTGAAGTCGAAATAATCAAAGTTACAAAGTCCGGTCGAAAGTTTCGTAAAATATTCCTTTCACTTGTACAGACAAACAACGTACGTCGAATGATAACGTACTAATTAATAGTCCCTTATCTGTAGGACAATGTTTTATCTAAAATAATATTCAACCGAGTGAAAGACGGACAACATTCACAACTTTTAAATAAAAATTATATTTATTTTTGTCAGTTTCAATGACATTCACAGAGAGGGTTGCCAGCTACAATTTTTTAATTTCGATAGGTGCACTTAAGATTTCGGTTTAGTATTTTATTACATTTGCCACATACAAGACCTTGGATTTTATAGTCAATAATTCCCATTAGGTTAGACAAATGATAGATTTTTTTTAAAAATTACGAAGCACAATTTAGATAGGCAGAGAGAGACCATCAATATTTATTTATCTTTACTCAAACACAACACCGTTGCGCGTTTTAACTTTTAAATCGCGTCTATTTGTAAATTGAACAAATAGGCACATTTCAGCAGCTGATATAACATTTGTTTTCATGGTCCCTGTGTATTTTTTACGATCTCACCCTGACTTCCTGCCACGCCATCTATTCTATAAACTAAGAAAGCTAGTTTTTTTCTTCGTCTGTGAAATCCCCTTATTGTCAAGATAATCTACTAGCATGACGACGAACTTTTCCGTTTCCACTGGATCACAATCCGCTAGTTCTAAAAGGAAATCCATCATGTTGGCAACACTGCGAATGTATAGGCAAAGCTAACTAGAAGCATACAGCCACATCTGATGTATGGGATTTTACATTTTAATCTTCGAAAATCTGGCTATAGATGAGTTCTAGCGCATTTTTCAAGTAAGCATAATTATGGAGCACAACAAAATTTTACTCACACCTTTAATGATATTTATTTTATAACATTTTCGAGATTAATAATTGCTATACTATGTCTAGATCTTAGATGTAAGTCAACAGATTGCTTACTTCACTCCACAAGTTTGTATAAGAATATTTTTTATATTATAAAATAAGTAAAGAACGGAATACAGAAAATAAAATAAATCAATACGGAAAACAGCAGCTCTATACACTTGCAGTACGATTTTAAATCTTACGTCGCAGATAATAAGAACGGTCCAAAGTCCAAAGTATTACACTTGATCTGCTGTTAGCTACAGCTACAAGCACTGTCTCAAATTATTTTTTGTCGTCATAATGACGTAAGTATTTCGCCACCCTGGCGTCATTATGCTAGTTTGGGGGGAAGAAGGGGCCAACTCGTGGGAACTTTTTTATATGACAATAAAAATACTACATTCAGGAAATAATGGTTTATTGCACTGGAAAGGAAAGCCGAAGTAGATAATGCATTAACTCTAGATACACATGTCCAGGAGTCGGTATGAATATAACTGACACACCTTTTCGTTTCGGAGCAGGTAGCACGATGACGTCATAATGACGTCAATGTTTCGTCGCCCTGACGTCATCATGCCATAAGTAATGGCAGCTGATCTTGTCACTCGCACTCAAATGTAGTGAAGCTCGGGTAGAAAATAATCACAAAATTTTCAGTAAATCGTAGGCTTTGAATAAGCTCCTAGGAACACTGGTATCTCTGTTGTTTTGTCCACTACCATGAACAAAAATGGTCGGTTGGCTAAAAATTGGTTCGCTGGGATAGATTCAAACGTCGCAGCAGTCTCCGCTGAACCTTCTTCAGTAACCTCCAAATTAGCCTTTTGAATAAATTCTGATATGTACAATCTATAATCCGATATACCCGTTAATTCGGCAGAGAATTCATCAAACATCGACTTCAATCCCATATCTGTGAGTAATTCCTTCATGTTATCCAGATCAGAGCTGATTTTGAATCTAGGTATCTGCACGAGCACTTGTTCAAATGGGGGCAGTTGCACAAGTATGGTTCTTAGAATCACATGCTTAAGATTATCGATTACTTTTGATACTGACACGTTTCTGTCTGGTAGTATAAAGAGCATTGAAAATCTGCTTTTAGCGTAAGGAAGTTCTAGAACTGTAGACTCGATGTGTCTAATGTGTGCCACGGCTGCGTTGACTGTCCCAAACATGAGGTTGACGTCACCAATTGGGTTATCTCTTTCGTCATAAAACGAACTGTTCTCAGTTTCAGCTTCAGGAAACGGAGTTTGCCAAGTGCCTTTGAAATATAAGGCATCTATAAGTAGCAGATATACATTTTCGAAGTCATTAGGTTCTATGATGTTGTCTATATTACCCCGAGTAGCTGTACCGACATAGTCGTTGATAGTTTTTGCAGCATTTGTGAAGTCGTTGAATGGTATTGTCTCTACTGTACTTATTCCAGTACTCAGAACTTTATGCTTGAACACTTCTTTAACCTCCAGAGGCATTCCTTGATCGATAAAGAGCGAGGAGCTTCTATCAAGAGTGATTTCATCGGTGTTCGTGAAAACTGTCTTGATTATTTCGAAGAATTTTCCATTAAAACATCTGTGTGGGTGCAGCCTTAGGACTTTATTGATTTCTTGAAGAGTTTCACCTTCAGTGCCTAAGGAGACGGCTGATACGAGCGCCCATGGCGACAGACCTGATGTTACGAAATGGTTATTAGTTTCTTCGCCTAACCTTGTAATTAATTCGACGGAGAATTCGTACACAGATCTCTTTAAATACGCTTTAGCGGTTTCTATGCTGCACTGTCCTGACACCAAGCTTATTAATAGACTACCACTTATAAATAAAGTTAATAATTTTGCCATGGCGTGAGCTAAAGGCGAATCCGGCTCGGTGACTACTGTCGAAATAATTTGAGAGGTTATTTTGAGTTCCTGGTATCTGAATCTGATGTGACCTGCTCTCAACTTTGAACGGAGATAAGATAACGAGAAGCTGTTGATATAATTTGCTACTAAGTATATAAAAATGTATGTATAGACTTTGGAAATTGTTAGGTACACAAAGATTTTTTTATACAGACCTCACAACACAAGGAAACCTATATCGCAGCCCAAATCAAGTGTCTTATTTTGTAAACAAATATGATCGCCTAATTACCTGTTGTGATGTAACACTGAAGGAACTGATTGATCGAACCTGTTCATTATTGTGAAAATAAAGTGGTCCGATCTAATAATGTGAAAATAACTATGCAATAATCACAGAACAGCTTAAAATGTTAGTAGAGTAGGGTAGTTTTTGTTTACAAAATAAGACATTGGATTTGGGCTTCGGTTTAAGTAGTTATCTTAAATATTTCATAACGCTATTATGTAAGGTCGTGATTTTAAAACATTGTAACTTTTGTTTTCATTTAATTTAATTAAATATATGTAATAAGGTACGATCAGTAAGCTGTCGGCCCACTGATGGTAAGTGGTCATCGTCGCAGCTCATAAACTACAACTTCTATGCTAAAACAGCAACGACAGAGTCTGCCACCTGCCATGAATGAGACATCAGTCTAGCACAAAGTGGATTCTATCAAAATCGCAAAATATGGTACTTAACAGTTTTCTGCAAAAGATACCTAAATGGCGTGAGTTCTAATTGGTACGTTGAGTACCTACCTATATAAATACACATACTATACAATACATAGGTACTTATTCTTACTCTTAAAAGGGGTGAGAGACTCTGCACCGACTCCACGAAGGTGGGACTTTTGTGCATCCAAGGTGGGAGTTTTGAGCATCCAAGGTGGGAGTTTTGTGCATCGAAGGTGGGAGTTTTGTGCATCGAAGGTGGGAGTTTTGTGCATACGAAGGTGGGAGTTTTGTGCATACGAAGGTGGAAGTTTTGTGCATCGAAGGTGGGAGTTTTGTGCATCGAAGGTGGGAGTTTTGTGCATACGAAGGTGGGAGTTTTGTGCATACGAAGGTGTGAGTTTTGTGCATACGAAGGTGGGAGTTTTGTGCATACGAAGGTGGGACTTTTGTGCATCTAAGGTGGGAGTTTTGTGCATCCAAGGTGGGAGTTTTGTGCATACGAAGGTGGGAGTTTTGTGCATACGAAGGTGGGAGTTTTGTGCATACGAAGGTGGGAGTTTTTGTGCATCGAAGGTGGGAGTTTTGTACATCGAAGGTGGGAGTTTTGTGCATAGGTATTACTGAACAATAATTTATGTAGTATAACTACATAGGTACTTATTCTTACTCTTAAAGGGGGTGAGAGACTCTGCACCAAGTTCACGAAGGTAAGAGTTTTGTGCATCGAAGGTGGGAGTTTTGTGCATACGAAGGTGAGAGTTTTGTGCATCGAAGGTGGGAGTTTTGTGCATACGAAGGTGGGAGTTTTGTGCATACGAAGGTGGGAGTTTTGTGCATCCAAGGTGGGAGTTTTGTGCATCCAAGGTGGGACTTTTGTGCATCCAAGGTGGGAGTTTTGAGCATCCAAGGTGGGAGTTTTGTGCATACGAAGGTGGGAGTTTTGTGCATACGAAGGTGGGAGTTTTGTGCATACGAAGGTGGGAGTTTTTGTGCATCGAAGGTGGGAGTTTTGTACATCGAAGGTGGGAGTTTTGTGCATAGGTATTAATGAACAATAATTTATGTAGTATAAAAAATAAATGCTGTTTTAATATATAAAATTTTATTTCATAACAAATACTAGAATTAGAACAAAAATATCTCGAATTATGACTAGTATCACAATAACAGCCTCCTGTATATAATTATGGCAAAATATACATGAATATTTCGATATTGTTGGTTTAACACTAATATAGATCCCTACCTAACTTCTTAAGGGCCACTGTCACCCAAAGATAGACCGAGAGTTACCACTTAACCAGTGACAACAGGATACTTTTATTTATTTAACCCCGGATCTTATCCAAGCACCTAGTAAAGTGTATTGTAAGGGTGGCTTGCACCAAGAAAGGACCAACTTTTCTTGGTGCAAGCCACTCTTAAAATGACCAACCTCTCTTGGTGCAAGCCACCCTTAAAATGATCAACCTCTCTTGGTGCAAGCCACCCCTAAAATGACCAACCTCTCTTGGTGCAAGCCACCCTTAGAATGACCAACTTCTCTTGGTGCAAGCCACCCTTAAAATGACCAACCTCTCTTGGTGCAAGCCACCCTTAAAATGACCAACCTCTCTTGGTGCAAGCCACATTTAAAATACATTTTACTAGGTGCGTGGATACTTTTTTGGGGTAAACGGAAAAACTTCTATATCAGAGACTTCTCCTTTCTTTTAAGAAAGCTTAATTCAAGAATTTAAACTTAAATACGAGTACTAAAACAACATGTTTCTTAGATCAATACAATGGTGTAACAGAAATTGCAAACCGAAGGGAGGGGGATGCCTTGAGAAGCGCACGAAACGCCATTACCTAGCTACATTTGTGATAAAATTCTAATTAAATAGTTTCCGTGGTATTTAGTGATTAATGATCGCGTTAAGTTAATCAGTAGATGTCCGCGAACGTTTCTATTAAGTCGTGTTTGTGAAGTTTTGTGCTCTTCTCAAGGATTCCTTGCAATGACTCAAAGATGGCGTGGATCGTTGAGTTTTGCTGTATGAACAACAACTTTTGTTATATTAATTAGATAAAACGGGAATTACCGTGTTAAACATTTATTATTGATGTCTCGATATTTCGAGAGGCTAGATCGTTTTGTATCACCCTCCTGACGTTCAACACTCACCGACTTCAGTCTACTCGTGACCAAGATGGCTGCAATGCTGTCGAAATATCGAGACATCAATAAATAATAAATGTTTTTGTTTGTATAGAAACCGTGAAAGTTTAAAAACTTTTGTTATACCCCTTTAGAATGAAAATCCAAAAATAAATTTGTACAAAATGCAGGAACAGAAAAAAATGTCGCGAAAATCGAAAAGTATAACAAAACTTTCGCAGTTACAGATACTGGTTTTCCCTTAGGCTTACTGTACAAAAAATCGTCCAACTCTACATTATTTTATTATCTTGACCTAAGAAACTTGTGTAAAATTCACAACCGAAGTTCCATTAAAAAATAAATGCTCGACAAAAACAGTACTCGTAAAACAACTTAAGTACCTATTTTATATTTTAAGTTTAGGCACGGAATCAAAATTATGTCTTTTATTTATTTTAATCTCGATACAACAGACACAATAAGTCGATACATAACACAAGAGAATAATATAACCTTTTTAGATCAAGAACATACAATTTTCCATATGTAGCAAACAGGGGGATGCGCTGCGTCGATTTTTACTAGCCGTCAATGAACATTGTATACACGGTGACTTTTTAATGGCTTCGGAGCCGAAGCGTACCTACTCTAACCGATGTGTACTATCGATACATACTATTAAAAATAAATAAAATAAATATTAAAAATACGTAAATTAAAATAATTAGGCATTATTAAATAGTCCGATTTTGTAGTGTATACTCTCACTTCATTCAAGTGAAGCGGCGGCGGCTTCAATGTCCTGTCGGCATTAGTAAAGGATACAATAAACCAATGACATGCGCCCGCGCCATCCGAAATCCCGCCCACATTGCACCCCATTTCTTTGCTATTTTGCCGCTCCGCAATCAGTCGACCGGAAGCAAGCGAGCGAGCGTCCGCGTCGCATAATTAATTACGGAACTGGTCCCGGAAGCCCGCGCGCCGCGCGTTCTTTCGTTATCGGTGCAATGAGTAACCCTCATTATCAGTACTCAAATGTGGAGTGGTTAGGTATGGTACGTTTTTATGCCATTGCCAACAATAACTTGGAAGAAGCAAGGCGCTTGTACGCCCAGCCAGAGCACCTGCAGTTGTTGCGCCAAAATGGCATTTTGGAACCCCAAATACCTGCTACAGCGACGATACTATCAGCAACACAGCGTCTTCTCGATCATGGCCAATTTAGAATACCTACACATGCCCAAGGACGGGGTCATCCACATTTATCAGCTGACCTCGAAGATCGTATTTTAAATTACTTTGAGCGGGATCCACGACGAAGCACAAGAGCTGCAGCGAGGAGGTTTAATGTAAGCCAGTATTACGTGTGGAAACTACTGAACAGTAGTTTAATGCATCCGTTTCACTACCGTCGCACCCAGGCGATTTATGAAAACGATCCTCAGTCTCGTATTGCGTTATGTCGATGGCTGCTGGAGCATCCTAATGAGAACATCTTATGGACGGATGAGTCGACATTTACTCGTGTTGGGATCTTCAACATCCACAATGAACACTATTGGGCTTACAATAACCCACACCTAATTAAGGAACATTCCCACCAAATCCGATTTAGTGTGAACGTGTGGGCTGGCATACTAAATGACGTAATTATCGGCCCATTTTTCATCGAAGGAAGTTTGACAGGCGGGACATACCTAGACATGTTACAAAACATTATTCCCGAATTGCTCGACAATGTGCCCTTATCACATTTGCATGGACTTTACTACCAGCACGACGGGTGCCCCGCTCATTTCGCTCGGCAAGTGCGCGCGTATCTGAATGCTGAGTTTGGTGACCGCTGGATAGGCCGCGGTGGACCTGTTGCTTGGCCAGCGAGAAGCCCAGATCTGACACCATTGGATTTTTACTTGTGGTCAGAAATGAAAAGACTAGTGTACACGGAAGAAGCACGTACTTTGGACGATTTAAAACGCAAAATCGTGCTTGCTTTCGATACAGTGAAACGTGATAGAGACACATTGATCAGTTTGAAAGGAAACTTGCAAAAACGTGCGCGTTTGTGTATTGAACAGAATGGACGTCAGTTTGAACAATTACTGCAATACAGATAAGTGTACAGTGTAAAATTTTAGTAAACAGTTGATTACCTAGTTGTGTTGGACGTCTTACAAACTGTGATTATTGTAAATAAGCTGATTCCATTTTTTTAAATACGCCAGAAATGCCATTATTGTTTACGATGTCCTAATGCGTACTTAAACGCCATTCGCGTAGGTAATTAAGTAATGTAAACACAAAACCACATGACCTGGTAAATTTTGTACGGAATACGTACTTCTTATGTAGCCAAATGTAAACGTACGTACTTTAAATAACATGTAAACAATACCCTACTTGATTCTTTTTTTGTAAGGTATGTAAGTACTTTTGTAGAAAAATACTGAGTCACGGGCTTTTTGTTTACATTTAGTGAATTACCTACGCGAATAAAGTTTATCTACTTTAAAGTTTAAAAATAAAACTCTAAACATCGGGTAAAGCATTTCTGACGGTCCTAAGCCCGTAAGAAGTATGAAGGGAAATTGGAATCAATCAATGAAGAAATTAGATACTAGTGTGTGTGCGGGCTGTGTTGCGTGCGTGCGTCGGAGTGGAGGGGTGCGGTGTTGCAATGTCAAGGTCACGCGGCTCGTAAGTAGTTTACAATTCAAATGTTGCAGCGAGTACTAGTAATTTGGACATTTCTCCAACATACTATTTTGTCTTCATTTTAGTTTTTTTTTTACCTCGTTTTTTTAAATTAATAGTATTTATCGATAGTATACATCGGGTAGAATAGGTACGCTTCGGCTCCGAAGCCATTAAAAATTCACCGTGTATATGTACACATTGTATATTTATGTACAGTCGAAGACAGAGATAAGTATACAGGGGGCTTCAATAAGGTTGAGATTATCTCAAAAACTACTGGACCGAATTTAATTTTTCTGTTACAGTTACATAGTTTTCACTTTTATCTATCAAACAGTGAAAGAATTTTTGCATTAGGTCAAGTAGTTTTTGAGAAAATCGACCGCGACTTCCAATCGTTATCGTAATCGCTTTCATTTTGACACATGGACGCTATACATTGCTGCTATGTTTTTGCAAGTTGTAACAAACGTCAACGAAACGCAGCAATGTGTAACGTTCAAGTGTCAAAATGAAAACGATAACGAAAACGATTGAAGTACTGTCACCCCCCCGGGCGAGTAGTCTACGGGCGAAAAATACATGCATGTGTCAAAATGAAAACTATGAAACCAACCATCGACCCTTAGATAATGTTTTGATCTAAGATTAATAATGCTATAACGTTCCTATCGCCGATATCGTCGCGAGTGACCGCCGACGATAATATCTATGTTGGCCAATGTGAAGCCCCCATTTATGGCGTCATAATAACGTCATTGTTACGTCATGACGTTATAAAGACGTAGTAAGTAATAAATCCAGGTAGCATGATGACGACATAAACACGTCATCGATATCGGCCAATATGAAACACCCCAGTAGTATGTTGACGTCATAGTAACGACATAGTTACGTCATGACGTTATAAAGAGGTAGTAATTAATGAAACCACAGGAAGCACGATGATGACATAAATACGTCAAATGACAACTATGGTCAAATAACATTATAAACTCCAATTTGTAATTATGACGACATAATGACGTTAAATATACTTACGTCAGTATTACGTCTCCGACATTATCATGCTATCAGAGGATGTTCCTCTAGTTTCTCAATTGCGTTTAGGCTTTAGTTGTTAATTACCTTAACTTTACTCATCATTGGAAAGCAAATAACAGTATAATAACCGGCACGGCTAGCACACACACCAGGTATATCGACGTTCGTGGCTCACACTCCGATATGATGACGAACTGCTCGTTCCATAAGGAATCGTTGTTGCGAAGCGGTACTTCTAGGACTACCTGCAATTTGGGAAACATAGTGGTAAGTGGTCGTTTTCCATTCAAAGTCAAATCTCTTTATTGCAAGTAAGCACGTTGTGTACATTGTTGCATGTCAACATATTTTTTTGAATTTACATTTACACCACCTTGCAAGGAAAATGTGCCAACTCTGAGTAGAAAAAGCAGCAAAATATATTAAAGTACACAAAGCTTATTTACTCCGTATCACCCAGAAAGCACAATGACGTCGAGGACGTAATGCTGACGTCATAATGTCGTCATCGTGCTACTTGGGCAGAGAGAGAGAGAGATCGAAATGAATATTGTCCTCCGCAAGTCGCAGCGGTAATATTTATGGGGATTATCATTTAATTACATTATAAGAACTAGAAGAATTGTCTTCAAAGTTTCGTACCACAGACAACTTACCCAACAGACATGAAATCAGTACAAAAGACATTGCCGCATTTCAATGAAGCTTTGCCCCACCTACAAAACTACGTGACCATTTAAGCTTTACCTATCATTTTGTTGGCGACTTATTACAGGTTTCATATTGCATACCCAATCATAATCTACATCATCATATTCTATCATTTTCTACTACTTTCGCAACTCCTATAGAAGAATAACAAAAACAATGAATAGTGATAAGTCTGATAATCCTGAATCTGTTTGTAATTTGTTTTCGAATTTTTTCAGTTCAGTATATGAAGCCAGTACCATTAATGATGTTACATTAGACTCTTTGACCGATACAGATGAGCACAATGATTATAATTTGAATATTACTTCCATTGATATATCCACTAGCGACGTAGCCCAAACCCTACTAAACCTGGATGTTACTAAGGGCTCTGGACCTGATAGGATACCACCCTACTTTTTGAAACGTACTGCCGATTATATAAGTCCTGTTCTACACATTATCTTCACTAAGTGTATATCGGAGGGTGTCGTTCCTACAATATGGAAATCTGCTAATATCACACCTGTCTATAAAAATGGCCCCAAAGGTGATGTGATTAATTATCGTCCTATATCTATTCTTTCCACTTTATCGAAGGTCTTCGAGAGATTAGTGCATAATAAAATTTATCCGCTTCTCCACAATATCATCATTCCGGAACAACATGGTTTTGTCAGGAATCGCTCAACAGTAAGTAATCTCATTGTATACACCAACTTCCTATTTCAATGTATGGACAAAAATATACAAGTTGACTCAGTTTACACTGACTTCTGTAAGGCCTTCGATAAAGTGGACCATTCGTTACTTCTCAAAAAAATCTACTTCAACGGGATACGCGGTAACCTACTAAGATGGTTCATGTCATACGTTACAAACAGAACACAAAGGGTCGTAATCAATGGATTCTCCTCAAATGAAATTACAGTATCCTCCGGTGTGCCCCAAGGCTCTATATTAGGGCCCTTATTATTTATTTTATTCATAAACGACATTAACATTTGTTTTCATAACTGTAAATTTCTATTATACGCTGATGACTTAAAAATTTATACATCTGTTACAAACATTGATGACTGTATTAAATTGCAGGAAGATTTAAATCGACTTAACAACTATTGTCTCCATAATAAACTATATCTTAGCTTACCAAAATGCAAATCTATAACTTTTACCAAGAAAACTAACATACATAAGTTCCAATACTCACTAAATCAATCGGATCTTGAGCATGTCGCCGTTATGCGTGACCTAGGAGTACTGCTTGACTCCAAGCTGCACCTGGGTCATCATATCGACCATGTTACGAGCAAGGCTTTCCAAATGTATGGATTTGTAATGAGGATGAGTGCTCACTTTAAGCGACCCAGTACTCTGCTGTATCTATTCAAAACCTTAATTAGACCACAATTGGAATACGCATCAGCAATCTGGAACCCATATTATGACAAATATAACATTCAAATTGAAACTGTACAGAGAAAGTTCCTACGTACAATTAACTATAAACTTTATCATGCAAAAACGTCTTATATCAACTTATTGAGTAAATTTAACTTCTCCACTCTTAAAGTACGTAGACAGCTACTCGATGCATCTGTCTTATATGATATTATTCACAATAAATTTGACTGTAATATCCTCTCACACCACATCTCGTACGAAGTCCCCAGCAGCTCTCATAGAATTCGAGCCATGTACCCCCACAAACTATTCGCCCTTAAGGCAACCAGAACCCATGCTGGTGAGCGTGCCCCCCTACATAGACTGATGAAAACTTACAATGAATACTTATATGACATCGATTTCTTTGCACTGACTAAAGTTAACTTTAAAACAGAGGTTCTCAAAATTTATGACTCTTTCACTACCTAAACTTAGAATAATACTTATTAATAATTTAAGCTTCACTCTGTAAATCCTACATACTTTAAAATGTAATCTGTGGATAACGTTGCTGATTATACAATAAGTACCTTTGTTATGTTAGTACGTAAGCTTAGGCTAAGTATACACATTGTATAATTGTTTGTTATCCCAAATAAAATAAAATAAAAAAATAAAATAAAATGAATAAATCGCTTCGATTTCTTACTATATTCTGAATTCTTAATTAAGCTGTTTTTTTCGAATCGCAACTTGTACAAAACTTTATTTTAAACCAATAATTTTAATAAAAAACTGAGATATTTTTACATTTATTCGTTATCTTGTACAACTTGCGGTTGATGGTGGGGCAGAATCTGGCATTGTCATTTGCAAGCGAAAAATTCTGTCAACGATGAGCGCATAGTGACGAAGCGGGGGCCAGGGGTGCCGTATTAAAGAGATGCGTCCATGTCGATAATAGGTGCCACGTGTCGCGAAGCAATGTTGCGTTCATGTCCGGGCAGACACGGTCGCCCTCCTGTTACAGGGCTATGGGTAAGTGGTCTGTGCTTCATACCTTCTGAGTGGAGAATATGTCTAGAGACAGGTCGCATCTATCTGTGCTGTTGGTGCATTCCCTCAACTTGGTGCGAGCGACGTCATACCGGGTCTTCTGCAAGTCGAACCTCGCGCTGATGAAGTTGGTTTGCACTTCGTTCTCGGAGTTGAATACGAAGAAGTAGTAGCCGTTTGCTGGGACCCTGCGATTTTGGAATAAAGAATCTTGTTAGCCATTAACGTGATTTAATTATTCCATGGTAAACCACCTTTCAAACATAACGTTTTAATGGACTGTGAAAGTGACAAAATACGGAAGCGTTGCCACCCGGTTGGGTTAGGTTAGGTTAGGTTAGACTTACGATACAGAGGTACCAGGTTCGATCACCGGTTAGGTCAGCGGTTGGTGCAGCCAAAAACACATCAAGTAGAACACCGGGGTAACAGCAGCTGTGAGGAGTCAGCGGTAGATTCAGTATGAGTACATGTAAGTCAGAGCGTTAGCTTCGCAGCATGAAACGCCCCATCATCCGACCCAGGTAACAGGACCGGTGAGGAGTTAGCGGTAGATTCACTATGAATACCTACATATAAGTCAGATCGTTAGCCAGAAATGATTTGACCCACCAGGGTAACAGGAGCTGTGAGGAGTTAGCGGTAGATTCAATATGAGTACCTGTAAGTCAGAGCATTAGCTTTCGCAGCATGGAACGCCCCATCATCCGACACACCAGGGTAGCAGGAACTGTGAGGAGTCAGCGGTAAATTCAGTATGAGTCCCTCGCATTCAAGCAGGGCCTCCTCGCTGCTGGAGAATGATGACCAGAACTCCGAGTTGGACATGTCGAAGGCAGTAGTCTCGTTGACGTGCTCGTGGATATTCGCGTGCTCGTCTTCTAGTTCCTGGGTTGGGGATAATAGGATTAGAATCGTCTCATCTTTGATAGCGACTATATCGTCTTGTCTAATTTTAAGAAGCATAAGAACAATTATTAGGATCAGCAGAGGACTATGGCTATCAGTCAATCGATTGGCCATAGGCAGTTGTGGCGCTTTTTGGAGTCTGAGGATAAGATCCAAGTTACAGGGTCAATGAAGCAAAGTAAATAAGAATATGAACTCTGACAATGGGCTCATCATGATTAGAAAGCTAACATATTGGTCACCTAAGAGCGGTTTCACGGGTCGGTACGGTCGTCAAGCGCTACATTTCGCGCTTCGAAAAGCCGGACTCGCGTACACGGGCTTATACCAGCGTGTTCGCTCGAACCGGTGTTGGTCAGTCAGTCGGGTTGCAAGGGGCTCGCAGGCCAGTTGCGATTACACGTTGAAAACGATCGTACAAGTAAGGCAACGTTAGGCGAGGTCAGGACCTGGATGGGTAACCGCTAGTGACACCTTCAATTGAGTCCCGATTGTTGTCGCTTGACAGCAGTCGTTAGGCCACGTCAAAGGCCCTACGGGCGGCCGGAATAACTTTGACAAATAGGTTTGGTCACTAACCACACGAGAAACGAAACGAACGAGTCGGGGTGCACTTGTACGGACAACAGCAGATCAATGGTAACACTTGCAGTACGATTTTAAATCTTACGACGCAGAAAATAAGAACGGTCCAAAGTCCAAAGTGTTGCACTCGATCTGCTGTTGTACCAGCTCATAACACGCTGGTCTGAAATCGTCCTAACAACACGACAGGAAACTTACAGGCTTTATCTGATCGACTCACTTCTTCCGCAGCAAAATTCCTAGGCTCGTCATCTTCGTTGAACTCTTTCTGCAGCTCTATCTGTCCCAGCATCAGCTCTCTCTTGGCTCGTGCTGCGGTTCGTGCATCTCGTCTTTTCTCTGAAAATAATTGGAAATATGTACTAAAGTCTACTCTATTCTATTTTTATTTGTAGCTTCTATTCTTGTTCAAGAGATAATTTCGCCAATGTCAAGTTTTTTAGAGTATTCGTTTAAATAGAAAATTTAACATATAAATAATCAATCCGCCATCCCAAAATGATGGCGGATATTTTATTTTTATTTTATTTTATTTTATTTTACATTTTCGGAATACCAACAGCTGTAAAGTACAGTCGATGATTTACAAAAACAATTTTCAACGCAGCCAGTAATAGGTATTCGCAAATAAGTACTTAATATGAAAACCTTATAACCTAGAGAGTAAAAATAACAAACAAACATACAAATAAACAAAAACCAAAAAGAGATTGAGCGTTATTGTCCGGTAGCATAAGTTGTCGCACCCGCTCGCGCTGCGGGTCCAAAGAATTCGTCTGTGAATATGCGCTTAATGTGCTTGGGCTTGGTGCGGAACAGGTCCAGCTCCTGGCGGACGCTGGCTAGTTCATTGAGCGACGTACTGACTCTAAGGAAGAATGAGTTGCGGCGGTAGTTAGTGCTCGCTGCCAGTCTCACTAGGGGTATGCTGTGTCGAACAGGTAATCTTGATGGTGTATGGATGTTAACATTTTCCAGCAGTGAGGGACAATCTATTGTACCATCAAGTATGTTTAATAAATATACAATATCGGCAATTTGCCTTCTTTTGGCTAAAGGTAGGAAATGATACCTTTTACATCGCGTCTCATAGCCATGGTCACGTCGCTTACATTTGTACTGTAGGTATCTAAGAAAACGTTTCTGTATGGACTCTATGCGGTTAATGTGCACTTTATATTGGGGGTTCCATACCACCGAAGCATACTCGAGTATGCTGCGCACGTATGAGCAAAATAACACCTTAATCGGTTTTAAGCTTTTGAATCTAGATGTAGACCTAATTACAAACCCGAGAGATCTGTACGCTTTTTTAATTATATAATCAATGTGATGATCGTATGCCACTTTAGTATCTTGGATAATACCAATGTCTTTCATTAGCTGAGCTCTGGCGACAGATGTATTGCTGAGTTTGTAATCAAAAACAATAGGTACGGGTTTGCGTGTAAAGGTAATTATGAAGCATTTAGATATATTTAAATCTAACTTATTTATTTTGCAGTATTGTTCAAAATTCACTAGATCGCTTTGCAGGAGATCACAATCGGCGGAATTTTTGATGGATCTAAATATTTTTGTATCATCTGCGTACAACAAGAATTTAGAGTGTTTAAAACAAAGCCCAATGTCATTAATAAAAATTATAAAAAGTAATGGCCCTAGCAAAGAGCCCTGAGGCACACCAGATGGTATTGGTCGCCATGAGGATGAGAAACCATTCACAGCAACAGCCTGCGATCGGTTGTCGATGTATGATGAAAACCATCTAAATAAATTTCCATGGATACCCGAGCAACAGAGTTTCTCAAGAAGTAGCATGTGATCGATACGATCAAATGCTTTACTGAAATTTGTAAATACGGTATCTATTTGTGCACCCGAGTCCATTTGTAACGTAGCATAATCATTGAAGACTAGTAAATTGGATGCAGTGGATCTACTCTTCAGAAATCCGTGTTGCTCGGGCGAGAACAATATCTGCAGTGATGCGTATACCTGCCGGTGCACAATTTTTTCAAAAATTTTAGCAAAGATACACAGTTTAGAAATTGGCCTGTAGTTTTTAATATTCGTTTTGTCGCCACTCTTGTGTACAGGTGTAACAAATGCAGATTTCCAAACCGCGGGTACAGTGCCACTGTCGATGGATCGTTTAAATAATATACACAGAGGTAAGACCAAACTATCTGCGCAGTTTCTAATCAAAATCGGGGGTATACAATCATATCCTACTAAAGTCGTCGTTTCGTTGCGATGACAGGTGCCAAATCGGGCCTATTAAACTATAATCACTACTTTAGGTCAAATTAACCAGTTTTATACCATCCCCTATCCAAGTGGAAGTTAAGTCAGTTTTGCCACTGACAATAGGCTTGGAGTAAGCCACTTGAGAAGAAGAAGTCTACAATAGACTGCTGTACTCACGTTGCCTCTCGGACCTGGTCTTCTCCTCATCTATAGCCTCGACCAGCACCTGCCTCAGGTGATCCAACTCCTCATCACTACCCGTCACCGCTGCCATGATGTCTGCCTTGCTTTTCTTTGTTGGCTGAAAATAAGTACAAGCTATTGTGACTTTTATCAGATGATAGATATAAGTTATAATGTTGCACTTCTTTGTTTCAATTTTCGTAGTTTCTGCCATGGTTCTGGCTTTGGATTTTCTACGTTAGCTAAAATACCAGCACTTATGGCCTTAATCAGAAGTTAGACATTAGTTAAATGTCGCAGTACGTTCGTTCTTTCTGTTTTGGCAACTGGTGCCATGATTTCAGCCTTGCCTTTTCTTTGTTAACTAAAAATAAGTTTGTGACTTGTATCAGATGAAAGATTAGGTTATAATATCGGGAGTGCCTCAAGGATCGATTATTAATCCACTCTTGTTCATCCTTTACAACTCGCATTATGGTCAGCCAAATGCAGCACTATATGATGTAGGTGTATGTCAAGGGTAGAACGAAAGAAAGAACCTGTTAATAATGCGAGTTGTAAAGGATGAACAAGAGTGGATTAATAATCGATCCTTGAGGCACTCCCTTACTAACTTCTCTAGCAACAGACCATAGAACACTATTCTGTCTCTGCATTTTGTACTATCTGGGGACATTCCACTTAAATAAACCCTAAATTGCTAGATGAGTCAAAACCTTAATAAGATAACTTGGATATTAGTTAAAGATGTTTTTTATGCAGTCGAAGGCTCACGAAAAATCTAGCTTTTATATCTTCATTCAGTTGCCCCTTGCCTTCTAAAGTTCTAATACCTACAGTCTGTCAAAGTCAAATTTCTTTATAGCAAGTAAGCCCGTTGTGTACATTTTTGCACGTCAACATATTTTTGAATTTACATTTACACTACTTTGCAAGAAAAAGTTGCCAACGCTGAGGAGAAAAAGTGGCAAAAAACTCTCAGCAGCACATCTTTTAAAACATGATAACACAATTACTTAATAACTAGGTATTACACAGCTATTACTATTATTAGTAATCTAAACTTTATCCTTCATGCGTAACCGGCGACACACACCATGCAAGTCCTCAAAAACCTCTTGTGTCTCATCTTCTCCATCTCTCTTTCTTTCTCCATCCTCACCTTCTCATGGTACTCCACCCCCATGGTCTCGTGTAGTTTGAGCAGCACCCTCTGCCCCTTGTCGCCTAACGCCTGCAATCTCTTCAGGACCTCTTCAAACACTTCTCGCGACTCTTCCCTCGACATTCCTTGACCATCTTCGACGCTGGTTGCCTGTAAGTTTCGTTGTAATGAGGGGTATTCAAGGTTACATTTAAAAAAGAAAGAAAGAACCGCTAGCCCCGGTAGATGGCACTGACTGGTCTGGTGTCAACATTAAATGCATTGTTATTGCTTGTAACTTGGGCTTTTCGTATTTTATACCTGGTATTAATTTGTACTGTATTGTTTAAATTACACAAACAAGCTAATATATTATTCAGCTGACATTGAATTTTGTTTTCATGGTACTGTGTTTTTTTACGATGATATAGCACTTCGGTGCAACGCCATCTATTATCAACTTAAAAAGCTTGTTTTTTTCCTTAGAACTGTCACTTTGAAACCCTCTCAAAATCAGATTTAAAAAACAGTTCCTATGATCACAGCCCAAGCGTTGTCAGCTCTTAATTTTCAGTTTATAATAAAAGACAAATGAAAATTGTGTTTCAGTTCAGTAATTATTACCTATGCTTAACACTGCTCTTTTTCACGGGTTAGCAGTAGTTTGTAATAACCTCGTTTTACTGCTGGGAAGGATAGTAAAATAAACTGGTCGTTAAACTGCAAATCCTAGATTATCAAAACTTGGATGCGATTTATCTACATTATTATTTGGTAGTTAAAAGTTATGCATTGATTGTTAGGAATGAAAGTCGAGGATGATTAAGTATTCGAAATGACTTAGGTACCTGCTTTTAATAGTAATACCTACATATTTTAATCTAGGTCTAGATAAGAGTCTTGATCTAATTACAGGCAGATCTCTTTAAACTAATGTACCTATATCTGCATAAATAAACAAGTCAAGATAACAAATTGTTTGAAAGTAAGTAATTTTCCACTCTGAAGAATTTATGATTATGATTTTATCACATAATTATGTTAGATGTACGTACAATATTTACGTAAAAACAAATCATTAGCTATAAATTTAAGTACCTATATCTGTTACTTATTTGAAGTTTTCCTTATCACAGCTTATCATTATCAATGATTATGTGATGACAATCCGTTATTATTTATCTCATGACAAGTACCGACATTTTTATAATAAGTAGTTCTAAGGGCCTTCCATGAGCCAACTAGCGCCGCCAATCTTGAAAAAATAATATCTTCCAATTTAATCAATTTTATTAAAAAAGCTATTTACAAAATGTTTATTACGATAAACATTTTGTATTAATCTTAATTAAGAATTCAGAAAATAGTAAGAAATCGAAGCGAATTATTCATTGTTTTCGTTATTCTTCTATAGGAGTTGCGAGAGTAGTAGAAAATGATACTGATTATTATTATGCAATATGAAACCTGTAATAAGTCCCCAACAAAATGATACGTACAGCTTCAATGGTCACGTAGTTTTGAAGGTGAGGCAAAGCTCCATTGAAATGTGGCAATGTCATTTGTACCGATTTCATGCATAGACATGAAATCGGTACAAATTTACAAGCGAAAAATTATGTCAAACGATGAGTGCAATAGGCGAAGCGGGGGGCAGGGGCACCATATTAAATCCGTGTCGATATCTCTAGGTTGCGTGTCGCGAAGCAATTTTGCGCTCATGTGCGGGCAGAAACGGGCGCCCTCCTGGTACAGGGCTATGGGGTAAGTGGTCTGTGATTTCATGTGTATTGGGTAAGGGGTCTGTCGCGCATATGCAAGAAAATATCAAAACAAATGAAGCATGACTTTACTTACTTTTGTCACATTTTCAACACTGCTAGGCGTCGTTGTAGTAACTTTAACATCTTGTTCCATACTATCATTTTCTACATCAGTTCTGCTAGCAATATCTTCATCACTTCCACTTCCAAGATAGCTACTGTCTACTTCTAGAAGATGTGAAGTGTTATTTGAATTTAAGTTTATTCTCAGGTCAGTCTTTCTTACTTCTGTGTTGTTTGTGGCTTGAGATGAAGTTTTATTTGCAGTCTCTTGTTCACTGTTGTTTCCATCAATATCTGGAATATTTAAAACATTATAAGAAAATTATTATAAAGATAAAACTTCACAATTCAACATGCTAGCGAAATAATTTTTATTTTAGTTACCTTCCTAGGAAGATAAATGCTACCAGTAGTATATATATGCTATAACGCAAATTAAAATGTTTTAGTTCATGTTTATACAGCACGTAAAGGGTATATGAAGCCGAAGGGAGGGTGTTCAGTATCGGTAACTAAACAACTTTTGATCTACGACTTTTCGATAAAAAAATTAATTAATGTCTCATAAAAATCGATCAGCTGATCGGGACGAAATGTATGAAAAGTCAAATAATAAATTCGCGAAAATCGAGGAGTCGTAGAACTAAAGTTGTTCAGTTGCCGATACTGAACACCCTCCCTTCGGCTTCATATACCCTTTACGTTACACCCTGTATACGCGATGCAAAAGAATGGGGGAAATTGTTCTATTCTATTCTATTTTAATTGGAATGGCTTCTACTCTTATTCAAGAGATAATTTCGCCAATGTCAAGTTATTTACAGTATTCATGTAAATAGAAAATTAAACAAATAAAAAATCAATCCGTTATTCCAAAATGATGGCGGATCCAACCCCTTTTGGGAAAATTGCCTTTCCATCATCATCAGTTTATTTATATTGCCCCACTGCTCGGGCACATACCTTCCCTAACAGCGAGGGAGCTGGCGCCATGATCCACCACGCGGGCACATTGCGGATTGGCGGATTTGACATGCTTTAGATTTTTCTTCTTCAACGGCATACAGGTTTCATCACGATGTTTTCCTTCACCGTTTTGAGAGCACTCGGTAAATGTACGTAAGTTTTTCCGTCGAAAAAACCGAGGATAACTCATTGGTACATGGCTGCCCCGGCTGGGAATCGAACCTGGGACCTCCGTATCGCAAGTCTATTGACCGAACCACTGAGCCACCGAGCTCTCAAATCAAATCTCGCCTTTCCATACCTTTTCTATAAAGCAAATGTCACTCACATTTTTCTTTCTATTCTGATAGCGTCAACAAAAGTATGAGCCACTTCGCTAAACCCTCGACTCTATATAGAGTTCTACGTCCGACTTACCATTAAAAGACAGCCATTTCCTCTCATCCTTGTCGACGTTGGTGTCTCTGTGGCGATGTAGAGCTGGTAGAGACATCAGGTGCGGCGGCGGCTTGTAGTGCTTGAACGACTCGGTCTTGGCCGCTTGCCTCAACGCGTGGAGACGTTCCAGGATCTCTCGGAGCTCCTGATGGAATAGATGACTATTTAAACGATGAACATGCATGGTGTGTGTAATGGAAGCCATACCTCTGTTTTGTTTGATTGTATCACTATATTCTGCTGGTGGCCAATCAAAATAATGTATTATTATAACAGTAATGTTTTAAATAAATAAATAAATAAATAAATAAATTCATTTTCACTTTTACCCACACAAAAAATCCTAATTCGGAATGTTCCGTGCTTATTGTTGAACACTTATTTATCATATATTTTGTATTTCCCTAAGTTAAGTGGATTATATCCTTTTTTTAGAGAAATAAATATCTTAAACCGTAATAATAGTAATAGTTATGTACAGTCGAAGACAGAGATAAGTATACAGGGGGCCTCAATAAGGTTGACATTTTCTCAAAAGCTACTGGACCGAATTTAATATTTTTTTTACAGTTACATAGTTTTAACTTTTATCTATCAAACAGTGAAAGAATTTTTGCAATAGGTCAAGTAGTTTTTGAGAAAATTTCAACTTTAAAAACTCTCCTGTACACCTTTCTCTGTGTTCCACCGTACCTATATAGTTATTAAGTAATTGTATCATTATTTTAAAAGATGTGCTGCTGAGACTTTTTGTCACTTTTTCTCCTCAGCGTTGGCATCTTGTCCTTGAAAAGTTTCCTTTCTAAAATCAGTAATTTTGGAGAAAATCTCAACCTTAAAAACTCTGTGTTATGCCATACCTTCGGGTCATGGTCTGTGACGTCGAAGGCTGGCACTGCATCAGATGACGTCACGTTGGCGGTGTGGCTCGGGTCATGGAAGCTCACTCCGGCTTTGTGACGTTTCATTGTGCCTGTAGACAATAGACATACCTTATTTATTTTATTAATGGACTCGACGGTACGTCATTTGCCAATGTCATCGTTGTCGTCGTCGTCGTCCGCCTGTATCCGTCCACTGCTGGACGTAGGCCTTCTCGCAATCCTTCCATTGTCTACTTGTGGCCGTACGCATACATTTCTTCCCACATGTGCGAGAGATGTCGTCAGACCATCTCATCGGTGGTCTTCCTACGCTGCGATGTCCCGTCAATGTCATGCTACAGTCATGTTACAGAAAAATCAATATATAATAGTCTTCTATCTTCCTCCAGAGGAGTCGCTGTAGCGTCTTCACTCTGGGTAGCCGCGTCTTCTTGTCTTCATCCAGAGGAGTCGCCGTAGCGCCGTCACTCTGGACGAAGCAGCTCGACAGTCACGTTCACTCCCGAGCTTGTAGCGGGACTCTTGATAAAAGCTTGAAACTTCACATCTTGCTCAAATTATCCAATAAATTCACCATACTGTCATTTGCGAACATTTTCTGATTAATTTAACGTGATACAAAATAACCACTGTATACATTACAATAAAAACTCGACTCCCCCTGGAGGAAGATAGAAGACTATTGAATATATTGAATTTTCTGTAACATGACATTGGCAAATGACGAACAATCGAGTCCATTAATAAAATAAATAAATGAGCCATCTATGCCGCGCCACTTTCTTGTTTTTTTAATTATTTGAATTTTAAATAGAAGGACGACACATCAAAAGCAGATGTCTCTTTCTGGCGTATGCGAATGAAAGTGACAACAATAGGGCGACAGTCTATCCCCATACAAAATATAGATTAGACTCCCTCTATAGGAAAATCGGTCAAGTAGCTTTTGAGATTATTGACTATCTGTATGCATTTCTTTGATTTAGACTGTAAATCATTTATTATTATAATCGAACAAGCTAATTCGCTAGATTAAGATGGTTTTGCTACATCTAAGTACGAAATGATCGTGCAACGAAGCAAACAGACTTGAGACGATCAGTTTGACGTCCTATGTCCCGCTGTAAGGACGGTCTCGAGTGCCCCGCACCGACTGCAGGCACTCGCGGGGTACAGTCCGTGCGGGACTGAGCGCGACTGGCTCACAGTTTTAAACCCGTGTTTGGCCTTAGGCCTCTATCTCACCTGATGGTAAGTGCCAATGAGACCGAATGATGAAGCACGGGAGTAGTATACCGCAGCCCAAATTAAGTGTTTTATTTTCGATCTATGATCGTCTAATTACCTGTTGTATTGAAACCCTGAAGGAACTAATTGATCGAACCTGTGGGCTATTACGGTACTCAAAACGATCAAATCATACCACGTCATAGCGGCCGTGAAAGGGACAGTGCTATGGCATTGGTGTAGCGGCGTCTCTGTTTGGCGCGCCATGACATGGTATAATTTCATCGTTTTGAGAACGTTAACGGGGGCTGTTCATCATTGTGAAAATAAAGTAACCGATCCAAGGATGTGAAAATAACTATGCAATAATCACAGAACAGCTTAAAATGTTGGTAGGGTAGGGTAGTTTTTGTTTACAAAATAAGACACTTGATTTGGGCTTCGGTTTAAATACCTATTCACTCTTGCCTTGAAGATCTCAAGGTTATGTGTTAGGAAACACCGACAGGGTGTCATTCCCTAGTAGTTTAACATACATAAAGATTAACACACTTCCCAGGATGCACATTCGCAGGTGACAACAGTTGGGAGGTGTCGACTACACCCATAAACGTGAGCGAAGGTGACTGGACCACCGCTCGGAATATCATAACATTAGATAGAGTAAGATGGGCGATAAACAGCTTCGAACCGTATAAATCGCCGGGATTGGATGGCATCTTTCCTGGACTACTTCAGTGGGGGGGCGAGTGTATTGTGGTCAAGCTTGTAGGAATTCTGCAAGCATGCCTCGCCCACAGATACATACCCACAGTATGGAGAGAAGTCAAGGTAACGTTTATACCGAAACCAGGCAAATCGGACTACACAGACCCCAAGTCATTTAGACCCATAAGTCTATCGTCATTTCTACTAAAGACCCTCGAGAGACTATGTGACAGGGAGATCAGAGACAACAATCTTATAAGAAAACCATCACACCCAGAGCAACATGCCTATAGCTCGGGCAAATCAACAGAATCTGCTCTACACAGGGTCGTAAGCAGGATAGAGACAGCCATTCAAAATAAAGCCATATGTCTAGGGACGTTCATAGACATAGAAGGCGCCTTTGACAGAACAAATTTTGACAGCATCAGAGTAGCTCTGAGAAAGCATGAAGTTGATCCGATGATTGCCGATTGGATTAATAATATGCTTAGACAAAGAGCGATACGCTTTGGAGAGACCGCTGCCAGAGGGGTAGTGACGAGAGGCTGCCCACAAGGGGGTGTCCTATCGCCACTGCTCTGGAACATGGTGGTGGACGATCTAATTACTCTATTAAATGACAAACATCTATTCACCGTTGGCTACGCCGACGACATAACAATCCTAGTAAACGGAACTTTTGCAAATGTGATGTGTAATGTCATGCAGACTGCTTTTAAATACGTTGAAAAATGGTGCAGAGACACAGGACTCACAGTAAATCCAAGCAAAACAACACTTGTAATGTTTACCAACAAAAGGAAGTTAGACACACACACGCTGCCAACACTGTTTGGCACACAGCTGCCCATTTCAGCGGATGTCAAATACCTAGGCCTTACACTGGACAGCAAGTTGAACTGGAGCAGACACTTGGAACATAAACTAAACAAAGCCTGTATATCATTCTGGCAATGTCGCAGAATGATAGGGAAAAGATGGGGATTAACTCCAAAAATTACCTTATGGCTTTATACGACTGTAATAAGACCATCGCTGACATACGGTGCAGCTGTATGGTGGCCCAGAACCACACTAACGACGGTCATAAACAAATTGCAGAGCTTCCAAAGATTAGCTTGCGTAGCCACAACCAGCTGTATGCGCACAGCGCCCACTGCGGCCCTGGAAGCAATGCTGGGGCTGCCACCACTTCATCTGTTTATCCAGCAGGAGGCGGCCGTGGCAGCGTGTAGGCTCGCGATACATAAACTTTGGAAGGACTACACTCGGATCCCACACACAAAAATTCTAGACGAGCACAAGAGAGACAATCCTCTGATGTGCTCGATGTTTGATAGGATCCCGAAAATACTTGTTTTCGACAAGAAATACAAAATACAATTACACGAAGAGCTGTCGGATAGTTCAGGTATAAAGGAACTTAGAATCTACACGGACGGCTCGAAAACAAGGTCAGGGACAGGGTCTGGCACGTTTTCCTTTGACCTAAACATCACAAATTCCACCACCTTAGGCGTCCATAATTCTATATTCCAAGCGGAATGTGTGGGCATCATACAGGCAGCAAACGCCATAATGACTAGGAAAGTAAGGGACTTCAACATTCGCATACTTTCTGATAGTATGGCAGTACTACAAGCTCTAAATAGTAATACCATAAACTCAGGGCTAATTCATCAATGTCACAATCTACTGGAGAGAGTCTGCGAACATAACACAGTGACTCTACAGTGGATCAAGGGACATAGCAAATCGTTAGGCAATGACGCTGCGGACGAGCTAGCGCGGAGGGGTGCCGAGGGTCTGGTCATAGGCCCAGAGCCTATAGTTCCTCTGCCCTACAGTTTCGTCCGCAGCGGTCTGCGTCAGCATACAGTGTTATCTCATCAAAAGCTTTGGACAGAAAGAGCAGATTGCCGGCAGGCCCGTGAGGCCGTGCCACACATTGACCACCGTCTGACTAGACAGTTACTCAAACTAAGCAGGAAAGATGTGCGCTTAGTGACTGGCATCATGACAGGTCACTGCTCTTTAAACAAACATCTCTTTACAATTGGGATCACAGATAGTCCTCTGTGCAGGGGCTGCATGGAGGAGGAGGAAACAGCCGCACATGTGCTTCTAGAGTGCAGTGGTGTGGCCGAGCAGCGGGCTACAATCCTCGGGTCACCGAGGACGCTCCCGGAGGCCTGCAGGGTCATTAAGAACCTGTTGGGCTTCCTGGCTGAGCTCGGCTGGCTAGAGTAGCGCCAGCCGCCTCGCGCACAATGGGCCTTGCGGCCAAAGTGTGAACGAGCCCAGTCTTCAAGATTCAAGATTCAACATACATAAAGAACGAAGAAAATCGATTTACAATATCCGCTTCAGGTCGCTGAGTCAGCGGAGTAAGTTGGAAGATTAATTTAATCCAGACAGATTAAGGAAAATTATTTTTATCCCAATTTCTATTGTTATTTAGAAACCGACGTTTAATTCGTGAGTAACTGGCGTCTCGCCAATGTCGGCATCGCTGTGAGGAAATAAAGAATGAAGACGAGCAATCCTTTTGTGCAACTGCGAGATGCAATTTATATTATTCACTTCATTTCCATCAACTCTCGGTACTGACACTGGACCTTATTATGGTCGCGGTAGAGACTAGAGTGATATTGTATTTAGTTGGACTAAGCTCAATGTTTACATTATTTTCATCACCTAGGTGCCGGCGGCGGCGGGCGACGAGAGAAAAATCTCAGCCAGCAATATCCCGGGCAGTAAACCCGCTGAGATCATTGGCCTCTAGCATTTTTTTGTTACGGTTCCAAATCCTAACTCTTTATTGCAAATAAATACACCCTCTACAAATGACAACTTATAAAACCGGTGAAACAGGTCCTTTAAGGTTATTGAACTCACCAGGGTCATTAGCTTTCCCATCAATCTTCTTCAACTCTTGCAGCTTTTCCAGCAGTGTGGTGTTGGAGAGCAGGCCCAGCTTGTGAGCTTCCAGCAGCTCGTCCAGCTCTTCGGAGGAGTCGTCCCCGATGTATGCGCACTCCTGAAGGTGCTTGTAACCTTTTATCATGATGAGAGACGCGCCTGGCCATCTGAGAAGATAATGGTAGAAGATAATCGCGCGTTTTATAATTATATCAAGATTTGAAAGGTATAGGGGTAGGTAAAGACGACGGAATTCCATCTCCTGCAATCCGCACTTAACTCCAGGACTTTTTGTTTATCATTTCCTACCTTCACCCATATACGAAAGGTGCTACTAACCTGACACAAGCAGACACTGTAACAGTGGACCCCTTGAGCAGATAGAAGCCCCAGTACTCTTTCATGTCGTCTTCAAGTTCCAGCTGCCTGGTCATGGAGACCGGGATGAGCTCATCCGTCAGCTGCGGCTGGCCGGGGACTACGAACGCGTTGAATGTAGTCGTGTTGGAACGCACCACTTGACGCTGGGGGCAAATGGTTTCGTTAATGGTTACTGGTCAATGCATGGTGTGTCTCCGCATGAATGATCAAGTTAAGACGGCTAATAATAAGAATGGTTATGTAATTACCTAGTTGTTAAGTAATTAAATTGTTAGTTTACTATTTTAAAAGATGTGCTGCTGAAAATTGATACGTTGATGTTCATTATATTCATATTCCTTGTTTTTGATATTTTCTTGCATATGCGCTATGCGAAACGAAAACATAAATGATAAATAGAGAAAAATTATCATTACGACGGAATTCGAACCAGGGACCTCGCCATCCCGTGGCACCTTTATTCCAACAGAGCCACCGTGATATCGTCGTATATTATATATAATATAAGTTCGTGAATTTTGTCTACATATTCGCCTTAGGGACGGTAGCGACATCTATCCAGTAATTGTGCAATTACTCAAATTCGTGTCTAACATTCCAGCAGGGTTACTCTGTATTTGTAGCAAATTGTCAGTTTAGGAACCTAAACTGGATCGCTATAAGAGGTGAGAGTAACCCCGCTGTTAGAAATCATGTATTTTAATTGATGACGCGTTCCCTTTTCATATGTTTTTGATATTTTCTTGCATGCGCTATGCGAAACGAAAATGTAAATGATAAATGGTAAATGATAAATTTCATCCCGGTCGTGATGAAATTTTTTCTCCATTTACCATTTATATTCATTGTTTCTATGCGAAGTTTTGAATGTAGTCGTGTATTCATCGTGTTGAATGTACCACTTGGCGCGGGGAGCAAATTGTGACGGTTGATTGTGGTAGCTTGTGAAAAAACTTGAGAGGGTCTTGCCAAGTGTTTTTGACTTTCATGCATGAAGGCTTAGCTGGTATCAAAGTATAATCGAATGTCCTGACCACAGCGCTGTTCATTTCTCTGCAGAAATAGAAGGTGATTCTAATTCGCGAAAATGGAAATAATTGTACAATTACCGCTACTGAACAAACCTATATTACCTTTACGTTATATTACATCCTGTACATACAGATAAATTACCTAGATAACTGGATAAGTTGCATAAAATAGAAAAGCGAAGGCATCAGAGATACGCCTATCTCACAATGTTTATCGCTCTAGTCAGTTACACATACTTATATATCTTAAGTAATATGAGTAAATAAAATTGTCTTCAATAAAATAATTACATTACGCTGACGCTTGTCGTAAAGCCACTATAAAAATAGTAATGCAAATAAATATATTTTTACAAAACCTTGTCTGACGTGTATTGATAACTAGACCAGCCCCCCTCCCCAATTCTGCTAAGATATTTTCACATAACCAGCATAAGCTAGCCTCAGGTAACTTCGCCATACTTGCTTATACTGGTTACATAATCGGCTATGTTCTTAGTAGAATAAAGGCACGTTCTCCAAGTCGAAATTGATATATTAAAGGACGATCGACGAATCTATCGCAGTCTTTAAAAGAAAGATTCTATAAAAAAATTCTATGCTTAGGACATTTTATTGATTGGTGTGGCCTGTATGATAATCGCAGAGAATGATGGATAGGTTATATTGATGATGGGTTGGTTTGGTGTGAACTCCGAAGTGGACCTTGTCATCCGCATCTGTAAGCCAGTCGCTTCGGTCCCGCACGGACTGTACCCCGCGAGTGGTTGCAGTCGGTGCGGGGCACTCGAGACCGCGTCCTTACAGCGGGACATATCTAGGTATGACGTCGAATGAACGTACTTCCTGCAGTCTCTCGCCGTGGCCGAGCCAGAGGTGTCAAACAGTCTTTGTCACGATAATAGAGGTCCTATACCTCTGACCGCATTCATTTGTTATCTAACTTTAACTGCTATCATTCTGATGAAGCTATAACTAGATGGAAAAAGGATTCAGGCAAGGAATGAATACAAAAAACTGTGAGTATTACGCTTTGGGAAAAGCCTACATCTAACACTGATATGCCTCAATGCCTCTTTACAGCTGCTATAATTTAATTTCAATTTATGAAGGGTTTATAATGTAATGTGCCTAATGTCTGGTCTGTCCTGGTGATGCCTGCCGCATCGCCTCACATGGACCATTCTCCGGCCACGTTTCGCATTGCTGTTACAGGATTTTTATTTGTATACCTAAGTATATTGTTAGTTTACTGACGTGATCAAGTGTACCGAAGTGTTCCTACGATCTTAATAAATGAGTATGAGTATGATATACTAGGATGATGATAGAAAGTTGGCTAACTAATTAATATTGGCTAAGTGCTTATTAAAGTACTGGGTTTATTATAAGTGCGAATAATGTATTTATCCTTAACAATAAATACATTGTGTTGGACATCAGATTATTAAATACAATTAACATAAATACATGGAGGATTCATGGAGAGGCATATGCCCATGGGCCTTACCATGAAGTCTTATAGCAGGATTACTTCAATAATACTATGTTATTTCGTACCATGACGACCTTAAAGTAAGCTTATTAAGGACGTTATGGTACGAAATATTATTGAAGTAATCCTGCTATAAGAGTTCATGGTTAGGGGGCCGGAATGGGCTGCAGTGTGCTGAGAAAGAAGAGAAGAAAGTGGGAATAAGCCAACTAATATTATGGGATTTATAGAATAGAATAGAAAACATTTATTTGACACACACACCGAGCACAGTACATAAGAGATACATAGAATAAAAATTACAAAGAAAAGAGATAGGTACATAGTGTAGTGGTGTGGTGTCAAACAGGTCTCCAGCTAGCATGTGCTGCAGTAATTGGACATTACTGCAGTGCTGGTTTTCAGTGGAGGCGCTGATGCAATGACGTACGGACACTGACGAAGATACATAGATATATTTGATGTGATTACAAGATAAAGAAGTGTACACACCTACCTGGCACCAAGTGGGCGAGATCTTACTGTCAATGAGCCTCATGTCCGTCATACTCATCGGGTACATCTGTCCGGAGTACACCCGGTATCTGAAAGCAAACGAGATGTTTAGTGACGCTGTTATTGTAACTATTTCTTTGACGAAACTTTTTTAGGACATACGCGTCATTGAGATTATTGTTGATTTTCTAGGCGAGACTTGGGTTTGCTAAAAGATACGGTTTACTAGGTAAATAAGATGTGCTTCCATGAGCCAACTAGCGCCGCCAATCTTAAAAAAATATATTTTCCAATATAATCAATTATATTAAAAAAGCTATTTACAAAATGTTTATTACGATAAATCTTGAACTTGTACAAAAGTCAAATTCCATAGTTGACAGTTGTAAGAGCGAGTTCTCGCTAAGCTCAAAAATGTCTCGAGATTTATCTTTCACGCTTACACAATGTTGATGTGCTAAAATATACACATACACTTGTAATAAACAATATATATTTTTTAAATGCTATCGGGGCGGCTCGTGGAGTCCACACGTGACCAAATTATTTTAATAAGTACTTTTATTTTTAGTTTAGTATTGTAACAGTTAGTTTGTATTTTTAGTTATTTAAAAGAATATAAAAACTTTTCTATTCTTAAAAAAAAATGTTTATTTATAACGTGATTCAATTTCGGTAAGTTGTAGTTTGCATAATTGCGAAAAACGGCCGTTTTTGGCACATTTGTGAACTACAACTTTGCTTGTCGCAATTATGCCATGTATTGTATATTGAAAAATAGTATTCATCCTAATAAATATTTCGTAAATAGCTTTTTTAATAAAATTGATTAAATTAGTAGATATTATTATTTTTTCAAGATTGGCGACGCTAGTTGGCTTATTTTTATTTATTTATTTTGTTTTATTTGGAGACAAACAGTTTTCTCAAATACTTAACTTATGGAGGGTCCTTAACCTAATTATATCTTATTAATTATAAAAAAAAATGTTTTGAGAAGTAAACGAAATATTTTTTAAATATACTAGTCAAACCACTTTTGATGAAAGCGCGAAAATTAGGTATCTCATTAAATATTATACTACATAATTATTATAAACTTATTACTTCGCGGTATGATAAAACACTATCTTTGTTGTTTACTTAAAGATAGCAAGCAGTTTTAACAACATTTAATATTTGAAAGTAGGTATAACGTTTGTGCATATATTTACGACCTAAGCAAGTAAATATATTATATGTTATTTTGAAACAAAACTAGTTACAAACAAACTAGGTAATGTTTATCTTACACTGTAATGTCGAGGTCACATCTTAACAGTGACAGAGGTATTTGATGTTGTATAATTATTGTACAGTCGAAGACAGAGATAAGTACACAGGGGCCTCAATAAGGTTGAGATTTTCTCCAGAACTACTGGACCGATTTTAATAATTCTTTTACAGTACATAGTTTCAAGTATTATTGCAATAGGTCGAGTAGTTTTTGAGAAAATCTCATCCTTAAAAACTCTACTGTACGCCTTTCTCTGTCTTCGACCGAACAGTCGAAAGCACATAAAGTGTAACACTTTGTGCTTACTATCTGTACCGTAATACCATTAATTTAACTAACTACCATTAATGTAACTATAGGGCGCATAAAGGTTGAGTTTTTATCCAAAAAAGTCATACCTTTCACTGACAGTGGCAACTCATGTTAATCATCATCATCAACCTATATAATATATGGTAAATTAATCAGAAAATGTTCGCAAATGTCAGTATGGTGAATTTATTGGATAATTTGAGCAAGATCTGAAGTTTCAAGCTTTTATCAAGAGTTCCCGCTACAAGCTCGGGAGTGAACGTGACTGTCGAGCTGCTTCGTCCAGAGTGATGACGCTACGGCGACTCCTCTGGAGGAAGATAGAAGACTAATACAGGGTGTAACGTAAAGGGTATACGAAGCCGAATGGAGGGTGTTCAGTATCGGTAACTGAACAACTTTTGTTCTACGACTTTTCGATTAAAAAATAAAAATAAATTAATGTCTCATACAAATCTATCAGCTGACCGGTACGAAATGTGTGAAAAGTCAAAAAATAAATTCGCGAAGATCGAAAAGTCGTAGAACAAAAGTTGTTCAGTTACCGATACTGAACACCCTCCCTTCGGCTTCATATACCCTTTACGTTACACCCTGTATATTGAATTTTCTATAACATGACATTGTCAAATGACGAACTGTCGCGTCCATTAATAAAATAAATAAATCTCTGTCAGCCACCTATACTACACTAACCTGAGGTATAGAGGCACCAGTATGAAGAGTGTGGGCAGCACGATGACGAGTGCGAGCAGCCGGCACAGCCTCAGGGGGCCTCTGAAGCAGGCGCGGCCCGCGTGGCTGGTGTAGCGGCCCAGGCGGGGGCGCGGCAGCGGCAGGCCGGCTGCGACAGAGGAATAAGTGCTTAATAACATACAATACACTTTGAAACGTACACATCAAAAGACATCAAGTATAACACTTTAGACAGCTCTTATTATCTGCGACGTAAGACTTGAAATCGTACTGCTAGTGTTACCATTGATCTGCTGTCGACTGTACTAGTAAGACGTGACAGGTCTTATTATCAAAAGTCTGTAACTATGATATTTCTTGTCGACTGATTTCAATTTTGTTTCGGCAATTGACCTTTTACAACTAATTTAAGATACGATAAATATTCTTTATAGCTTTATGAGAGCTCGGTGGCTCAGTAGTTGGGTCACTGCAAGTGTTACCTAATAGTACAGCACTAAATGTTAAATTACCCTAGTATAGTTCAAAGGGAAGATAGCACTAGGCTATCTTAGTTCAAGCTCGTTACCATACCGAATATCAGGTATATATTCTGTCAGGGAAGAGTTGCATGTCGAGTCCCAGCGCTGCACACCTCGGTGTCAGCTCAGCTGAAACATGCACCTTTTGCCACACCACTTAGCATAACTATATTAGATTATAACTCTCGATCATTTATTTCGAAAACAATAAAAAAATAAAAATAACTATTATAATATTAACCTAGAAAATATAAACTAAACTAAAAACTATATATACAATAGGTCGGTTGAAGTATCTGACTGGCTTAGCATTACAGATAGTTCAACCGATCCCCGTTGTCCGGCAACGTGCCCAAAATGCTAAATTCAATACTCTCGATTGATTTTTTGTAAGCTTATGTAATTGGTGTATGGCAATAAACATATTTTCTTTCTTTCTTTCTAAATTTAAGACTATCTAATAATTAACAGCATGATATTGTCATACAAATTCTTAAATGCCCAAAACGAACTTGCATTTGATTCGATAACGATATCGTTTCGTGCTGTGAACTCAACCTTCACAGTCACGTCATCATCAATGGCCGAGAGTCTGCGGTGCCGCAGTGACTCACTGATCTTGAGCACGTCTATCCGTTGGCTCCGGAAGGCATTTCCCTATCAATATCTAAAGGCCCGGTGGAAACGGCGGCGACTTGCAAATCTTTTTTATCGTACATTTGTCACTAGACCGATAAAAGACAACATTATGACTGATTTAAAGTGGCTATCACGCTATCAGGCTGTTTCAATTTTCACTTCTTACTCTAAGATAGTTTATCGTATATGGTCTACCTCAGAGGAAAGCAAATATACCCTGTAAGGTACAAACTACAGTCAAAAACAGAGGAAAGTAGACAGGTGCTTAGGTACAGTCGAAGACAGAGATAAGTATACAGGGGGCCTCAATAAGGTTGAGATTATCTCAAAAACTACTGGACCGAATTTAATCATTATTTTAGAGTTACATAGTTTTAACTTTTATCTATCAAACAGTGAAAGAATTTTTGCAATAGATGAAGTAGTTTTTGAGAAAATCTCAACCTTAAAAACTCTCCTGTACACCTTTCTCTGTGTTCCACCGTACATAGATGAGATGAGCTTGTCTCAAAGACTACTTGATCGATTGTATCATTTTTAAGATTCCGTGCCTCAAAGGGAAAAAAAAGGAACCCTTATAGGATCACTTTGTTGTCCATCCGTCTGTCTCTCTGTCTGTCAAAACCTATATATCAGAAACACGTAGACGCGTGGATAATATTTTAATAATGGCAAATATAAGTTGGTCTTTAAATCTAGTTTATCTTTTCGTTAGAGCAAAGTTACGGGGTTAAGTAAGTTGCGTTGCACGAAAGGCTCGGTCCGCGAGTACGCTCGCACGAAGAATTAAAAAAAATCGGTCAAGTAGTTTTTTTAGAAAATCAAATTTAAAAAAAAGTATGTATTATTTTTAGAAGGGAAAGAGTAGTATCAGAAAACAACAACAGAAAATAGAACTAGAGGCCCAACATTCTCTTGACAAAGACTGTTTTACACCTCTGGCTCAGCCACGGCGAGAGACTGCAGGAAGCATATCGTTCGTCCGACGTCATGCGTATGTCCCGCTGTAAGGACGCGGTCTCGAGCACCCCGCACCGACTGCAGGCACTCGCGGGGTACAGTCCGTGCGGGAACGGGGCGGGCGTGACTGGTTTAGTACCTTTTCACACACACCGGTTGCCGGCTGGTCAAGGTCAAGAAACATTAGATCACACAGTTAATTTAATTTATCACTCTTTGTTAATTTACTATACTATCTTATATTACTCTATCTTATATTTATTTATCTATATATCTTATATCTTAATGCATAACTATATTATGTTTGTAATTTCTGCATGCGCGCTGTTATGAATGTTGTGTCCTCCTATAAAAGACACATACATCAGCACCAGCCATCTGTATACTGTATGTTAGTAAATGTATAATGTATGTGTTGTTGGAGAACCTTAATAAATAAATAAATAAGCAGTCTCCTAGAATGCCATACTTCGCCGCCGGCATACTACCTCGGCAACCGGTGTGGTCAAAAGGTGCGGACAAAATCCAGAGTCAACGGAGTAAGTAGGCAGTAGGAGGAGCTCGTAGTCCAGTTTTTATTTTATTTTATCTTTATTGAGCAACACAGCTTATTACAATTAAATTACAAAACCGTTTAATTTTAAACTAAAACTAAAAAGTTGCGGGTACACGTTGAAAATGATCGTACAAGTTAAGCAACGTTGGGCGAGGTCAGGACCCAGGTGTCGCTAGTGACACTTTCATATAAGCCCCTCCGTGCCTCGGAAAACACGTCTAGCAGTTGGTCCCGGTTGCTGTCGCTCGGCAGCAGTCGTTAAGCCACGGCAGAGGCTAACGGGCGGCCTGAGTCATCATCATCATCATCAGCCCGTATCAGTCCACTGCTCGACGTAGGCCTCTCCTAAAGCGCGCCAATCAACCCTACTCTCGGCCCTCTGCATCCAGTCCCTGCCAGCCATTTTGCGAAGGTCATCCCTCCATCTGGTCGGGGGGCGTCCTACACTACGTAGCCAGGGTCAATTTTGTTTGGCAGCCTCCCGTAACCCGGGGATTCTTAGCACCCCCTGCCCCGCCGTTACCGTAACCGGCCTGAGTAACTCTGACAAATATGTTTGGTCACTAAAAAACGTGAAAAAAGAAAAAAAAAGTAGGCAAGACCTACCTTCCAACGGCACCAGTTCCTGGGGGTCCATGACTATAACAGCCTTCACGCATATCACTCGAATGACACTGTTTTTCAGTCAATCAGTACATAGCACATTACATGGTGAAATTGATCACCTCACTTTGTTATTTAAATTTTATTAAATTAGTGACACATTCTTCTTGTTCTAAGGGTTTAATTAATTAATTTTGTTATCTATACAATATGGATAAAATAAAATACTCAAAAAATTAGTCCAAAATCGTTTCAAAGTCTAGATTATAAATTATTTTAATCTGCTCTACTTAGATTTTCATATTTTTGTGTGACAATTTCTATAAGGAATACTTAAAGAAATTGTATTTAGGCTGTCATCTATTGTTATGTAATTTCGTATCTTATGTTATGTAATTTAATTTAAGAAACCGTGACTCCCGATGCCCTCCTAGAGGACATATTTTATTTATAGTTAGTTTATTTATAGGTAGTTTTAGTTTTCAGTTACTTAATGTTAGTATTTAAAAAAACATCAAAAAATGTTGACATACACAATGATAGAATAAGTAGTATTTATAAGTAAAAAACTTTTTTTTTACATTTGTGGGTTGTTACTTTAGATAGTTTAGTTTGAATTTTTTTTTTTACAACATAATATGTATTAACTTATTAGTTTATTTCAAAAAGGTACAATATAAAATAAAAAAGAACCATTCAATATTTAAAATATGTAATATGTACTTACTTAATTATAAATATTTTTTAATAAGTTTATTTTCATATACCTATTTAAATTATATTTCGTTCTTTAGTTTGTAGTTTTATTTCATAAGTATTTTTTTTTATAGATATTAAGTTAGTTTTATTTTGTAGAAATTAGTTTTTTTTTGGAATAAAGCCTGGTATGTAATTATATTTAGTAAATTCTAAATTCTAATTCTTGACAATGTTAATGTTTTGGTGTTAGCTGTAAGTTGACATTGTAATTCTAATTAAATAAATAAATAAATAAATAAATCAACATTATAAAATATATTTTACAAACAGCGATTGGTAGAGACTCGCCCTAGATTAAAGTATTTTTTTTTTTGTAATAATTATATTTTACTATGGAAGAGCAGTATTTTTAAGGTAATTCGAATAAGAATTTCTTTATTAAAATAAACTATTTTTAAAGGAAATCGGAATTTTCATAACAATTTTCCCAAAAGCGTCTAATTCAAACCGAGTGCTCTAAGAGACTGGTATTGGTATAGAGTTCTCGAAGCATCAACTTATCATAATCATTTAGTACGTACTTTCTCTATCTGCGTCTCTATTACGCGTATGATAGGTACATTATTATATATAAACGGATATCACTCACTTATATTGTTGAAGTCGGCTATTAGACCGACAGTTTCGACCGATTTTTTGGTCTAATTGCCGACTTCAACCATATAAGTGAGTGATATCCGTTTATATACAGGGTGTAACGTAAAGGGTATATGAAGTCGAAGGGATGGTGTTCAGTATCGGTAACTGAACAACTTTTGTTCTACGACTTTTCGAATAAAAACCAAAAATAAATTAATGTCTCATACAACTCGATCAGTTGACCGTTGCGAAATGTATGAAAAGTCAAAAAATAAATTCGCGAAAATCGAAAAGTCGTAGAACAAAAGTTGTTCAGTTACCGATGCTGAACACCCTCCCTTCGGCTTCATATACCCTTTACGTTATACCCTGTATAATAATTTCTAGTAATGACCTTGTTAATTGTAACGAATTTTCAAAATCAGTAAAGTTCTTTTTGAGGAAATCTCAACCTTAAAACCTCTACTGTGGGGTGACCGCAACTTCCAATCGTTATCGTTATCGCTTTCAATTTGACACATGGACGCTATACATTGCTGCTATGTTTTTGCAAGTTTTAACAAACGTCAACGAAACGCAGCAATATATATCGTTCAAGTGTCAAAATGAAAACGATAACCATAACGGTTGAAGTCGCGGTCACCCCCCTGTACACCTTTCTTTACCTTCGAAAGTACTATCTTCGGACCAAGGTTCGATTGTGACCGAATCCGAGACCAAAGTCCACTCTAAAGGAACTCTACTAACTCTACCAACTCTACCAATAATGATGATACTAATAGGTTATGTTGACTTTATCTAGTGGCGTGTGTAACTATCATACAAGGTGAGACAAGATTTAATATGTATGTATGTAGGTCCTTACGTATGAAATCGGCGTTGTGTCGTACTGGCCACTTTGATTTCAAATATCTCCTCTTTGGTTAGGAATTCCAATTTCAAATGACTATGCCAGATTCTGCCCCACCATCAACCGCAAGTTGTACAAGATAACGAATAAATGTAAAAGTATCTCCGTTTTTATTAAAATCATTGGTTTAAATTAAAGTTATGTACAAGTTGCGAGTCGAAAAAAAAACTTAATTAAGAATTCAGAAAATATTAAGAAATCGAAGCGAATTATTCATTGTTTTTGTTATTCTTCTATAGGAGTTGCGAGAGTAGTAGAAAATGATACTGATTATGATTATGCAATATGAAACCTGTAATCTGTAATAAATCCCCAACAAAATGATAGGTACAGCTTAAATGGTCACGTAGTTTTGTAGGTGGGGCAAAGCTATTTACTCATGCATTTGTTTTTCGAAAACCGTAATTCATTTGTTTTTTCCTCCTTTGGTTTTTTCTTTGCGTCACTCAGTTTACAAAATGGAAACCTTTATATGTACGTAAGATTTTTTTGGCTAAAGCGGGATTTAAAGCTTTTTGAGTGAAAAAAAGCGGAATTCAGTCGTCGAAAGCGGGACATAGTAAAAAACGGCCAAGTTCGAGTCGGACTCGCGCAACGAGGGTTCCTTGCAATGCAAAAATTAACCCCGTAATATTTCGCTAACGAAAAGATTTAGGGACCAACTTATCTTTGCCATTCGTAAAATACTCCCCATTCCTTGAGCAGCTGCTGCTTAATAACAAAAAAATATATTATAATAAAGTTACTTAAGGCTTCGTATGCGCGTATTTTCAGTTTTTCTACGAAGGCTACGGGTAACTACTGAAATTAAACGTCTGAAAAAATGGTGGGGGTGTCTATTTAGAGACTGATGAATACCGATATATGATTGAACAAACTTCGTTCGATAGAAGAAAAAAACCCATTACCTTTTCCTTTATTTTAGGTACCTTTTATAATGAAAATTATGACTAAACTGAAATGTCACTTTTTTTTGTCTACTCGTGACCATGATGGCTGCAATGCTGTCGAAATATCGAGACATCAATAATAATAAATGTTTAACACGGTAATTCCCGTTTTATCTAATTAATATGTAAACTGAAATGTTCTAAAAATATATATTATAATAATTTTAATTTTACAATAATTGTATGACAATGCCCCTTTACAGCAGCTTCTAATTTCATTTATATTTTATTGACATAATACATAATGCTTACATATACACACAATTATAACTTTAATATAGATTTAATACAATTAATAATTGTAATAAATAGCTGCAATTCTGTAGTGAAACGGGTAGTGTGAATACAATATCTATTGTAATGTCACCGGTCTGCTCTTTGCCAACTGATTGTCCAACATAGGTTTAGTTTTTTATATTGTTGAAAATTTCTCTGAGATATTGTTGATTGACGTGATCAAGTGTACCTAGTGTTCCTAAGATCTGAATAAATGAGTTATGAGTTAATACGAAAGCTTTTTTATAGGGAAGACTTTTTTTAAATGGAAGTGGTAATTTTGAAGCCCCTTGTATTCTATCTAATAGAGTAGGCAGTAGTTATCTATTGACGCGTTATCTACATGTAATCATGTCTGGACACGTGATCGTATGTCTGTCTGTCCTAACCTAAGTGTTGACGGGAGCAAGGGTTCAACACTAAGTTACGTTATTGGTTCTCTTGGAAATAGCGGGAAACGACGGTTGCGAAATTAATTGATAATTTTCCTTTTAACGTCTACAGGGACTATTTTGTGTTTAATATCACGTTAAATTAATCAGAAACTGTACGCGAATGACAGTACGGTGAAGTTATTGGATTATTTATGCAAGATCTGAAGTTTCAAGCTTTTATCAAGAGTTCCTGCTACAAGCTCGGGAGTGAACGTGACTGTCGAGCTGCTTCGTCCAGAGTGATGACGCTACGGCGTCTCCTGTGGAAGAAGAAGAAGACGCGGCTACCCAGGGTGAAGACGCTACTGTGACTCCCCTGGAGGAAGATAGAGGACTATTGCATACATTGAATTTTCTGTAACATGACATTGGCAAATGACGAACTGTCGAGTCCATTAATAAAATAAATAAATAAGTTACGTTATTGTACTTGAGCTATGCTGTCTTGAAACAGAGATATGTTTACTTGACTAACGAAAGGAGAATAATGTTTTCCTAGTGTAAACACATATTGGTTCCTTTGTGGCCTAGAGGACGGTACTCGCCGCGAGCATTCGTTTCACGGACGCTATTCGTTCGCAAACATTTGCTGGTTTGCGAATTTGAATCACGATGTTCGCGAATTTGAAATTCGTTTTTCACACCTGCTGTGTCCACTCGCTCAGAAGCCCCAGCCCTTTATGTATATTTACAAGTACCAGGACACTATGAGCCGCCTGGAGTCTCATTAACATGGTGTCCAGCGTGTTTGTGGTGCGAATGCACGAGTCACGCATTGGGTGGGAGAACTATGCGTCTAGCGGTGAACTGATACTGGCTGATGATGATGAAATTGCTTTAAAAGTACCAGGAGACCATGGATAACCCGGAGTATCTATGTGTCTCACTCAACACCCGCTGTTTCCACTCGTTTAGAAGTCACAGCTCTTTAAGTATCATTACAAGTACTAGGACACTATGACACGCCTAAAATCTCATTAACATGCTGTTCAGCGTTCTCTGTGGAGTGTCGTACCTTGGGAGAGCCCTGCGTCCAGCAGTGGACATATACGGGCTAAATGATGACGATGAAGAAGCTTTAAAAGTACCAGGCGACCATGGCTAACAAGGAATCTCAATATGTCTCACTCAACGCCTGCTGTTTCCACTTGCTTAGAAGCCACAGCTATTTAAATATCATTACAAGTACCAGGACACTATGACACGCCTAGAGTCTCATTAGCATGGCTGGACACGTATGTCTGTACTAGGTAAGCAAGTTTTAGGTATCGCTTGAGGTAGAACAGTCGCCTTAGATTAAAGAGCGTTGACTTGTGCGCACACGCATACAACGAGTGACTTTTCGCTTAGGAGGATAATAAGTTGTCATCCAATACGGAAACTAACTAGAGGCGTAAGACAAGGCGATATTATATCGCCGAAACTCTTCATAAACGTAACGTGGGACTCTGGAGATGGAGGGATGATCTGCACAAGGTGGCTGGATTCAAAAAGACGAGAATTGTAGTTTAGAGTGCCGACTGTGATATTATAAAAAAAGGATTTTAAAATTCTGTTCAGTATTTTTTGCGAATATTAAGTTACTTATAATTAACCCCAGTTCTCAAGATATTTAAATGGCATTAGGCAAATAATATTTGTATTAAACATGGTGTTAGATAGAATAAGAAACGAGTATATCCGCCAGAAGACAAAAGTGGTTGACATTGCTCATAGAATCAGTAAACTGAAGTGGCAGTGGGCTGGTCACATCTGTCGTAGAACCGATAACCGATGGGGGAGACGAGTTCTCGAATGGAGGCCACGAACGGGTAAACGTAGTGTGGGACGCCCCCCGACCAGACGGAGGGATGACCTTCGCAAGATGGCTGGCAGGGACTGGATGCAGAGGGCCGAGAGTAGGGTTGAGTGGCGTGCTACGTCCAGCAGTGGACTGATACGAGCTGATGATGATGATGGTGTTAGTCGAAAGAGGGATGTTCAAGTATTAAATAACTTTTAGTTCTACGACTTTTAGATTTTAACGAATTATTTTTCGAATTTTCATACATTTGAGCTGATCGATTTGTAGGAGACAATAATTTATTTTTATTTTATTCTAATCAAAAAATCGTACTTAGAACCCAAAAAATCCAGTTACCGGTATTGAACACAATCCCTTCGGCTTTAAGGGGCTGCCAGCTGTCAAACTCGAGCGCGAGACAGAAGACGTCCCGCAGCGGCGGAGTGAAGAGCACGGCACAGTGACTCCATATTTGTATTTTTATTAATTTTGGATGAATTTTGGCAGGGAAATAAAAATACGCTAACATAAATCAGATTTTTTTTTAAACAAGCTGTCAGATTTTTTGTCTGAACAACTGTTTCGGCTTAAACATAATTTTCATTTTAAAAGCCATGGCCATATTTGCGATTTTTTTCTATTGAGCGAAGTTTGTCCAATCGTGTATCGGTATTCATCAGTCTCTAAATTGACATCCCAAGATTGCTTTTTTTCAGACGTTTAATTTTAGTAGTTAGTGCCGTAGTCTTCATAGAAAAACTGAAAATCCCCACACCATGTATTAAATTGACAGTCAAAATATCTGCAATCGTCAAAAGACTTTGAGATAAAAGATTTTATATGCAATAACAACGTATATAATCTATTTATAAACAAATCGACAACACGTTTTCTCAATAAAACAAATTAATAGCCCATTACTCGGCAAATTAGAAACGTAACTATTTGCGTTACAAAACAATAAAACTAAACAACTTCGTAAATTGCTAGAGTTATTTCAAAACGTGGCGCTACATTCCTACATATTTAAAATTACGCATTATTTAAACATTGCTAACATTCGATTTTGGACCTTGAGTATTTCATTCTTGAGCCAAAAAACACTTGAATTTGAATAAACAAATAGTTAAACACAACTAAGCATTTTAACGCTTTAATTTTTTTTAAATCTAACCTTACTAACAAAATCCAGCGAATTTAAAATCTTTAAACACTATTCAAGAGGCACTTCAATTAAAAATGAATTGCAAAAACAATTTTACTAATGCAGTTTTGAAAATGAAAATTGCATTCACTGTTTCACATATTCGATGCAAGTTTAATTTTGCGAACGGTAATGTTATTTTTGTTTATTTCCGAGAGTGAATAACTACTGGATAGGTCAACGCGAGCGTCGCGTGTTATGCTCGAAGCGATACTGATTTCGTTATCGTTACGTATGTAATCGCCACAGAATAATTATCCAAATAACATGTCAAATATAGGCCCAGGCGTCTGATTAAACAGTATTTAAAATAACATTAACTGTTCTGTTAAGGTCATTGAACTGAGTATTCTAACCCTATAAAATTATTTATTGTTTTTCTGGCCTTCACGTGTTTAAATTTAAACAAAGAACTGAAAGTTTCCAGTTTTAACCAGTTTCTCTTAACGCTAACTAAATAATACTTTTAGACTATTTCTTAAATTCTGCAATTTATTTAAATTTATTATTGCAATATATTTAATTCAAAGATATTATGCTAATCATTGATCTCCTATAAACAACTAGATACACAGTCTGCCTTTTAAAAATGTCCGAGCGCAAAGAAGGTCCAAACGGATGAATGGAACCTCATTTGCTTTATTGGTCATTATTTGGACGTTAACAATGGACGTTGGACGTTTTTTAAATTGTTTTATTAAGACCTATGTGTATCTAGTTGTTTATAGGAGATCAATGGCTATTATATTCTATTTTTATTTGAATGGATTCTACTATCATTCAAGAGATAATTTCGCCAATGTCAAGTTAATTAGAGTATTCATGTAAATAGAAAATTAAACAAATAAAAAACCAATCCGTCATTCCAAAGTGATGGCGGATTATTGTATAATATTGTATTCTAGAACAGTCAACCTGTTATTATAATTTATTATGAATACTATTTTTCAATACGTGGCATAATTGCGACAAGCAAAGTTGTAGTTCACAAATGTGCCAAAACCGGCCGTTTTTCGCAATTATGCGAACTACAACTTACCGAAAATGAATCACGTTATAAATAAACATTTATAAAATAGTATTTATCGTAATAAACATTTTGTAAATAGCTTTTTTAATAAAATCGATTTTATATTGGAAGATATTATTTTTTAAAGATTTGCGGCGTTAGTTGGCTCTTAAGTTAACACCCTAATTTTTTGGATGTTACCTATACAATCTTGACCTGCACGAATCCTCCAATAATTCACCATACTGTCATTCGCGAACATTTTCTGATTAATTTAACGTGATATTAAATACAAAACAACGACTGTAGACATTAAACTTAAAATTATCAAATAATTTCGCAATCGTCGTTTCCCGCTACTTTCAAAAGCCCACACTTACTATACTAATATACTACATACAATGAGTGTCAATGAAGATAGCTCCAGAACAATTTCAAATAACAAAAGTCATGAAAAGCATTGTAATTTCCCAAATCCTCGCAATCTATCATATCATAAACCAACATGAGATGAGAGGGTGTTGACTGTTGAGATGCGAAGAAAATCTCACTCCGCCCTTCAGAATTCGCGATTGGCTAACGGTCGGCCATCCCGACCAATCAGAGAGCGTAATTCGCAACCCCCTGTTCGAAATTTGAATATTTTTTTAGAATAAATCCTCAGTTGCTCTCGTGTCGTGGTGATGTGAACATGTTCGGAATGATTTTCATTAATTAAATGTAATTCAAATTGTTATTTGTGTTTTTAATTAATTAGTGCGTGATTGTGTTTGAACAGTTAGTGATACAAATTGTTTTTATGCCAACCGTGACGAATATAACAGGAAATAACGGTATGTATTTATGTACTTAAAATAAGAATACTCTAGATGCAGATTTTCAAATATGGTAGAGAATACACAGGGAACATATTTCTGGCGGTTTTTAGGGTTCCGTACCTCAAACGGAAAAAGGAACCCTTTTAAAATAAAAAAAAATTAAATAAAAGATCATTTATTTGCCATATTATTCGTACACGAAAGTTAACATAAATAATTACATTGCATCTATCGTACACTGTGGCAAAAAGGCTAAGAGTGGCTCAGTCCTAAATGCAACATTTAATGCAATACAAATAGTACTGATTTTCAGATTACCTATATCTCAGAAACGCGTGGACCGATCAAGTTGAAATTAATACCAAATACTCAGGTCTGCAACCTCATGCAGACGTGAATAAATAAACCTTATACGTCAACGCAATCAAAAGATATTGCTGTTTATGTCGCATTTTCTCGCATATTTGTATGAAAATACAAGAAAACCAAAATCTATAGGGTACTTCCCGTTGACCCAGAATCATGAAAGGCAAGACACTAAATAGCACAAGTATAGGAAAAATATCCGAAAACTGTAAATTTAAAATTACATCCCTCCAAAAGTATTTTTTTGTTATTACGATATGGACATAATATTGTGATAATGGCAAAGATAAGTTGGTTTCTAAATCTAGTTTATATTTTTGTTAGAGCAAAGGTAGGTATGGTTAAGTCGCGTTGCACGGAAGCCTCGGGGCGCGAGTACGACTCGCACTTGGCCGTTTTTTTAATTCTACCAGTTTTAAACAAAACAAAAGCATAAACGTAACACCATAACCAATGATGTCTCATAAAGTCTCATTTAAATATAGCATTTCCGCTGATAGCGATATCCGCCGATAGAGTAACACTGGCAGCTTTATAATTAGCAGTTTCACAATGTTTTAGTTGTTTGTTTATTTTATTCTGTTATTACTATTGTAGGTTCTCTTGAAAATGGCGGGAAACGACGGTTGCAAAATTATTTGATAATTTTTGTTTTATTGTCTACAGTGGTTATTTTGAGATTAATATCACGTTAAATTAATCAGAAAATGTTCGCGAGTGACAGAATGGTGAATTTGTTGGATAATTTGAGCAAGATCTGAAGTTTCAAGCTTTTATCAAGAGTTCCCGCTACAAGCTCGGGAGTGAACGTGACTGTCGAGCTGCTTCGTCCAGAGTGATGACGCTACGGCGTCTCTTCTGGATAAAGACATGAAGACGCGGCTACCCAGGGTGAAGACGCTACTGCGACTCCCCTGGAGGAAGATAGAAGACTATTGAGTACATTGAATTTTCTGTAACATGACATTGGCAAATGACGAACTGTCGAGTCCATTAATAAAATAAATAAAAATATTACTATTGTAGAAGTTGGAGAAGTGGTGGCTCAGTGGTTGGGTCAATGGACTTGCGACACGGAGGTCCCAGGTTCGATACCCAGCCAGCGCAGCAATGAGTTATCCTCGGTTTATTTAGATGGAAAAACTTACGTACATTTATCGAGTGCTCTCAAAACGGTGAAGGAAAAACATCGTGATGAAACCTGCATGCCGTAGAAGAAGAAAAAAATCTAAGGCATGTGAAATCCACCAATCATGGACCATGGCCCGAGCTCCCTCGATGTAAGGGAAGGTCTGTGCCCGAGCAGTGGGGACATATAAATAGACTGATGATGATGATGGTAGTTGTATAGCTACAGTATCATCATCAGCCCGTATCAGTCCACTGCTGGACGTAGGCCTCTCCCAAAGCACGCCACTCAACCCGATTCTCTGCCTTTTGCATCCCGTCTCTGCCAGCCACCTTGCGAAGGTCATCACTACATCTGGTCTACCAGACGTTTCGTGGCCTCCAATTTGAGAACTCTTCTACCCCATTGGTTAACGGTTCCACGACAGATGTGGCCAGTCCACTGCTACTTCTGTTTGCTGATTTATTTATCTCATCACCTCTTATTGCAGTCCAGTTTAGGACCTAAACTAAAATTTTTTTGTCAGGAGTTTAGTGTAAGCTTGCTCTTACAACTGTCAGAGCTTTCCATCAATTTCATACATTCTTGACGTTTGTAAGAGCCAGGTCACGCTAATCTCGCGCTCAAAACTGCCTATAATGAATCTCAACCTAGGGCCTGGGACACGCGGCAGCGAGCGAGGTATGTCAAACATAAAGAAACCGCCGTTTGTGTCCACAGTGCAGTTTAATGTTTGACAATTCCGTAAGTCTACCTACTTTTCACCCATCCCAGTGTACCCAGCGACGATGGCATCAGACCAGGAGTCGTGTTCCGATGAAGAGCCGGACAGCGAGATGCTGAGCGACGACCTCTGTCTGCCAGACAGTGACGATGAGAGGCAACACTCCAGGAGTTTGCAGGTACCTGATTAACATGGACTAGAGGGCTAGCTACAGATTCTTAGAGGAAAGTTTCTCGTTAGTAACAAACTGTTTCATCTACAATTATAATGTCCTTCCAGAACCCGTCTCCTCAATCGGTTATCAGTTCTATGAGAGATGTGGCCAGCCCACTGCTACTTCAGTTTGCTTTATGAACATTCCAGTTGCCAGATTATAATGTCTAACTCTCAATTCTCCACAGAGTCTCTCAGAAGACCTTCCTCCCCTCAACTCCTGTCTCCTCCGTCCTCCCCGCAAACTCTTCACCAATTGCCGGGAGCGCTGGCGACAGCAGAACGTGAGCGGTGCCTTCGCTGAGCTACGGAGACTGGTGCCTACGCACCCGCCTGACAAGAAGCTGTCCAAGAATGAGATACTGAGGATGGCTATCAGGTTTGTTTCCAGAGGAACATTTTTCTTTTCTCGTGTGGTTTAGTGACCTATTGTCAGAGTTATTCAGGAATGTAGGGCCTCTGATGTGGCCTGACGACTGCTTCCGAGCGACAGCAACCGGGACCAACTGCTTAAAGTGTTATACACTCGCCTGACAAGAACCTGTCCAAGAATGAGATACTGAGGATTGCCATCAGGTTTGTTTCTAGAATGCAAATAGTTTTACAAGCTGGTAGACGTGGTAAGCGATACCTCTACAGACTGTATGATTGTTTTAGATTAATTTCAGATGAGGTATCATTTGAGGGACTCTTAGTCCAGTACTGTACTCGCAACACGTTGAAATCCATCGTACAAGTTAAGCAACCATGACCAAGCGAGGTCAGTTCCCAGATGGGTGACCGCTAGTGACATGAATGAATGAATTTCCATCTGATTAATTGCGTAATGACGCCTTTTTAGACCCACGGGATGGCGATGTCTTCTTTCTATTACGAGAATGTATGTGCCACCAGTAAAGCTATTCCTTAATTCGCAGATACATCGGCCTTCTCTGCGAAGTCCTAGAATGGCAGAAGACCCACGGTCTATCAACCAACAAAGAGAACTCCAACCTGGCTATCAAATGCGAATCACCTCTCAGCCCTCAGTCCCGCCGTCTTCGCCTCAAAAGACCGTACAACGACGAAGACTGTCCCAGAACCAAGGTCTTCTTAGACAATGAATACCAAAGATACGGCAATGAAGAGAATGAGGAATTCCGAAGAACTTTTCAGAGAAGTATTGCCAAAGAATTCTTCTTCGGTAAAGAACATTTGAGGGTATTAAGGAGTCAGTATTATTATCCTAAGTGGAGGCAGAATGTTCCGTTCAGGAATTTAGCGGATAGAAATGGTAATAACTTGCTGATGATAGCGCCTGTTCAGAAGGAAGAGAAGAATGGGCAGAGTAACCATGTTAAGGATAAGGATGGGAAAGATGGTGGCAAATAAGTTGTGCTAATGAGCGTCGATGATGGTAGTCTTAAGGATGAAACACGCAACGGAAAGGCAACGGGAGGATCTTGACAATGTCGGGAAACGACGGTTGCGAAATTATTTGTTAATTTTCAGTTTATTGTCTACAGTGGCTGTTTTATGTTTAATGTCACGTAAAATTAATCAGACGTGGGTAAACGTAGTGTGGGACGCCCCCCGACCAGATGGAGGGATGACCTTCGCAAAATGGCTGGCAGGGACTGGATGCAGAGGGCCGAGAGTAGGGTTGATTGGCGCGCTTTGGGAGAGACCTACGTCCAGCAGTGGACTGATACGGGCTGATGATGATGATGAAAATTAATCAGAATATGTTCGCGAATGACATATGTATATACGTATGGTGAAATTATTGGAGAATTCATGCAGGATCTGAAGTTTGGCGCTATAGTCAAGAGTCACACTACGAGCTCGGGAGTGAACGTGACTGTCGAGCTGCTTCGTCCAGAGTGATGACGCTACGACGGCTCCTCTGGATGAAGACAATAAGACACGGATACCCAGGGTGATGGCGCTGGGCGACTCCTCTGGACGAAGAGAAGACGAAATGATATTTTAAATATTCTGTAACATGACGAACTGTCAGCAAGGGAGCAGCAACCGCACGGCGTTCAATCTGACATATTTTATAGAGTTACGTACATTACAACCGCTGCCGTAGCCTTTTTGCTGTTTTCAAAGTATTTTAGCCTTATAGCGCTATATGGTTGTCAAAAGCAAGAGTGAGACACAAGATGCCCCGCGTATGTTTGCGATTGTTTTCTATCGAGCGAAGTTTGTCCAATCGTGTATCGGTATTCATCAGTCCCTAAATATACTCGTACACCCCAAGATTGCTACTTACATATTTTTTTTCAAACGTTTCATTTTAGTAGTTAAAGCCTTCGTAGAAAAACTGAAAATACGCGCATGTGCGAAGCCTTAGTGTCGCCGCACACGGGCCACACGCGACAGCCACAAACGCCGCCACGAGAAGCTAGAAGCTTGTAGCGTGTGGCCGCCATCGGCGCCAACCGTGTGCGGCGAGTCCATATAAAATGTATGAAAATTACAGGAAATATGCCAGTGGCGGCGTTTTGTGGTTGTGGCCGGTGGCCCGTGTGCGGGAGCCCTTAACTCAAATGAAATAATTCAATGGATTTTATTAAGCTTCCGCTGTCCTAGATTTAACAGAACTTTTGATCCGGCGAATATCCAGCTGTGTTTTAATTTAGTGGTAGAATTTAGTAAGTATGTAGGTAAAAGTTTAATGGCATAGGCATCAAATAATTTAGTACTTATAAGAAACAAGGTCACAGTGAAGGATTTAAGACCTATTTAAGTTTTGTTACAGATGAATTAAAAGTTTTAGAATTAAAACTATAGTGAGCCATTACTACAAATTATTATATATAAACGGATATCACTCACTTATATTGTTAAAGTCGGCAATTAGACCGACAGTTTCGACCGATTTCGACGGTCTTTTTCAAGGTGAGCGCGCCACGCCCGCTTAACTTTAACAATATACCTAAGTGAGTGATATCCGTTTATATATAATAATTTGATTTAAAAGTGTTTTGTTATGTAATATTTGTTTACCTCTTTAAGTGCCTTCATAGAACCAACTAGCGTCGCCAATCTTAAAAAAATAATATCTGCCAATATAATCAATTTGATTACAAATTCTATTGACGAAATGTTTATTACGATAAATACTATTTTTTAAATGCTTATTTATAACGTGATTCAATGTCGGTAAGTTGTAGTTCGCATAATTGCGAAAAACGGCCGTTTTTGGGTACATTTGTGAACTACAACTTAGCTTGTCGCAATTATGCCATGTATTGTATATTGAAAAATAGTATTTATCGTAATAAACATTTTGTAAATAGCTTTTTTAATAAAATTTATTATATTGGAAGATATTATTCTTTTAAGCTCTATGAAGGCTCTTAATAATAATTATCATCTAGTCTCTATGATAGGATCTAAATGTTGTATTTAAAATTGTGAATAAAATATTAACAAATTATTTTGTTATTATTTACAGTCGAAGACAAAGAAACATATAAAGAGGGATTCAATAAGGTTGAGATTATATCAAGAATTACCTAATTAACCGAATGTAATTTTTTTACGCTGTCATTATTTTCATTCCACCTAAATATTTTTCAGTCGGGTTTTACTGTTTCTAAAATAAAGTCAAAGTCAAATTTCTTTATTGCAAGTAAGCACGTTGAATACATTTGCACGTCAATATATTTTTTGAATTTACATTTACACCACTTTGCAAAGAAAAGGTGCCAACGCTGAGGAGAAAAAGTGGCAAAAAACTCTTAGCTGCACATCTTTTAAAATAATGATAATACAATTACTTAATAATTATATAAGTACGATGGAACACAGAGAAAGGTGTACAGGAGAGTTTTTAAGGTTGAGATTTTCTCAAAAACTACTTAACCTATTGCAAAGATTCTTTCACTGTTTGATAGATAAAAGTGAAAACTATGTAACTGTAAAATTATTATTAAATTCGGTGCAGTAGTTTTTGAGAAAATCTCAACCTTACTGAGGCCCCTTGTATACTTATCTCTGTCTTCGACTGTACATAACTATTACTATTATTAGTAAGTTTATCCCTCATGCGGAACCGGCGACTGTATAATTCTTTATACACGTATTCTATTAGCGTTAACGAAAACCTAAGCCACATGTCTAGGGGGGCTATTCAGGTTCCTCTTTTCGTCTCTTTTCTGCAAGAGGCGTGTGCCAATAAACCACGCCCTTTACTCCCCGGGGAGTGTGGCGAAGAACATTCAATTACCCTTATGACATGAGAGGGGGGACACCCTTAAATAAATTGATATCGCAATGGAACACAAACACAAAAAACAAACAGTTTAAAACAAAGAAAAACATACAGTGGGTCCAATGATCTCCTATAAACAACTAGATACACAGTCTGCCTTCTAAAAATGTCTGAGCGCAAAGAAGGTCCAAACGGATGAATGGACACTCATTTGCTTTATTGGACATTATTTGGATTTACACCACTTTGCAAGGAAAAGGTGCCAACGCTGAGGAGAAACAGTGACAAAAAACGTTTAGTGGCTAAAAATCAAACGGAGATATTTTTACATTTATTCGTTATCTTGTTCATCATGCGATTGATGGTGGGGCAGAATCTGGCATTGTTATTTATGTACAAAAGTTCGGTTGAACTACAAATGACAATGCCAGATTCTGCCCTACTATCAACCGCAAGTTGAATGTCAAAATATCTCCGTTTTTTATATTAAAATTATTGGTTAAAATAAAGTTTTGTACAAGTTGCGAGTCGAAAAAAACAGTAAGAAATCGAAGCGATTTATTCATTGTTTTTGTTATTCTTCTATAGGGGTTGCGAGAGTAGTAGACAATGATACTGATTATGATTATGCAATATGAAACCTGTAGTAAGTCCCCAACAAAATGATAGGTACAGCTTAAATGGTCACGTAGTTTTGTAGGTGGGGCAAAGCTCCATTGATATGTGGCGATGTCATTTTTAAAATTTCCTCTCTGCCAAAGTCGTGACACTTTCTGGCAACTTATAAAAGCGAATATAGGTACCCCTAACCCAAATATATGCAGTGTGTACGATATTACCAGTTATGACAATAAATTATGAATTTATTAGGACAAATTCTCCCCTCGTCGGCCGGTGCCGCAGATAAGGCGTAATAATCCCTAATATAAATGTATGAGTTGCTTTAGGCCACGCGCCGCGGCGACGCGTCCCCTTTGAGCGCCGGCTCAAAGGGGACGCGTCGCCGCGGCGCGATTATTTATTTTATTTTATTAATGGACTCGACAGTTCGTCATTTGCCAATGTCATGTTACAGAAAATTCAGTATAGTAGTCTTCTATCTTCCTCCAGAGGAGTCGCAGTAGCGTCTTCACCCTGGGTAGACGCGTCTTCATGTCTTCATCCAGAGGAGTCGCCGTAGCGTCGTCACTCTGGACGAAGCAGCTCGACAGTCACGTTCATTCCCAAGCTTGAAGCGGGAACTCTTGATTAAAGCTTGAAACCCCAGATCTTGCTCAAATTATCCAACAAATTCATCATACTGTCACTCGCGAACATTTTCTGATTAATCTAACGTGATATTAATCTCAAAATAACCACTGTAGACAATGAAACAAAAATTATCAAATAATTTTGCAACCGTCGTTTCCCGCCATTTTCAAGAGAACCTACTGTGATTAACTTCAGATAGATGGGAGGTAGGGACTGCGAGACAGTCCTTTTTTGTCCCATATAAAACACGTTTCCATGTACAGTCAGCAACAGTTCCGCCTGATCACCTTTAGGTTGCAATTCATTTGCAGTAACCGGCGGCGGCCCTGCAGCTCTTCCTATTCTCATCAACCAATTACAAATCGGGTATATGATTTACGACAGTTACCAACAAAATTATTTTTTGCCACACATGTCTTTATCATTGGACTCCTTCATTTTTTTCAATTAGAATTTACACAAACAAAACAATTATCTTAGACAAATAAAAAAGGGTCACTGTCCCTGATTGCTCAATAGGTCAGATAGTCTAATAAACATTTCGTAAATAGCTTTTTTAATAAAATTGATTATATTGGAAGATATTATTTTTTTAAGATTGGCGGCGCTAGTTGGTTCTATGAAGGCGTTGCACGGAAGCATCATGGCAAGCAAGCAAGGATCATTTTTTATCCTATCACACATTTTCACTCCACACATACGCATCATCAAAATCTAATATTTTATTAGCAGGGGGATTGAATGATAACAATATTTGAGGGGTCACCCAGAGGAGTGACGGCTCCGGCCCACTGAATCGAGAGTAATCTCCTTGGGAAGAGATTATTATACTTTTAATACCTTTAAACCCCATAATAAAAAGTCAAGCATTTCACACGAACGTTTATTTCAAAGCGGTTTAATTCAATCATCATTTATATACGGATAAAAATTAAGTGTTTTATCACTAGTTCTACTCAGAGTCTGCACTTATTCCTTCCAAAGTAATATACAGTCGAAGACAGAGTCAATACAGCCTCAATAAGGTAGACACTTTCTAAAAAAACTACTGGACCTATTTTAAAAATTCTTATACAGTTACGTAGTTTTAACTTTTATCTATCAAACAGTGAAATAATTTTTGCAATAGGTCAAGTAGTTTTTGAGAAAATCTCAACCTTAAAAACTCTCCTGTAGGTACACCTTTCGCTGTGTTCCACCGTACCTAATATAATACATAAAATATGTATTCACTTGCAGTAAACGATTATGGATTTTATGTTTGAGAACAATATATATACCTACTCATAGTTTTCTATAGGTACTAGGTCAACCAATAGTAAACCAGGTATGTGATTTACGATAGTTAACAACAAAAGATTTTTTTGCACACATGTTTTTATCATTGGACTCCTACATTTTTTCAATAAGAGTTTACACAACAAAACAATTATCTTAGACACATAAAAAAGGGTCACTGCTTGATGCTCAATGGGTCAGGTAGTCTCACCTCTCTCGCGTGCGGGTGCAAAGAATAACATTTGAAAAGTGAGCAGGCGGAGCTGTTGCTGATGGTACCTATTCTACTTTTTAACTCTTACTACTATCATTTCCACAGCAAAAACAAAGCAAGCCAAACCACAACCAAAAAACCAAATATAAAACAAACCAGATATTCCTATCAAACGTATTGCACATCCATTTAAACATTTATCATCATGTCTCAATATATTCTTCTCAGCTATTTTAGCTCTATCCACAACCGTCAGGCCCAGAGCATCTCTGTAAAGTTTATCTACAATACCGGCTTCAAATATACTAGCTATAACCGTCCGAAACTCTTCAAGTATCGGACTATTCTTTCTAATAATCATTACTTGGGTTACTGTCAATAAATTATCTACAGCTCCAAGCATAGTAGCTTGATTGTTAACAGCTGTCATATCTTGAATCGATGCGAAATCACCATCTAATATCACTGACAATCCATTGTGTTTGTGAGCTTTAGTTTCGCAATCGATTACAGATTCGCAAGGTTCAGATGTATTAGCATATGTTTGGAAATTGATGTCTTGTAAAAAATATTTCGCTTTAGGATTCAAATATGCGGTGCGTCCCGAATGTGATATGTCATGGTTTGTTTTCAATATTTCTGGGGGAGATAGTATTGTTAGATATGAGAATAGTTGGAGGTTAATGTAGGCTGATAAATATACACAGAGCACTTGAAAGCAGACGTTCAGAAATCTTTGACTAAAGGTCTTAGGTTCTGGTATGGATGACGCTTGTGTTCCTAGGAAAGAGCCCCAACTGTAAATCAGAATGGTTGTTAAAGACGTTCCTCTTCCTTCGAAGTAACAAAATATATATCGAATAATACAGTAATAAAGAAATAATAAGAGAAAGATGTACACTCCATTGATTTTAACTATAAAGTTCTTCCAAGATCTATCGGATCTTTTAGCGGAATATATCCACATTAATCTCTGTACTGAGTACATTCCTGAATAAGATACGTCATCTCTGTCTACTCTGTAAAGACCACCGATACAAGCGTCCAAAGTTTCATTCGCAACTAGATCTAAGAAAACAAACTCTGTAGGATCATCGCTAATTTTGACAATGTAGTAAAATTTTAGGTCCATATTAAACTTTTCTGCTACTATTTTCATAATTTCCACATCAACTCCTTTAACGTCCTTCAATTCATCCATAATGGCCAAAGATTCTTGGTTTTGGACTTTGGTAAATGGAGGCATCGGTAATACACCGACTTTAAATTCATTTCTTTTCATATCTAAATGATTTCTGACGGATAAAGTTTCAGTATTGTCATCGACGTTGTTGTTTTGAAGTTTACGTGTCATAATATTTATTTGGGGAATAAAATTTCTGAATTTATGATAGCTATTGGTGCTATTTATATTAATAAATGAAGTGTTATAAAATTTTAATTCTCCATTTGCTGTAAGTTCTTTATCACAGTAATCAGGTGTTATCGGTAAATAGTTAATGTCATCCTTAATTGTATTGATGTTACGGTTGGATAAACAATTATAGCAACACAAGATAGCTGATTCTACTTTGTCATTGCTTTGAACTCCGTCAATATCTCGAATAATGACCAAAGTATTATTTTCAAATAATGATTTTATCACGTCTTCTGCAACTGATTCTTCTTTGATGTTATTATTAATAACTAAAACAGTTACTTTGTCTGATTTGGTTGTACAAATCTTAATTATACAGTTAACTATAGCTGCATTATCATTAATTGTTGGCAAAATATTGGTGACACTTACGACTTTTATGAAAATAAAGTTTATAATGATAGGTTTTGTTAAGAGGAACATTATTTAAATTACTTTTAAGAGTTTCAACTAAATTTGTTATTTCAAATTGCATAAAATGTTTCATCGATGTCTGGTTTTCTAGACTTAACGTTGCTTTAGGAACGATTACAATGCAATCTACATCATATTTTTTCATAGTTGGCTTTTGTATACCCTTTTAAGACTCCGTCATCGGATAACAGTTTGCCTTCTAATGTTTTTTTATTGATACTAATTTGTAACTCTATTTTTATGATCTTACAGTGTTGTGTTAAAAGGTTCACCTTTTAACTTTTAAACGTAAAGGCAACTTTGTCCTTTATCTGTTTTTTTTTCTTTTCTCGTGTGGTTTGTGACCAAACCTATTTGTCAAAGTTATTCAGGTCGCGCGTAGTCCTGTGACGTGGCCTCACGACTGCTGTCAAGCGACAACAACCGGGACCAACTGCTTCGTACTTTCCGAGGCACGGAGGGGCTCAGATTAAAGTGTCACTAGCGGTCACCCATCCATGTCCTGATCTCGCACAACGTTACTTAATTTGTACGATCGTTTTCAACGTGTACTCGCAAATGGCCTACGAGTCTTAGCTCCTTTATCTGTTACTTATATTTATGTTGTTTATAATGCATTTACATGTCAAGAGTATTATTTTGTAAACAAATATGATCGTCTAATTGCCTGTTGTGATGTAACACTGAAGGAAATGGTCGATCGAACCTTTTTTTTTACCCAGGTTAAACATGCAAATCATGTGGCACCACGCCCGGGGGAGCGTGTTGTTTATGTCGGGCTCACCGCCCTGAAGGGGCAGCATACCGACTAAACGTCCTGGGGTGTTCCACCTCGTGCCATTCTCGCCGAGCCACGGGAAACTGTGATACAACCGCGACCCGACTGGCGCCCGAGCACTCCCCATTGTGGGCTGTACTAGCCCACAATGTATAATCCATTCATCCATCACCTACCTCCTCCCCGTCTGAGCCTCGAGCCGCTCGGGCGCCCGCCCTTACTTAGGCGGCGGCACCTCGTACACTCCGGTACGCTTGGCACCGCCTCGTACCACCCCATGGCGCGGATTTCTTTCTTGCCAACCTTTCTCTCAGCCATTCATACATCTTCGTACATCGTCAGCGGCGCGCGCGCCACCGACAGACCCGGCCGCATACAAGCTGTTCACTCATACCTCTCATGCTGTCGTCGCCGTGCTCCAACACATGACACGACGACGACCCTCCCCACGGGTCCGTGACTTCACCCCGAATCACGGGCCCGAGGACTGCTCACCTAGGGAGGCAGGCGACGGTCGATCGAACCTGCTAATCATTGTGAAAATAACTATGCAATAATCACAGAAAAGCTTAAAATGTTGGTAGGGGAGTTTTTGTTTACAGAATAAGACACTTGATTTGGGCTTCGGTTTCCTTATAGTCATTATTCGTGCACATGTAGTGCTAATAAAATGCATCCATTAATTTCTAAGCCCATTTATTTAACACTTAAAATCATAACTCTGTCTTCTGGCTTTTATGAATCTTCCTGAACTCTCCAATCGCAGTCAGCACGTCTTCAGCGAAGATCTTGGGCTTCTCGAAGGCGAAGAAGTGTCCTCCATCGTCGACCACAGTCACATTCACCAGGTTTGGGAATTTATACCTCATGATGAACGGGGGCTGGTACAAGAGTTCGTATTTGGCTTGGAGTACCCATGTGGGGACTTGAGAAGGTATACTGAAAAAGGATTTGTTAATGTTGTTTTTAAAAGACATTGCCACATTTCAATGGAGCTTTGCTCCACCTACAAAACTACGTGACCACTTAAGCTGTACCTATCATTTTGTTGGGGACTTATTACAGGTTTCATATTGCATAATCATAATCAGTATCATTTTCTACTACTCTCGCAACTCCTATAGAAGAATAACAAAAACAATGAAAAAATCACTTCGATTTCTTACTATTTTCTGTATTCTTAATTAAGCTGTTTTTATTCGAATCGCAACTTGTTTTGCACAAGTTGCGATTCGAAAAAAAACTTTATTTTAAACCAATAATTTTAATAAAAAACGGAGATATTTTTACACTTATTCGTTATCTTTTACAACTTGCGGTTGATGGTGGGGCAGAATCTGGCATTGTCATTTACCCGCTGTTTAGGGATGAAAAAAGGAGCTCGGTGGCTCAGTGGTTGGGTCAATGGACTTGCGATATGGAGGTCCCAGGTTCGATTCCCAGCCAGGGCAGAGCCATGTACCAATGAATTATCCTCGGTACGGAAAAACCTACATACATTTACTGAGTGCTCTCAAAACGGTGAAGGAAAACATCGTGATGAAACCTACATGAAGTAGAAGAAAAAAATCCAAGGCATGTGAAATCCGCCAATCGGCACTGAATCCGCGAGGTGGATCATGGCCCCAGCTATCTCGATGTAAAGAAGGTCTGTGCCCGAGCAGTGACCAATAGACTTTTAAAGACGTCTGAAGAAGGATTTCTTCAGTTCCTGAATGATGAATTAAAGCATGAACCTCCACGAGGACTTTTTTTGTTAACCTATAAATCGTCCCACTGCTGGGCAAAGGTCTCCCCCTCCTCTTCCATCCATCCCTGTCCTGGGCCTCTTCCAGCCACCCATCCCTGTATCTAACGACATCGTCTCTCCACCTACGCCGAGGTCTGCCCCGACGACGCCGGCGACCGTCCAATGGCACCCATTCTGTGACAGTCCGGGCCCATCGGTCCGGCTGCATGCGGCACACGGGGCCCGCCCAGTTCCACTTGAATGTTGCTTCTTTGCGGGCCACGACTGCTACGCCAGTAATCGATCGCAGGGTTGTGTTTCGGACACGGTCCGTTCTCCTCACGCCCAATATGCTGCGTTCCATTGCGCGTTGGCAGACTTTGAGTTTGGACGTCTGATCTTTAGTCAATGACCATGTTTGGGAACAGGTTAGGATAGGCACGAGGACATATGATTTCAATGAAGCGGCTGAAATAGCCAAAACTTACTCATCAAATTTATATGCCATAAGTCTCTTATTTAATGTCTCTGAGTATAGTCTCATGGCCGTGGTGATGGAGTTGGTGGCCCAGTAGCACATGAGGTTGTCGACCAGCTGCTCGCGGGTGAAGTGGTCGGTGACGGCGCGCTGGTTGTGGTCCGTCCACGTGGAGAACTTCTCCAGGATGTAAGCGAGCAGGCCGGCGGGCGAGTCCGACAGACCCACGCCTGGAGGGAGGTGAAGAGTCAGGGTTTAGTGGTGCTGTAAGTAGCACATCAGCACAGTGAAGGAATATATTCGGCCGGCCATAAACCCATCCAACCCAGCGAAGGAAAATATGCAAGGAAACTTGCATGCCGAAGTAAAATCTAAGGCATGTGTAGTAGTTTTGAAATTAGTTTCAATGTGGTGATTTTGAGTGGATTCGAGACCCTGTCTACATGTAGGTATTATTTCCTCTGATCAAGCCAATTCTGAACTTGATAAGAAGAAATAACAATATATCCTATGAAATCTTTGATAAAATTTTCAAGTGTTTCGAAAGAAATTAATATATTGGTAATTGGAGCCCGTATATTATCATAATAAGTTATGTAATTACATAAACAGAATATAAATTGCAATGGTTGGTACAAATTTTGACACCTTATTTCATCAATAAGGTGAAATTATCACTATATTTCATTATTTTTTATTCATATAACAATAATAAAAATTGGTAATTAATTATTAAATCATAGGATTGTCGGATTATAGTATTTTTCTTCGGCATGCAGGTTTCCTCAGACAATAAACTCAGAAACAGATTGGAAATGAATTTTTAAATGATGAAATTGTTTTAGCCGTGGGCAGGACTTGAGCCTGCGACCTTGTCATAACAGGTCCAAGTTCTATACACGGCTAGAATTTTTTATATAATTTAATAGTTCCCTGAGAATGCCATATAAAAATAATTGAAGAGGCAAAAAGGCTCAAAAATCTTGACAAAATATACTTACCAACAGTGTCAGGCTTTGTCGCCTGCAAATGCATATACCCCGACTCCTGGATCATGAATGAGTAGTATTTGCTCAGAGGATACGTGCGGTCTGTCAGGTCAGCATCTACCACCAGCGGCGGGTAGATGGATCCCAGAACTTGCATCACAGCCACGTATGGAGAAAATGAGAAGAACATGTTGGTGTGGTAACCCAGGACTTCCTGAAAAACAACAACATCATGATTTTCAAGAGGAAATAGGCGCCGTTAGCGTTGGAAACTATTTGCTATAGTTGAGGCATTGTCAACTGAGTCATCGGGCACCTCTATCCACTTACGCACATCACTATGCTGCTTCATAGATCTGTAGGGTAAGTGCAAGTGAGATAGCCAGATACAATGAGTGACCTCACGAGTCAGATGATCTACTATGGTCTCCATCTGAAGTTCAGAAACATAATTTCGATTTCTTGGGAAGGTCGAAATGGTTATGGTGAAGCAATCTGTCTCGTTATATTTTTTTGAAAATCGACGGAATTATACTCATTGGGTGCCATTCAAAACAAACCCATTTGCTATGTGAGATTTTAATAATATCAGAAGCAGATTAGATTAAAATTAAGATTGCGCTGTCGAATCTTCCAAACACGTCCAGTAAGGTCGGCGCTGCGGCCACCACAGCCGAAAACCTCAAACGGCGCAAATATGCAGCTATCGGCGATGGCTACATGTTTGAGCCGTTTGGGGCGGAGACGCTGGGACCATGGGGGCCGGGAGCACACCGCATCGCTAAAGATATATCGCGGCGCCTGGTCGAGGCGTCATGTGACCAAAAGGCTGGCAGCTACTTCGCACAACGTATCAGCCTCGCGATACAGCGGGGCAACGCTGCCGGTCTTTTGGGCATGCTGCCTATTGTGGGGGACCTGGATATAGTAAGTTTGCGTATTAGATAGGTTTAGTTTAGATATAATTATTAAGAAGCAGATAGTTAAGTGGCATGTTAAACTGACAAAAGACGGCTTGGTAGACGTTGGACGCATTCTCAATTCGTCTAATTCGCAATTCGATTTTAGATCACTAATCCGGCATGACAAGATAATGGAAGGTAAACTTACCTTAGGGAATATGGTGGCCATGTAGTTGCCAATAACAGCGCCCCAATCACCTCCTTGCACGTAGTATTTCTTGAAACCAAGTCGCTGCATCAGGTTTCTGAATACAATGCCTACTTCAGCAGCACCCAGACCGGGACGGACAGCCGCCTGTGAACATGTGGAATTAAGTACACTTCTTCATGCTATGTAAAACAGCACACCTAGCCAAAAAGCATTGACTGTCGTTAACACGAAGAGCCGAGGGACCTGATTAGATCCGATGTCCGTCATCCAATTCCTCAAACAAATTAGTTCTACGACTTCTTTGGAATGTTTTACTGCATTGGTAATCCTTGTATTCCTCATGGCGTATCCTTGCATTTCTCATTTCGATTACACTATCATTTGTAGCCCACTTTAGGATATCCTATGTTTCATTAAACTGCATGAAAAGTCTTTTTGACTGCCTCTAGTTTATTGTTCTACTACCTTTCGCTTCTTATTCCTCTCAGTCTCATCAGCCATCTTGGTTAATGCGTTAGCATTGCTGTGTCCTGTTGTAAATAAAACTGTTCAGCTTACATCAGAAAATCCATATCCAGGTAAGCTAGGAATTATGAGCTCCAAAGCAAAGTTTCTGTTTTTCTTGACAGCAGTAAGAAGTGGGATTGACTCGTAGAACTCCCGCACCGAGCCCGGCCAGCCGTGGAGAAGAAGTACTGGTACCACCTCCACTCCAGCTGGAACCTGGAAGATATTTTGGATATTTTGTGAAGCATGCTTTTTTGTCTCCACTTTTTGCCGCGATCTGTCTCAAGAGGTATTTAGGAGAGTGAGGTGCCTAAGTATTAGTCCAAGGCCGTCTAGATGGACTAGGATTGGATCAATGGTCCGGGAGTAAGTTCTCCTCCGAAGAATGCTTTTAACGACGGGCAGCGACCGTCGGCCGTTGTAATAATATCGCTGGAGTGATGACGTGGAAAGGGGCCTGGACCGAATGCAGGCACACGAGGAATCATTGCAGGATCGGTATGATTGGCATGTCGCTAAGTCAGCAGAGTAAGTAAGTAATTATTTTAAAAGATGTCCTGCTGAAAGTTTTTGCCACTTTTTCTCCTCAGCGTTGGCACCTTTTCTTTGCATAGTGATGTAAATGTAAATTCAAAATAAAATGTTGACGTGCTAAAATGTACACAACGTCTTTACTTGCAATAAAGAGATTTGACTTTGCTAGATGAATGACCTTCGCAAGGTCGCTAGCAGAGACTAGATGCAAAACATCGAGATTGCACAGAATTTGAATTACGCATTATCCATGCTCGGTGAATAAATTAGAACATGATGAAAAAATTCTTGCCGTGGGCAGGACTTGAACCTGCGACCTTGTCACCAACTGAGCCACCACAGGCCACGCCACGCCCACCGAAAATCTTCATCGCTTTATACATACTTAAATGTTACGCAATTCCATCTATCGGACAATGTAGTATTATTCCGACAAGTTCAAGTCCTGCCCACGGCAAGAATTTTTTCATCATGTTCTAATCGAGATTGTAGTTGAGTGTAGCGCCTTGGCAAAGACCAACGTCCAGCAGTTGCTGATGATGAATATATCAAGAATTCAACTGTTTATTTTCCAGGACATCCTAGGTTTCCACACCAACTTCGCGTATTCAATTTCTTCTTGATTTGAGATAAGATCATACCTCAGGTTTAACACGGATGAAGTGTATATCTAGTCCTTGAATATTGGTCCTGAACTGCGGGAACTGGTTGAAGAACTTCTGCCTTGCCGCAAAGTCGTACTCCTCCGCCCAGTAGCGCAGCCAGCCGGCCAGCTCGTTGGAGTTGAAGCCATATTCGTGGGCGATGCCTTCGAGTGGTGGAGTGAAGGTTCTGATGCTCTTGAGGCGATGTCTCAGGTCTTGGATCATCTGCGGAAGAAATGGATAGGTTAGGTTAGGTGGGTTTGCTAGGAACTCCGCTAATATTATTTGATATCAGGGTGTTGGTACAAGCCCAAGGGTCACTGCGACCTCAAAGGTCTATTGTGATCGCCAACCTAGTTGTCTCGCTTCCAAGGCCAACGTCCTTCAGGAATCGTATGATGCACTTGGGCGAGATCGTTTTTATATTCTTAGGTGGCATCAAGTGTCCACCTAAGGCTCGGTTTCTGTTGTGAATAGTGCATCACGCTCGCTGAGGATGTATGCATGGGAAGAAGAGTAAAAAGTGGCCAAAGTATCTGGTCACTCTGGTCACCAGAAGCATCGATAAGATGCCCTGAAATAACTTTAGTATGGGATTCTGGGTCCCATGAGCCCATCGTCTCAGCACCGAATGGCAAAAAAATATTGCATTATACTGGTGCTTTTTTTTAACGAAATTTAGTTTCTCTTTTTAAATATTATTACTTATATTGTAAGTGTATGCATAGGTGTGCTGTTTGTCTGTCAAATAAACGATTATTCTATTCTTCTATTCTTTTTACTCGACTGCGCAAGAAGGAGGGTTATGTTTTTAGAGTGTATGTATGTACGTATGTATGTACCTATGTCTAATTCTTTGGCAACAGTATATTCTGCAGCCTAAACGGCTTCATGGATTGTGACATATGAGGTGTCGTTAGATTCGTCTTGATTATAGGAGTGACATAGGATATAAATATGATCCAGTCGAGTGTTTTGTTTTTTAATAATTTCTCCTTGTTTGTAAGAAGTAAGAATGAATCAATCGCCTTACCTCATCACTAAACAGCACTTTGAAAGGCTTTATGTTTTTATCCTGCCTGGTCTTCAAGGCATTGTGTCCCCACCACGTGTCCAGGGGCAAGTCCGGCAGTGGAGGGGGACTCCTCAGGAAGACGAAGTAGACTGCCACAGCGATCAGAGCGAAAAGTGGTGTCAGGAATAGAAGACGAGCCATCTGAAATTGGATGATTGGTAAACTTTATTCCATCATCATAAACACACGCCTGTTTACCGTAGGGGTAGGCAGAGACGATGGATTTCCATATGCTGCGATCCTGGCATACAACTCTCGCTTCATGTACATTCATCCATCTCTTCATATATACGCTCGCTGTTGTAGACCGCATTTTATATATTTTTTTAAACAATATGCGAAATGTAATAATGATCAATAAAGTCAAAGTCAAATCTCTTTATTGTAAGTAAGCACGTTGTGTACATTTTAGCACGTCAACATATTTTTTTGAATTTACATTTACACCATTTTGCAAGGAAAGGTGCTAACGCTGAGGAGAAAAAGTGGCAAAAAACTCTCAGCTGCAGATCTTTTAAAATAATAATTACCAATTAAGTAATATTTTGTATTATAATTATTATTTTTTAGTATCTATGATGAATTATATAGATATATAAAAAAATGCGAAAATTATATATATAATTACCAATTACTTAATAACCAGGTACAAAATTAACTATTACTATTATTAGTAATCTAAACTTTATCCCTCATGCGGACCCGGCGACACACACCATGCATGTTCATCGTTTAAATAGTCATCTATTCTGTAATACGCCTTCTTAACAAGTGTTCCTTTAATGATATTTTTAAAGTTCCTCTGTGCAGTCATTCATCTTTTGCATTCTTAATGCGCAAGGTTGATCTCCCAACTGCGAAGATTGTGGGACCAAGGAAGACTTGCAACATATTGTGATGGCATGTGTCCGGTACGCGACTAAAAGAGAGCATGTTATCAATAGTATAGGTTTATGCAAATTAGATGTAGGTATATTCCACGGCATTTTAGCTGAGCCAACTTCAGGCCCAGCTAAAATGCTGTTCTCGATCTTTTATAAAACTTAAGTTAATTTAGAATAGCTACGAAGGGATTGGCATCGTCACTTTATGTGTACAAAAATCCCTAAACAACTATAGATTAAAAAAAAGTTCCTCTGTGTAAAATAAAGTATAATAAAAAATCTAAATGTCCTTTAATATTTATAATAAATAATTTACCTTTATTCCGTTATTAAAAAAATAATAAGTGCGTGCGCTCACTATCGCATCTTCGCTCGACTACACTGGAGAGTTCACCACTTATCTATTAATTGTTATTTATGTTGTTTAATGTCACGGTTAGATAACATAACATTTGGGCACTATCTTGGATGGAAAGATTTATAATAATTCCAGTGGATGCAGTGATTAAGTTGCAAGTAATTTAATACAATTAATGAGAATAACTAAATTAAATATATATGTAATTATATATGTGAACTTTACACAAAGAACATTATTGCGAAAAAATCAGACTCGCGCACCGAGACTTCCGTGCAAAGCAACTTAACCCCGTAACTATTAGTTGATCATCTACAAATATAAATAAATGTAGCCTAAGATATTTATAATAACTTATATGATGTGTAAATTTTTTTTTTTGCAAAGTCGAATAATTTTGTATGTTTTATGTTGTGACATTTAAACTATTTTAATTTTATTTTTGCGTTAATTGACATAAAGTATAGTAATTCTAATTCAAAAGACTTCCACAAAATTTGTACGCTTTCGGGCTGAATATGGTGGTACTAAGACACAAATATGATATCTGTATTGTTTACCCATATTTACAAATAAATGACATTTCATTTCATTTCATAAATTTGTAATAACCAAAAAAGTTTTTTGTAGGGATGTATTTTTTCAAATTTAATTTTTTACTCATAAGGTCTGCAACCTCATGCAGTCGTGAAAAAAACTTCTACGTCAATGCAATCAAAAGTTATGGCCGAGGGGTACGCGAGTCCGACTCGCACTGGGCCGGTTTTTTATCCTAAAGGTTGCCACATTTTCCTTGCAAAGTGGTGTAAATGTAAATTAAAAAAAAAGATATTAAAAATAAAACCAATTAACAAAACTATTTATTTAAATAACAAACACAAATCACAGTTCTGTTTTCGCACTCCTACTAATCTTCCTAAACTCTCCGATTGCCTTCACGACGTCTTCCGCGAAGAATTCTGGCTTCTCAAAGGCAAGAAAGTGTCCCCCATCGTCTAGAGCCGTCACCTTCACCAGGTTCTTGTATTTCAGTTTGAGGACCGCTGGGGGCTGGTATACGTCGTACTTCGGCTGGACTACCCAGGTGGGGACTGAAGTTGGGATACTGGAATAATAATACACATCATCAGCCAGTATCACAGACCACTAGACATGAAATCGGTACAAATGACATTGCCACATTTCAATGGAGCAAGCGTATTGGCCCGTGTTCATTTTACGATATCTGTCAGTACACTGGACTCAAAATCCGTCAATGCGCTGCGACCGGCCCATCACTAATATGCTAAGTAGGCATTTTGCGCTGCGCTGCGGCCCGCCCCGACACGCCGCGGCCCGACATAATGTGCGCGAACCATTAAATCCCTCCTAGTGATAACTGTTACTTAGCGTCAGTGAACTTGCCTTGTAGTTATACAGTAACGGAATAGGTACTGTAATATGTACTTAAAAATAAACTACGTAGTTATAATGAAGAAAATGACATTGCCACATTTCAATGGAGCTTTGCCCCACCTTCAAAACTACGTGACCATTGAAGCTGTACCTATCATTTTTTTGGGGACTTATTACAGGTTTCATATTGCATAATCATAATCAGTAGGAGTTGCGAGAGTAGTAGAGATGATAACAAAGACAATGAATAATTCGCTTCGATTTCTTACTATTTTCTGAATTCCTAATTAAGGTGTTTTTTCGACTCGTTTGGTGTGCAAAATTTTATTTTAAACCAATAATTTTAATAAAAAACGGAGATATTTTTACATTTACTCGTTGTCTTGTTCATCATACGGTTGATGGTGGGGCAGAATCTGGCATTGTCATTTAACTGGAGAGGATTTATGACAATGGATTTCCGTTACAGAGGAGCGGATATCGAATCCCATGAAATGCAAGGATATCCAAGAAAAATTCAAATGGTTCTCTTGAAAATGGCGGGAAACGACGGTTGCGAAATTATTTTGATAATTTTCCTTTTAATGTCTACAGGGACTATTTTGTGTTTAATATCACGTTGAATTAATCAGAAAATATTCGCGAATGACAGTACGGTGAAGTTATTGGATTATTTATGCAAGATCTGAAGTTTCAAGCTTTTATCAAGAGTTCCCGCTGCAAGCTCGGGAGTGAACGTGACTGTCGAGCTGCTTCGTCCAGAGTGATGACGCTACGGCGACTCTTCTGGATGAAGACATGAAGACGCGGCTACACAGGGTGACGACGCTACTGCGACTCCCCTGGAGGAAGATAGAAGGCTATTGAATATATTGAATTTTCTGTAACATGACATTGGCAAATGACGAGCTGTCGAGTCCATTAATAAAATAAATAAATAAATAAAAATTCAAATCGAACGCGGGATTGGTCGATATTGGACACATTGTCAGGATATAGCAGTAGAAATGATAACTTACTCGTCCAACTTCAGATCCTGGTGTCTCTTATTGAATGTCTCCGAGTATAGTCTCATGGCCGTGGTGATGGAGTTGGTTGCCCAGTAGCACATGAGGTTGTCGACCAGCTGCTCCCGGGTGAAATAGTCTGTGATGGGGCGCTGGTTGTGGTCCGTTGCGGTGGGGAACTTCTCCAGGATGTAGGCGAGCAGAGCCGTTGGGGAATCTGAGAGAGACACGCCTGGGAAAAGACATTTGGTGTTAATATATGTATCTTTTATTATTTGATATCAGGGTGTCGGTACAAGCCAAAGGTCAAGACTATTGTGGCCGTGCACCGAGTTCTTATATCTCGCTCCCAAGGCCAACGTCCTTCAGGAACCGTATGATGCACTTGGGCGAGAGACTTTTTATATTCTTGGGTGGCATCAAGTGTCCACCTAATACTCGGTTTCTGTTGTGAATAGGGCATCACGCTCGCTGACGATATGCATGGGAAGAAGAGTAAGAAGTGGCCAAAGTATCTGGTCACTCTGGTCACCAGAAGCATCGATAAGACGCGCTGAAATAACTTTAGTATCGGCTTCTGGGTCACATGAGCCCATCGTCTCAGCAGAATCATATGATACACCTGGGCGAGAGAGTTTTCATATCATCGGGTGGTATTATGTGTCCACCTAAGGCTATATACTATATAGATGTACCTACACACATAGTAAACTCACGCATATCTCCCATAGGGGTAGACGAGACGATGGAATTTCGCCGCTTTTCGCCAATATTATTTAGTCAATATTGATTGTGAAATGAGAGGTGTGTTTCACCTACTAGAATTTCCTGATACCTACGCTACCACCTTTCACAGAGTTACCACTATTAATGGGCGGTAAAGGCTGTGAATGCTTGCGACCCTGACGACCCCTTCTAGTGGGCGCCTGCTTCTAGTAGCCTTACAGTTAGGGGTTCGTCCGATACTACAGGGCTAAACTAGTTCATTCTTATCACAACAGCTGTCTGGCTGGCAACTTGGTCTGTTGATTTAAGTGTAGACAGATAAAGTTGCTTGTGATCACAACTTCTGACAACTTACCAATAGTATCAGGCTTGGTCGCCTGTATATGCATGTAACCAGTTTCCTGAATCAGCTCTGAGAATCTCTTGTCCAAGGGGTAGAGGCGGTCAGCCTGCGCCGCGTCTACTATCAACGGCGGATAGAATGACCCGATGATCTCGTATAGAGTAGCCCATGAAGACATTGAATACGCGAAGTTGGTATGGAAGCCTAGGATCTCCTGGAAAATGAACAGTTGAATTAGAGGTATTGGATGTCGTCATAATCACGGTACTGCCGTGGAAGATTTATAGAAAATACAGTCGGATTTTTTGGTTGTTATGGTGTAGGTAACCATTTTCTCTGGGTATTTGTAATCGATTCTGTGCCAGAGACAACTCTGGCCCCTTTTTTGACCCAGGTAAAACATGTAACCATGTACCACCACGTCCGGGGGAGCGTGTTGATTATGTCAACTGAAGGGGCGGAATACCGACTAAACCTCCTGGGGTGTTCCACCTCGTGCCATTCTTGCCGAGCCACGGGAACTGCGATACATCCGGGCCCGAGCACTCCTCATTGTGGGCTGTAATAGCCCACAATGCGTAATCCATTCATCCATCACCTTCTTCCTCCCCGTCCGGGCCTCGAGCTACTCGGACGTGCGGTTCGCGCACTGCGTCCGTGGGTCCGGGCCCTTAATTAGGCGTCGGCACCTCGTACACTCCGGTACGCTTGGCACCGCCTCGTACCACCCCATGGCGCGGATTTCTTTCTTGGCAACCTTTCTCTCAGCCATTCATACCTCTTCTACATCTCTGGCCCCTAGCACAGGGAATTCTAGTTTGTGTCATTGAGTGTGATGCCCTATCCTTCACTATTTTTGCCTCTTACCTGAGGAAACAGTGTAGTCATGTAGCTACCGATGATACCGCCCCAGTCTCCTCCTTGAATGTAGAACTGCTTGAAGCCGAGCCGCTGCATCAGGTTTCTCAGCACCACGCCAACCTCAGCAGCGCCTAAGCCTGGCCGGAATGCTTCCTAGAATAATATAGAGTCCAGGGCAAGTGTTTAAAAATGTGCCCTATAGGCGAGACGACTACAAAAGTTCACATAGAAATAGAAGAAAAGGGTATATAATATAAAGGGTATGTCGCAGTCAACTGGTTGGAATAGACGTGTGATTGAACAACTAGCACGTTGATTGAACGACGCCATCCAACAAAACATCTAAGTGTCAATTAGCTGAGTGGCTGAACACAACGTTCAACACTACAGCTAACCGACGCTCAGTGGACTGGTTGGACGTCAATTTGAAAATTTTAGTAACAGGTTCTTACCGCGATTTAGACTGAATTAGAAATATTTCGACACCGTTACAAGCATCATGGCACAAGACATACTAACTGTATTCTTATTAATTTTGAAACAGTATTATTCACATACAATAGCAAAATATCAACAAATTACTTAGTTTATGCCGATATAGTTTTGTCTGCAGAACCCCTACTAGTTGGACCAAAACTTACATCAGAAAATCCATAACCCGGTAGACTGGGGACTATGAGCTCCAAAGCATAGTCCTTGCCGTCCTCTACAGTGGTGAGGAGTGGTATGGTCTCATAGAACTCCCGCACGGAGCCCGGCCAACCGTGCAGCATCAGCACTGGCACCACTTCCACACCTTCAGGAACCTGAAGATGATAGAAGATTATGTCTCGGCATCATAAAAGTGGACTAGCCAGTGGAGTACCCATCTGGCACAGCACAGAGGGAGATATGGAGACCTAACTGACATTCAGGAGTGGAGAGGCAAGAAGATGGAGAAGTTTATCATTCCATCTTAGATACTGAAATGTAGAGTGGAATTTCGGAAGCCTGGAACGACTCTATGCTTCAAACAATTTGAGAAAGATGCCTACGTTTCCACAAAAGCTTGGATTACTTTGTCGCTAACACTCCGTTGCTGGGTTAAGGCCTCGTATGGGCGTATTTTCAGTTTTTCGATGAAGGCTACGGCACTAACTACTAAAATTAGACGTCTGAAAAAAATATATAGCAATCTAGGGGTGTATATTTAGGGACTGATGAATACCGATACACGATTGGACAAACTTCGCTCGATAGAAAAAAATCGCAAACATACCCCTTCCATGTCATTTAAAATTAAAATTATGTCTATACCGAAATAGTTATTCATACGAAATATATATCTAAATGTGGGGTATTATATACGAGAGCTTGTTTTAAAGAAATCTGATTTTAATGGCGTATTTTAATTTCCCTGCCAAAATTCATCCAAAATCAATAAAAATACAAATATGGAGTCACTGTGCCGTGCTCTTCACTCCGCCGCTGTGGGACATCTTGTCTCGCGCTCGAGTTTGACAGCTCGCCGCCCCTTAATGCGCTATATGGTTGTCAAAAGCAAGAGTGATACACGAGATGCCCCGCAGCGGCGGAGTGAAGAGCACGGCGCAGTGCCTCGATATTCGTATTTTTATGAAGCTTGGATGAATTTTGGCAGGGAAATAAAAATACGCCAACGAAAATCAGATTTTTTTTAAAACAAGCTCTCGTATTTATAGTACCCTACATTTTCATATATATTTTGTATGAATAACTATTTCGGTTTAGATATAATTTTCATTTTAAAAGACATGGATGCGATTTTTTTTCTATCGAGCGAAGTTCGGTATTCATCAGTCTCTAAATAGATACCCCAAGATTGCTATATATTTTTTTCAAACATTTTAATTTTAGTAGTTAATGCCGTAGCCTTCGTAGAAAAACTGAAAATACGCGCATACGAAGCCTGTCTTCTTTCATAGCATTTTTGGAACCACAGCTGCCGTTGCCTTTCCGATGATTTCCATCCTTTATCGACAATCAAACCTTCAAGCTAAGGCAATTACCTCAGGCCGAACATGAATGAAGTGCATATTTATTCCTTGAATATTGGTCCTGTATTGTGGGAACTGGTTGAAGAACTTCTGCCTGGCTACGAAGTCGTACTCCTCCGCCCAGTAGCGCAGCCAGCCGGACAGCTCGTTGGAGTTGAAGCCATATTCGTGGGTGATGCCTTCGAGTGGCGGAGTGAATGCTCTGGAACTCTTGATGCGGTCTTTGAGGTCTTGTATCATCTGTCGACAGAATTAGAGGCTTTTGGTTTTTACTTTTCATAATGGCACGTGTGCCGAAAGCATCCTGACAGGTGGGCCAGGCGCACCCTATGCTGGTTCACCACAGACCAAAGAAAAATTCTGTTAACGATGAGCGCATGGAGACGAAGCGGGGGACAGAGGTGCCGTCTTGAAGAGATGCGTCCAGTCCATGTCGATAATATCTCTAGGTTACACGTGTCGCGAAGTAATTTTGCGCTCATGTCCGCAACAGACACAGGCGCCCTCCTGTTACAGGGCTATGGGGTAAGTGGTCTGTGACGGACACAGACCTGGCGGCAAACCTCTCCAGAGATGGAGAGACAATCTAGATCGATTCAGCCCTGGATGGCCGAATGAGATGCAAGACGGTGAAGTGTGGAGGAAATCGGGGGAGGCTTTTGCCCAGCAGTGGGACCATCGTAGCTAGCAAAAAAAGGCAGGAACGTATTTATTTATAACAGTTCTTGAGTCATGGCTTTCGATGATAGCTTCTGCTACACCTTTCCTGCTTGGATTCCTCCAAAGGAAGATGCTGAGATCCAGGATTGACGAAGCTACAGCGACTCCTCTGGAGGAAGGAAGGAAGAAGGTTACTATGCAATATTATGAATTACACTGTAGCATGGTAAATTACGAACTGTCGAGTCCATTAATAAACTGAATAAATAAACACGACATGAACCTTTATGAATAGCTCTTTGGCGCGAGCAATATGGTAGAATTAACTAACCGCATCTGTGTAAACACAGTCTTCAATTGTACTAATGTCTTCAATAATTCCCCCAAGTCCGTCACAGGCGTTGGTGGTGTAATGGTCAGCATAGTTGCCTTCCAAGCAGTTGATCCGAGTTCGATTCTCGGCCAACGCATATGTTTTAGATTGAGGTTTCACTTAATTAGCTGTCGCTGTAGTTAGTATGGTCTTACATAGAGAAAGGCGTTATAAAAGAGTTTGTGAAGTTGATATTCTTTACAATTACCATAATTTTATTTAATAATTTTATTTAGTTCGTCATTTGCCAATGTCATGTTACAGAATATTCAAAATATCATATCGTCTTCTCGTCACCCTGTCGTCACCCTGGGTATCCCCGTCTTCTTGTCTTCATCCAGAGGAGCCGCCGTAGCGTCATCACTCTGGACGAAGCAGCTCGACAGTCACGTTCTCTTGAGCTTGTAGTGAGACTCTTGACCATAGCGCCAAACTTCACATCCTGTATGAATCCTCCAATAATTTCACCATACTGTCATTCGTTCGTTTTTACAATTGGTCAAGTAGTTCTAGAGAAAATTGAGGCGACACGACTGCTGCCAAATGACAGCGACCGGGACCGACTGCTTAACGTGCTTTCCGTGGCACGGAGGGGTTCAGATGAAAATGTTCCTATCGGAACCCATCCAGGTAACCTCGCTCAAGGTTGCTTGTCCAACGTCCAACCATACATACATAGACTCGAGCCTGTTTCCCGTAGGGATAGACAGAGATTATGGATTTCCATCTGCTGCGTTCCTGGCTTACAATAACACCCATACTAACCCAATTTTTAAAAAGCCTTGTTTCAGACCAATTCACTTATCATCATCAGTCTATTTATATGTCCCCACTGCTCGGGCACAGACCTTCCCTTACATCGAGGGAGCTGGCACCATGATTTACCATGCGGGCCCAGTGCGGATTGGCGGATTTCACATGTCTTAGATTTTTTCTTCTACGGCATGCAGGTTTCATCACGATGTTTTCCTTCACTGTTTTGGGAGCACTCGGTAAATGTACGTAATATTTTCCGTCGAAATCATCATTGGTACAGTCGAAGACAGAGATAAGTATCCAGGGGGCCTCAATAAGGTTGAGATTTTCTCAAGAACTACTGGACCGATTTTAATAATTATTTTACAGTACATATTTTTAACTTTTATCTATCTAATAGTGAAAGACTTATTGCAATAGGTTAAGTAGTTTTTGAGAAAATCTCTACCTAAAAAACACTACTATACACCTTTCTCTATCTTCGACCGTACATGCCGCTGCCCCGGCTGGGAATCGAACCTGGGACTTCCGTCTCGCAAGTCCATTGACCCAACCACTGAGCCACCGAGCTCTTCAATCACACTCACCACCTCCTTAAACTTGACTCTGAAAGGCTTGACACTGTCATCAAACTTGGCCTTCAGCTCAGGTTTACCCCACCACTCGTCCAGAGGCATATCTGGGAGAGGCGGCGGTCCCTTCAGGAATAGGAAGTATGCTGCTATACCGACGATTGCAAGAAATGGCGCCAAGCACAACAGTCGCGCCATCTAGGAGGGAAAAGACGAACTTTGTGATGGCTTTATAACTGTTGTAGAGGGGACAAATATAAAAAAATAAGGTGGCCTCGAATACATTCGACAAAATTAAACGGATTGCCTTGCGACTTAATTCTTCAGTGTTTAAAAAATGTTTACAATAAATTCAATTAAGTATCATTTTTTTTAATTTGATGTGCATTACTGTGCGGAGTTTTTCGCATTTTAAGGTATTTTTAATTTTTTGTAAAGATTTCTTTCACTGGAATTTGACCTAATGGTTATATCTAATGTCATTGTGTGACTTGTGACATACTTACTTACAATATTTTTTTGCAGTTTGCGATTTACAAAAAAACTTTACCAATTTAATATTTATCATGAGTACAACCCTTAGTTTCAATTTATCGAATGAATTTAAGCATTAAGCTCGCCTTTTGTACACAATGTGTAAAAGCTTAAATAAATAAATAAATAAATTCAACCCCCACAAATTGTGAGAATTTATATTTTGTATAAATGAAATATAATACAGAAGTATTTAATATTTTCATGCTCAATAAACATTTTATAAATTATTACTCTACATATATTATTTCTATTTAATTATGTCAATTGTAGTGAATTTAAATGAAATATAGGTAGTTATGTCAATAACTAAAGAATAATTAAATTCGTACTTTGAAAAAACACGTAATCCAATTTGATTAATTACTGTGCACCAATATAATTAACCCACGTGTACTTTATAATCCGATATAAACAACACACTGACATAATTACTATCTCATACCTTTAATCCTTGATAACACGTCTGCACCGGACCGTAGCGCTGGCCGAATTGGGATGTTATCAGTCAAGTTTATCATTGATAGTGTTGCTACGATAAACTGTATTAATAAGTAAGTTAAATACCACAATGCCTAAAAACTAAGGTCTTCAACCAGTGCGTCCTGCCAGCGATGACCTACGGAGCCGAAACGTGGCTATTGACGGTGAGACTGGCACACAAGTTCAAAGTCGATCAGCGAGCTATGGAAAGAGCTATGCTTGGCATTTCTCTGTTAGATATAATAAGAAACGAGTATATCCGCCAGAAGACAAAAGTGGTTGACATTGCTCATAGAATCAGTAAACTGAAGTGGCAGTGGGCTGGTCACATCTGTCGTAGAACCGATATCCGATGGGGTAGACGAGTTCTCGAATGGAGGCCACGAACGGGTAAACGTAGTGTGGGACGCCCCCCGACCAGATGGAGGGATGACCTTCGCAAAATGGCTGGCAGGGACTGGATGCAGAGGGCCGAGAGTAGGGTTGATTGGCGCGCTTTGGGAGAGGCCTACGTCCAGCAATGGACTGATACGGGCTGATGATGATGATGATGATACTCGTATTAGTTAAATGTAAAGAAAATAAATGAAATGAAAAATATGGCTTTGGACACATTCGTACAATTTCCACGTTCGTACAATTCCACATCCGTACAATTCCACATCCGTACAATTCCACATCCGTACAATTTCAACAATTCCACATTCATACATTAGATTATTTCGTCGTCGATCGAACAAAAAAAAATGCTGTAGAATTATTACGGTTTAGATTATCTCAAAAAGTAACAGGCTGATTTTAAAAATTATTTTACAGTACATACTCTACGCTGTAAGCTATCTATTAGTGAAATATTTTTTACGATAGGTCTAGTAGTTGTTGAGAAAATGTGAACCTTACAGCACACCTTATACTTTTCCACGTTTGACTGTACCTACCTAACCTATGTATCAAGGCCAAGATGAACAAGCGAGAGTTCCTTGTATGTGACACACGGGCACTCTACTTAATGGTAATATGGGTCAGATTTCAAAGGTTTTGTGTAGGTTAATGTGATGTCTACTGTACAATAATTTTGCATTGTCATGCTTATAATAAGTATTGTAGAAGTAGTAGGATAAAAAGACGATTAGATGATAGGTTAAATGCGAACGTGCATGATGATATTGAGGATTGAGTACCAGGATCGCAGCAGACGAATAGAGGTACATGGCGTTTGCACAAAATAAAGAGTAATGTACTAAACTCAAACTCAAAAATTACCATTGACATTTAAAATTAAGTTTTGTACAAGTTGCGATTCGAAAAAAACAGCTTAATTAAGAATTCAGAAAATAGTAAGAAATCGAAGCGAATTATTCATTGTTTTTGTTATTCTTCTATAGGAGTTGCGAGAGTAGTAGAAAATGATACTGATTATGATTATGCAATATGGAACCTGTAATATGTCCCCAACAAAATGATAGGTAGGGGAAGTCCGGGCAAAGTGGACACCTTAAGGTTTGATGGGCTATATGAAGAAAACTAATAGATATATAAATAAAACAAATGATTGATTAGAATCAGCATTTATTAAAGTTTTTAATATAATCAACAAAAATTGTTTAACAGCAGTACTCTAATAATAATTATCAATAATATTGTAACATGTGCCGCTATCCACTTTGCCCTATGCCCCGGGTAAAGTGGATATGACTATAGGGCAAAGTGAACACATATACTTAAAGTAGTTTTATACTAATTAGTGCAGTTGTCACAAAGAAATACGCCTGTTCCTTCATAAGCCGTGCATTTCTCGTGACTCCATTGCTTACATTTGTTGCATTGGATCCAATCATCAACTGGTTTTTTAAATTTATTTCTATATAATCTTCGCCGCAAAAATAGCAAACGTACATTTCATCCTCATTTTCCTTATTCTTACTTTTAATTTTAATCCCCTATATTTTTGGTCTTTTTAGCATTTTTCTTTATTTGTCTTTGGTTTCGCATTTAAGTCTTTATTAATGTTTTTCATTGCTTTGACGGTAATTTTATCAAATCTCTCTTAATAGCATCATACTATCTTCACTCCATTAGGCTTGATTTGTCTTTCTCTTATACCATCTGAAATAAATAAAAGTAAATATATATAAAAAAATATTTAGCATTCTAAATTAAATAAAAATTAGTTTTCATAATAGATTGAGTATGCAATATTTCATGTCTGCGCTGTTAACCGTTGAGGAGTTACCTAGTTAGGAGCCAACCAGTGCAGTAGCCATGTCACACATAGCCACTTGGAATGCGTACACAAAATTTCATGCCCGTGTTGTTGATCGTTGAAGAGTGCCTTACTTATGTTGGTTATGGTCATGTTTACCATATAAGTGTATTGTCGTCGGAACTGAACGGACATATAAAAATTCAACTGCGTAGAAACGATTCTAATTCAGCTGGCAAGATTTAATTTAAAAAAAAGTAAAGATAAATACATACAAACATACAAAATCATTGCAAGTTAAATAAATTTGAATTAAAAAAGCTTGTACAGATATCTGAATCTCTTCAAAGCCAACCCGGGCAAAGCGGATACGGTATCCACTTTGCCCGTGATCACTTTGCCTTGCACCTACTCTATGAATTCAACCTTACCTAAAATCAAATCAAGTGACGATAAACTAACAAAACATTCACAATTTTTACTTGATAATATGCACTTTGAGAACACGATTCTAAAAACGATATGGATAACTTACAAATGAGTTATTAAAGTATAACTTACCGTAAAAACTCGTAAGAAATCTTCACTTTTGGGTTTTTTCGATTATACTGTCGAACGCGACGCAACCTTCCGCTAGCTCTGTTTGCACGCGAGTGAGGGGTGACGGGGAAGTATAATAGTGCAAGGTGTGCTAGCTCCGCCGTATACTTTACGAGTAATAAAGTGTATTCACTTTGCCTGGACTATCCACTTTGCCCGGACTTCCCCTACAGCTTGATCACGTAGTTTTATAGGTAGGGCAAAGCTCCATTGAAATGTGGCAATGCCTTTTGTACCGATTTCATGTCTATGGGGTAAGTGGTCTGTGGTATTTTCGATTTTCTACTACCATATTAGATAGGGTTTCCTCCAATAGTGGCTTCATTAATTATAATTAAAAGAAAACCCATATTATTGTTAAAAAAAAACCAATAGTAGTAATATTGATGTGATGTCGACTGTACTCAATGAGATATGATTTTTCGGCAAACGCATGAACTATACCTACACAGTATTATCAACATGACATAACGAATTTACTGAAGTAACTAACTTGCTTTGCAGTGTTTAAAGAATCATTGTGACGGCCGGACGTGTGTGACTATTATTTATAAAGGTACATAATTATATATATTGTTTATCTGCACGGATTGAAGGTAACATAATAATAATACTTGACTCAGTTTTTATATACTAAATAGACGTGGGACGTTACCACAGACCACTTACCCCATAGACCTGTACCAGGAGGGCGCCCGTGTCTGCCCGCACATGAGCGCAACATTGCTTCGCGACACGTGTCACCTAGAGATATTATCGACATGGACGCATTTATTTAATACGGCACCACTGTCGCATGAGCGCATAGAGACAAATCCCCCGCTTCTATGCCGCCGCCTCTATGCGCTCATCGTTGACAGAGTTTCCGTATGATGTACAAGATAACGAATAAATGTAAACATATCTCCGTTTTTTATTAAAATTATTGGTTCAAAATAAAGTTTTGTACATCAAGCGAGTCGAAAAAACAGCTTAATTAAGAATTCAGAATTATGAAATCGAAGCGAATTATTCATTGTTTTTGTTATTATTTTCTACTACTCTCGCAACTCCTAACTGATTATGATTATGCAATATGATACCTGTAATAAGTCCCTAACAGAATGGTAATAGGTACACAGCTTAAATGGTCACGTAGTTTTGTAGGTGGGGCAAAGCTCCATTAAAATGTGGCAATGTCTTTTGTACCGATTTCATGTCTATGGGGTAAATGGTCAGTGGACATAACCAAGTTTTCCCTAGAGCTCCTAAGGTTGAATAAATGAAATTTTGAACTATATGTACCCCCAGATGGCCCGTCTACTATGCTTAGCACCAGTGTTGGCTCTGGTTGCTGTTGCCGGCTACTTCCTCTGCCTGAAGAGTCCGCCTCCCCTGCCAGACCTACCCCTGGACGCGTGGTGGGGACCAGAAGAGCTCAAGTCTAAGCAGGATACGAGCATCAAGCCTTTCCAAGTGAAGTTTACTGATGTGGTAAGCAGTTTTGAATCTTTGTCTATGTTGATGATGTTTTAATTCTGGTAATAGGTGATCTTCGTGTGAAAAAGGCGGTGGCACGCGACAACCACCGGTGGCTGTGGTCGATGGTCCGTTTGCACCAAGTCTAAACAAGTTTCTGATAAGCCATTCTACTTCACAGATGATCCAAGACTTGAGACAGCGCATCAAGAGTGCCAGAACCTTCACTCCACCACTCGAAGGCATCGCCCACGAATATGGCTTCAACTCCAACGAGCTGGCCGGTTGGCTGCGCTACTGGGCGGAGGAGTATGACTTTGCGGCAAGACAGAAGTTCTTCAATCAGTTCCCGCAGTACAGGACCAATATTCAGGGATTGGACATACATTTCATCAGGGTAAAACCTGAGGTATGCTTAAACGATATTTGGATTCAGAATTTGTTTTATGCATTATGCCATGCTTGGCGAACTAATAACATGATGACGTGGGTAGGACTTGAACCTGCGACCTTGCCATTCCGTGACACGGTCTTACCAACCGAGCCACCACAGGTCACGCCGAAAATCTTCATCGTATTCACATCAGTCAAGCAGTCACTAAGATCACCCAGGTGTTCGTAGTGGAATATACCATCCAGAAATTAATGGATCACCGATTCCATTGGCTTCCTTTATAAAAAGTTCATGAAAACAAAGCTGATTCGTTGATTCATATCTTCCAGGTCCCAGCTGGAGTGGAAGTGGTACCAGTGCTTCTTCTCCACGGCTGGCCGGGCTCAGTGCGAGAGTTCTACGAGTCAATCCCTCTTCTAACCACCATTGATAAGAATAGGAATTTTGCTTTGGAAGTCATTGTTCCTAGTTTACCTGGATATGGATTTTCTGATGTAAGTACTTACATACATGCGTCAAACCCGAATTGTAAATAAACAAATCATCTGGAGGATTAAATATGACTGATGATGAATGACATTAGTTAAGATTCAATCTGTGATATTATTGGCGATAATAAATTGCGAGACTCTGCTCATAATAATTTTGTAGTCACGTTACTAAAGGCACAGTTCAAGCTTGGAGAAAGACAATGAGCTAAAGAAACCGTATACAGGTGCCAAAGAAGCCTCAACTTCATCGTCCCTATTGTTCCAGGGAGCGCTGCGCCCAGGTCTCGGAGCTGCTGAAATGGCTGTGGTATTCAGAAACTTGATGCAAAGACTCGGCTTCAAGAAGTATTATGTTCAAGGCGGTGACTGGGGTGCTATTATTGGCAGCAACGTGGCTACCATATTTCCAAAGGTTAGAGCTAAGACCGGTTACCATTTCCTGCCGGTCTCGCCCATATCCTCCTTGTTATTTAAGGATCTTGCCATTGCCTTCAGTGTTGCATGTATGGGTGCTATCGTTGATAATGCAAATATCAATTACAGTTACTGCTGGATATATTGCTTGATGTGATGTCAGCAACTTTGTTTGATTGTGTTAAGAAGTATCATGTTCAAGGTGAGTGATTGGGGTGCTGTTATTGGCGACGATATTCTTAAAGCTAAGGCAGCTTCCTATATCCTGACCTAATCGCTCATATCCTTCTAGTTATTTAAGCAACTTGCCATTGTCTTCAGTTTTGCAATAATGGATACAATGGCTGACAATACAAATATCACCATCAGTATCATCCACTGCTAGGTTTAAGCTTGCTCCTGTGATGTCAGCAACTTTGTTTGATTGTGTTCTTACATTCAATAGCCCTAAAAGGATTCCTTTTATAGTTCCAGACATCTGCAGGGTTACTCTCACCTCTTATAGCGATCCAGTTTAGGTTCCTAAACAAAACCGAATCGCTATTTGTATGAATGACGTCAAACCCTGCTGGTCATTCTGACAATAGTATTTTGCAATCTGGACCTATAAATACAACGGTATATCATGTCCTTTAAAATAATATACAAATCATGTAGAATAACTTCTCAATTTGCAGGAGGTACTAGGGTACCATACCAATGCAGGAATCGTCCTGTCATCATTCGCAACCCTTCTCACGACCATCGGCGCAATATACCCACCGTTGATAGTAGACGCTGAACTGGCAGACCGCATGTACCCTCTGGCCAAGCATATTGCTTTCTCATTGCAAGAATCTGGGTACATGCATATACAGGCTTCTAAGCCTGATACCGTTGGTAAGTCATTCCATCTGTACAGTATTCAAAATATCAACACCCAAACCATACTTTTGTTATTGATGGTACTTATAGGTACTTATCTTTTCATTAGAATACCATATTATTATCTGGAAAATTTAGGTTAAAGCATAAAATTAAATAGCGAGAAAAGATTCTGGATATTTCCATCACTCACTTAACATAGATCTAGGTCCAAATGTCACAGAATATTTTTTGGTTGCGGCATTAAGTTTCAACGCTGAATTTGCTATTTCTTACCAGACTTGTGGTTGTAGCAACCGATTGGTTGTGCGATAAGTATTCCTAAAAATAGCATTATTCCACATAACGAATTGTCTCTTCGGCCATTCTTGCTACATCCACCAGTCGGTTAACGTTGTTTCTAAATCTGGTTGATTTAGAACCTATTGATATCACCCACCCTGATCATCGTTTCTTCTCATTTGTAAGCATCTCAGACTTTTTCCACCAGGCGTGGGCCTGTCTGACTCGCCCGCCGGCCTGCTCGCCTACATCCTGGAGAAGTTCTCCACGTGGACGGACCACAACCAGCGCGCCGTCACCGACCACTTCACCCGCGAGCAGCTGGTCGACAACCTCATGTGCTACTGGGCAACCAACTCCATCACCACGGCCATGAGACTATACTCGGAGACATTCAACAAGAAACAAATGGGATATAAGATGGAAGAGTGAGTGTGTGCATATTTCTTTTAATTGACCATTTCATCTTCTTATTCGATCTTGGGTAGATGGGCAAGGAACGTTGCACGTACAGACTGTCTCTTGCTATCTTTGTCCTTTCTCATATTAAACAGTGGTAAATAGCAGACATTCTTTTCAGCATCCCAACAGAAGTTCCTACATGGATAATCCAAGCGAAGTACGAGATAATGTATCAACCACCGTTCATCCTGAAATTCAAATACCCGAACCTGGTGAATGTGACTGTGGTCGACGACGGAGGACACTTCTTCGCCTTCGAGAAGCCCAAGTTCTTCGCCGAAGACGTGCTGAAGGCGATTGGAGAGTTCAGGAAGATTAGGAGTACAAAAACAGAACTGTGATATCTTTTTTATAATTAAAAGTTGTTGTTTGTTATATCGGGATTTATTTATTCATTCATTCACAAACTCACGCCTGATTCCCGTATGGGTAGGCAGAGACGATGGACTTCCATCTGCTGCGATCCTGGCACACAATCCTTGCCTCCTCCACATTCATCAATCTCTTCATGCATGCTCGTCGGTTTGTAGTAGACAGTCCTTGACCCATTTTCAAGACCTCGCCAATTTGGTCGACGCACGTTCTCCTCGGTCTACCTCTGCCGACCCTCCCGTCAACATTCGCTCTGTGTGTTTCCTTCGTTACCCTTCCTTCACTCATCCGCTCTAAGTGGTCAAACCAACGTAACATAACCTTTTCAATCCTATTTACTACATTGTCTTTCAGACCACACCGTTCTCTAATCACTACATTCCTAATCCTGTCACTCAGTTTCACTCCACACATACTACGCAATGAGCGTATCTCTACAGCATTGACTCTACTCTCATCCTTTTTCTGCCATACCCAATATTCACTGCTATACATCAGTGTCGGTACCAACACGCCATTATGAATTTACTTATTTATTCTGCTGAAAGGCGTCAAGAGTGATGACGACCAGATGTCATAATGTCGGGTTAACCAGAAGTCTAATTGAGGATCTGACGGAGACGGCAAATCAATTCCCATTTCTATGATCCATTGCTCGGTTGTAGTGACAAGATTTTTCACGTTACCAATGAAAACCAGCAATGGATAGAAACGGGAATGGGTTAGTAATAGTGATGTGATTGTCTTTGTCAGATTCAAAGTTCTATTCAGATTACCAGTTGTTACTGGCAATTGTGAGTAGACGCTTTTAAAGAAGTTATGTTAGTTTTGGGCACGTTGCCGGACAACGGGGATCGGTTGAACTATCTGTATTGCTAAGCCATTCAGATAGTTCAACCGACCTATTGTACATATACAGCCTTACTAATAATCGATGATTAAAATTAATACCTTGTTTTAGGAAGGTTGAAAGATTTCAACTCAAATCAGGCAACTTCAACGACAAATCAGCGATAAAAACATCAAAATACTTTATTCACAACAAAATTAAATCACAGTTCTTTCTTTCCTTGACTCTGCTTTTCTTTCTCCAAATCTCGGAAGGCTTTGACGGCTCTGTAGACATCTTCTGCGAATATCTGTGGGGGACATAATAAGATATTATAGTTAGCCTTAGGGACACTTGATGCCACCGGAGATTAAGGCCCGTATTAATAGATCACTCTCAACTCAAAAGTCAATCTTGAGAACGACCTCAAGATGGCCTACTAATAAACGTAACTTAGGTGCGCGTTTAGGAATCGGGTATCATGGGAGTAACGCCGTATTGATAAACAAAACTCAGTTGTCAAGAGAACTGTCAAACTCACACTTGAGAACGTATTTGCTGATTGCAGGCGAACCGCGACTTGAGAAAGACATCACGTGATACGCCCTCATGATTGGTTTATTAATAAATGACATACTTGAGAGTGTATCAGCTGAATTCGCTCTTGGGGGTTTGAGCTCAGACTATTAATACGGGCCTAAAACTCTCTCGCCCAAGTGCAACATACGATTCCTGAAGGACGTTGGCCTTGGGAGCGAGATATAAGAACTCGGTGCGGCCACAATAGACCTTTGAGGTCGCAGTGACCTTTGGGCTTGTACCAACACCCTGATACCAAATAATAATAACAATATGTTATGGTAGACCGCGAGTCTCAAAACGGTGAACATCGTGATGAAACCTGCATGCCGTAGAAGAAGTAAAAAAATCTAAGACATGTGAAATCCGCCAATCCGCACTGGGCCGCGTGGTGGATCATGGCCCCAGCTCCCTCGATGTAAGGGAAGGTCTATGCCCGAGCAGTGGGACAATATAGACTGATGATGATGATGACGATAAAGGCAGGACCTGGTTGAAGACCTTAGTTTTCAGGCATTGTGGTAACTAATTATGGTAACCCAACATGTTTAACTAAAGTTAAACGTTTTGGGCTGAAAGCGTTCACTGAAGATGCTACTACGACATTGATTGACACTCATTGTTCACCTTAGGTAGCTCGTAAGCGAAGAAATGTCCTCCCTCTTCTAAGACAGTCACATTGACTAGGTTCGGATACTTCATCTTCAACAAGTTGGGTGGCAGGTAGAACAGCTCGTGTTTCGCTTGGAGAGCCCAGGTCGGAACGTGGGACTTGAATCTGTGAACATGGACGTTAAAATTGTATTGATACTCCTAGCATCATAGCACACACTCCCAAAGACAAACATGGCACTCGATGAAGCGAGAGGGGGATGACTGGCGTCATGCGAACTTTATTGCATACATACGCGTACATGGAAAATATGGAATGATTTGCTACTTTCCACAGAACTATGATATGTAATGTTTCAAGAGAAACATGATTAGAGCCTTTCAAGGTCAACGAACTATCAACCTCTCCGGTGGTTCAGTGTCTCTAGGCGACGATGAACGCTTACCATCAGGTAACTCATCTATTGTTTGTCTTCCAACCTTTTGTATGAAAAATAATTTATTATCATAGATATAAAACACCCATCAGAATCGCAGCCGTTAACACTTTTGCAAATCGAGAAGACTTAGATATAAGAAAGGAAGAGGCAATAAAACTTACGAATCCAAATTCAGTTCCCTGTGTCTATTGCTCATAGTCTCAGCATACAGTCTCATTGACGTCGTGATAGAGTTGCTAACCCAATATATCATCAGGTTATCGATGAGTTGGTCCCGAGAGAACTTGCCGCTGGTCACCAGCCCGCCGTCAGGAAGAGATCTGAAGTCTCTTACTGTCCAGGTGGAGAATTTCTCGAGGATATAAGCGAGGAGACCTGATGGTGAATCCGATAGACCTACACCTGTTGAGGAAACATTTTGGTATTATTTTGCATCCATAGTTTTTCTGGTTTAAGAGCTGGTGGGTACAGCGAGTCCGCAATGAGACAGTGCTCCAGAGAATGGTTCAGTTTTTCTACGAAGGCTACGGCACTACCTAATATTTTTTTTTGGAAACCTATAAATTGTCCCACTACTGGGCAAAGGTCTCCCCCCTTCTCTGCCATCCATCCCTGTCCTGAGCCTCTTCCAGACACCCATCCCTGTATCTAACGATATCGTCTCTACACCTACGCCGCGGTCTGCCCCGACGCCGGCGACCGTCTGATGGCACCCATTCTGTGACAGTCCGGGCCCATCGGTCCGGCTGCATGCGGCACACGGGGCCTGCCCAGTTCCACTTGAATGTAGCTGCTTTGCGGGCCACGTCTGCTAGGCCAGTTATCGATCGCAGGGTTGTGTTTCGGACAGGAATGGACGGGCTACGGTCCATTCCCCCCCTCAAGGAAGGAAGGAAAGGAAAGAGGTAATAACACAAAAGAAAGAATGAAAGTACACTTAATAAAATTAAACGTCTGAAAAAATATATAGCAATCTTTGTCAATTTAGAGACTGATGAATACCGATGCACGATTGGACAAACTTAGCTCGATAGAAAAAATCGCAAACCCTATCAGTCGAATGTATAGATTTCTGGGCCATCTCACAAGCCGCAAAACAAAACCAGTTCTATGGATAGGTTCGTAATTATGTGAGCATTACGTAGTAAAAAGAACGCGTCAGTATGACTATTCAAGTTTTAGTTTGCTGTTGTTATGACATTTATTTATATCCAACCAGACAATTAACCTTGGCATTGTAACTAAATTCTTTGATAACAGCGTTTTGATAAACAAGACAAAACAAGTTGATATTCAAGTAAGCAAATTAGTTTCCCCAATTCAAAATAAAACTGCCTCCTTATTACCGTTCTCAAAAACGATGAAATAATACCATATCATATCGCGCTAAACAGAGACGCCGCTATACCAACGCAATAGCACTGTCCCTGTCACACACGGTATGACATGGTATGACATCGTTCTGAGAACCGTAATACAGATACTTTTTTGTTAAGTTTCACCAAATAGTTTTCTAATTCTAAATATGTTATTTTTTTTTATTGTTAAGATCGATATAACATTGCAACTTAATCCTTGGGGTTCTCTTGAAAATGGCGGGAAACGACGGTTGCAAAATTATTTGTAAATTTTTGTTTTATTGTCTACAGTGGTTATTTTGAGATTAATATCACGTATGGTGAATTTGTTGGATAATTTGAGCAAGATCTGGGGTTTCAAGCTTTTATCAATAGTTCTCGTTACAAGCTCGGGAGTGAACGTGACTGTCGAGCTGCTTCGTCCACAGTGATTGACGCTACGGCGTCTCCTGTGGAGGAAGATAGAAGACTATTATAATACATTGAATTTTCTGTAACATGACATTGGCAAATGACGAACTGTCGAGTCCATTAATAAAAAAAAGTAAATAAATAAATATGGTAATATCCATTGCGGATTTTCAACTTGGATCTGTTATGATTCCAAATCCAATAGCGCTCACTCTATTCTAAGCCAATTGGACTCACGATACGGAAGTTCCACGTTCGATCATCGGTCAACCACTTACCAGGATTTGCAATCTTTCAATTCAAGTCCGTATCAGTCCACTGCTGGACGTAGGCCTCTCCCATACCACGCCCATCAGCCCTACTCTCGGCCCTCTGCATCCAGTCCCTGCCAGCCATCTTGAGCACCCCCTGCCCCGCCGTTACTGGCCGGGAACTGGGGGCCGGGGCCTTGTTGTGTCAGTCATGTTTTGGGAGGTGATGCCCGTAATCGCCACGCTGGGCAAGCGGGTTGGCGATCGCAGAGCCGGCCACCTCGCGCCGGTGACGCTGCTGCCCGTCACCGACCTGCTGCACGGCGCGGCCCCTTACAAACGCTAATAACTCGGTAAACATCTCATCACAGACGACGTGACTACCATCAATATTTCGGCATTCAGCGTCACTAATTTGTGACGCAAGGTCCGGGGCTCCAAGTTTAATAAACAAAAAAACAAATTCCTATGGAGGAAGTCGATAGGGTGACAATGTTACTGAGTTTTACCGGACTTATACTAAGACTATGTCAAACATGATGCCTCGAGGACCTGGGAGCTCGGCCGCGCCATTCTGACTGTAATCAATATAGTCGGTCCTCACCCCTTACACCCCATTTCACGTGGCGGGACCTAAAGCTTAGAAGAATCTGTAGGTACCTAAACATAGCTCTGCTGATGAACCATCCACTACTACTGATCAAACGAACAAACTTTGGTCTCACCACAGCTGTAGAGAGCTCCCTATAACCCTTAGACTTACCTAGAAATCATTATTTTAAAAGATGTACTGCTGAAGTATTTTGCCACTTTTTCCCCTCAGCGTTGGCACCTTTACCTTGCAAAAACGTTGACGTGCAAAATTGTACACAACGTGCTTACTAGCAATAAAGAGATTTGATTTTGATTTGAAAGTAGTAACTAACAAAGGAAAGCTAAGGGATTATAAAATCTTACCAACAGTATCAGGCTTAGTGGCTTGAAGATGGAAGTACCCGAACTCCTCCATGACATACGCGAAGTATGATGAGAGCGGGTACATGCGGTCGGCGAGGTGAGGTTCCACTACAAGGGAGGGTATGAAGGCACCGACGAATGTCTTCAGCCATGAGCAGCCGGTCTGAGGATGAACAGAGTTACGAATAAAAGCTTACTTGACGACCAATCAGCACACTAGAATAACGTTAAAAGAACACAGTAGTAGTCTTACCAGCTGAAATATTTCTACTTCACGTCAAGATTTTGGAGGACGGCAAGATAGGATTCGGTTGCAAACAGCGGGGGGTGACAGGATTAATATAACAGTTCAAGATTTGATAGTAAAACTATGAATATAGGAGAGTTAACTTAATATTCGAACTTTGGTACAAGTCGGGATAATAAGCTTCGGTATGATTCAATTTAGAGAAATTCTTTCTAAAATACCAGGAAAGACAACAGCTCGTCATGTTCTAAACTAGGATTTAGTATGCTATGGGTGAGAACTTACACCAAGACTTGGGAAAAGGGAGTCCAAACACAAGAACCTTCAAGGCTGGAAATCTAACCTCGGTCTCCTTGCACATAAGACACTTGTACTTTTTCATTACCGACTATTCTTGGAGGTCGTCAAACTCCTGATGTCCACACGATAAATCGAAGACGTTTTATGTTAAGTTACTTACTCGAGGAGCTGCCATATTGCTATGGTGTCCCAGGATATCCTCAGGGAATACAGTTGCCATCGATGAAGCTACAACCGCTCCCCAGTCTCCGCCCTGGATATAGTATTTCTTGAACCCGAGTTTGTGCATCAGATTCCTCATTACAACTCCAACTTGAGCAGCCCCAAGACCTGGACGAACTGCTGCCTGTAAAAGAAGAATTATTTTATCTCCGAACAGATGTGAGAAGGCAGAGAATGAGACAACAGTCTTCAGTGTTATTCTCTAAAGTTATGTGTTGATCTCGACGCTGCCTCGGCATAGAATCGTCCGCTAGTGACACATGCAACACTCGAGGCGTTGATTCTCTAGCAACCTTGGAGATCTCTTGAAGCATCCAATGTCATAGTTGTAGAAAATCTCATTGATAATGCGTAAGGATTTATAGTGTTTTATCACAATGCCTTCTTCAATTTTGAAAACCCGCCGGAAATATGAAATTATATGGATATTGCTTACGTCAGAGAATCCATATCCAGGTAGACTTGGCACGATGACTTCGAAGGCAAAATCATGTCCTGGAGTCTGCTTTGTGAGCAAGGGAATCGCCTCGTAGAACTCTCTTACAGAACCCGGCCAGCCGTGAAGAAGCAAGATAGGTACTACTTGAACGTTTGAAGGTACCTGGAATATGCAGAACACATAATTGATGAAAATAAGAAACATTTAAATCGGCAAGAAAAATGCAACCCTGCGGCACACTTATGATCAATCTAATCAAAAGCTTTAAACAGATCACCTGTGGTTTAACTCTGATGAAATGTATATCCAGTCCCTGTATATTGGTCTTGAACTGAGGGAACTGATTGAGGAACTTCTCGCGGTCTGCGAAGGGATACTTATCAGCCCAGTAGTCAAGCCAGGAATCCAGTTGTTTGCTGTTGAAGCCGTATTCAAAGCCAATACCCTCTAAAGGTGCAGTGAATTGACGGTGATTCTTTATACGGGCTTTTAGGTCTTTTATTACCTGCAAATTAAATAGATGATTATTGTAATGGTGTATTATAAGATTATCTTTGTCTGATGTGTTCTGATTAGCTGTGGTTGTATCTGACGAGAATTGAAATTCATTAAAACGATCATTCATCTTCCTTTTAGGGATTACATCCATTCACTGGCCCACGTATTGAACCTTGCTTATTATCAACTAATTCCATTAGTCTGTACTCACTTCATCTCCAAACTTGATTTGAAACGTCCTCACACTAGTGTCTTGTTTGCCTAGTAGCTCCTTCGGGCCCCACCATTCTTCAGGACTCAGCAGTGCCCTTTGTTGGGGCGATAGCTCTTTCGGATGACATGACTTGCATCCCCACCATAGCACTACTCCCACAGCTACAGCTATTAGGCCTATCACTAGCTTCATCCCCATTGGTTACCTTAAGATGGCAAAGAAAAAGAGACTGGTTTAGGTCTTCCTGAAGAATACATTAGAACAAGGTTATCTGATCCTAATATCCAGTGGCGACACTGCGACTCTGTAACCCTGAACGGGTTAAGGCCTCGTATGCGCGTATTTTCAATTTTTCGATGAAGGCTACGGCACTAACTACTAAAGCTAGACGTCTGAAAAAAATATATAGCAACCTAGGGGTGTATATTTAGAGACTGATGAATACCGATACACGATTGGACAAACTTCGCTCGATAGAAAAAAATCGCAAACATACCCCTTCCATGTCATTTAAAATTAAAATTATGTCTAAACCGAAATAGTTATTCATACGAAATATATGTCAAAATGTAGGGTATTATAATTACGAGAACTTGTTTTAAAAAAATCTGATTTTTATTGGCGTATTTTAATTTCCCTGCCAAAGTTCATCCAAAATCAAAAAAAATACAAATATGGAGTCACTGTGCCGTGCCCTTCACTCCGTCTCGCGCTTGAGTTTGACAGCTCGCCGCCCCTTAAGATCTTTTTGCACTCCCCTCTCCTTCCTCCTCTCTAAAATTGTTACTTTAGGCACAGAATATATAATAGTACCAGGTACTTTAGGTCCGCTAATCATGGGACGCAGTCTGTAATCTTCTGATTCCAGATAGGCTAACCCTAGAAGTCTTAATAGTTTTCTATTAGAAAGGTTAATATTAAGAACTATCGATATGGTTCACGGTGTCCATGAACCATATGATATATGTACAGATACCGTCACAGACCACTTACCCCATAGACCTGTAACAGGAGGGCGTCCGTGTCTGCCCGCACATGAGCGCAAAATTGCTTCGCGCCATGTGTAACCTAGAGATATTATCGACATGGACGCATCTCTTTAATACGGCACCTCTGTCCCCCGCTTCGTCTCTATGCGCTCATCGATGACAAAATTTTTCACGCGCAAAAGACATTGCCACATTTCAATGGGGCTTTGCCCCACCTACAAAACTACGTGACCATTTAAGCTGTGCCTATCATTTTGTTGGGGACTTACAGGTTTCATATTGCATAATCATAATCAGTATCATTTTCTACTACTCTCTTAACTCCTATAGAAGAATAACAAAAACAATGAATAAATCGCTTCGATTTCTTACTATTTTCTGAATTCTTAATTAAACTGTTTTTTTCGACTCGCTAGATGTACATACCTTAATTTTTAATCAATAATTTTATTAAAAAACGGAGATATTTTTACATTTATTCGTTATCTTGTACATCTAGAGGTTGAAGGTGGGGCAGAATCTGGCATTATCATGTACCGATTTCATGTCTATTGGGTAAGTGGTCTGTGGGTAGGTACAGTAAACCACAAGAGACTATACTAATAAAACGTGCGTTATCGTTAGTGAAGAACGACTATACTTTACTGGAAGACTGTATAGTATACAGTGTATACCGACGACGAGACGATCGATAGTGTATGGTCACGGTCAAAGTCTAATAGCACGGGAGTTCGATAATCAATTTCAGTATTACACAAGCAGATAACAATAAACCCAACTGCTAATTTAAGCCCCTTTGATTAAATTTATATATCCTATGTCAGTGAAGAAGTATGACCGTATGAAGTATGAAGTATGAGTGGAAGAGTATGACCATAACCCTCCAAAGGAAACCATATTAGAGTGGACCAAAAACAAAAATAAAAAATGTCATCAAATACAGATTGCAACATACAATGTCAGGACTTTATCGTCATACAACCGCCTATTAGAGCTGGAAGAAGCAATAAATGAAATAAAATACGACATAATAGGAATCTCAGAAATGAGGCGGCTTGGTACGAAAATAGAAGAACATGATAACTTTATACTATGTTACATAGGCCACACACCAGGAAAATATGGGGTAGGCTTCATAGTAAATAAATCACATAAAAACAATATAGAGAGTTTCACTGGCATAACAGAACGAGTTGCAGTATTAAACATGAATTTTCAAGGCTACATGGTCACAATTATACAAGTTTACGCACCTACAGAAGCAGCTAGCGAATCCGAAATAGACGAATTCTACAAAACTATCGACAAAACACTAGAAACAGCACACAAGAACATTATACTAATGGGAGACTTTAACGCAAAAATTGGAGCAACCAAGAAGGAAGAACACCTGGCTACAAAAAAATTCGGATACGGCAAAAGAAACGAAAGAGGACAGAGGCTAGTGGATTTCGCTATTGAACATAAACTAACAATAATAAATACATGTTTCAAAAAGAAGCAAAGCAGAAGATGGACATGGCGATCCCCTAATGGCGAAACCAAAAACGAAATTGACTATATATTGTCAAACCAACCAAGAATATTTCAAAACCTTGGCACCATGAATTTAAACTATTCTTCAGATCATAGACTAATTAGAGCAACAGTAATACTAACCAGACAAAAAAGAAGTAGAGCCAAATTTACAAATAAACAAATAAGTCAACTAAAAAGTGAAGAAGAAATATCAAACTACAAGAAAAATTTATCATCAATACTATCAGACACATTTGTTCCTAACGAAAACACCTCAGTACAAACCCTCTACGAAAGCATAACAAACGCGATTACACACAGCTTGAAACCAGCCCCAGTTACAGGAGAAGAACAGAAACGCCATAAAATATTTGCGGCACGAACAACAGCGCTACTACAAAGAAGAAAAGAATTACAGAAAACAAGGAACAAATCGCGGTCTATGAGAAATGAGCTCTCCGCACTCTACAAAATAGTCAATAAATATATAAAAAATGATTATGCAAAATATAGACAAGGTATCATGGAAAGACATCTACTTCTCACTGGAAGCACTAAGAAAGCCTACAAGGAACTTAGAACAAACAAGACTTGGATAGAAGGATTGAAGAATTTGGACAAAGACCTGAACAAAAGAACCGACATTATCACTACAGCATCAGATTTTTATAAAAAATTATACAGCGACATGACTCAAAAAGCCGCAGTCTCAAATAATAGACAAAATATTGATCAAAACATAAAAGCAATAGATGAAATCGAAATTATAGAAACAATTAAGAAATTAAAACTAGAAAAATCTCCCGGATCAGACAATATCACAAATGAAGCACTGAAGATAGGACACGCAACTTTGGCTACACCACTAGCTAAACTATTCAACCTAATATTACAAAAGTCTGAAACACCTAGACAATGGTCCGAATCTAACATCATACTGATTTATAAGAAAGGAGACCCGAAGGAAATAGGCAACTATAGACCGATAAGTTTGCTACCGAGTATCTACAAGCTTTTCTCCGCAATTATAAACACAAGAATAAGCTTTGCCATAGAAGCTAGGCAACCTGTAGAACAAGCAGGCTTCAGAAAGGGGTTCTCTACAGTCGACCATATACACACCCTCGAGCTAGTTATCGAAAAATATCAAGAACAACAGAGACCCCTATATCTTGCTTTTATAGACTATAAAAAAGCTTTTGATACGGTAACACATGAAAGCATTTGGACAAGTTTAAAAGAACAAGGAGTAAAAGAAACATATATAGAGGCCATCAGAAGCATATATAATAATAACACTGGGAGAATCAAACTAGAAACATTGGGCCCAAGCTTCCCCATAGAAAGAGGTGTAAGACAGGGAGACCCACTATCCCCAAAAATATTTATAGCTATACTGGAATCCATCATTAGTAAGCTAAACTGGGAAAACCTAGGAATATATATACGTGGCTCCTTCTTGAACCATCTGAGATTCGCGGACGACATAGTTATACTATCAGAGACAAGCTCACAACTGCAGCTCATGACAGAAGCATTACACCTAGCTAGTATCAAGGTAGGTTTAGAAATAAACCTTACTAAAACTATGACTATGACAAATAGCTATAAAATACCGATAGCTGTAGACAATAACACACTGGAATATACAGAAAAATACATCTACTTAGGGAAGACTATCAGTTTCGACAGAAAAAACAACGAAACAGAAATAGAAAGAAGAGTAAAGCAAACATGGAACAAATACTGGAGTCTAAAAGAAGTTTTTAAAAGTAGCATGCCAATAAACATGAAAACTAGGATCATGAACTCTAGCCTCCTACCGTGCCTAACATACGGATGCCAAACATGGAAATTTACAGCGAAAGCAAAAAACAAAATCAACACCTGCCAACGGGGACTAGAACGTAGCATGCTCAAGATAAAGAAAATAGATAAAATAAGACACACAAAAATAAGAGCAATAACAAAAGCAACCAATGCCTTGAGCTATGCACTAAAACTCAAGTGGAAATGGGCAGGCCATATTGCGAGACTAACAGACAAAAGATGGACCGCAAAAACAACATTTTGGCCAGGCCCACAGGGCAAAAGAGGCAGAGGAAGACCACTGACACGCTGGGAGGACGAGATCCAAAAAATAGCCGGCCCAAACTGGACACAAACAGCACAAGACAGAGACAAATGGGCATCTTTGGAGGAGGCCTTTACCCATCCCGGGGTTCTTGCATTACAAGACACATAACAAAACTAACAAATACTTAATTTTAAGACACACTAACCATACTAACAGTTGCACAATCACATTAGCATGTACGTTATGCAAGAAATAAAAGGCTTTTTTATTTTTATTTTTTATTTTTATTTATGTCAGTGAAGTAACGGTGAAGGAAAACATCGTGATGAAACCTGCATGTCGTTGAAAAAAAAAATCTACAGCATGTGAAATCCGCCAACCCGCACAGGGCCCACGTGGTGGATTATGGCCCGAGCTCCCTCGATGTAAGGGAAGGTCTGTGCCCGAGCAGTGGGGCAATATAAATAGACTGATGATGATGATCCTATGTCACTCCTACAATCAAGAAGAGTCCAACAACACCTCATATGTTACAATCCATCAAGCCGTATAGGCTGCAGGGCAGGACAAAGAATTAGACATACATGCATACGTACACTCGAAAAACATAATCCTTCTTCTTGCGCAGTCGGGTAAAAACAAGTGTTACGGTACAAATTTCAAAGCGAAAAATTATGTCTACGATGAGCGCGTAGAGACAAAGCGGTGGACAGGGGTGCCGTATTAAAGAGATGTGTCCATGTCGATAATATTTCTAGGTTACACGTGGCGCGAAGCAATTTTGCGCTCATGTGCGGTCAAACACGAGCGCTCTCCTGTTACAGGTCTATGGGGTAGGTCTGTGGTTCTACTCCTCATTTAATCAATATTTACAGCAAATAATATTTGCGCATACCATTTACCTACAGTAAATAAAGATAATGTTCATGTTTATGTATAGGATACATTATAACTGTTAACTCTAGTGCTACAGGCGTCACGCAAGGCGGCACACGATAACACAAATTCATTCACCTCGGCCGTTAGCTACAAACATGACTTAAAATTATGGTCCATACAAAAATAGGCCACCGTTTAGCAGTTTTTATCGCTAAGGCTTTAAATTAGTTATTTGCCTGTCATATAATTATTTAAAAAATTATAAAAACTTACCGGTTACTATAATGACTTGAATAAAAAATGTTATAACACTGAAAAAACACGTCTATATCTATATGGGTCGCGTGACGCACTGAGTCGAATGCAAGAGAATGATCGACGCCGGCCGGCTCGCGAGCGACGAGTCGGTACAGTTAGTAAACAGTTCGCCTTTAGGCACTCCTCACATTGGAAGTTAGAGTTTAGGCGATTATATTCGTAGTCATGCCTGATAACCGATGGGGTAGACGAGTTCTCGAATGGAGGCCACGAACGGGTAAACATAGTGTGGGACGCCTCCGACCAGATGGAGGGATGACCTTCGCAAAATGGCTGGCAGGGACTGGATGCAGAGGGCCGAGAGTAGGGTTGATTGGCGCGGTTTGGGAGAGGCCTACGTCCAGCAGTGGACTGATACGGGCTGATGATGATGATGATGCCTGTTAATCCCAAGAGCCGAAGTCAAAGTCAAAGATCAGCTCGAGCGGGTGATGCGCGCTGACAATGCCATTGTAGCTGCAGTCCGAGAATGGATCCCCAGCGCTCTCCACAAGAAGTGGGCCTCCTACCTCCTATAACCTGATAGCGTGGTGCATGGCGCTAACGTATGTGTCAAATTTAGCTTTAGTCTGTGCTGTTTTAGTTTATTTTATTATTATATATAAGTACTATTTTGATTAGAAGACATACAATAACTTTGTAATTAAGCATATTGAATTCTTCTGGAAAATAAACATCATTTCATTAAATTTTTCATTTCAAAGATGTTTCTTGCATAACCACAGGTAATAATAATAAAGGTAAGAAATAATAGTTTTTAACATAAAAGGTCTTAATTTTCTTAAGGCCAAAGATACAGTCGAAAAGCTCTCTTGTAATTTAAAAAAAAAATACTTGACCATATTTTATAAAAAAATCTTTTGCTAGTAGATACTGTTGAATACACTATGCAATTGTAAAGAATTTTAAAAGTGACGCAGTTTTTTCCAAAGATAATTTCAACCCTAACGACTCTTCTGTTATAAACAATATCGCTAGTAGGTAATGAAACAATTTATGAAAATTAGAAGATAGATAATTTATTTGCATAGAATAAGACATAATCTACCTACACAATTACTGTTCCAATGTGAGAATATACAATGGTTATATAAAAACAGACAAAAAAGAGTCTGTAAAATGGAAACACAACATTTTAGTCGCAATGTCGATTACGCCATTGTGAGCAATGCTTTATCCGTATATTCTAAAGATAGAGCCGCGATTGTATAGGAAGGCGGTAATCTTGGGTCGAGTTACTTAATGCCATTATCAAATTCGACAGTGTGTCGTGGACTAAAGAATGTTGATTTCTTTCCCAGTACAGTCAACAACTACTAATTAAGGCTGGGTGCATGGATTATCTATGAAGACTATGGCAACATCAAAATTAAATGTCTGAGAAAAATATATAGCAATCTTGGTGTGTCTATTTAGAGACTGATGAATACCGATACACGATTGGACAAACTTCGCTCGATAGAAAAAAATATAGCAAACATACCCTTTCCATGTCTTTTAAAATGAAATTTATGTCTTAACCGAAATAGTTATTCATACAAAATGTATATCAAAATGTATGGTATTATAAATACGAGAGCTGGTTTAAAAAAATCTATATTTTTATTTCCCTGCCAAAATTCATCCAAAATTAATAAAAATATGGAGTCACTGTGCCGTGCTCTTTACTCCACCGCTGCGGGACATCTTCTGTCTCGCGCTTGAGTTTGACAGCTGGCAGCCCCTTAACAGATATAACACAAAGGCAGGTCATATTGTTATTGTTGCTTACGTGTGATACTTGATGTGATTTCAACTGTACATTGTATGATAAATATAATTATATACCTAAGTTGCTATGAATTCACATCATTCATTAATTAATTAATTGATATCAGTTATTTTATTAAATACTTTTAAATGTTGTTCATTTCAGATTAAGTAATTCGTTTGCTTGCATTGATCTCCTATAAACAACTAGATACACAGCCTTCTAAAAATGTCCGAGCGCAAAGAAGGTCCAAACGGATGAATGGACCCTCATTTGCTTTATTGGGCATTATTTGGACGTTAAGAATGGACCCTTATTTGGACGTTTTTTTAAATTGTTAAGATCTTTGTGTATCTAGTTGTTTATAGGAAATCAATGTTTGCATTTAATATTTTTTCACGATAACATTAATATACTGTCATAATTTACACTGTTTATTTATAATTATGATTCGGGCCCTTTCAAACTATATGCTATAGTATGACCGTCTAAATCAGTCTTCGCCTGCGCGGTACAGGGATGCGGGGGAAGGCGACAACGGGGACCGAGAGAGGTGCGGGGGCGGGCGCATTTCTGTTACACCCCCCTCCCCCTCCCGCACCTCTCTCGGTCCCCGTTGTCGCCATCCCCCGCATCCCTGTACCGCGCAGGCGAAGAGAAAAAAAATCGAATTCTAATCTACAATTCGACATTTCGTGACACAATTTCCACCCAATCGCTCTGTTATCAAATTTTATTCACTCTATAGACATTACAATTAGTATGACACATAGATACGGTACCAAGTACATAAATACATTGTCATAATGACTAGGAAAAAGCGACAGTGTAGAAGCATAAAATAAAAATTCCCAAAAAACAACAACTGATTTTTTATTTACAATAACAACAAAATTATCACAGTTCTTGATGCTTCTTTTCCTTATCCGTCGTTCTAAAGGCCTTCACGGCTCTAAATACATCCTCCACGAACACCTAAGGCAATTAAAAAGTTATTAAAATAACTACTCTGACACCGGGTCAAATGACACGTTTAGTATAGTCGACAGAACATCAAGGATCATCATCAGTCTATTTATATTGCCCCAATGCTCGGGCACAGACCTTCCCTTACATCGAGGGAGTACATCAAGGATAATAACCGAATACTCTACGTAAGGGCGTAGCAGCAGAGGCCGATAAGTACTGGTGCTAGAAGGTTTAACAAACCCAAGAAGGCTGCTTATCACCATCACACGTTAATAAAAGAGTTGGAGGTTACCGTACCTGTGGCAATTCAAAGGCAACGAAATGCCCTCCATCGTCTAGCACCGTCACATTCACCAGATTCGGGTATTTCAACTTCAACATATTAGGAGGCTGGTAAGCCAGCTCATTCTTCGCTTGGAGCACCCAAGTCAGGACTGGGCTTTTGATTCTGCGAACAAAACGTCGGTTGGAATTGCAATTTTAGGACCTGCAGTAATTTTGTTTTGACTTTTAATGAGTTTGACTTTAACAGGAGTCATGATTGCAAAGATTCCATATACCTGTGGTAATTGCTCAAATAACTGAGTAATTTAAGACGTAACTCGACTAGCCTGCTTTTCATCGTTAAGGAGTTCTCTAGGGAAGTATTGACTGTTCCCATTACAAAATAAGGTCTTGCTTGACAAACAGACAACGAAGTGATCCTATAAGGATTATTTTTGGGATATGTTACCCAAAAAATATAAGCAATATTCTTGCAAAGAAATACTCACGCATCTATGCCCATTCCCATATGCTTCTTACTCATACTTTCTGCGTACAACCTCATCGAAGTTATGAGGGAATTGCTAGTCCAGTAGATCATCAGGTTATCCAGTAACTGATCTCTGGTAAACTTGCCGCTAGTTACTAGCCCACCATCGGGAAGCGAGCGGTGTTCCTTTACTGTCCATGTGGAGAATTTCTCGAGAATATAAGCGAGGAGACCTGCAGGAGAATCTGTGAGGCCCACACCTGGTAAAGAAAGGATTTCAATTTAATCATCTCATATTGTACATTGTGTCGATTTTTGTATTTGTGTAGCCAAAATACGTTTCAAAAATACCATCAAGGTCTACAATCTCTCATTTCTATTTCTGAAGATTGTGTCTGAATTCATCATAAGCCCGTATCAGCCGTAAGCCTCTCCCAAAGCACGTCACTCAACATAAGGATTTTTGCATCCGCAGTCACTGCCTGATCTTGCTCAGGTCATCCTAGTCTGAATTTATCTTAGCCAAAGATCATATTATGATGACATTTATTAAAGTCTTGGAAACTTACCAACAGTGTCCGGTTTAGATCCTTGAATATGTGCATAACCGAACTCCTCCATAATGAACGCAAAGAACGTAGACAGTGGGTACATCCGATCAGCGAGATGAGGTTCTACCACCAGAGACGGTATGAATGCACCAAGGATTGTCTTGAACCATACACACGGAGTCTAGAAGCAAAGATGACAAATTGCTGAGATAAAAGGTACGTAAAACATACTGATAGTATCAAGTCCAGATTAAAGAGTGCTCAATGATTGAGCAGAGTGAGAAGCAAATTCTTGAGGCAGCTAATAACGATTGAAACTTTTGGCGTACATTAAATAGTGATATTAGATTAAGAAAGAGTTGTTCCACTTGCTATGTTTATTGTTTATAAAATATGTCATCATCATCATCAGCCCGTATCAGTCCACTGCTGGACGTAGACCTCTCCCAAGGCGCGCCACTCAACCCTACTCTCGGCCCTCTGCATCCAGTCCCTGCCAGGTCATCCTTCCATCTGGTCGGGGAGCGTCCCACACTACGTTACGTAAATGTGTCAACTATTTTTTTTTTTTGAAATGAAGTAGTTTCTTCATTCCTTTGAAAGTCCTCATTACCTGTGCCGAAGCCATATTAGTATGATGTCCAAGAATATCTTCAGGGTATATAGTTGCCATAGTAGAAGCTACTTGCGCTCCCCAGTCTCCTCCCTGGATGTAATATTTCTTAAATCCTAGTCTGTGCATCAGGTTCCTCATGATGACTGCTATTTGAGAAGCGGCAAGACCTGGGCGAACTGCTGCCTGCAAATTGAATGTTCTAAACATTACCCCATAGACGGAAACATTGTCGGAATCATCAATTTTAAAATAATCTGTACCATTATCATGATTTGTCAACATAATGTTCGCTCGCTAACGACTACGTCATTACCATAGCTACGACGTATGGGTTTGCTGGGATTATTGTTGCACCTATAGCATCCAAGAGCGAATCTAAAATCCCGTCAATCCCGTAGTCACTCATGGACATCGTAAAGAATGAATTTGCTTACATCAGAGAACCCATATCCAGGTAGACTTGGTACAATGACTTCGAAGGCAAAATCATAGCCTGGAGTTTGCTTGGTAAGGAGAGGAATCGCCTCGTAGAACTCTCGTACGGAACCCGGCCAGCCGTGCATCAGAAGTAATGGTACCACTTGCACGTTTGATGGCACCTGGAATGTATAGAACACAAAATTAGGGTAATCAGAAACATTTAAATCTGCCAAGTATAATGCAACCCTGCGGCACACCTTATGAACAATCTAATCAAAAGCTTTTAACAGATCACCTGCGGTTTAACTCTGATGAAATGTATATCCAGTCCCTGTATATTGGTCTTGAACTGAGGGAACTGATTGAGGAACTTCTCGCGGTCTGCGAAGGGATACTTATCAGCCCAGTAGGTTACCCACGATTCTAGCTGAGCACTGTTGAATCCATATTGAAATCCAATGCCTTCTAGTGGCGGAGTGAATGGGCGGTGATTTTTTAGTCGACTTTTTAGGTCTTTAATCATCTGCAAATGAAGACACAATTAATTTTCATGTTCACTCTGAAACACCATCTGGGTAAGACAGGCAAAATTAAAAGGAAGAGGAGAAAGTAGAAGAATTGGCAGAAGGAGACAATCGTGACTCCGCAACGTAAGGTAAGGATAGCCAGCGTTTGAGGCAGAGTTTCATACACAGTTTAGGAGTGTGAGCACGCTTTTACGGCTGTCGAAATTATATGACATCTGACAGATGTAAGACTGAGCTCAAACTCCAGCTTGCACTCAAAACTGTCTATGAATTTCGGTGTACGAGCTGTTCTGTCTGACTCAGGCAAGGTTCAGGACAGAGGCAGAGCTTGACGGCCTTCAGTAATGGAGACTGAGGAGAGGCGTTGAGGAATCTGAAATAGACAAATCGATGCCCTCACCTCCTCGCCAAACTTGATCTGGAATGTCCTCACACTCGTGTCTTGCTTGCCTTTCAGTGCACTTGGACCCCACCACTCTTCAGGACTTAATAAGCCTCTTTGTTCGGCAGTAAGTTCTTTGGGATGACATGATTTGCAACACCACCATACTCCTGTCATTGCCACTGCTAGTACTAGCAGGCATAATACCTTTTTCGACATTATTCCTGAAAGGAAATGGGGACGTTAGACAAAAAAATTAAATGACAATGCCAGATTCTGCCCGATCAACCGCTAGATGTACAAGATAACGAATAAATGTAAAAATATCTCCGTTTTTTATTATAATATTGGTTTAAAATAAAGTTTTGTACATCTAGCGAGTCGAAAAAAAACAGCTTAATTAAGAATATAGAAAATAGTAAGAAATCAAAGCGAATTATTCATTGTTTTTGTTATTCTTCTATAGGAGTTGCGAGAGTAGTAGAAAATGATACTGATTATGACTATGCAATATGAAACCTGTAATAAGTCCCCAACAAAATGATAGGTACAGCTTAAATGGTCACGTAGTTTTGTAGGTGGGGCAAAGCTCCATTGAAATGTGGCAATGTCATTTATTCATCAGCACGTTGTGACTTGAACTGTTCGAGTATGACCCTCTTGTTGACATTGAAGGTCTGTTCCCAAAATAAACTGATACTAATATTACTCATGATAACGAAGTAGGATTACACAACATGATTACGGTAGAAATTGAATTTTGGATGCAACCCTGAGAATACCTGCTTATAATTAAAAGATAAAGAAAGAATCCGTGTTAAAGAATCGATTATGATAATAAAAATAAATGTTTCTAACCGGCCATTATCACTAACAGGATGTTAACAAGAATTGAAAAATAAATTACTGTAGAAACAAAATTGAATTCAGTTAAATTATTGGCATTTGAAAATTGGATTTGGCTTTTGAAAGCAGATAGATCGTACTAATAATTTTAATAAAAAACGGAGATATTTTTACATTTATTCGTTATCTTGTTCATCATGCGGTTGATGATGGGACAGAATCTGGCGTTGTCATTTAGCAAAAGTTATTTCTACAACACACACGTAAATAATTATTATTATGATCAAAATGGTATATTTCCAAGATCTAAGTCGTAATAAATATCTAATTTCGCATTTTATACTTATCTATTTCTATTAAAATTATAATAAAAATAACTATTATAATATTAAGTTATTAACCTAAAAAAATTATACACTAAACTAAAAATGTATAATAGGTCGGTTGAACTATCTGAATGGCTTGCATTACAGATAGTTCAACCGATCCCCGTTGTCCGGCAACGTGCCCAAAATGCTGACGGCATTTCCCCTCTGGATCGCTAGGCTGATCCTTTGAGCGAAATACAGGCCAGCATTTTGGTCACGTGTGGACTCCACGAGTCGCTCCTACAGGTCTTTATATGGTTGTAATAATAGTTGCCTAAAGTTATTTGCATCATGGACAAACCTATGTTTTGCGTCCTTAAATTTAATTATTCAGTATAGGTTTTTGGAAGTCTTAAGAATCTTATCACGTTCATTTATTCCATTGAGAGCATTGATCTCATATAAACAACTAGATACTCAGTCTGCCTTCTAAAAATGTCCGAGCGCAAAGAAGGTCCAAACGGATGAATGGCTTTGCATCATTTGCTTTATTGGACATTATTTGGACGTTACCAATGGACCCTTATTTGGACGTTTTTAAATTATTTTAGTAAGACCTTTGTGTATCTAGTTGTTTATAGGAGATCAATGATTGAGAGGTTGGTTTCATATTTATTGCATTAACATTGTTTATTTTGTTTATGTTTTCATACTTTAAACTACCTAAGCTTTAAAATATACTGTTCATTGTTCACAATGTTTTTAATGGTATGCATTGGGCAATTTACTCATCATAACGTAACATCGTCAGCTACTTTAAAAAAATGTAAATGGAAAGGGTTTAAATCGTGGTATCCTATATTTGTTGGAGCACTTAAATATGTATACCTAAGTAATTCACTTAAATTAGGTACTATGGTACTTACCGATATAACAGAGCGGTATGACAGTCCAAATCTATGCGACTATGCGCGCTCGCGTCTTCCGACAAACTAAATTGAATGTTAATTTGATTGCCATTTGATTCACCTACGCGTATCAGCCGGCCGGCATCGGTACTACGATAAACTTGAATAATCTTTAGGTTTATATGGGACCCGAGAGGTTAAATTATATTCCACATCTTTGTTTAAAAACGTCATTCGCAATGGATAACATGTTATATTGAAAGCATTCGCAGTTTTAGTTTAGGACCAACCATGACATTGGCCCTCAAAACCCATTGTTATATCATTATGTCACATTGCCAACGCCATCTCTCGAGAAATATTCGAATTGTCTCAATCGTGTGTGGATTTAGAAGACACGTTCGTGCGATCGAAACCTGCCCGTGGGATCCCTTGAAAATGGCGGGAAACGACGGTTGCAAAATTATTTGATAATTTTTGTTTTATTGTCTACAGTGGTTATTTTGAGATTAATATCACGTTAAATTAATCAGAAAATGTTCGCGAGTGACAGTATGGTGAATTTGTTGGATAATTTGAGCAAGATCTGGGGTTTCAAGCTTTTATCAAGAGTTCCCGCTACAAGCTCGGGAATGAAGTGACTGTCGAGCTGCTTCGTCCAGAGTGACGACGCTACGGCGTCTCCTCTGGATGAAGACAAGAAGACGCGACTACCTAGGGTGAAGACGCTACTGCGACTCCCCTGGAGGAAGATAGAAGACTATTTATTATAAATTGAATTTTCTGTAACATGACATTGGCAAATGACGAACTGTCGAGTCCATTAATAAAATAAATAAACCTGCCCATGATATAACGCGATTTGCTTAAGAACTTCGCATTCTCACCAGCCAACCTTTAGTTATAGCATACTTAATCGAAAAACATTAATTAGATAAGTACATGAAATAGAAAATACCATAAAGAATAATCATGATCATAGGCCCGTATCAGTCCACTGCTGGACGCAGGCCACTCCCAAAGCGCGCCACACAACCCTACTCTCGGCCCTCTGCATCCAGTCCCTGCCAGCCATCTTGCGAAGGTCATCCCTCCATTTGGTCGAAAGGCGTCCCACACTACGTTTAGGTACCCGTTCGTGGCCTCCATTCGATAACTCGTCTTCCCCTTCGGTTATCGGTTCTACGACAGATGTGACCAGCCCACTGACACTTCAGTTTACTGATTCTATGAGCAATGTCAACTACTTCGTTTCTTACTCTATTTGTACTATTATATATTCTGTGCTCTATCTAACAGAGAAATGCGAAACATAGCTAATTATAAAGAATAACCAACAATAGCTTAAATGAACAATAAATCATCAAACCAGCTCATTGTACTCATACATCTTTATTTAAAAAAGCAGTCCTTATAAATTATAATTCTTCTTTTTGCTCATTTACTCTCTCCAAATATCTGAACGCGTTTACGGCCCTGAAGACATCCGCGACGAAGACCTGGGGACAGAAGATGTTCTTTAAAGAGGATATTCTGATGTAACACTGAAGGAACTGATTGATCGAACCTGTCCATCACTGTAAAAATAAAGTGATCCGATCTAATAATGTGAAAATAACTATGCAATAATCACAGAACAGCTTAAAGTGTTAGTAGTGGGTATGGTAGTTTTTGTTTACAAAATAAGACTTGATTTTTTTTCATAGGATTTGAATAATTTTTTGAAAAATCTAGATATTACGAGAGATTGAGAATTTTTTTCGTCAAGACTGGTATTCGAACCATCAAGTCAAGCTCTGCAAGATAGTGACGAAATTTTTTCTCAATTAGTTGATAAAACGAATGAAATACCTGAGGCAGCTCAAATGCGAGGAAATGCCCTCCATCATCCAGCACGGTCATATTCACCAGGTTAGGGTACTTGATCCTCATGATGTGCGCTGGCTGGTACGTCAGCTCATTCTTGGCGAAGACCACCCACGTGGGGACGGCTGATGTGGTTCTGAGAAGAAGAGTCGGGGTTTTTTAGAACAAAGATTTGGCAATTTTTTTCCTCGGCCATTTGTCATTTACACCACTTTGCAATAAAAGCTTGAAACTTCAGATCTTGCACAAATTATCCCATAAATTCACGATACTGTCATTCTTACTGCCAGCTTTTATCATGAGTCCCACTACGAGCTCGGGAGTGAACGTGACTGTCGAGCTGCTTCGTCCAGAGTGACGACGCTGCGGCGACTCCTCTGAATGAAAACAAGAAGACGCGGCTACCTAGGGCGACGACGTGGAGGAAGACTATGATATATTGAATTTTCTGTAACATGACATTGGTAAATGACGAACTGTCGAATCCATTAATAGAATAAATCAATTATTAGTATCGAAGCACAAATGTCTTACTCTAGATTAGGTATTTATTGTCAAATACGATTAAAATCTTTGCATATGGTCTTCCTAAACCAAATCATGGTAGGTAAAACAGTTGGGATATTTCTAATAGTTATTCGCAAAAGACTTACGTTTCCAAGCCCAATTCCTCATGCTTTTTATTCAGAGTCTCCGCATACAGTCTCATGGAGGTAGTAATACAATTGCTGGTCCAGTAGATCATGAGGTTATCGATGAGTTGTTCGCGAGTGAACTTGCCGCCAGTGACTAGCCCACCGTCGGGCAAGTAGCGGTTACCACGCACTGTCCACGAGGCGAACTTTTCCAAGACATAGGCAAGTAAGCCGGCTGGGGAGTCGGTCAGGGCGACACCTGGGGACAAAAGGTTTGATGGGTAAGAAAATTAACATGAGGTTTGGGACGCTAACTCGAACGAGAAAATCTAAACGTAGTGTGGGACGCCCTCTGATCATGGAGGAAAGATCTGGGTTGGAAGGGACTGGATGCAACAAGCAGAATTTGTTTCAAAAAACTAAAAACCCGACTGCAAAAAAACTATTCCTTTTTGATAAATTTTTATACCCTATGAACTGCAGTAATCAATACGAATCTAACGATACCTCAAACCCCGATAGTCATTACGCCGTTTAGGCTGCAGCATGGCAGGAAGGAATGGACATACATACACCCGAAAAACATTACCCTCCTTCTGGGGCAGTCGGGTGAAAAGGGTGAATCGTGTTGAGTGTATCTTGTGAGAAACCTACGACCAGCAGTGGACTGATACGGGCTGATGATGATGAACGTTTAGCAAATTGGACATCGCATACGTTTTGCCTTGCCTACAAAAACCTATGCAATGTGGTTCGTATTTCCGACGCATAAGGAGTCCATTCGTGTGCTATCGACTACTATTTTCTGTGGCATGATCCCTATAATCTCAGATATACTTATTCTAATCAAGGATATGACAATAAACAAAATGCGTCATTGAATCAATTTGACTGTCATTGTTATGTAATTTATTATCAATTTATGTAATTAACTCTGGAATTGGAACACTAATATCATCGATAACGTTGATGTACAGTTGAAGTACATGTACAGCCGAAGATAGAGATGTACAGACATGTCCGTACCACGGACCACCTGAACACATGACGAGAAAGGTTCTTGACATAGGCACGCAGCCCAGAGGTCGCGGCAGACCCCATCTTACATGGATGTCCCTAATCAACAGAAACTTAAAGGATCACAACATCACACCACAAATGACCCAGGACAGACCGTCCTGGAGAAAAATGACCAGAAGGGCCGACCCCAAATAAAAGAGAAAAGGCGAGGCAGAAGAAGAAGACAGAGATAAGGATACAGGGGGCCTGAATATGGTTAATATTTTCTCAAGAACTACTGGATCGATTTTAATAACTCTTTTGCAGTTACATAGTTGTAACTTTTATCTATCTGACAGTGAAATAATTTTTACAATCCGTGAAGTAGTTTTTCAGAAAATCTCAATCTTAAAAACTGTCCTGTACACCTTTCTTTGCCGTACAGTCTACTTCAAAGAAAATCATTCAGGAGGTCTTATTAGGGATGAGATTTTCTGAAGAACCACTCAATCGATATTTAAAATCAGATCTTTAAAAAATTTTATCCGCCATCATTTTGGAATGGCGGAGTGATTTTTTCATCATCATCATCAGTCTATTTATATTGCTGCTCGGGCACAGACCTTCCCTTACATCGAGGGAGCTCGGGCCATGATCTACCACGCGGGACCAATGCGGATTGGCGGATTTCACATGCCTTAGATTTTTTTCCTTCTTCTACCTATGGCATGCAGGTTTCATCACGATGGTTTCCTTCATCGTTTTGAGAGCACTCGGTAAATGTAAGTTTTTCCGTCGAAAAATCCGAGGATAACTCATTTGCTTGTTTAACTTTCTATTCACATGAATATTCTAAAAACCTTGACATTTAACCTTACCAACGCTATCAGGCTTAGTGGCTTGAAGATGGGCGTAACCGAACTCTTCCAAGGCGTAAGCGAAGACCTTGGTGAGTGGATACATCCGATCAGCTAGGTGAGGCTCAACCACCAGAGATGGTATGAAGGCACCGACGAATGTCTTGAACCAGGCGAGGCGGGACTGTTTGGAAAGAATTTTTTATTAGTGGACTCGACAGTTCATCATTTGCCAATGTCAATATTCAAGATTATCATAGTCAGTTTTTCTCTTCATCCAGAGGAGTCGCCGTAGCATCGTCAATCTGGACGAAGCAGCCTCACAGTCACGTTCACTTCCTAGCTCGTGGTGGGACTCTTGATTCTACCTCGAAACTTCAGATCTTGCATACATCATCCAATAAATTCACCATACTGTCAATAATAGACTGAGCTCAAGACTGCTCTCAAGTGCGACTAAGCTGAGCAATACTAACGTCGTTAGTTAATTAAGTGGTCTAATAAGACCTGTCTTGAGCAGACATGCACTCAAGTCGCGGTCCGGCTGCACCCAGCAAATACGATCTGAAGTGTGAACTTGAGAGTTCTCTTGAGTGTTGAGTTTATTGTTATACGGCGTTACTCACGTGACACTCGATGCCTAGATGCGCACGTAAGTTCCGTTTATTAATAGGAAGATGGCATTTCTTAGGATCGCTCTCAAGATCGATTGATGAGTGCCTATGACTCCTATGAGACAATTTTATTTTATGAAATGAATACTGCTATATGTATACCCACATGAGAAGTAGCCATATTGCTATGGTGTCCAAGAATATCCTCAGGGAAGAAAGTCGCCAGGGCAGAAGCTATGCGCGCTCCCCAATCGCCTCCCTGGACGTAGTACTGCTTGAAGCCGAGTCTGTGCATCAGGTTCCTGAAGACCATCGCGATATGAGCAGCGCCGAGACCTGGTCTGATAGGTGCCTGAAAATTGTGCAAGTGTTAGTTATCATCATCAGTCTCAGTCCACTGCTGGACTGGACCTCTCCCTATGCGCGACACTCGACGCTGGTGTTCGTGCTGCATTCGCCCCACATACATACGCTGGACAGCATGCTTATGAGACTCCAGGCGCGTCATAGTGTCCTGGTACTTGTAATGATAGTTAAAGATCTGCGGCTTCTGACCAAGTAGAAACAGCAGATTTCAGGTTAGCCATGGTCTCCTGGTACTTTTAATCATCATCAGTCTATTTATATTGCCCCATTGCTCGGGCACAGACCTTCCCTTACATCGAGGGAGCTGGGGCCATGATCTACCACTCGGGCCCAGTGCGGATTGGCGGATTTCACATGCTTTAGATTTTTTTTCATCGACGTCATGCAGGTTTCATCACGATGTTTTCCTTCACCGTTAACTCATTGGTACCTGGCTGGGAATCGAACTTGGGACCTCCGTATCGCAAGTCCATTGACCCAACCACTGAGCCACCGAGCTCCTCTCCTAGTACTTTTAATTCAATTATATTGTATAATCGTCTTAAATGAACATTGGACGACGAGCATCTCGACACGCAATCTTCTCAAATATACTTACGTCAGAGAATCCATATCCAGGAAGACTTGGCACGATGACTTCGAATGCGAAGTTATATCCTGGAGTCTGCTTGGTAAGCAGAGGGATGGCATCGTAGAACTCTCTCACCGACCCTGGCCAGCCGTGAATGAGGAGCAGCGGTACGATGTGAACGTTTGGGGCTACCTGAAAAAAGATTTGGGTTCTTATTAGGAAAAGCTAAAAGTCTTGCAAATCACGGTACAGTTTCTAAGTCAAACTTATTTAAAGAAGTATGAAAGTGATAAAAGATTATGGTTAACAACCTTAGGGAAGATGTTTAGGTGGAACCTTAGATTGCTGTCTGAAGCATAATAATTATTCCTGCAATTACCTAACACTATATTAGATACAGCTCTGCTGCAGGATAAGTCTTAAGACCGATTAGAATATTTCGCCTTATGACACGCCTACAGATTCAAACATGAAGAGTGTTTGGCAAAGTTGAAATGACAATGCCAGATTCTGCCCCACCATCAACCGCATGATGTACAAGATAACGAATAAATGTAAAAAGTTCTCCGTTTTTTATTAAAATTATTGGTTTAAAATAATGTTTTGTACAAGTTGCGAGTCGAAAGAACAGCTTAATTAAGAATTCAGAAAATAGTATGAAATCGAAGCGAATTATTCATTGTTTTTGTTATCATTTTCTACTACTCTCGCTACTGATTGTGATTATGCTATATAAAACCTGTAATAAGTCCCCAATAAAATGATATATGAGCTGCAATGGTCACGTAGGTGACCGAAGGTGGGGCAAAGCTCCATTGAAATGTGGCAATGTCATTTACAGTTTCTTGTCAAATAAATAAATAGATTTTGGGATATATAAATCCAGATCTCGGCAATTTTATTACCTCATCTTTATCAGACTTACCTGCGGTTTAACCCTGATGAAATGTATATCCAGTCCCTGTATATTGGTCTTGAACTGAGGAAACTGATTGAGGAACTTCTCGCGGTCCGCGAAGGGATACTTATCAGCCCAGTAGTCAAGCCAAGAATCCAGTTGGCCGCTATTGAAGCCATATTCGAAGGCGATGCCTTCTAGTGGTGGTGTAAATGGTCTTCGATTCTTGAGACGATATTTCAAATCTTTTACCATCTGTAAAATATACAAGGTTTTAGATCTATTACAATAACTACTTAAAAATATTTAAAATACTAAAAAAAATTAAAACTACCTAGAAAAAAAACCTTGCCTAAAAACAGTTTAAAAAATTCGGCTCTCTTGGGAGGGTGGCCATCACACTGGCGGCATTCCCGCGCTGGATGGCCAGGCTCAGCCTCTGCGCGAGAAAGCCGCCAGCACGAAGGTCACCCGTCACCTCCCTCAGGCGCTTGCTGAGCTAAGGTTTTAAGTGGTTTCTATCCCGCGAGATGATTTAGTCTCGGTGGCACTATCGATTTTATCAAAACCATTATATTTATAAAATTCCCGCCTTATGCGCAGGGCAAGCAGAAACCATGGACTTCCATCTGCTGCGATCCTGGCACAGCGTTGCCTCCTACACATTCATCAATCTCTTCATGCACGCTCGTCGGTTTCACTTAGCCCTTTTTCAAGACATCACCAAAACCATTATATGGTTTTCTTTTAATTAACTAGGCTTTGCTGGAAGAAATCTCTCCTAAGAGATAAGCACGCCTGTGTACATCCTTTCTCACTGTCACTTATATAAAAATATGTTTCGTGTACAATAAAGAATAAACGAAACGAATAAACCATTCTAACTCACCGCATCTCCAAATTTGATCTGAAAAGGTTTTACACTAGTGTCTTGTTTTCCTTTTAGCTCGTTCGGACCCCACCATTCTTCAGGGTTCAGCAAATCTCTCTGATGCTGTGTCACATAGCTCTCTCGATTACAGTTCTTGCAAAACCATAGTCCCGCCCCAATGACTAAAACTGCTGCTAATATCTTGATCATTCTTCACCTGAAATAATTTTTTCCAGATTCAATGACAAAACAATATTTTCCTAATAATAATTTGTACATCGTTAGCTTGAAAATAAAAGGTGGAGAGCCTATGAATAAATGAATGAAAGTAAAACCTGATGCTATTGAGTGAATATACCTCAGTACTCATACTCATTTATTCGGCCTTAGGTACGCTATGGAACACTTGGTTACGTCACGTTTCTTACATATTATATGTTTGTACACATTGATTAATTATATTTCAAATCACATGGCTGGGTGATGTGAGCGCAAAGAGCAGCACAGTAACACTGTGCTTAAACCTAGTTCATAATATATAAATTTGCAATTGTCACAATTGCAAGTTTCACCTAGTTTATATACTATAATAGCAGCTGTAAAGAGGCTTTGTCATTCAGTGTATACAATTAGGGAAATTATTGTGAAATGTCAAATATTTTTCAACAGATTCAGTGAGCACAGAGTTAACAAGAGCTCGGTGGCTCTGTGGTTGGGTCAAAGGACTTGCGATACGGAGGTCCCAGGTTCGATTTCCAGCTAGAGCAGCCATGAATCAATGAGATATCCTCGGTTTTTTGAAGATGGACGGTGAAGGAAAACATCGTGATGAAACCTGCATGCCGGGCCCTCGTGGTGGATCATGGCCCTAGCTCCCTCGATGTAAGGGAAGGTCTGTGCCTGAGCAGTGGGGACATATAAATAGACTTGATGATGAGCACAGAGTTTGATGGAGTTGGATGAAGGCACTTTTGCCCTATTTTCATTGATAATGAAGACAGAAAACTCAATCACTAGTTTATCAGCAACAATTGTTTAAAAGTGGACAATAATTTAAGCTGAATTTAAGAAAATATTTCAAATTTTCATACCTTTCCTGAAGACGATGACAATGTATAATGGATTAAACTAATAGTTCAAGTAGATAATGATAAAAAAAATGCTAGCTCATTCAAAAATAGCTTGATCATTGAATCATTATTGATAACAGCGATAAAAACTTGCATTAAACTTACCGATAAGAAAATAACACAAAATATTTATTGATACTAACGTCCGTATACTCAAAGGACAATGACATACTAAATTAAATAATCATCCGGCCGCTATGGGTTTCAGATATGAAACGAATATCAGATTTCAAAGATATGGTCCAACTTGAAGAATAAACATGTAAAATCAAGAGAGTTTATCCGCCAGAGAAGTGTAGCTGTTTCCTCCTCCTCCATGCTGCCCCTGAACAGAGGACTATCTGTAATCCCAATTGTGAAGTGATGTTTGTTTAAAGAGCCGTGACCTGACCGTATTGGCGCGTGACACCGTTTTACCAACAACACGTACCAACCGGCCTGCGCAAACAAAACCGTGATGAAGCCTGTGCTTGTGATTAGCCCATTACATTATATAAAAATATTTAATACTGATTCCTCCTGATGGCAGGCTTTTGAAAATGGCCCGAAACGTCGGTTGCGAAATGATTTGATATTTTCCTTTCAATGTCTACAGTGGTTATTTTGTGTTTAATATCACGTTAATCAGAAAATGTTCGCGAGTGACAAATGTTGAAATTTTTGATATGATTCATGCAAGATCTGAAGTTTGAAGCGATTATCAAGAGTTCCACTACGAGCTCGGGAGTGAATGTGACTGTCGAGCTGCTCCAGGGTGACGACGCTACGGCGACTCCTCTGGAGAAAGAGAAGACTATGATATCTTGAATATTTGTAACTTGACATTGGCAAATGACGAACTGTCGGTCCATTAATAAAATATATAAATAAATTCCTCCTTATGGGAGTTTTCTAAAAACTATAATCATAAAAAAGCTTAAGAGAAAAACATAATATATTGGAAGATATAGATAACTAAAGGTTTTCATTTGAGTTTGTTGATTCGTTGCAGATATGCTGTGACCCATTCCACGGCTGAGTTCTGCTGTGTTTGGTTAGAGTTATATTGCCTCAACAACTCTTGTAGGATTGCTAGTAGATTATCATTAGTATTCTGGACAGTTCTGGCGAAGTCTTGGTCTGGAATCAGAGAAAGGCGAATATTGCAAGTTCAATTGACTAGTTTTAAGTACTTACTAACACTCATATGGTCTCTGTGACTGCAATAAATCGTTTGAATTTGAATTACGTGATTACCTTGATTTATCGCCCGCCATCTTCTAAACCCTTCCAATGCTTCCAAAACATCGTCCGATAAGATCTTGGGCAGCTCAAAGGCCAGGAAATGTCCTCCGAAGTTCAGTGCAGTCGCGTTGATCAGGTTAGGGTATTTGGTCGTCAATAGGAGAGGGGATTGGTAGATAAGCTCATATTTGGCCTGGATGACCCATGTGGGTACTGGAGTGGGGATTCTGGAAAATTTACAACATTTTAGATCCCGGCAGTTGTTCCACCACCAGCGAGTAAGCGAGTAACTATCAGCTATTTTTTTCGCCAAAGAAACGTATAATAGATGGTACGAAGTGGAAGACAGAGAAAGGTGTACAGGAGAGTTTTTAAGGTTAGGATTTTCTCAAAAACTACTTGACCTATTGCAAAAATTCTTTCACTGTTTGATAGATAAAAGTTAAATCTATGTAATTGTACAGGTCGCGTCACGTAAAAAGAACGCTGGCGGTCAAGCTGCGCATTAGGCGATTTATCGATCTATTTGGTGGTATGAAGTGCGACGCGCGGACTAAGGAATAGTCATTGCGCGCTGCATGCTTGCCGTTGCGCTATTGGTTCGTTAGTCGACCTTTGCTCGTACCCATGCGCAAACACCCCCCCCCCCTCCACTTTCTTCAAGCGTTCTTTTTACATGACGCGACCTGTAAAAGAATTATTAAATTCGGTCCAGTAGTTTTTGAGAAAATCTCAACCTTATTGAGGTCCCCTGTATACTTATCTCTGCCGTCGTCGGCAGGACTTTAACCTGTGACCTTGTCACTCAGTGACACGCTCTTACCAACTGTGTCACCACAGGCCACAGTCCTACCACCGAAATCTTTCATCGTTATATACATACTAAAGGGTGTGTGCGCAACGGCATCTACCGGATAAATACAAGTTGGATAATGTAATACGTACCCCTACGTTGTCGTTTCTTTCGTCATAAGGGATTTGTACGGACAACAGTAGATCAATGGTAACACTTGCAGTATCATTTCAACTCTTAACGACGCAGATAATGAGAATGGTTTAAAGTGTTACACTTGATGTGCTTTGATGTGACGTGTACCTGATAAGGATATGTAAGAAGGTAAGGAATGAAAAATACTCACTCCTCTAAACCCAATTCTATCCACTTCTTATTGATTGTCTCCGCATAAAACCTCATCGCAGTTGTCATGGAGTTAGGGGCCCAGTACATCATCAGATTGTCTATCAGATGGTCCTTATCGAACTTGCTCAGGCCACCGTCCGGGAGATTTCGGAAGTTCCTATTGGTGGCTGATGAAAATTTCTCTAGGATGTAGGTCAAGAGGCCTGCTGGTGAATCAGCAAGACCGATACCTGAGGACAAGAACAAAAGAACTATAGAAGGAAGAAAGATTTATTCAGAATCATAAACAGATGTGCATTGTAAATGTTTTAAACACTGTTTATGTAAGCGTTTATACAACCTGGAAAGATTAATGGTGACTGGCAAGGTAGATGGATGGAGACCTCGCGGACGAAGCTCGATACGTTGGTCCGATCAGATCCGTACCAATCTCGATACCGATTTTTACGATGCTCTTCACGTCGCCGAAGATAGGAACAGATGACGCAATATCATCAGAGAAAAGATGATCCAGAGGGGTCACGACCCTCAGCTATGAGGAATACGACGCAAGGAGGAGGAGGATATAAGCGTTAGTGAGGAAACTAAATCATGGTCCAAGAAATCTATTATTGGCTCCACTGAAAACCAGCGCTGCAGTAATGTCCAATTACTGCAGCACATGCTGAGTTGGAGACCTGTTTGACACCACACCACTGCAATGTATCTCTTTTCTTTGTAATTTTTATTCTCTTCTTCTCTACTTCTCAGTCGTTACTCTTGGCAGAGTGGTCGTGGTCGTCATTTCAGTCGCAGTGACCCTCACAACACGTCGCCACTCGTCTCTGACGATGTGTGTCAAATAAATGTTTTCTATTCTATTCTATTACCGAAACAAGGCAATTTTAAATGATTCTGAAACCGTTCTCCGACGCTCGTTTCTCCGTTGAATTGATTACCGACAGAACATTTCGTTTATGAGTGTTTCGACGACATAACCTTTCGCCTACGAACATCTTCATTCGTGCGCTCCTTGCATCATAGATATAGAAAGTCTGGGTTTCAATGTCCTTCATCATATATAAGTGGTTCCCTCGACGATCAGCTCTTTTCCAGTTGTTTAAGGGATGGCGGATTATGTGAGCAATTTCCTCAGATCTGATCGATTCAAAAGGCGTCCAGTTGAATGATATTGCAAGAGCATGGTAACCTTGAACTGATGCAGCAGCACCCCATGTAATCAGCGGGGTACACAACTCATCACCAACTCTAAGCAGAGGTATCATGTTTGGGCTCATTGGCTATTGGTCTCAATGTGTGTCGGGGTGGTTCAAAATATTAATTTATAAGAAGTTGTTTTCGGATGGTTTGTGTTTTGTTTGGAAATAAGAGTGCACATTTCACCGGTAAGATAGGTGAAATCATGTTCCTCTTATCACTACTAATAGGGATACATTGATTGGGCCAAGTCACATACCACTTACCCCATAGACCTGTACCAGGAGGGCGCCCGTTTCTGCCGACACATGAGCGCAAAATCGTTTCGCGACACGTGTAACTTAGAGATATCGACATGGATTTAGTACGGCACCCCTGCCTCCCGCTTCGTCTCTATGCGCTCATCGTTGACATAATTTTTCGCTTGCAAATTTGTACCGATTTCATATCTATTGGGTAAGTGGTTTGTGGGCCAAAATTACGAGTTTATTATCATTGAACTCACCAACAGTATCAGGTTTAGTAGCCTGCTCATGTAAATATCCAGTTTCTTCCAATAAAAACTCAAAAATACTGGATAGGGGGTACATTCGGTCGGCTAAGGCTGGATCCACTACAAGGGGAGGGTTTACTGATCCCATAATCTGAAGAATTAAGGCGAGAGGTGTCGCCGCATAGGCGAAATTCGTATGATAACCTAGAACATCCTGAAAAATATTCACAAGTTACTGGGATTTGGCTCAAATCTCAATTTGGTATTTCGCCCAAAGGATCAGCCTAGCGATCCAGAGGGGAAATGCCGCCAGCATTTTGGGCACGTTGCCGGACAACGGGGATCGGTTGAACTATCTGTAATGCTAAGTCATTCAGATAGTTCAACCGACCTATTGTACATATAGTTTTTAGTTTAGTTTATATATATATATATATTTTAGGTTATTATTTATAATAGTTAGGTATTTCTAATTTTTATTATTGTTATATGAATAAATATTATCTAATTTTCAAACCTAATAAACGTGAGAGATTTGGAAATTAATATTAAAGAGGCAATTGGGCTAAATGAAACCCATAATTATGTATTCAGATTTCTTATGTCACTGGCGATGACCTATCCAGTTGCAGACCCTTACCTACCGTTTTTGTTTGCCCAATCGTTTTCAACGTGTACCTACTCGCAACTGGACTACGAATCTCTCAATTTTCGCGAAGATTCAATACTACATCAATACTTCATTTATTATACCAGGAGCTTTAGGGAATAGTTGGTCATATCATACATTTAGCAATTTAGTAATAGGTTCACTATACAAGGAAAGATCTGTTGGCATAATGAAACGTAATTAGAATAAGATAGATATGTTTTCTGTGTTGCTTTCTCTCTCTCGCATGGCTGCCCGCCTAGATACGAATGTAGGTACGTTTGGTTGTATTAATGAAATAAATGTTTCTCTATGCTATTTACCAGACATACAATTTTCACAATAAGATTTTTTGGACACATACTTTATGTCATGTGAATGCAGAAAGTTTTTGACATGTTGAATATTTTGATGAGCGAATTTGCTATGAGGATCCGCCATTTTGGAATGGCGGATTGATTTTTTATTTGTTTAATTTTCTATTTACATGAATTCTCTACCTGAAGGTTGTCTGGAAGAGATCGCTCTCAGCGATAAGACCGCCTGTTGTATAAAATTATGTTAGCTAAGTGTGAAAACTATGTATTATTTTTTTGTGCAATAAACTATATTTATCTTATCTTATCTTACTCTAAAAAACTTGACATTGGCGAAATTATCTCTTGAATAAGAGTAGAAATAAAAAAAGAATAGAATAGAATTTGCTATGCCATTCAACTAAATCTACTAGATTTGCACTTTCTGATTCTAAGTTTTTGAAAAGTAACTTATATAGCTTGTCACTTCTTTTATTATACATACAGAATAAGGAATAGAAGATTATTCTTCCGGGTAGAAGAAGAATATCATGGCTTCTGAGCCACTAAGCTTAGGAACTCAGGAATTTACGCTAACGGTACGGCACGAGTGCCAGGTCTCTGCTTGTGCACGAGTGCCAGATTGCCAACCTTCGTAAGAAGACAGCATCATAAGAGGACACAGTACCAACTAGGTTAAGGCTGGATGCACAAACAGAGAAACATGGCAAAGAACCGACCAGATTTGTCATTCAGAAGCAATGTCATTAGTTCACCTTCGGAAACATGGTTGACATATGACTGCCGATTATACCACCGAAGTCTCCGCCCTGAATGTAGAACTGTTTGTAACCGACTCTGTGCATCAGGTTCCTCATGATGACAGCTGCTTCTGGGGCACCCAAACCGGGGCGAACAGCACTCTGTAAACTCATCAGCATTTATAAAAGATTAAGATACAGATTTATTTACTGGCACCTTTCACATATAATAATACTTAAATGTAAAAGACATTGCCACATTTCAATGGAGCTTTGCCCCACAAACAAAACTACGTGACCATTTAAGCTGTATCTATCAATTACTCAATACAGATTTATTAAAAAAAAAATCTCGTGTGGTTTAATGACCAAACCCATTGTCAGAGTTAGTCAGGCCTCTGGCGGGCCTGACGACTGCTTCCGAGCGACAGCAACCGGGACCAACTGCTTAACATGCATTCTAAGATACGGAGGGGCTCAGATGAAAACGTCACTAACTATATCACTTTTTAAACTTTCACGGTTTGTATGTGTCGTGGTCAGATCGTTAAATTGAGCATTTCATGAAATCGTCAATCATTTCATGAAATGGTGGCATTTCACGAAATCGTCAAGTTGTGCTGGGCATATCGTTTAAACGTCAACGTTCGTCGATTTGTCCAACGACGTTTGGTCAGATCATTAATGTAGGGTGCCCATTAAAGATTTAAGTAACAATAATTCTAAGTATACTTATTACGAACTTATTTATTGGTCTAGTCAGTACCAAATTAAAAAATATATGTTACAAATTGTCTACTGGAAATATACGAAATATTCATATATTTTTTTTGAGACATGTTGGTACTTACCTAATAAATATAATAATAAAAAACATTTAATAAAAAATTCTTTATTGTCCTTGAAAATACAAAATTGTATTATAATATTATATAACGTTAAAACGTTTCATTTCACATACGGTATACCTTTATGAAATTCCGTTAGTATTTCAAAATATTTCTCCATCGTAATTATACGCATAGTAGGATCATCAATGCATTTCTTCTTGTATATTAAAAACTCGTAATTCCAGTATTTCCATGATGTCATATTTTGTAATCCAGTAAATTATAGTCCGTCGACTTTCGTTGCCTGGTCACCCTACTTTACTTTATTTGTTGTATAACCTAAAAACGAAAATTATGTTAAATTTCTAGGATTCATTAATTAAAAGTAAATACATTTTAGTTACTTAGGTGAGATTTTAAAAGGATATACTTAAACTAAATACTTATTGTCATTGAGATACTAACCTGTGAAATGTATTCCCAAGTTTTATTTTTGTAAATTGCGGTCGGTTTTTGCGTGACTGTCATAAAATTCACACCGTTTCGTGTAAGTAGTAACACTTTTCCATGTTTCCAACACACTTTCTTATATAATTTGCACATTATTATTCACTTTTCAACATGAATCCGCATTATTTACTTACGCACACAAACATAAACAATGACAAAGCGCGCTCTCAGCGCCTCTAGCGGTAGTTATTGCTATTTTTCTACGATATGGTCAATTGTGTTTGGTCATATCATGAAATAGCCGTGCGTTTGTTGGACATATCGTAAAACGCTTTCTATTCATTGATCTGGCCAAGCTATTTCATGAAATGACCAATAGACATTTGACGTTTTCGTGAAATGCCACCATTTCATGAAATGATCAACGATTTCATGAAATGCTCAATTTAACGATATGACCACGACATATACATATTAATTAGATAAAACGGGAATTACCGTGTTAAACATTTATTATTGATGTCTCGATATTTCGCCAGCATTGCAGCCATCATGGTCACGAGTAGACTGAAGTCGGTGAGTGTTAAACGTCAGAAGGGTGATACAAAACGATCTACCCTCTTTCGTGTTCGCTGACTGCGTTGAGCCATCACCCATCCTCGTCTATTGTTGCTTAGCTTGTACGGACAACAGCATATCAATGGTAACACTTGCAGTACGATTTTAAATCTTACGACGCAGATAAAAAGAACGGTCTAAAGTGTTACACTTGATCTGCTGTTAGCTAGCTGTACCATCGTTTTCAACGCGTACTCGCAATCGGAATCGGTCAAGTAATTCTTTTCCTCTAAGTTAACCAATCATCCTCTTTCATATTTTAGCTCACGTCTCTGTGTTTCTGATTGAAAAATTAAGAAAACCAATGCAATGAAAATCATGATATCGTCCAGCAAAACTTACATCAGAGTACCCATATCCTGGCAAAGAAGGCGCTATAAGTTCAACAGCAAAGTCCTTGCCATTCGGGTAAGCAGTGAGGAGTGGGATAATCTCGTATAACTCCCGGATGGATCCTGGCCAGCCGTGCATCATTAGGAGAGGTATCACTTCCACCCCGGGAGGCACCTGGAATGGACGATAAAAATGAGAAGTGATTGAAATAAACAGATTGGAAGTTTTTATTAGAATTGAAATATGAAGATCTGGGCACCAAAGTTATTATCCAAAGCTAATGAGTGGTAAATACCATACTGTAAAAGATAAACAGCAAAATTCCGAGAAAATCTCTGTGATGCTAGCTGATGTAGTTATGAAAAGAACTGTATAATAGTTATTACATACTAGTTATACTAGGACATATCGTCCTGGCGCAAAAGATCGAGGAGAGTCGACCCCGAATCGATGGGAAAAGGCAAACACGAGACTTGTACGAGTACACCTACTCGACTCTTAAAATTAAACCATAAATAGTATGCGTAATAGGATTGACTGTGAACTGCGCTGGTTTTCATCATTTCTTCTTCTTAACGTTCCTCTTCTCATCAAAGGTTGGACAACATCATGGCAGTTTTCACCCTCTGGGATCCAATCACGTAAATTCTTTAGCCAATAATGTATCCTGCCAAAACTCCTCTTCTTATAGATTTTGTCTTTGATTATTAACTGCAGCAGGTTATGTCTGGGGTTTCGCATAATGTGACTAAAATATTGAAGCTTCCGTCCCTTGACGTCGGTTTTCATCACACCATTATGTAACCAATGAACCAAACAATTGCTAACCTGTGGCCTTATCCAGATGAACTGTATATCCAACCCTTGAATGTTAGTCTTGAACATCGGAAACTGATTAAGGAACCTTTCCCGTTGTTTAAAAGGATAGTCGTGGGCCCAATGCTTTAACCAGGTCTCAATTTCTTTGCTGTTGAATCCATATGTGAAGGCAGCGCCTTGAAGAGCTGGCGTGAAGGGACGGTGGTTCTGGAGGCGGTAGCGGAGGTCTTTAATCATCTGGAAGTTGTATTTGAGAATTAAGAGAGAAGAATTGCTTTTAGAGCTGCTGTTGACGCATAAATAGTTCTAGAAGTATGTAGTACTGAGGAATTGGCATTTGCTGATGAAAAAGCAAACGACAGTCATTAGAGGCTTAACGTAAAGGGCGTGATTGGTACAAAATGTATGAAAACATAGATTTACTTTTGCGAAAATCGAAAAGTCTTAGAACAAAAGTTGTTTAGTTAGGGATACTGATACCTTTTATACCCACCTTCATCATTATATTATTAACAAAATTGGACAAAAGCATCTTCAGATCAGTTTCAATCAGCAAATGGATGGATTAAGCAATCATTGTAGTGCCGAAAAATCTCCATTTAACATTAGGATTTGAGACTTTTGCGTATGTCTCAGAAAAATTCTGCTTAGTTGTCTTCTCGGGTAAACTGTTCAACACTTACCTCTTCATCAAACTTAATTTGAAAAGGTCTTATGCTGATATCATGGTATCCTTTCAAATACTCCGGTCCCCACCATTCTTTCGGATCCAGCTGAGGAACCATGTCATAACCAGAACTAATGTTAAATCCAATTTCGAATTTGTTTGCTACTTCTTGACCAAGCATTAGTGGTAGTGTAAGTATAAGTATGTATAGTTCCTTCATGATGAGATCTGAAATTACAAAATATTAAAAATTATAGGCTAATTTTACCACTATTTTTACTAATTTACTTAGAGGCCATTTGAAATGTAAGAGGACTGAATGCAAAAATTGCGTTGGTCATTCCCTCATCTGCTGGACCTCACACATTACGTTTCGCCGTTCGTGGTATCCACTCGAGAACTCGTCTACCCCATCGGTTCTACGTCATTGCCACTTCAGCTGGCTGATCGTGTGAGCTATCTTAACTACTTTTGTTCTCTGTCGGATAATCTCATTTCTCAATCTATCTGTCGCAGTCAACTGGTTGGAATAGACGTGTGATTGAACAGCTAGCACGTTGATTGAACGATGGCATCCAACCAAACATCTAAGTGTCAATTAGCTGAGTGGTTAAACACAACGTTCAACACTACAGCTAAACGACGCTCAGCGGACTGGTTGGAAGTCAATTTGCAAATTTTAGTAACAACCTTTTGGTAAGAACCTTACCGCGATTTAGACTGAATTATGAGATATTTCGACACCGTTACAATAATCAAGATCACAAGATATACTAACTGTGTTATAATTAATTTTGAAACAGCATTATTCACATACAATAGCAAAATACCTATCAACAAATTACGTTCAAATTACCGTGATAATTATTTTTATACTTAATCGCTTAATTTATTTCAAAGTTTTCTTTCAACATTATCTCACTGAAATCACTGGTATGTTGCTGCAATATATGAATTTTAATGCTTGGAAATTATTTTTCACTATAAAACAACTCGCAGTGTTCATATAATATCAGCTGTCGACGCCATCTTGTAAACAAAATGTAACAGCACCGCCGTGGCGGAGAATCATACTAAGTCAACACTACAGCGGATTTTCAGTCAGCTGAGGTGTTGAACGTTTTATGCGCCATAATGATCCAACCACCCAACTAGCTGTTTGATTGGATGCCGTCGTTCAATTAACGTGCTAGCTGTTCAATCACACGTCTATTTCAACCAGTTGACTGCGACATATCCACCAGATAAAGGCCAAGCATAGCTCTTTCCATAGCGCGCTGAGCGACTTTGAGCTTGTGGGCTAGTCTCAAAGTCAATGTCCACGTTTCGGCTCCGTAGGTAATCACTGACGCCCTGGTTGAAGACCTTTGTTTTCAGGCATTGTGGTGAAGGTATCAAATAGTGCCCAAATGCTGCATATTAATAGGTAGAAATTACTATACCTATTTATAAACGGATATCACTCACACAAGGTGAATACGACACGCCCGCGTCGAGGTTGGCGTCCCGTCGTGCACTGCTGCGTCGGACGAAACGTCGGTGTAATTGCCGGCTTCAACAATGTAAGTGAGTGATATCCGTTTAAATAATACAGGCTGATTGCAAATTCGATACATTCCTTGAAAGGGGTGATACTAGAGGTGGTTTGCAACAAATTAGGCCCTATTAACGAGGGGTCAAAAAAAAAATTCAAACCTCGTGATTTTAGGCATGCATTTTTAAGGTAATCTCTACTTTATCAGCTTTCAGACAAGTATTATTTCAATGATTTTTTGAACATCAATTTTTTTTGGAAACAAGTCAGAAAATTCCTAAATAAAATTAAAACTACCGTAACTCAGAAACCACTCATTTTCGACCCCTCGTTAATGGGGCCTAATTTGGTGCAAACCACCTCTAGTATCACCCCTTTCAAGGAATGTATCGAATTTCCAATCACCCTATTTGTAGTAATGGCTCACTATGAATTTAATTCTACATTCTTATTTAATATTACAATAAGTGAATAAAGATGGCCAATCGCTGAAAGAAGAATGAACGTTTCTGCACGATTTTTCACAACAATTGTTACTCAGACACTTGTGCAAACAAACAGGTTATTTTAAGTTGAAGTGAACATACTTTAAATGAAATGAATTGCTTCCGAAACACATATTATTGAAATTGGGAAGGAATTGCAAAAAAAAATACCTGACTGCGCAAGAAAGAGGGTTATGTTTTTCGAGTGTATGTATGTAGGTATGTGAGTTCTTTGTCACGCCCTGCAGCCTATACGGCTTGACGGATTGTAACATATGAGGTGTCGTTAGATTCGTCTTGATTGTAGGAGTGACATACCGTCGCCTTAGAGAGAGGGGTTATGACTCTCGCTCCGGGTCCTACCTGGTGCAAAGGTTGGCCATAGCTATACAGCGCGACAACGCCGCGAGCGTTATGGGCACTTTTGCACCGGGTACGACAAGGGGCGGGTTATTTAATTAATTTAGGTAAGTATTTATTTTAATCACGTATTATTTGTTATTATAGGTATTAGTTTTTATTGTTATTAGTTTGTATTTTTAGCTTATTACTGAATAAATTGATATTAGTTTGTTTACTGTAAAAAAGTATAATTGTAGATTTTTAAAATTGGTAATTTATTGTAAATGGTGAGGGTCTCGCAGGCCAGTTGCGACTACACGTGGAAAACAGTCGTACAAGTTAAGCAGCGTCGGGAGAGGTCAGGACCTGTATGGGTGACCGCTAGTGACACTTTCATCTGAGCCCCTCCGTGCCTCGGGGCGCACGGCAAGCAGTTGGTCCCGGTTGCTGTCGCTCGGCAGCAGTCGTTAGGCCACGTCAGAGATTTACTGACTAAATACTTTGGTCACAAAACCACACAAGAAGAGATTGTAACTTGTAAAATTGTGACAAGATTTTTTTCTTCGAAGATTGCTTACCAGTATCGACCAGGTTATAGTGTACCTAAATTGCGATAAAAACTATTATGTAGATTAAACTCCACGCTCTCTTAAATCACTGTGTTTATATCAAATGCAAAGTTCACTTATTATTTTTGGTAAAATATAATATATCTACTAACGTTTAAAATCAGTTCTATTATAACCCACTCCGGTCTGAGAGTGGTTAAAAAATTCTGTGCAACGAAGCATGCTTTTTATGTGCAATATTGTAAACTGACTACAATGTTGCTTATTACGGTTATGGACTAGTAAAACCTGTAGTAGGTAATTTAAACATTTTATTCATTGCAAAAATTAAACATTTGACATTTCACAATAATTTCCCTAATTGTATACACTGAATGACAAAGCCTCTTTACAGCTGCTATTATAGTATATAAATTAGGTGAAACTTGCAATTGTGACAATTGCAAATTTAAATATTATGAACTAGGTTTAAGAACAGTGTTACTGTGCTGCTCTTTGCGCTCACATCACCCAGCCATGTGATTTGATATATAATTAATCAATATGTACAAACATATTATAATATGTAAGAAACGTGACGTAACCAAGTGTTCCATAGTGTACCTAAGGCCGAATAAATGAGTATGAGTATGAGTATAAACTATACTCTTGTTATCGTCTAACGTAAGTCTTTGAAATATAAAACTGTTTCTGTGGAACATTTAATTCTATGCATTATCAATTTTGGCCAAATCGCATTTGGACACAATTCTAATTCGACACAATTATCTTTAGTTGACATATAAATTATTATATATAAACGGATATCACTCACTTATATTGTTGAAGTCGGCAATTAGACCGATAGTTTCGACCGATTTCGACGGTCTTTCTCAAGGTGAGCGCGCCACGCCCGCGTCGCCGGTGACGTTTCTTCGCGCACTCAAGAAACGCGTCGAAATCGGTCGAAACTATCGGTCTAATTGCCGACTTCAACAATATAAGTGAGTGATATCCGTTTATATATAATAATTTGTAGTAATGGCTCACTATAGTTTTAATTCTAAAAGTTGACTTATGTTCCGGTTTTGACACATACTTATCAGATCAATTAATAAAAAGTCAGTAAAGGGTTCTCTGGAAAATGGAATTAATGTCTACAGTGGTTATTTTGTGTTTAATATCACGTTAAATTAAAAATAAAATGTTCGCGAAAAGTCTCAAGCAATTACCAAGAGTCCCGCTACGAGCTCGGGAGTGAACGTGACTGTCGAGCTGCTTCGTCCAGAGTGACGACGCGCGACGCTACGGCGACTCCTCTGGAGAAAGAACAGACAATGATATCTTGAATATTCTGTACATGACATTAAATGACGAACTGTTGAGTCCATTAATAAAATAAATAAAAAGCGCAGCCCCTGAGTTTCGCTATACAGCGGAGCAATGCGGCCAGTGCGCTGGGCATACCGCGCGGGACGGGCCTAGACGAGGTGTAGTGTTGGCTAGATATAGGTAAGGATATATAATTGTATTTGTTTTTTTATATATAACATGTCATATTTAATAAAATAAAATCTATAGTATAAATATAATATAATATAAAAGCTATAGTAAATAAATAAATGATAATTTAAATGAGAATACTTTTATAGCTATTTTGATACGAAACTCTTAATAAAAACTATTATCATTATCCCGGTTGGTCCACATCTCGGGTGATCCCAGAGCTGGCAGCTACCTCGCTCAGCGGTTAAGTATTGCCATACAGCGAGGAAATGCTGCCAGCGTCCTGGGCACCATGCCACAGAACGGGGACCTCGACGACGTGTTCGTTCTTTAGTTTATAGTTTTATTTCATAAGTATTTTTTTTTTTAGATATTAAGTTAGTTTTATTTTGTAGTAGTTAGTTTTTTTTTGCAATAAATTATAACGCTAACGTGGTTAAAATAAATTTAGTAAACTACTTTATTACAAGATCAAATCAAAATACACCTCCGTCGTGGTGGCAATCAAATGCTAATCTAAGTGATAATAACAACTCTTTTCCTGTTCACGAGGTGTATCTTAGGAAAGCGTAGACATAACGATTTTTTGTAAATTCCTTCCTATCAATCAATTTTAATAATTCATAGCAATCATATGTTATTAGAAGTATGCAGGGTGTCTCATTCCGATTCATATATTTTTTTTAAATTAAGATATCGATTTCAAAATGTTTCTGAAAAGTACATAGTGTGCACTTTTAGCTATTTATTGAAAAAACACAGGATTAGTCCTAGCTTGAGCACCAAACCGTCTTCCACCAAACTGTGTCTAATAACATGAAAATGTACCTAATGTGGAAGGGAATAAATAACATTTGAATTTGAATTAAAAACATTTGAATTTGAATTGACGAAATAATTTTTACTTTTAATTTTTTCTAATTTTTACAGCCCAGCTGGATTCTCCTGTCACTCTCTTTCTCGAAGTTGTTCCGAATAATACAATATAAAATTATAATCTCCATCTCCCCTTTTCCAGTCATTAAAAAACTAAGCACCGAAAGGTTCCAGTGTTAATTTGGGGGAGATAAGTTTAATTAAGCCCAAAAATATCTGAGCGTGGAATTTTTTCTTGAGAGTTTTTCATAGTGTTCATATTCATATTCACTTATTTGGTAAATATTTCATTTACATGTCATTAAGTAAATTTAAATAATTAATTAAAACATACACAACAAAGCTAAAATTAAACATAAATTGAAATTTCAATTAGATAAAGTATTTTTCATTGTAATTAAATTAATTAATGAATATATTGAGTAGGTATATACATACCTACCTATACCATAGTAGTGAATATATGTATCTACGTTACTGGCTGAGTTTAGTACCGAAATCATAAAATTCGTCTAGACTGTAGAACGTCTGCTCGATAAGCCAGGACTTCAATCTGGTTCCCCCGAATACGGGAACACCTCATCACAGCAGACCCTCGCACCATGCTATAGACACACGTCAGGACTGCGGTTTCATTCCATACCTCCTCAGATCTGTGGGTCTATTACCGTTCCATGACATGGAATGGTATGGTACTTATAATTTTGACGTAAACTTGTCATCAATGGCGTGATTTACCCTCTTACTTATAAAAAAACCACTAATCAACCACTGAACAACATATTAACTAATCATTATTTAAACTCTTATTCAGTGATTAAACTTTTTTTACTTATAAACGTTATTTAAGCAGTGATTAGCTAATCGTCATTTTGAACACCAAAAAATATTTTAGTACGGTAACACTGCTGAATAAGTTAAAAGAAAGGACGAAAATTTTGCCTAAATTGGGGTAATGCCTACTCCAAAGTCCTTAAAAAGAGTCATAGAAAAATAAAGTGTCAAATTCAATTTGTCAACAACTTGAAGCAAGGAACTGCCGATGGAGTTAGTCATATTTACATCGCATGCTTCTGCATGACAATTTATCATTTACAAGTACTCATTTGTTTTTCCATTGATTGAATTTTCAATAGACGTCGAATCGAATAATAAACATATGTCTCTTTCTCATGTATAAGAGTGAAAGTGACGACAAAAGAGGAGAACTGCCTCCATGCAAAATATACTTTAGGCTCTCTCCTATTGGCCCGTGAAGTGCGCAGAGATGCGGGTCACGGGCCTCGACGACTCGACGTCTGTTGAAGAGGTGACCGCGGCGGTCGCGAAAGCCGGGGGCTGTGTGTCCTCGGATATAAAGGCCGGCGAAATCATCCGGGGTCCCGCCGGTCTGGGAACATTGTGGATGCGGTGCCCAGTTGTGGCTGCCAAAAAGGTGGTGCAGGGCGGCCGCATCCTGGTGGGCTGGGTTTCAGCCCAAGTCAAGATACTTGAGCCGAGACCGACCAGGTGCTACAGGTGCCTTGAATTGGGGCACCTAGGAGCAAAGTGCTCGGCCGAGGTTGACCGCAGTGGACTATGTTATCGCTGTGGACAACCCGGCCACAAGTCCAGGGAGTGCTCTGCTACGCCGCACTGCGTTATTTGTGCGGCAGCAAAGAAACCGGCGGAACACTCGGTGGGGGCAAAAACTTGCTCCGTCGGAGCGGCTCCTCGAAAGGGTGGGCGTCGGAGAGACGCCAAAACCAGAGGACGAAAGAGAGTAGACGGCAGTGATGGCCCTATGGCCTCCTCGCTGCCGTCCCAGGGGATCGAAACCGAATCCCGCGGGGAGGACCCCATGGACACCGCCCAATAAATGGCGCTCCGTGTATTGCAGGCGAACATCAACCACTCTGCCAGAGCTCAGGACCTTTTGCTCCAGACTATGGCAGAGTGGTCGATATCTGTGGCCGTGGTAACCGAGCCCTACTGTGTTCCCCCCCGGGAAAACTGGGTGGGGGACCGGGAGGAATCCGTGACCATCATCGCCGCCCAGTCAGCCACTGGCTCCCCGTCCTTCGATAAAGTAGCGTCGGGACGAGGGTGCGTGTCAGCCGTCGTGGGCGGTGTTGCAGTGGTCGGGGTGTATGCGTCGCCAAACAGAGCCATCGCCGACCTGGAACAAACGCTCGCTGATGTTGGAACTTTGATGGTACGAATGCACCCCGCCCCCGTGCTGGTGGTCGGCGATTTTAACGCCAAGTCAGTAGCGTGGGGTTCTCCGGCTACAAATACGCGTGGGGTCGTGCTGGAGGAATGGGCGATGTCCATGGGGTTATCTGTTCTCAACCGGGGATCGGAAAACACATGCGTGCGACGACAGGGCGGTTCAATTGTGGATGTTGCGTTCGCAGATGCCGCCCTAGTTCGTCGTGTGCATGATTGGAGAGTCGAGGTAGGGGTGGAAACACTATCGGACCACCTGTATATACGGTTCGATGTGTCCACCTCCGCCACCGCCCCAGGGGGAGGTAACCGATCCCCGGTTGCGGAGAGAATCCGATGGGTTCTCGGAAGGCTCGACCGCGAGGTCGCTAAGGAGGCCGCCTTGGTGGAAGCCTGGTCGATGGACTCCGGTCTCGGACACCAGGACGAGGAGGTGGACGCAGTGGCGGATCGGCTCGGTGAGGCCCTAGCCCGCGTCTGTGATGCGGCCATGCCTAGAGCCGGACCGGTCCCTCCTAGGCGTAAGGTGTATTGGTGGCGCCCAGAGCTCCGCGAATTGCGACAGACCTGTGTGGCAGCACGCCGCCGATACACCAGGAGTAGGAGGAGGCGTGTCCGAGACCTGACTCTCGAAGACGAGCTCTATGCGACGTACAGAGCCGCGTGTACGGTCCTCCAGGAATCCATCAAGGTAGCAAAGAAGGAGGCATGGGACGAGTGGCTCGAAACGCTTAACAGAGATCCGTGGGGGCGCCCCTATAAGGCCGTGACAAAAAAGCTCCGACCATGGGCCCCCCCACTGACCACGAGCCTCGAGCCACGCTTTGTGGAAGAGGTCGTGGGAACCCTCTTTCCACAAAGCGGAGAGCGGTGGGTTCCTCCGCGAATGGGTCAGCCGGAGGTGCTCCTGCTCACCGAGGATGAAGAGGTGCCGCCCGTGTCGGAGGCGGAGCTTGGGGTAGCGGTGCTGAAGCTTCGTGCTAAAAAGACCGCACCCGGACTGGACGGGGTTCCGGGCCGTGTCTTGGCGCTGGCCTCCGTGGAGTTGGAGGCCCAGTTCTTGCGCCACTTCACGGCCTGTTTGCGGGGAGGACGGTTTCCGGCAAAGTACAAGACCGGGGGTCTCGTCCTCCTGCGCAAGGCGGGTCGTCCGGCCGAACAAGCTTCAGCCTACCGGCCGATTGTGCTGCTTGGCGAGACGAGCAAGCTGTTCGAGCGTATTGTCGCTGCCCGTCTCATCAAGCACCTCGAGGAGGTGGGGCCGAACCTCTGTGAGCGCCAATACGGTTTTCGCAGGGGGCGGTCGACCGTCGACGCCATCTCGGCGGTGATGGCGACCGCGAAGGAGCAGGTGGCCCGGCGGGGGGTGTTGATGGCGGTATCTCTAGATATCAAGAATGCCTTCAACACCCTTCCCTGGCCCACAATCAAGGAGGCACTAGTCTTCCACCGCGTCCCACAATACTTGCGAGACGTGGTGGCGGACTATTTCGCCAACCGGGCGATAGAGTACCCGACCAGTGGCGGCTGGGCGAGAAAGGCGATGGCGTGCGGTGTTCCGCAGGGGTCGGTCCTAGGTCCGCTCCTGTGGAACATCGGTTACGACTGGGTGCTGCGCGGCGATAATCTCCGGGGGGTCGACGTAACTTGTTACGCAGACGACACCCTCGTGACCGCTCGCGGCAGCACTCACAGGGAGGCGGCCATTCTCGCCACGGCGGGAGTCGCGCACGTGGTGCGGCGTATCACGGCGCTAGGGTTAGAGGTTGCGCTGCACAAATCCGAGGCCCTAACATTCCATGGACCTCGGAACGCGCCTCCAACTGGGGCGCAAATTGTTGTTGGGGGGACCTCCATTGCCGTCGGCAAGGCGATGCGGTACCTGGGCGTCGTCCTAGACGGGCGGTGGAGGTTCGACGAGCATTTCCGGCGACTGTCACCAAAGCTGGTGGCCTTCGCCGGAATGCTCGGGGCGCTGCTCCCCAACATCGGGGGCCCGAGCGGAGCTTGTCGCCGTTTGTATGACGGTGTGGTTCGCTCCATGGCACTCTACGGAGCGCCAATATGGGCGGACTCCCTGAGTGCCCGAACAACGGTACTGCTGCGACGCCCGCAGCGGGCCATAGCGCTCAGGGCAGCCCGAGCGTACCGCACCGTCTCCGGAGAGGCGGCATGCGTGTTGGCCGGTAGCCCGCCGTGGGACCTAGAAGCCGGGGTCCTGCAGACGGTCTACCGGCGCTGCACGGAAGCGCGTGAGGAGGGTTCTCCCCCACTCCCGGAGGAGGTTAAACGCTGGCGTGACTTGGCGCGCGATGACCTCTTCCGCGACTGGGCAGAGCGAATGGACGACCCGGTGGTGAGCCGGGAACTTTTGGAGGCCGTTCGACCTGTGCTTCGCCCATGGGTCGAACGGAAGTTCGGGTCGATGACCTACCACCTCGCGCAGGTCCTGACGGGGCACGGTTGCTTCGGAAAGTACCTGTGCGAGGTGCTGGGCCGAGAGTCGGACCCCCGGTGTCACCACTGCGGTGCCGACGTGGACACGGCGCATCACACCCGCGCCGTGTGCCCCGCATGGGCCGAGCCGCGGCGAGCCATTGCGGCCGCCACTGGAGGCGACCTCTCGCTGCCCGCCATCGTGCGAGCAATGGGCAGCGAGGAAGGGTGGAAGATGGTGGCGGGTTTCTGCGCCACCATCATGACGGCGAAAGAGTCGTCGGAGCGGGAGCGCGAGAATGACCCCCTCTCGCTCCCGATCCGCCGACGGCGAGCGGGCCGCAGGCGACGGGCGTATGTCCGCCGCCTGCCGCCCTAACGGGGACTTGCGGGCGTCGGGTCGGGGGGTCCGGCGCCCGCTTAGAGGTCCCGAGCTGTAAGGCGTCTCGTCCTGTGTTCCGAGGCGCCTTAAGCGGAGGTATAGGGGTAGACCCCCGAGAAGGGCCCACGAGGGCGGCCGCGGACGAGGTTGTGGTATTTGGCGCTGCGTTCCCACAACCTCGTTCCAAACGCGATGCGTTGAACACCTTGGGGTTTTAGTGGGTATAGGACCGTATTCTGGCGGGAGTCCCACATACTCACCGCGCGCCCCTCCTCATTGGCGCGGTGAGATGCGAAAAGCATTTCCCCAAGTAAAAAAAAAAAAAAAAAAAAAAAAAAGGCTCTCTCCTATTGCTCGCGTCGAAATTTTTTCTTCATGGATTTAGCAGTATCAAATGTAATCAGCTGTTCCGAATTCGGTCCGCCATTTCGCTAATTAAACATTTAAACAACCCTACGACGGGCTTCTTGAAAATGGCGGGAAACGACGGTTGCGAAATTATTTAATAATTTTCAGTATAATGTCTACAGTGGGTGTTTTGTGTTTAATATCACGTTAAATTAATCAGAAAATGTTCGCGAATGACAGTATGGTGAAGTTATTGGAGAATTCAAGCAGGATCTGAAGTTTGGCGCCATGGTCAAGATTCCCACTACGAGCTCGGGAGTGAACGTGACTGTCGAGCTGCTTCGTCCACAGTGATTGACGCTACGGCGTCTCCTGTGGATGAAGACATGAAGACGCGGCTACCCAGGGTGATGACGCTACGGCGACTCCCCTGGAGGAAGATAGAGAACTATTATACATTGAATTTTCTGTAACATGACATTGGCAAATGACGAACTGTCGAGTCCATTAATAAAATAAATAAATAAATAACCCTACGACGTTCATTAAATTGACAGCTACTTATTCGGTTCTTCAGGAGTTGATTAACTTTAAATAGCGTTTATAAGTAAACATTTTTTTTAATCAATTGTTGAACAAGGTATTAATCATCGATTATAAGTAAGGCTGATCGTAGGTAAGTATTACGGTTCGTTTATTTTATTATTGGACTCGACAGTTCGTCATTTGCCAATGTCATGTTAAGGATATTTAATATATCATAGTCTTCTATCTTCTTCCAAGGAGTCGCCGTAGCGTCGTCACTCTGGACGAAGCAGCTCGACAGTCACGTTCACTCCCGAGCTTGTAGCGGGACTCTTGAAACTTCAGATCTTGCACGAATTATCCAACAAATTCACCATACATTCATTCGCGAACATTTTCTGATTAATTTAACGTCACAAAATAACCACTGTAGACATTAGAATAAAATATATCAAATAATTTGTCAAATTATTTAAAAAAAAAATCCGACTGCAAAACATTTAAAAAAAAACTTTGATTAATTTTTTATAGCCTGTCACTTCTACAATCAAGGCGAATCTAACGACACCTCTATGTTAAAATCCAGGCTGCAGCGCGCGCCACAGAATTAGACATACTTACATACATACACTCGAAAAACATAACCCTCCTTCTTGAGCAGTCTGGTAAAAAGCGAATGTCAATTATATTCATTTTCCTTATAATATACCACTTGGCTAGGGGTTAAATTACTATCAATTTCCACTTACTTGTTTAGGGAATTGATTTTTTAAATACAATTCTTATCGCCCTAAGGCACGCGTCATCATTTGTCCACGGTATCGCACCGCACCACTTCGCCCACCCCGAGGGGTGAATGGTTGGGAATTAAGTACCCTCATTGACGTAATAATCACCCCTAGATCTGCCTTAATGTGTGTGGTGACGAAATTGATATTTGGATAATAAAGATTTGATTTTAGTTGCTATTTTGTTGATTTTAGGCCCGTAGTCAATCTTGAGAAGATGGCGTTCCTATTAAGGGCCTTCCATGAGCCAACTAGCGCCGCCAATCTTTGAAAAATAATATCTTCCAATTTAATCAATTTTATTAAAAAAGCTAGGTAAATAATGTTTATTACGATAAATACTATTTTTTAATTGCTTATTTGTAACGTGATTCAATGTCGGTAAGTTGTAGTTCGCATAATTGCGAAAAACGGCCGTTTTTGGCACATTTTAGAACTACAGCTTTGCTTGTCGCAATTATGCCATGTATTGTATATTAAAAAATAAAGATTATGTACATAGCTTTTTTAATAAAAATTAATAATTTGTAAGATATAATTTTTTTAAGATTGGCGGCGCTAGTTGGCTCATGGAAGGCCCTTAATAACCGTAACTTAGGTGCGCGTTTAGGAGTCGGGTATCATGTGAGTAACGCCGTATTAATAAACAAAACTCAGTTCTCAAAAGAACTGTTAAACTCACACTTGAGAACGTATTTGCTGATTGCAGGTGAACCGCGACTTAAGAAAGACATCACGTGATACGCCCTCAAGATTGGTTTCTTAATAAATGACATATTTGAGATGGTGATCACGTCTTGAGAGTGTATCAGCTGAATTCGCTCTTGAGGGCGGGTTTGACCTCAGCCTATTAATATGGGCCTAGGTATATGCCCGTTTCCACTAATGCTGTCAAGTAATGTCAAGAGCGAATTCAGTTGATACACTCTCAAGATCACCATATCAAGTATATCATTTATTAATAAACCAATCTTGAGAGCGTATCGCGTGATGTCTTTCTCAAGTGGAAGAACTCAAGTAAACGTCGCGGTTCGCCTGCAATCAGCAAATATGTTCTTAAGTGTGAGTTTGACAGTTCTTTTGAGAACTGAGAAATACGGCGTTACGTGATAGCCGATTCCTAAACGCGCACCTAAGTTACGTTTATTAATAGAAACGCCATCTTGAGGTCGTTCTCAAGATTAACTTTTGAGCTGAGAGTGATTTATTAATACGGGCTATAGCACACACATCTCTGGTGAAAAAGCACGGCTCTCAAGCAAAGTTTGGCAGATAGTTAACTAGCGACCTCTATTGTTTCGAAATGTAAATCTTGACTATGTCTACATCTTATTTGTCTTAGTTCGCGTAACTTCTCAGAGATGGCGCTAGCTAAATGTAGAAAGGCCATGGACTGGTGTAAATCTAGTTAGTAGTTAGGCCTGACGGAATGACACTCATTCCATGGAAGATGGGACGGCCTTTGGTGTGGGATGCCACATGTGTCGATACACTGGCGCCGTCCCATCTTCCTGAAACATCTCAAAGGGCGAGTGGCGCTGCTGTAGCGGCTGAATTCCTCAAGCGGCGCAAGTATTGTGGTCTCGACAGAGGCTACATATTTGTGCCGTTTGGGGTAGAAACGCTGGGTCCGTGGGGGCCGGGAGCGATGGAGATCTATAAAGATCTATCGGGACGGCTCGTGGAGTCCACACGTGACCAAAGTGCTGGCCTGTATTTCGCCCAAAGAATTAGCTTGGCTATTCAGAGGGGAAATGCCGCCAGCATTTTGGGCACGCTGCCGGACAACGGGGATCGGTTGAACTATCTGTAATGCAAGCCATTCAGATAGTTCAACCGACCTATTTTGTACATATAGTTTTATTTTAGTTTAGTTATATTTTAGTAAGTATTTTTATTTTTAGTTTAATATTGTAGTTTAGTAAGTTAGTTTATATTTTTAGTTATTTTAATAAACGTTAGTTCATAAGAAATATACAAGGTGGCGCTACATGTATGAAAAGCAAAACAAGGTCAGTAATGTGACAATGTTTTACAGGAATTGTGGGAGACAACTCTGTTAATAATTAGTTCCAAAGAACTCTACTAGAGGGAGTTGGTTGTATGAATGGAAAGTTAGTTGTGACCATATTTTAGGGGATTAAAATACAGGCTGTAACGGAAAGGGTAGGCATAGTAAGCCGAAAACTCCGAAAAGAGTTTTTCGTATTAGTAACTAAATTAAACAGCTTCATTCTGTATAATGACTTTCCAGATATTAAAAATATATTTTATTCTATTTTTTATTTGAATGACTCTTATTCAAGAGATAATTTCGCCAATGTCAAGTTATTTAGAGTATTCATGTAAATAGAAAATTAAACAAATAAAAAATGAATCCGCCCGCCATTCCATAATGATAGCGCAAGAAAAAAATCTATAAAAATCTATGTCATACAAATTCCGTCAGCAGATCAAAATGTATGAAAGTTATAAAAAAATTGTGAAAATTGAATAGTCTTAGAATGAATGTAGCTTAGTTATCGAAACTTAACACAACCCATTCCGTTACATCAAGTACATAATTCATTAATTAATTAAACAACGGGTTCTCTTGAAAATGGCGGGAAACGACGGTTGCGAAATTATTTGATAATTTTCCTTTTAATGGGAGTCGCAGCAGCATCTTCACCCTGGGTAGCCGCGTCTTCATGTCTTCATCCAGAGGAGTCGCCGTAGCGTCATCACTCTGGACGAAGCAGCTCGACAGTCGCGTTCACTCCCGAGCTTGTAGCGGGAACTCTTGATAAAAGCTTGAAACTTCAGATCTTGCATAAATAATCCAATAACTTCACCGTACTGTCATTCGCGAACATTTTCTGATTAACGTGATATTAAACACAAAATAGTCCCTGTGTCTACAGGGACCTCCCCTGGAGGAAGATAGAAGACTATTGAATATATTAAATTTTCTGTAACATGACATTTGCAAATGACGAACAGTCGAGTCCATTAATAAAAATAAAAAAAATTAAACAACTACAGTCTACCTTCTAAAAATGTCCGAGCGCAAAGAAGGTCCAAACGGATGAATGGAACTTCATTTGCTTTATTGGACATTATTTGGACGTTAACAATGGACCCTTATTTGGACGTTTTTTTAAATTGTTTTATTAAGACCTTTGTGTCTTTGAAGTTGTTTATAGGAGATTAATGGCATAATTTTATTATATTAAAAATGAAACAACGTAATACATAACAAATCAATCTAATCGTTAGGCATTTTCAGCATTTAGTTACATAAACCCATCTAGAAGTATAATCAATAATTTTATTTTATTCGCTTTTAAACAAGAAAATACAATATAATTTTATTTATTCATAACAAATAATATAATTTTATTGTCACATATTTCCTCTTGACACGCATTTGTTCTATCTCTAAATGAAGTTTTTGAAATACATTATATGAAAATGTTCGTTGCAAATATGTAAATAATAGGCAATGACAGTTATACAACGTGTTTTAGAGGTTGTTTTCCCGTGGCAGAACGATTTGCCATCAGGGGGGTGACCGCGACTTCAATCGTTTTCGTTATCGTTCTCATTTTGACACTTGACTTATACATTGCTGCGTTTCGTTGTCGTTTGTTAAAACTTGCAAAAACATAGCAGCAATGTATAGCGTCCATGTGTCAAATTGAAAGCGATTACGATAACGATGGAAGTCGCCGTCACCCCACTGTAGTACTATTGAGTTAAACTTGAATATTTTTATTATTATTTTTTCAATTTGAAAACATAAGAGACGATAGTAACTCACTAGAGGTTAGGTATACCAAAAAACACGTGCCTTGCATTGTGCCTCGTCCGCCGGCCACTCCGTTACACTGTTGCTACGTTGCGATATCGCGGTGTTACTATTGATTCGCGATCACCATCGAGTTAAATTTTTTCACAATTTAAACTGTCATTTCTTAATTTAGAAATGTTTAATAATAATAAATCGATAGTACTACCGAGACTAAATCATCTTGCTGCGGAAAAACAACCACTAAAATTTCACGTTGTAGATAAAATTTAAATTATTATATTTTTTATATAGTAGGTAAATTATTTTTGTACAGTCTAAAGTCTTTTAAGGAAACACTAAGCTAATTAAAGCCATGCTATCTTAATTCTATCTACTTAATATTCTGAGCTATTTATAATATAAATAATGTATATTTTTGGAGATTCTTTTGTAACAATATTGAAAATAGTAACTTAAATCCTACATTACCAACCAAAACTGTATTTTAAATATATTATTATTATATTAATTAATTTAATAAGGTAGTTTGCTCACTCAATTAGTTAGTACTAAATCTAAGACCGGAATAAAACCTAGGACAGGCACACGTCTCTACCACAGCACATAGCTAAAAGGCTAAGCCTTACGCTAAATATATTACTAATTTTATATAATACTAAATCATTATACTAATTGTAAATAATCACACCTGACAAATAAATAATAATCTATTGAGTTGTCTATTCCAGTGGTCCTCGCCTCGGGGGACTTCAGAGCTGGTGAGTATTTTGCCCAGCGCCTGAGCCTCGCTATACAGCGGGGCAATGCGGCCAGTGCGCTGGTCACCCTACCGCACGGGACGGGCCTTGACGACGACGTGCCTATATGTAGATAATTAAGTTTTTAGATTTTTAGAATGTTCTTGTTTTCTTATATGTATATACCTAATAGGCAATAAACATAACATAATCTATTTTCTATTTTAATATCATGTAAGTAGTAATAAATAATATTGTGAATTTTTTAACATGTACTGAATATCTTATTAATTGTAAAATTAAATGTTAACATAATTTTAATCGTTTTAATTTCAGCTCTAGAAAACAAATGCTACATTATCATACAAAATCTTTACGTTATCTTCCTTTCAATGTAGGGAAAGCTACACGTATTCTGATCTTTACACACACATACACAAAAAATTACTAATATATCGTAAACACTCATACATTTATTCTATCTTACATTTTTGCTATAAATTACGCAAGCAAGCAGATTCAAAGGGAACTTACAATAATAATACGAAGCTACACTATTATTAATTTTATATATTCATTATTTTTTTATTATAAAAATCTAGAAAATGTATAAATTCACAACCTATTATTTGTCTATTAATTTATCGTTATAATATGTGAAAATCATATTTTAATTTTGATTTTATAAATTATAACAAAACATCGATTTGTTTTTTTATCTACTTAATCGCAAATTATAATTTTTCCGAAAACTAAATCGCTATTGTATCATTTTTACGTTGCTGGGGTTTTATGCCTTCTATTAGATAATCTTCATTTATTACAATCCTCAATTTAATAGCAAATAAATTGATAAAATATATACTTTTAAATATGACTAATTTAAAAGTAAAAAAATATCGCATCACTTAATTGGTGTTTTCGCTTTTTAGTTTTCAGCACAAAAGAGTCAAAAAAGCCTACCTGATGATGAGTAGCTAAAAGGACGAGTGTAGATCCTAAAGCTATCAGCTTTTCAAATGAGTATAATAGGTATATTTATTAAACTATTCTCAAAATTTTATTCCACGAATGGTTAGTGCGGTTTGTTCTTTTCATGTAGTTTAAATATTATTTTAAAGCAATAAGGCTGCTTTACCACCAGAGATGTGCTATGCTAAGTTGCTATAGATACGTTTGATATCCACCAATCATATTCATTGGTTCAGTCCACATGGTGGAAACGAGTTCAACTCAGCTATGTTTTTATATGGAAGTATGCCTCCTATAGATGGGGCTAGGTATGGATGCGTAATGGCTCCCCGCGCCTTCCCTGTCGCTGCATCCTCCTCGCACAGCTGCCTCGCGGCCGCGTCTTCATAGCACATCCTCCTCGCACAGCTGCCTCGCGGCCGCGTCTTCATAGCACATCCTCATCGCACAGCTGCCTCGCGGCCGCGTCTTCATAGCACATCCTCCTCGCACAGCTGCCTCGCGGCCGCATCTTCATAGCACATCCTCCTCGCACAGCTGCCTAGCGGCCGCGTCTTCATAGCACATCCTCCTCGCACAGCTGCCTCGCGGCCGCATCTTCATAGCACATCCTCCTCGCACAGCTGCCTAGCGGCCGCGTCTTCATAGCACATCTCACTCAGTCCGCTACACAGCGCAGCATTAGGGGAAACGGTCACAGTTTCGTAGCTTAGCTTTCGCATAGCTGCATTACACATCTCTGGTGGAAAATCAGCATAAAACTTGTCAAATGTAATGAACGATCAAATGAATTAATTTACACATTTAAACGATAAGTTTTTAAAGTGGCAGGCATTCGAGTATAAGCTAATAAAGGCAACCGTCTAATTTGGACATATACAATATTGCACTGACATAAAGAGATTACAGTTTCGTTTAAACTTCGATACAATAATTTCCAAACAAGATACCTGCTAAGATAATCATCGGCCGCTATTAGCCACCCTCCAGACAAAGACATACCGCCCAGCGAGTTGTCGTGTTCCGGCGTGATGTCTGGAGAAGCCACCGGGTGAACGGGTCTGGTGGGCATTTAGTCCAATTGTCGTTCCCCTGGCACTAAGCCCGCGTGGCCCCAGCATCGGCCTCATCGTCGCTTACCATCAGGCAAGATTGAAGCCAAACGCGGGCGTAATCATAAGTTAAGTTAGAGACTTCTAGTTCAGAATTTGTATTACGCATTATCCATGCTCGGTGAACAAATTTAAACATTACTTATGAGAAATTTCTTGCCGTGGGCAGGACTTGAACCTGCGACCTTGTCTTCATCGTATTATACATACTTAAAGGGTATGTTACGCAACTCCATCTATCGGACAATAGTAGTAGTATTCCACCTGCCCACCACCACCAGTATTGCGCACAGCAAGAAATTTTTCATCATGTCTAGACTTCTAGTTAGTAGGGTATTGTAATCTTTCTATGCTGTACGCCCAAATTGTACACATTCTATTCACTAATCGCTATTAATTTTCTATATAATTATAATCCCATCAACTAAAGACCGAAATGTTAATACATTGGAATTATTTTCTTCATTCAAGTTCCTTTCAATTAAATCGCAGACATATTGAAGAGTACATACCACGTTATTCACATTTTTGTGTGTGTATATTTTAATTACTATTTAATTTATACTTATATCACGCAAAAAACTGCAAAATATTATACACCAGCTAACACACGCTTCATAAGTATCAATTTATTATGCGCTAAGAAAACGAAAATTGTTCCCCTATCTTTAAGTACGACTATAGTAAAATTTAACATAATAACACAGACCACTTACCCCATAGACCTGTAACAGGGCCCGTGTCTGCACATGAGCGCAAAATTGCTTCGCGACACGAGTAACCTAGAGATATTATCGACATGGACGCATCTCTTTAATACGGCACCCCTGTCCCCCGCTTCGTCTCTATGCGCTCATCGTTGACAGAATGTTTCGCTTGCAAATTTGTACCGATTTCATGCCTATTGGGTAAATGGTCTGTGTATAATAAAAAAACACTGGTAGTAAATCTGGCGTGAGTTTTTTGAACCTAAACTGAATCTGAGAAGTCTATTTTTGGTATTCATTTACTTTGAATACTACCTAATTCTAGAACTGTCAAAGTTAGCTTCAGAAAATCCGCACCAGATTACTACCACTGTGTTATGTTAATATTTTTATAAACACTTTAAATAACATTAATTTTAATAGAATACTTAATTAGTTTTGAATAGAAGAGAACTGAAGAGCTTTTCCAAGGATCTTGTAAAAACATGTCCGCTCCACAATACGTGGTGGTATTAAGTATGTATTTATAACATTATAAAAATCATGTAAGTAAAGCTTTTATAAACTATGAACATTATCTAAATACACAAAACTATGTAACCAAAATTATAATTCATTCACAATATTGTTTCTCTGGATTCTTAATAATATATAATATAGAATTTGAATTACGCATTATCCATGCTCTGTGAATAAATTAGAACATGATGAAAAAATTCTTGCCGTGGGCAGGACTTGAACCTGCATGTCACGGAATGACAAGGTCGCAGTTTTAAGTCCTGCCCAGAGCAATAATTTTTTCATCATGTTCTAATATCTATATAATTTATATCAAACTAAACATTATTCGATACTTGTTTCTTACTAAAACTTTCTATTGTATCCAGTTTTAGATCAATTTGTATACAACACCTTGGAAATAGCTAGAAGTAAGTATAATAGATTTACTCGCAAAGGGAATATCTAATAGACTCTCAGGGGACCAACAATTTCTAGAGTAGATAATTTCAAAATTATTACAACAGTTTTCATTATAATATAGTTATTGTCTTAACATTTATTGTCATAGAGTAAAGGTAGGAAAGCTCGATTAAAATATTAACCAGTAAGATTATAGATAATATTTTTTTTACTAATCGGAATTTTGGAAATATAACTTTTTTCTAATTTAATTACGAATTCCTAAGGAAATTTAGAGAGGTAAAGAATGGACCACTGAAATCTTAAAATATTTTTTCTCAAATGAAAATATCTGAAGATATGGATGTAGGATATGCGAGTATAATTATTTTGATATATATTCTTTCTATTAAGACTACACTATAAGGACACCACCATAAAATTAAGTGGCATATTTATTTTTATTTAAAAAATTGTAATAAGCACAGCCAAAATTTTGCGGTGGATTCGATATTTTTTTATTTCTAAATACATTGGGGTACTATTTTTGTTAGACGTCGCTTTTACTTTGATCTGTGTTCTAAACAATTCTTTCTAAGTATATTTCCAAAGAATACAACCTTTTAACATTCTCCCTAGGTAACTAGATCCTACCCATACCATAGGCTCCAAAAACTTGCCAAAATACTATGAAACTCTTTCTCTATCTACCCACATTTTTCAATGTTTATTTTTGGGTTATTATTGACCAACAATAACAATTCAGTAAACATGACTATGTCCTTACAAATCTCATAAAAACACTGCTAACCACCAAGCCTAACACCTATGTCATTCATATTGCTGCCTTTTCACCAGATATGTGCTAAGCTACGTTGCTATGGATGCGATTGATATCCACCAATCATTTTCATTGGACCACATGTCATAATATAGCACTGGTGGAAACGAGTAAGGATGCTATGTCTGCGCGAGTCTCCCCGCGCCTTCCCTGTCGTTGCATCGCATAGCCCGAGCCGCGCATCCTCCTCGCACAGCTGCCTCGCGGCCGCGTCTTCATAGCACATCCTCCTCGCACAGCTGCCTCGCGGCCGTGTCTTCATAGCACATCCTCCTCGCACAGCTGCCTCACAGCCGCGTCTTCATAGCACATCCTCCTCGCACAGCTACCTCGCGGCCGCGTCTTCATAGTACATCTCACTCACTCCGCTACACAGCGCATCATTAGTGAAAACGGGTACATCCTATAGCACATCTCTGGTGGAAAAGCAGCCTAAACCAAGCAACAGCGACGTCAACCTAATCACTCTACCTCTTAGGCGATAAACTCTGAACATAATTCGGGTCCATTTCATCTAAATCCTTGCCCTTTGTCTCCGGAACACAGCAGACCACAAAACACAACCCGCCGACACTAATCGAGGCGTATAACCAGAACGCACCATGCAAACCTAGAGCCTGTTGGAAATCCACGAAGGTTTTCACTCCAACAAATGCGCATAAGTAGCTGAAAGCTGTTGCCATTGCCGACCCAAACGCTCTGTACTCCAAAGGAAATAACTCACCGATTAATAACCAAGATATTGGACTCATTCCCAAAGAAAACGCTATAGTGAACACTAAGACACATAGTAAAGGAATCCAATCATTTTGACCTATACTTTGATGGAACATGACATTTTGAATTCTCTGATTGCGATGGACCTCTTCATAGTAGGCATAGCTGCCGAAACCAGCTAAAGCCATGGACATTAATACAGAACTTACTATCAGCAACGGTAGTCGACCAACGGTATCTATGAGCAATCCTGAAAGACAGGATGCTAATAATTGGACGAAGGAGACTGCTATGGCTGCCCCATGAGGGTTCATGCCGCCAAAGGTCTTTCTGAAAATCGGGACAGCGTAGAACGAGAACGCATGAGCTCCCGAGAATCTTTGAAACATCATTAGTCCGCAAGTAACTAAAATCGGTCCCAATAACCGATTCATAGTTCTGGCATCCAGAGAATTAATCAGTTGACTACCAGACATTTGACTTTGTCTTTGACTGAAGTTTTTGCTAGCTAGGACGTTCGTTCTAATCGTGGCTAACTCCTGAGCTACATCAGAATTCGGGCCCCTTAACCAGAGCAGACTTTTGTACGCCTCTTCGTCTTTACCAATGAGCATCAGATAACTTGGTGTTTCGGGTATGTATAGTACTGTGCAGAAGAGGAGTAGAGGAGCAGCTGATATGCAGAGAGCTAGTTGCTGCCAGTCCAGGTAGGCTCCGATGGTGAAGCTGAACAGAACGCCTAGATGACCGACGATCTTGAGGACAGCGCTCAGGCAACCACGGATGTCTGGTACAGATATCTCGCTGATGTAGACCTGGAATTTGAGAGATACAACTAAATAAAACTGTTAAATAAATAAAAGTCTTAAGGTTTCTTGAACTTGTGCTTTTAAAAGCTTTTTTTTATTTTTTATTAATTAAGACATGGAAAACCAACAGCTTATAAACTACTACATTTTCATTTAAATAAAAGCAAGAAGCCAATTATAGGTATTCACTTATAGATACTAATTAAATTAAATAAGACGCAAATAGTGATTGCTTAGAACAATCCTCATTATGGATAAGCATAATATACAATGAGCCAAGAATGAGCATCGACTTCAGTCAGACAGTCGGAGCTAAAGCAGGATCGGCTTTATTAAACATTTCTAAATCTACATAATTATATAAATGGAGGAGAAAATTTCGTCATGTCCGATTCAAATCATTGACCTAGCACGTTTATTTCCAATAGAACTAACGTGACTCGGATAATATTGACGAAGCCTTCCTCCATATTATTAATAGTGCCAATTAGTATCTGTGGCAGCAACGCTTAAGGCGAGGCGTTGGGCAGTTTTTCGATGAAGGCTACGGCACTAACTACTGAAATTAAAGGCCTGAAATCTTGGGGTGTCTATTTAGGGACTGATCGTTACCGATACACGATTGGACAAACTTCGCTCGATAGAAAAAAATCGCAAACATACCCCTTTCCTGTCTTTTCATTTCAGTATTGTGTCTAAACTAAAATAGTTATTCATACAAAATATATATCAAAATGTAGGTTATTATAAATAGAAGACCTTGATAAGTTAAAAATCTGTTTTTTAACGTTTTTTATAACAGACAAAATTTAAGAAAAAATACAATTTGTATAAATATAAATGCAATGCGGCACCTATTGTCGAACTCCTAACTTAACAGAAAAAAAATTGCTAACTTAATCCGCCCAATTAATAATCATCACTATAAGCCCAAAAGAAAACTTTCTAATAGCTACAAAGTTCGCCTGGTATTCCCAACATAATTACCCATTTAAAACTTAGAAATTGTTCCCAAATTCTAATAAATACCATGTAATAAAACAAGCAAGGCGAACTCATTTTAATTTTCCTGCAAACTAATAAATAATAATTTTATCGTTAGCACAAAAGTTGGTCGGGGGAGGGTATTTTCTAAATTAGTCCTCTTTAGCCGTCACGGGAGGGCGAGAGAAGGGGTAAGGAGGGTAAGGGGGGGGGGGACTCTTCAAACTCGTCGCAAGTTTTAGACTTTATCAATTATAAGTAGGGTGTTTAATTATGTAGGGTTTGAACGGAAAGTCCAGTCGGTATCACTCCTTACCTTCATTGCGTATTACTGACTGGTATACTTAGTTATAAGTATACCGGAGCCCAAATCAAGTGTCTTATTTTGTAAACAAATTGATCGCCTAATTTCCTGTTGTGATGTAAAACTGAAGGATCTGATTGATTGAGTTTGTTCATCATTGTGTAAATAAAGTAATTCTATCTAATAATGTATAAATAACTATGCAATAACCACAGAATAGCTTAAAATGTTAGTGGGGGAGGGTAGTTTCTGTTTACAAAATAAGACACTTGATTTGGGCTTCGGTTTACCTAATTACTATCAAGTTTAATATGCATAATACACACGAAGACAGAGATGAAGAGCAGAAGTATACAGGAAGCCTAAATAAGGTTGAGATTATCTCCAAAACTACTGGATCTATTTTAACAATTCTTTACAGTTACATAGTTTTCACTTTTATCTATCTAAGAGTGAAATAATTTTTACAATTGGTAAAGTAGTTTTTGAGAAAATCTGAACCTTAACTCTACTGTACACCTTTCTTTGTCTTCGACCGTACGTTAGTAAGATGTACAATATTTTATTTTAATTATTATTATTTGTGTCAATGTTTTTTTTTTAATAATATACCCTATTGTTATTATTTCATTTCATTGTAAATGTAAATTCAAAAATATTTTGACGTGCAAAAATGTACACAACGTGCTTACTTGCAATAAAGAAATTTGACTTTGACTTTTTTTGACTTTCATTAAAGAAATAATTCGCTGTCATAACTAAACAACCTGTTTTGTTTTGTTGAATATGGTGGTACTAAGACACAAATATGATATCTGTATTGTTTACCCATATTTACAAAAATAAATGACTTTTCATTTCATTTCATTTCATTTCGATACTGAACTATCACTGGCCCTTACCTTACACCTTCTATTAGCCTGTATTTTTATTCCGAAAAAAAAGCGTTTAATTCATTCAGAATTTGAATTACGCATTATCCGTGCTTGGTGAATAGATTAGAACGTGATGAATAAATTATTGCCGTGGGCAGGACTTGAACCTGCGACCTTGTCATTCCGTGACAAGCAGTTCGCAGGTTCAAGTCCTGCCCACGGCAAGAATTTTTTCATCATGTTCTAGTTTAATTCATTCATTAATATATGCTTTACTTGCCCCTTTCCATTAGTCAAAGTCAAATTTCTTTAATGCAAGTAAGCACGTTGTGTACATTTATGCATATTTTTGAATTTACATTTACACCACTTTGCAAGGAAAAGGTGCCAACGCTGAGGAGAAAAAGTGGCAAAAAACTCTCAGCAGCACATCTTTTTAAACAATGGTAACATAATTACATAATAACTAGGTATTACACAACTATTACTATTATTAGTAATCTAGACTATATCCTTCATGTGGAACCGGCGACACACACCATGCATGTCCATCGTTTAAATAGTCATCTATCCTGTAATACGCCTTTATGCCTAGTTAGTTATCTGATTATTTTGTAATAAATATTTAATTACAAACTCCACATCATAAATGCGAAAATATTTGTACCATTTTTACTAAAACCTATTGTCACACTAACTGCGGAAACTGCGGCATTCACTGAAATTAGTTTTGGATGCTTCCCTATGCCTTAATCTGCTGCAGTAAGGTTCATTTTGCACTAATTAAATGTAGATTAAGAGCTTTAATCATGCCATCTACTGGATTGTTGGAATTATAATGAAACTGTTAGTTCATGAATTAGTTGCGGAAGAATTCTGAAATTATATGACGTCACAGTCCAGCTATTAGCAAATATTATTCGCTTACATTTTAACCCCCGACGCAACGCAAAGAGGAGTTATGTTTCATGCCCAATTGTCTGTATGTGTGTCTGTCAGATCAAGAACGGATGGTCTGGATTTGAAGGCGGTTTGTTCATTTGATAGGTGGTGTGTCGAGGAGGTTCTTAGGCCAGTATTAATAGTCAGAGCTCAAACCCGCCCTCAAGAGCGAATTCAGCTGATACACTCTCAAGATGTGATATCTATCTCAAGTATGTCAAAATACGGCAGTTTTTCGCAATTATGCGAACTACAACTTACCGACATTGATCACGTTATATATAAGCATTTAAAAAATAGTATTTATCGTAATAAACATTATGTATTATTATATATAAACGGATATCACTCACTTATATTGTTAAAGTCGGCAATTAGACCGACTGTGCGCGAAGAAACGTCAACGGCGACGCGGGCGTGGCGCGCTCACCTTGAAAAAGACCGTCGAAATCGGTCGAAACTGGCGGTCTAATTGCCGACTTTAACAATATAAGTGAGTGATATCCGTTTATATATAATAATCTGTAGTAATGGCTCACTATAGTTTTAATTCTAAAACATTATGTACATAGCTTTTTTAATAAAATTTATTAAATATGGAAGATATTATTTTTCAAAGATTGGCGGCGCTAGTTGGCTCATGGAAGGCCTTTGAGGGCGGTGTCATCATAAGCAGATAACTGATATTGATTCCATACCTGTGAGAGCATGGTGAGAATGGAGCAGCAGAACCCTCCAAGGAATGCTGTCACACACATCATCTGCACCGACGTGGCCAGCACGGTCAGCAGCCAGGACAGGCTGCAGGGTCCAGCAGCCAGGGACAGCACGCGCCGGCGACCGTGCTGCATCGCCACTCCGCCGGCCATGCCGCCGAATAGAGCACCTGGAATGAGGAATTGACAGAAATGATACTGCAGTGTTATTCTCTAAACGAAAAACCATATGAGACACAGACCACTTACTCAATAGACATGAAATCGGTACAAAAGACATTGCCACATTTCAATCGAGCTTTGCCCCATCTTCAAAACTACGTGACAATTGAAGCTGTACCTATCATTTTGTTGGGGATTTATTACAGGTTTCATATTGCATAATCATAAGTAGGAGTTGCGAGAGTAGTAGAAAATGATAACAAAGGCAATGAATAATTCGCTTCGATTTCTTACTATTTTCTGAATTCTTAATTAAGCTGTTTTTTTCGATTCGCTAGATGTACAAAACTTTATTTTAAACCAATAATTTTAATAAAAAAAACTGAGATATTTTTACATTTATTCGTTATGATGAGCGCATAGAGACGAAGCGGGGGACAGGGGTGCCGTATTAAACAGATGCGTCCATGGCAATAATATCTCTAGGTGTCAATGCGAAGCAATGTTGCGCTCATGTGCGGGCAGACATGGGCGCCCTCCTGGTACAGGTCTATGGGGTAAGTGCTCTGTAGTATCGCGATAGTTGCAGTCGTAGTCTGACACGGTCTCATACAAGTTAATACTGTAAAGTAATGCCGTCTGCCGTCGCGGCAAATGCCGTCGCCGTCTGCCGTTGCCGTGTGCCGCGTGGATCGGAATCGTACCTAGACTTGAATTCAATAATATGACATTTGTAAGTTGAAGGCATAGAAGGCAAGGGTGTATATTGAAACCCAAATCAAGTGTCTTATTTTGTAAACAAAAACTACTACAGATTTTCTGTGATTATTGCATAGTTATATTCACATTATTAGCTCGGATCACTTTATTTTTACAATGATGAACAGGTTCAATCAATCAGTCTCTTCAGTGTTCTATCACAAGAGGCAATTAGACGATTATATTTGTTTACAACGCAAGCAAGACTCCTGGTGTAAGGCAGTAGTTGAGTGGAGGCCGTGGGGAGAAAACTCCCTACAGGGTGGCCATAGAAGAGATGGCGAGATGACATCCGAAGAGCAGCCGGTTCGAAGTGGATCCAAGTGGCGCAAAATAGACGAGAGTGGAGAAATTTAAAGGAGGCCTACACCAGAATGGTAGAGACTGGCTAATAATAATAATAAGAAAAAAATTGTTTACAAAACAAGACACTTCATTTGGGCTTGGGCTTGAAGAGCTCGTACCCTATGGAAGACTATTGTTCAAACCCTGAATTACTTGCTATTGTCTTCAGAATACTTCTTGCGGCATGTGTCAAGCTAATTTGCAAACATCTGTGTTAATATATTTCTTAGTACATTTGAAGGCATCGTTAAGTTGACAGAGAGTGCCGTGGGCGTTGGTGGTGTAATGGTCAGCATAGTTGCCTTCCAAGCAGTTGATCCGAGTTCGATTCTCGGCCAACGCAGTTTTGTTGCTGAAATATCAGTACAGTATAATTTCCAATACAATAAACACTATAACAACGGTACCTTAATAAAACTCGAGCAGCCCCCTTATCATGAAGTCTTATAATAGAATTTATTTAATAATACTTTATTGTTTCGACGACCTTAATAAGCGTACTTTAAGGACGTTATGGTACGAAATAATAAAGTATTATTGAAGTAATCCTGCCATAAGACTTCATGGTAAGGGGGCAGAACTGACGAACGGGAATTTACCGTTGGTTAGCCTTACCATCAATCTGACCACTGGGAAACACCTATAATTACCGCGTGGTACACTTGTTTTGACAGTTCTTGTCAATATAGCGTAGGTAACCCAATCGTCAACCCCTCATCCGTATGCCACACAGTTATAGAATTAAAACTATAGTGAGCCATTACTACAAATTATTATATATAAATGGATATCACTCACTTATATTGTTGAAGTCGGCAATTAGACCGACAGTTTCGACCGATTTCGACGGTCTTTTTCAAAGTGAGCGCTACGCCCGCGGCGCCGGTGACGTTTCTTCGCGCACTTCTTTAAAAAGACCGTCGAAATCGGTCGAAACTGTCGGTCTAATTGCCGACTTCAACAATATAGTGAGTGATATCCGTTTATATATAATAATTTGCCACACAATTAGTTTGTTAGTTGTTAGATTATTCGTTCAGGCGAGACTGTCGTTGTGGTGATTTTCGGCACGGCGTGCATTCGTTGTTACGTGATTCGTGGTCACAAACTTTCGTTGTAGAGTTATTCGTGGTTATGGTATATATCCTTGTCACGTTTTTCGGTGCTGTAAAATTTCGCAATTCGAAATATCGAATAACATATTCGATATTTCGAAATTCGGTATCGCGTAGCGCACTCGTTCCTACCTGATCGACGATTATTATTCAAGGATTCCTTGATTTAACTGATCCAGGTACCTACAGACGCTTAACTTTTAATACTGTGTTCAACGACTACTCTCAACTGTACTACAAGTCCCTATAACACTGAAAATGTCCTAAAATATGAAATTCAATATCTGCAGAAGCTTACCAAGGAAAGACAGTGAGGCCAACCACGAGGCTTGCTGGTCAGTCAACTGGAAGTCCCTTCTGGTGGCGTTGGCTCCAGGACCCTGAAGAGATGCTATGGCAGGCGAGCTGTAGCCCTTGCCCAGACCAGCTGAGAACGGGGCCAAGGATACTGCTAGAGCTGCCAGGACCTGGAAGGAAGCATATTTGAAATTTAGTAGCTTGTGACGATGCGGTCCAAAAGAAATCGGGAAAGGTTTTGTCTCTCTGAATACGCAGAACTTTTATCAGAATTTTTTCGTAGATAAAATACATTGCCACATTTCAATGGAGCTTTGTCCCACCTACAAAACTACGTGACCATTTAAGCTGTACCTATCATTTTGTTGGGGACTTATTACAGGTTTCATATTGCATAATCATAATCAGTATCATTTTCTACTACTCTCGCAACTCCTATAGAAGAATAACAAAAACAATGAATAAATCGCTTCGATTTCTTACTATTTTCTGAATTCTTAATTAAGCTGTTTTTTTCCAATCGCAACTTGTACAAAACTTTATTTTAAACCAATAATTTTAATAAAAAACAGAGATATTTTTACATTTATTCATTATCTTGTACAACTTGCGGTTGATGGTGGGGCAGAACGTGGCTTTGTCATTTTCAAAAATTAGACAACTACTTTTGGAGATAATCTCAAACTTATTAACCTATACTTATCGTTCTGTGTGAGACCGTGCGTATGTTTTCTTGGAAAGTAACTTAAACTAACCGCATCTGTGTAAACACAGTCGTCAATTGTATTAATGTCTTCAATAATTTCCTCAAGCCCGTCACAGGCGTTGGTGGTGATGATGACCTATAACTTCAATGATGTTGCATGAACCTGGTAACCTTGACCTTATGCTGCATCACGTGTAATCAGAAGGATACCCAACTCAACACCAACTCTAAGCAGAGGTGTCGTGTTTGGCCTCATTAGAATGCACAATGAATCGGCGGGTTTTTAACCAAATTAATACATTACTATTGCAAGAATTAAACTATCGGCATCTGTGTAAACACAGTCTTCAATTGTATTAATGTCTTCAATAATTCCTTCAAGCCCGTCACAGGCGTTGGTGGTGTAATGGTATATAGTTGCCTTCCAAGCAGTTGATCCGAGTTCGATTCTCGGCCAACGCATATGTTTTAGATTGGGGTTTCATTTAATTAGCTTGAAATTTGTGCCTTCATTAGGACACTGGACCTCTGCTACCAAGGCAAGAGCATGACAGAGCTCCATCGATTGGTACCTAGGCTTTCAAAAACTTCATGTATCACGCCCTAAATTTTTAATAACATACAACTTTCAATAATGTTCATGAATATGTTCAGTTTATGCTCACGTCCTTTTTCCCCACAGGGATAGGCAGATACGATGAACTTCCATTTGCTGCGATACTGGCATACTTAGCGATTTAGCGATCCTGGCATACAATGGCACACATATCTTGGCATACAATATCTGCAGTTAGATATAAAATACCTAATCATGCAACATCTGTACTAAATTCAATCGTCGAACCGTCGAAGGCTTTCGACAGACTCAACGGAACATTAGCCGATTACCGCTCGCGGCATTACACTTGAGAGTAAAATAAAAAGCTTTCCCAAGCTCATCCATCTAATAAAAAGGCCCCAAAGTGTCTCCCTGCGACATTCTCATAAAGTGGGACGCGCAAGGTATAGGAAAATTGTTCCCGCGGCAATTCGATGTCTTGTTAATAAAAACAAATGGGATTCCTTGGCACGTAGGAGCGTGCCGGGACACTGATCGATGGGTAAATATCGTGGAATACGCCTTTGAATACCAGGGAAGGAAAGAATAATTGAAATTTAGGGTAAACATGTGTTTTTAGATGACAAATAACCAACAAAAGAAAATATGAAGAAGAACAACCATTGAGCAACCAATGAAGATCAAATATATCTTTATCTATTGTAAAGGAAAGGATAGTAAATCGAAGGGAGGGTGTTCAGTAACGGTTACTGAACAACTGTTCTACAACTTTAATTTTTTTTTGACATTTCATATATTTTGTGCCAGCTTATCGATTTGTATGTACCATTCTTATTATCTGCGTCGTAATTGATCTGCTGTTGTCCGTACGAGATGAAAAGGAACATATTCGTGAGTATAATGTTAAGCAATCCAGCAGCCTCTGTTGACTGCTTCAACCGGGCACAAGAAAGGCTCAGAGGAAATGGGCTCCTAGCAGTTACCTATCCTGATTGTGAATGAGTTGAATTTTGCTTGAATTTAATGATCTGACTGCGGTCTTTTTTCAATCTCTTTACGTACCACTTTCTGCCTATTTTCAAAACGATGAAATCATATCATGTCATATCGTGCGTGACAGGGACAGCTATTACGTTGGTATATCGGCGTCTCTGTTCGTCGCGTCATGATTTGATTTGATTTTCTTGTATTTCTACCTCTAGGTACCTCTTTCACTTTACTATGTTAAATTCCATCAACAGGTGGTTGCCTGGAAGAAATCGCTTTTAGCGATAAGGCCGCCTAAATTGTACATATTGTTTTGTATTTCTGTATTGTAATTGTTTGTGTCTTTTATGTACAATAAAGTGTATTTGAATTTGATTTGATCGTTTTGAGAACCGTAATAGCTCCATAGTTCTGCGACTTGCCAAGTTCTGTAGACTCTAGCTAAAATTCGCTTCATTTTAATCAAACTAAAGTTGGCTTAAACTGCTAACCCAACCAGAATCATTACCCATTTTCACTAACTCTAAAAAGTTGAACATTTTTGGCGAACCTCCAACGTACAAAGTTATTTCATACCAGCAACATTACCGTCGTTTCAGAGCGTTTTACCAATGTCGAAGGTTGTTTGGACTGTAGTAGACTAGTTACAACTGTCGTAATTTCTTTTTCTGTCACTTATTTGAACGGAACATGATGACAAATGACAATGCCAGATTCTGCCACACCATCAACCGCAAGTTGTATTGTTTATGTTATGTTTGTGCTATGAATATAATGTCAGGCACTTTCATATTTTCATATATTGAAGGTAGTGTTTGGTGGCGGGTAGAATGATGTTCTTTGTGTCAGAATAAATAGTTGTTGGAACGAACGTGTATTTTTATTGCTTAGTCAAATATCCTTAATAACCGTGATTATACAGTGTTGAGACTACATACATAATAGTTTATATAACGAATAAATGTAAAAATATCTCCGTTTTTTTTATTAAAATTATTGGTTTAAAATAAAGTTTGGTACATCAAACGAGTCGAAAAAACAGCCTTATTAAGAATTCAGAAAATAGTAAGAAATCGAAGCGAATTATTCATTGTTTTTGTTATCATTTTCTACTACACTCGCAACTCCTACTGATTATGATTATGCAATATGAAACCTGTAATAAGTCCCCAACAAAATGATAGGTACAGCTTCAATGGTCACGTATACTTGTAGGTTACAAAGCTCCATTGAAATGTGACAATGTCATTTGCAAGCGAAAAATTCTGTCAATGATGTGCGCATAGAGACGAAGCGGAGGACAGGGGGTGTCGTATTAAAGATTCATTTCCCGAATTCCTAGCAGTTACAGCTGTTCTTGATCTTGAGCTGTGGCCTTTCGACGACATGGTCTTTATATGCCGAGGGAGTTGCGCAAGGTACTCACTCTATTCTACAACACACATACATCACATCGACCGACCTCTCACATTCACCACAAACACACACACGTTATCTACACACAATCACACAATAAGTAACCATTGGCTACCATTGGAAGCTGTGAGCTTACCTTACGTACGTACGTACGGTACGATGCTCCTCTATAACCAATTTGGAGCCAAGGTGTGGGCTCAAAACCAGCGCTGACGCACTCTGTGTCAGCATCAGCTGAAGCCTAAACCTTTTGCCTAAGTTATATGTTTGTTAATTGTCATTGTAATTTATTAAGACTGTTTTTATTTCTTATATGTATATACTTAATAGGCAATAAATGTTATTCTATTCTATTTCGCGGGCGCTCTACAGACTCCCTACATGTGCTTGAGCAATCCCTTTATGCTGCATTGCAGTCTCCCACTGTAGGGGTACACGTCACAAGTACGGGGTTCGATGCCGGGCAGACCTTATGCTTGATTCAGCTCTGAAGCCTGCACCTCTTGCTGTGCCAGACGTGTGCGTGTTCCCGAATTTTGGGAAATGAACTGCCAAGACTTCATCGGGTCTAAAAATGCCTTTTTAGATCAGCAGCCGTAAAGGTCGCACGGCTATTCGTATTCGTATTGGAGGTTTGTCGTATTTGTCAAATACTTGACGTACATACAAATAAGACGAATATAAGAAAACAAGAACATTCTAAAACTACTTTTTAAACTTTCACGGTTTGTATACATATTAATTAGATAAAACGGGAATTACCGTGTTAAACATTTATTATTGATGTCTCGATATTTCGACAGCATTGCAGCCATCATGGTCACGAGTAGAGTGAAGTGAAGAGGGTAGATCGTTTTGTGTCACCCTTCTGACGTTCAACACTCACCGACTTCAGTCTACTCGTGACCATGATGGCTGCAATGCTGTCGAAATATCGAGACATCAATAATAAATGTTTAACACGGTAATTCCCGTTTTATCTAATTAATATTCTAAAACTAACTCTAAAAATCTAAAAACTTAATTATCTACATATAGGCACGTCGTCGTCAAGGCCCGTCCCGCGCGGTAGGGTGCCCAGCGCATTGGCCGCACATTGCAATTATGACAAATACGCAAATACGAATAGCCAAGTGAAGTTACCATAACAATTACGACACCAATACGAGCTATCACCGCAGCAGCAGCCCATTACTCTACAATGTCTCTTGTGTTGCGCTAAATTAAATTTCAGCTCAGTAATTATGCAAGAAGCGTTTACTTTGTTTACAAGGTTTTATGGCAAATAAATTAATTTTGAGTGGTTGGCTTAATGGATAGCTCTCAGTGGCCGCTTAAGGCTCGGAATATTCATGAAGTGGACTAATCTTAGCTTCGGCCTGGGACTGCTCTAGCAAGAATAGCTTAGGTTTACTTAGGATATGAGACAAACAACAATAACCTATTAGCAGAAGGCTTTTAAAATGGCAGGAAACGGTTGCGAAATTATTTGATAACGTTCATGGACAGTGGCGGCATATGCCGTACTTTGAGTATTCGGAAAATGACAGTAAGGCGTATGACGTAGTATTTTGATGCATTTAAAAAGACACAACGGCATCTCCCGCGGTGTTCGTAGGCGGTTTTCTTTGTGGAGCGGTCCCACTGTCATTCTGTGTAGAAAATAGGTATGTGTACTGTCAAAATAAAGGTTGTAGGTACATTTTTGTCGGTCTTGACACGCACATACTTAGAATCCCCCACGGTTATGACAGTAGTTGAGAATTTTCACTGTCATTTCGTAATTTCTACTGTCCATGAACGTGCCTTCCATGAGCCAACTAGCGCCACCAATCTTTGAAAAATAATATCTTCCAATATAATCAAATTTATTAAAAAATAATTACAGAATGTTTATTACGATAAATACTATTTTTTAAATGCTTATTTATAACGTAATTCAATTTCGGTGAGTGGGTCGTTCTCGATGACTCGAAAATTCCTTCCCATCGACTCCAAAAGTAAATTACAGATAAGTAAACAGATTTATTCCCATTGACTCCAAAACAGCCGATAGAGCTCAAAATTGAATCAATTTCTGATGTTGTAGTTCGCATAATTGCGAAAAACAGTCGTGCCATATTTGTGAACTACAACTTAGCTTGTCGCAATTATGCCATGTATTGTATATTGAAAAATAGTATTTATCGTAATAAAGATTGTGTACATAGCATTTTAATAAAAATTATTAATTTCGAAGATTTTTTTTTAAAATTGGCGGCGCTAGTTGGCATGAGCCAACTGAGGAAGGCCCTTAAGGATATGGACAAACAACAATAACCCATTAGCAATGTTGTCATCATCAGTCTATTTATATTGCCCCACTGGTCGGGCACAGACCTTCCCTTACATCGAGGGAGCTGGGGCCATAATCCACCACGCGGGCCCAGTGCGTGTTGGCGGATTACACAACGTCACAAGTCACACAACGACCTTAGAAATTACCATAAAGTCAAATTCCAGTGAAAGAAATCGTTGCAATTTTTTTTTAAATCTTACCTTAAAATTAAAAACCCCAAAGCACAGGGTTCATGTTGAGTACCTACTGGATTTTTATGTAACACCTAGAATTAACCACATGATCGCAATAAAACATTTTGACTTTGACTTTGACAGTAACGATGCACATATTTTTTTTTAGATAAATGAATTTATTGTAAATATATTATTTTTAATTATGCCCAAATTGTTTAATTTACTTAAACGCTGTGCAGAATTAATGCCACAAGCCTAACCATACATTTAATTTTCTCGAATGAACTCAAGGCCTGTATAGTCCGTTAGTCCGTTTGTGTTTACAACCTAATTTCTCCGTAAAAAGTTATATCAAAAAAATTAAGCCCCCAGAATAGATGATAACTATTTAAACGATGGACTCGCATGAAGGATAAAGTGTAGATTGCTAATTATAAGAATATTTATAGTAATCGAATATATCCATTCGACTGGTCCTCGCCTCGGCGGACTTCAGAGCTGGTGAGTATTGAGCCCAGCGCCTGAGCCTCGCTATACAGCGGGGCGATGCGGCCAGTGCGCTGACCACCCTGCCGCGCGGGACGGGCCTTGACGAGGTGTAGTGTTGGCTAGATATATTTTTTATATAATATGTCATTTTTATAAACAGTTGTAGTTTATTTATTAAATAAAACAAAATTTATAAGTAATCGAATTGTTATTATTATTTTAAAAGATGTGCTGCTGAGAGTATTTTGCCACTTTTTCTCCTCAGCGTAAAAAAATGTCGACGTTTAAAAATGTACACAACGTGTTTACTTACAATAATGAGACTTGATTTTGACTTCAAAATCAAAAATCAAAATATCTTTATTGCAAGATTGCGAGTTTGTACATAGGTCTTATAATATATTTATCCTTTCCACAATCTACCTATATCAGGCGTACAATATTTAACTTGACCAATGTCATTCATGTAATTATATCCATTGTAATAATGTTATTAAAGCGAAATAATTTTCAAGAGTCGACCTTTTACGCTTAGCATTGAAGCAGGGAGTCATAATGGAAAACAATTTTCTGAACAATGTGGCGAAACCCTTCGTAACGGGATCCATTAGAATCAGGGCACAACCTTTTTGGATATAACTTTTTACGGAGAAATTAGGTTGTAAACACAAATGGACTAACGGACTATATTATTCTGTCTGATATAAGGAGTTTTTTTTCTTTTCTCGTGTGATTTGGTGACCAAACCTTATCCAAAAAGCTCCAAGATAGGATGAGGCAACCTAGTTTTTTAAAGTAGTCCTTGATGACCTTCAACTAATGTGCAAGGTCACATGTTGGTACCCGATAACGTAAATTTTGCCAAAAAATCAACACTCATTTTGCCTCCTACACAAAACGCTCCAGGTTTAGCTCAGGCAACCCTATATAATTGAGAAGCTTATCCATCAGCTAACCACCCCATATGGGTCCCATCTTGGTACCTGATGACGTAAGTTTTTTGCAGTGCGCCCCCGTACTATTAATGCCAGAGTTATTTATTTATTTTATTAATGGACTCGACAGTTCGTCATTTGCCAATGTCATGTTACAGAAAATTCAATGTATAATAAATAGTCTTCTATCTTCCTCCAGGGGAGTCGCCGCAGCGTCATCACCCTGGGTAGCCGCGTCTTCATGTCTTCATCCAGAGGAGACGCCGTAGCGTCAATCACTGTGGACGAAGCAGCTCGACAGTCACGTTCACTCCCGAGCTCGTAGTGGGAATCTTGACCATGGCGCCAAACTTCAGATCCTGCTTGAATTCTCCAATAACTTCACCATACTGTCATTCGCGAACATTTTCTGATTAATTTAACGTGATATTAAACACAAAACACCCACTGTAGACATTAAACTGAAAATTATTAAATAATTTCGCAACCGTCGTTTCCCGCCATTTTCAAAAAGCCCGAGTGTGTATTATTTTTACTTTTTTGATAAAATTGACGTTTGTCACCGATCTTCACTTGTTATTTGACTCTATTGTAATTGCGATCCATATTTTATTTATTATACATTTTTACCTACGAAAAAGGCATTTCTATTGGCTCCAGTCCGTAATATAGTTCAGACAGAGATAAGTATACAGGGAGCCTCATTAAAGTTGAGATTTTCTCAAAAACTACTGGACCCATTTTAATAATTAATAACAGTCACATAGTTTTTTGTTTTATCTATCTAACAGTGAAAGAATGCTTGCAATAGGTTAAGAACTTTCTGAGATAATCTCAACCTTAAAAACTCTCTCTCTTTTCTCTGTGTTACACCGTACCAGGATCTCATGTCATTGTTACTGCCCCAGTGTATCCCCGGCGTTAGCAGGCACGGGGCACACACGGCGCAATAAGCCAGCCTGCCCCCGGCTCGTTAAGCCGCCCCTAATGAGTACTCGAACCTTCTACATCCAGTTGAATGGAAATGGACAATAGATGTGGCATTTTGTACAGTAGTTAACTATTTGAGGCCATGTTAGAGGCCTGAATAACTCTGACAATAGATTTGGTCACTAAGCCATGACAGAACGATTTGTAATCACATTTTTGGGGATGTTGACATAGTGTGGGACGCCCCTGACTAGATGGAGGGGTGGCTGGCAGGGACTGGATGCAAAGCCGAGAATCTGATTGATAGTATGCCTCGATAGAGGCGTGCGTCCAGCAGTGGACTGGTACGGGCTGATGATGATGAAATGACATTAAAAGTACCAGGGGATCATAGCTAACCCGGAGTCTCAACATGTTTTACTCAATACCTGCGCTTTCCCTTGGTCAGAAGCCCCAGCTCTTTAAATGTCATTTAAAAGTACCAGGACACTATGACACGTCTAGAGTCTCATTATATGTCCAGCATATGTCTGTGGGGTGAATGCGGCGAGAACACCAACGTCGAGTGTTGCGCCTTGGGAGACGCCTGCGTCCAGCAGTGGACTGATACGGACTGATGATGATGATGAAGTGGCATGAAAAGTACCAGGACATTATGACACGCCTAGATTCTCATTAGTATGTCTGTGGGGCGAGTGCAGCGCGAACACCAGCGTCAAGTGTCGCGCCTTGGGAGACGCCTGCGCCCAGCAGTGGACTGATACGGACTGATGAAGATGACGAAGTGGTATGAAAAGTACCAGGACATTATGACACGCCTAGATTCTCATTAGTATGTCTGTGGGGCGAGTGCAGCGCGAACACCAGCGTCAAGTGTCGCGCCTTGGGAGACGCCTGCGTCCAGCAGTGGACTGATACGGACTGATGAAGATGACGAAGTGGTATGAAAAGTACCAGGACATTATGACACGCCTAGAGTCTCATTAGTATGTCTGTGGGGCGAATGCGGCGCGAACACCAGCGTCAAGTGTCGCGCCTTGGGAGAGGCCTGCGTCTAGCAGTGGACTGATGGTGATGATGAGGTGGTATGAAAAGTACCAGGACTCTATGACACGTCGAATGTAAATAAAACCACATCACCCCAAACAACCTTAGTACCTCCACAGCCTCTCGTGACGTCACCCGTAGTACATGCAAAAACCATCTCGAAGTGATGTTTCTATTTAAGTATCCGCTGTGAGTAATCTGCTACTTAGTGTTGCGTGGGGGATGCGATTTAGGGGGGATAATGGGTGGGAAGAGGGGGATGTATTTTGTGACGACTGACTTTAAGATCTCATGCCACATTTTGTTAATGGACTCGACGGTTTGTCATTTGCCAATTTCATGTTACACAGAGTTTTATATCTTAATCGCTTTCTTTCTTCCTCCAGAGGAGTCGCAGGAGCATCATTGACTCTGACCGAAGCAGCTCAACAGTCAGGTTCACTCCCGAACTCTGTAGCGGGACCATTGATCTCCTATAAACAACTAGATACACAGTCTGCCTTCTAAAAATGTCCGAGCGCAAAGAAGGTCCAAACGGATGAATGGACTTTCATTTGCTTTATTGGACATTATTTGGACATTAACAATGGACCCTTATTTGGACGTTTTTTAAATTGTTTTAGTAAGACCTTTGTGTATCTAGTTGTTTATAGGAGATCAATGAGCGGGACTCTTGAATCTCGAAACTCGTTTGTATAACTATGGACTGTATGTCTAATTCACTTCACTATTCGTATTTGACATAATTGCCATGTGTGGTTGGTATTCTTGACAAAATTCGTCTTATTTGTATGTACGTCAAGTTTTGACAAATACGACAAACATCCAATAGCGAATACGAATAGAAAAATAAACGTTCATTCTTCCATTAAAGTGTCCAGCATCCTTAAAAGTACAGTCGAATACAGAGATAAGTATACAGGGTGGTAATAAGGTTGAGATTGTCTCAAAAAATACTGGACCGAAATTAATAATCCTTTTACAGTTACATAGTTTTAACTTTTATCTATCAAACAGTGAATTTTTGCAATAGGTCAAGTAGTTTTTGAGAAAATTTCAGCCTTAAATACCTGTACACATTTGTCTGTGTTCCACTAAAAACTCTCCTGTACACCTTTATCTGTGTTCCACTAAAAACTCTTCTGTACACCTTTCTCTGTGTTCCACTAAAAACTCTTCTGTACACCTTTCTCTGTGTTCCACGGTTCCACCGTACAAAACACAACCATCGGTTATCATTTAGCAGTCTGCCGGCGACTTGTTTGCTTTCCATTTGGACGCCTTTTGTTCCGTGTAGTCATCGATCGGCGCAGTTTCGATACCAAATCGCGCTCCAGTTTCTCGCTTATTTATTCATATTTTCACAGGTTTTTCAATATTTTGTATTTTGCCGACGTGAACTGTTTAGTCTTACGTCACACGGGTTTTAAAGAAAACTATATCCAAGAGCCTTCATAGAGCTAACTAGCGCCGCCAATCTTAAATAAAATAATATCTTCCAATATAATCAATTTTATTAAAAAAGCTATTTACAAAATGTTTACTACGATAAATACTATTTTTCAATATACAATACATGGCATAATTGCGACAAGCTAAGTTGTAGTTCACAAATGTGCCAAAAACGGCCGTTTTTCGCAATTAGGTATGCAAACTACAACTTACCGACCTTGAATCGCGTTATAAATAAGCATTTAAATAATAGTATTTATCGTAATAAACATTTCGTAAATAGCTTTTTTAATAAAATTTATTATATTGTAAGATATAATTTTTTTAATATTGGCGGCGCTAGTTGGCTCTATGAAGGCCCTTAATTGGTTAGATTGTTAATAATAATAAGAATAATTATGTAATTACCTAGTTATTTATTATTAGACATTTAATAGCCTGTAATGTCCCACTGCTGGGCAAATCCCTTCCACTCATCACTATTCTGCGTGGACTCAGACCTAGTTATTAATGAATTTAATTGTAATTATTTTAAAAGATGTGCTGCTGAGAGTTTTTTTTACCACTTTTTCTCCTCAGCGTTGGCACCTGTTCGCAAAGTGTAAATTCAAAAAATGTTGACGTGCAAAAATGTACACAACGTGCTTACTTGCAATAGTTTTGATTTGGTTACGAAACCGATTTATTTATTTTATCACTTTTTAAACTTTCACGGTTTGTATACATATTAATGTATTGTATACATGATGGCTGCAATGCTGTCGAAATATCGAGACATCAATAATACATGTTTAACACGGTAATTCCCGTTTTATCTAATTATTTATTTTATTTTATTCAGGAAATAATGGTTACAATAATAAGTATATAAAATATAATTATATGTACTTAGTTTATGTATAGTTTTAGTTAGTTATTCAGGGTGGCGGCTGGTTTCGATTAAAGAAAATATTTTTTCCCCATTAGCAACCGGTTACGAAATGCGGGCGCCGAAGGGCCATATACGGCATTAATCGCGAACTAAACCATAATGACAGAACATTGTAGATATCGCTTAAGCTAATTAATGACTCCATAATCTGGCCAGCATCAAGGTTAATTTCCCGCTAACACAGTGCTCACTGGGCAGGAGCAAGCTACAAGCTAACAGCGGGGTAATCTATAGGTTTAGATATTTAGCAACAGCGTTAAATCGGGTTTTGACATTGCCACATTTCAATGGAGCTTTGCCCCACCTTTGGTCACCTACGCGACCATTGAAGCTCTTATATCATTTTGTTGGGGACTTATTACAGGTTTCATATTGCATAATCACAATCAGTAGGAGTTGCGAGAGTAGTAGAAAATGATAACAAAGACAATGAATAATTCGCTTCGATTTCTTACTATTTTCTGAATTCTTAATAAAGCTGTTTTGTCGACTCGCATGTTGTACAAAACTTTATTTTAAACCATTGATCTCCTATAAACAACTAGATACACAGTCTGCCTTCTAAAAATGTCCGAGCGCAAAGAAGGTCCAAACGGAAGAATGGTCATTTGCTTTATTGGACATTATTTGGACGTTAACAATGGACCCTCATTTGGACGTTTTTAAAATTGTTTTAGTAAGACCTTTGTGTAACTAGTTGTTTATAGGAGACCAATGTTTAAACCAATAATTTTAATAAAAATTAGGAGATATTTTTACATTTATTCGTTATCTTGTTCATCACGCGGTTGATGGTGGGGCAGAATCTGTCTAAAAAATGTCTTCCAATATAATAAATTTTATTAAAAAAGCTATGTACAAAATGTTTATTACGATAAATACTATTTTTTAAATGCTTATTTATAACGTGATTCAAATTCGGTAAGTTGTAGTTCGCATAAATGCGAAAAACGGCCGTTTTGGGCACATTTGTGAACTACAACTTAGCTTGTCGCAATTATGCCATGTATTGTATATTGAAAAATAGTATTCATCCTAATAAAGATAGTGTACATAGCTTTTTTAATAAAATTGATTAAATTGGAAGATATTATTTTTTCAAGATTGGCGGCGCTAGTTGGCTCATGGAAGGCCCTTAAAGTTGCAAATCGCTACATCTTATGACATAAGACCATCATATCTTGATTTGATCATAATTAATAGCCTGTCAACACCAGCTATAGGCTTAATCATAATAAGGTTGCCAATCCACCCGCTACTTTACGATCAATTACAGTTAAAACTATAATGTAAGCAGGTTTTTCATCATCATCATCAGTCTATTTATATTGCCCCACTGCTCGGGCACAGACCTTCCCTTACATCGAGGGAGCTGGGGCCATGATCCACCACGCAGGCCCATTGGCGGATTTCACATGCCTTAGATTTTTGCTTCTACGGCATGCAGGTTTCATCACGATGTTTTCCTTCACCGTTTTGAGAGCACTCGGTAAATGTACGGTGGAACACAGAGAAAGGTGTATAGGAGAGTTTTTAAGGGTGAGATTTTCTCAAAAACTACTTGACCTATTGCAAAAATTCTTTCACTGTTTGATAGATAAAGGTTAAAACTATGTAACTGTAAAAGAATTATTAAATTCGGTCCAGTAGTTTTGGAGAAAATTTCAACCTTACTGAGACCCTCTGTAGATAAGAAATCTCTGTCTTCGACGTGAAAAATAGTATTCATCCTAATAAACATTTTGTAAATAGCTTTTTTTGCACAACCCTGCGATCGATAACTGGCGTAGCAGACGTGGCCGCAAAGCAGCCACATTAAAGTGGAACTGTGCGGGCCACGTGTGCCGCATGCAGCCGGACCGATGGGCCCGGACTGTCACAGAATGGGTGCCATCGGACGGGCGCCGGCGTCGGGGCAGACCTCGGCGTAGGTGGAGAGACGATATCGTTAGATACAGGGATGGGTGGCTGGAAGAGGAAGGGGGAGACCTTTGCCCAGCAGTGGGACAATTTATAGGTTAACAAAAAAAAAATAGCTTTTTTAATAAAATTAATTGAATTGGAAGTTATTTTTTCAAGATTGGCGGCGCTAGTTGGCTCATGGAAGGCCCATGAGTACTTGCTGTAAAGAGTTGTTCCCAGCAGGTCCATGTTATTCTGATTCTGAACCACCGCATTTATTATGACGTTAGAATATTTGAAACATCATTACGTCATTTACTGTAAGTGCTATAACCACAATTTCATGAATCAAAGGCGGCCTTGTACGAATCAACTATTCACGATACACGAAACGCTAGGGTTCCCTGTTCATCGTATCAGAACCATTACTCAGTGTGCCCAAAGGGTTCCGTAGCCCATTAGCAGCACAGATTGCCCTAATGATAGCTATTATTTTGGTTCATGTACTTTATACTAGGTATATTCATTAAGGAAGTCGAATATTATTGGATTGACAGATTTCCGATAATTATAACGTCCTCAAAAGCCGAGTTTACATCGCGAGCGGATTGGACACATTTCTTTTTCCTTTCTCGTGTGGTTTAGTGACCAAAACTATTGTCAGAAGTTATTAAGGCCGCCTGTAGGCCTCTGACGTGGCATAACGCCTGCTGCCGAGCGACAGCAACCGGGACCAACTGCTTAACGTGCGCCCCGAGGCACGGAGGGGCTCAGATGAAAATGTCACTATCGGTCACCTATCAAGCCCCCTTACCATGAACTCTTATAGCAGGATTACTTCAATAATACTTTGTTATTTCGTACCATGACGACCTTAAAGTAAGCTTATTAAGGACGTCATGGTAAGGGGGCTGGTCCCACTGGGAGATCGGGAGTGAACGTGACTGTCAAGCTGCTTGCTCAAAATGGCAATGCATCAGCGACTCTGGATGAAGAAAAGAAGCCGTTGATATCCAGGGTGACACCTCTGAATAAAGAGAAGACTGGTATCTTAAGAATATTCTGCATCTTCATCAGTCTATTTATATTGCCCCACTGCTCGGGCACAGATCCGAAGCTACCCATACATCGAGGGAGCTGGGGCCATGATCCACCACGCGGGCCCACTGCGGATTGGAGGATTTCACATGCCTTAGATTTTTTCTTCTACGGCATGCAGGTTTCATCACGATATTTTCCTTCACCGTTTTGAGAGCACTCGGTAAATGTACGTAAGTTTTTCGGTCGAAAAAACCGAGGATAACTCATTGGTACATGACTGCCCTGGCTAGGAATCGAACCTGGGACCTCCGTGTCGTAAGTCCATTGACCCAACCACTGAGCCAGCGAGCTCTCAACATTACATTGGCAAATGACGAGCTGTCGAGTCCATTAATCATCATCATCATCAGTCCGTAACTGTCCACTGCTGGACGTAGGCCTCTCCTAGCGCGCCAATCAACCCTACTCTCGGCCCTCTGCATCCAGTCCCTGCCAGCCATTTTGCGAAGGTCATCCCTCCATCTGGTCGGGGGGCGTCCCACACTACGTTTACCCGTTCGTGGCCTCCATTCGAGAACTCGTCTACCCCATCGGTTATCGGTTCTACGACAGATGTGACCAGCCCACTGCCACTTCAGTTTACTGATTCTATGAGCAATGTCTTCTACAACTGATTCTTCAGGGAAAGATCCAGGGCAGAAGAAGGCCAGGTAGAAGGAGAATATCATGGCTCAGGAACTTACGCCAATGGTACGGCAAGAGTACCAGGTCTCTATTCCGTGTGGCGTTGTCGAGAGTGCAGATTGCCATAATGATCGCCAACCTTCGTAAGAAGACGGCACCATAAGAAGAAGAAGAATGAGCAATGTCAACCGCATTTGTCTTCTGGCGGGTGAGTCCATTAATAAACTTAATAAATAAGTAACATTCCTTACACCTGGCCTGGATTCCCTATTGGACACAACCCGGGCATTTCACTCTATAAATATTGATCAGTATCGCAGCCCATTACACCCGGTAATAATACCGCTCCGTACCATTTATTTCCATTAGGAGTATAATGGATGGAGGCTTTTATTTCCCCCTAAATGGTTCATCGCCATCACTCTATTTAGGAATTTGAGGACAATTGATTGAATCTTTATTTATGTAGATGATTTATTGATGACTGGTAAATTTTTTATGTCATCGCCACCTGGTTTAGTAAGTTATTTAGGGTTAATATCATAATGAAATGAAGTCTTTATATAGACGGCAGTACACAGATAAGAAAATAAATTAGATTAAGAGCCTTCCATGAGCCAACTAGCGCCGCCAATCTTAAAAAAATAATATCTTCCAATATAATCAATTTTATTAAAAAAGCTATTTACAAAATGTTTATTACGAGAAATACTATTTTTTAAATGCTTATTTATGTCCCACCCAGCCTTGTGATTTGAAATATAATTAATTAATGTGTACAAATATATAGTAGAGAACTTTAATTTGAAGGGATATGTGATGCACCTAGCGGGACCCATCTCTGAGCGCATCAGAATGCACTCAATGACAGACCCCGTCAGGTGCATAAACTATTGCAGTGATTGGAAATTACAACTTAATAGTCCCAACTATTGGTTTGGGGTGTTGGTGGGTCAGTCAGTCTGGTCTATGGAGCGAGACGTCGGACACCTGCCATGATCACATTGTCTCGAAGTTATGAAACAATGTTCCACCGTACAGTAGGTACAGCAAGTACAGCCCTTGTCAAACGTTGCTTAACTTGTACATTAGAACACAGAGAAAGGTGTACAGTAGAGTTTTTAAGGTTGAGAGTTTCTCAAAAACTACTTGACCTATTGCAAAAATTCTTTCACTGTTTGATTGATAAAAGTGAAAACTATGTAACTGTAAAATAATTATTAAAATCGGTTCAGTAGTTTTTGAGAAAATCTCAACCTTATTGAGGTCCCCTGTATACTTATCTCTGTCTTCGTTTGTACGATTGTTTTCAACGTGTACTCTTAACTGGACTACGAACCTCTCATAGTATAGTTAAGATACAGCCTCTCGCAAGCCTTATCATCATCATCAGTCTATTTATATTGCCCCACTGCTCGGGCACAGACCTTCCCTTACATCGAGGCAGCTCGGGCCATAATCCACCACGCGGGCCCAGTGCGGGTTGTCGGATTTCACATGCCTTAGAATTTTGTTTTTCTTCTTGTATGACATGCAGGTTTCATCACGATGTTTTCCTTCACCGTTTTGAGAGCACTCGGTAAATGTACGTAAGTTTTTCCGTCGAAAAAACCGAGGATAACTCATTGGTACATGGTTGCCCTAGCTGGGAATCGAACCTGGGACCTCCATATTGCAAGTCCATTGACCCAACCACTGAGCTACCGAGCTCTCGTGTGTCCCGAACTTAAGTCCTGTCTCCCCGGTCTGTTGCTATGCTCACAATACGCACCGACAACCAATCTTTCTCGGCGACATTTTTCCTCGAGTAATTGGATCGTGAAAGGGACGTAGACAGGCTTCGTCTACGCGACACACGTCGCCTTAGCTTCGCCTAGTAACTATTTTATTTAGTTCTATTAATAGACTCGACAGTTTGTTGTTTGCCTATCTCATGCCACAGAGGAAATCATTTTTTTTGTAAAATTCTTCCCAGAGGGAAAGGCAAAGCCAACTAGGGCCTACAGCCTACATACAGCCTGGTCTGATGTTAATAGAATGAAGCAATTATTTACTATTAAAAAATAGTATTTATCGTAATAAACATTTCGTAAATAGCTTTTTTAATAAAATTGATTATATTGGAAGATATTAATTTATTAAGATTGGCGGCGCTAGTTGGCTCTATGAAGGCCCTTAATTAAGAAAAAAAATTACAAGCTTTTTAAGTTGATAGTAGATGGCTGCGCCGAAGTGCGATATCATCGTACAAACACAGCACAATGAAAGAAATTTCAATGTCAGCGGAACAATTTATTATTATTGGCATTATGTAATTTAGACAATATAATAGTACAAATTAATACGAAAAGCCCGAGTTCCAAGCAATAATAACGCATTTAATGTTGACATCAGACCAGTCAGTGCCATCTACCGGGGCTAGCGGCACTATCTTTCTTTTTGAAATGTAGCCTTGAAACCATTATTGAAAATATGTTTATATGTATACGCGAACGTTTTCTGATTAACTTAACATGATAAAACAAAATTGCAATTATACTAAGAAATTTTTAAAAAATAATTTATGTTCAAAAAATAAATATAATGTGCGCACATTAGTATGTCTTATCTAATAATTTATCAGCCTGTGATGTCCCACTTCTGGGCAAACGTCTCACTCTAACTCTTGACTTGAAATTAAATGGATGGGCTTGTGACATATTTTAATTGATTTGGGGAAAAATAAAAAAATATTTACAATAAATTCAACTAAGTATCAAAAAATTGTTAATTTGATTTCCATCGATACTGTGCTTTGGAGGTTTTACATTTTAAGGGTTTTTTAATTTTTTCCAACGATTTCTTTCACTAGAATTTTACCTAATGGTCATTTCTAAGGTCATTGTGACTTGTGACTTAGTTCCAATTTTTTGGCAGTTTTGATTTTGACTAAAAACCCTTACCAATTCAATATTTATCATGAGTACTGTAATGTATCGGGTAGATTTAACTTTATTAAATAGCTGTCAATTTGTATATATGTAGGTAGATGTAACTGTAAGTTCTGTGTGTAACTTCCACTCTCGAATTACATGTGTGACCATAGCGCTATGACGACAAATAAACAATGGCTGTTGAGGTGAAAAGTTATGTTTTTATCTTCGTAGCTAGTTTATCAAGTAAATAATGGATTCAGCGGTATAGTTGCGTCCACAGTGCAAAAAAAGTCGAATGGAATTCAACATTTAGGAAATTCAGCTTTCTGGCTCGCGTATTTATCATACAAGTAACTTCCACCTCAATAGATTCAAAATAAATGGTTCACAACCAAACAGAGCTATTTTCGTACCACCATTCGCCCCATATTAGCGACGTATACTAGTAGGAGCGAATAGTACTAGTAATTGTGCTCCTTCCTAACCGTCTCCAGAGTGGCCCTAGGGAACATATTTCTCAAGTACAACAGTTTCAATTTGTCGAATGAATTCAAGGACACCCTGTATAAATATCTTCTTAGATTCTCTTAAAAACTTTGATAATGATACCGAAAGCAAGCAAAGCATTAAACCAAACATTTGTAGTTATAATACAACTGCTTTTGTATATTTCCACCGGAGGCCGTACCCGCATAATCCTACCGTAAGTTCCTCAAAGCTGCTACAAAACTTTTAGTTCTGGAACCCCTAAGTAACTTCACTATCGTCATAAAACAATCTAAAACTCACCTGGGGTAGGTGTCTAGTTCTACGGAGCACCTGCTTTTCTGTTCCCTTCCCGTTCTGTCCCGATAAGCATTTCCCGTTTGGCACGCTCGCTATCTCTTCCTTTCCGACGTTGCCAGCTCGCCCCAAAGCTTTTGCGATAGGAATGTTATGTTTCTCGAAGTATCCGTTCTGGATCATCTGGTCTAACGATACTTCTAGTTCCCTAACTGGAACTACTTTTCGACCGCAAACCGGATCGTCGACGACCATTTTCCGATTGCATCCGGAAACTTCTGAAAATTTAACGTTCTTCTTCGTTTCATCTGCTCTTTTCACTCTCTTTTCGGGCATGTCTGTCGTCCAATAGCGTGCGTTCTTCTCGGATATACGAAGAGGTTTGCATACAGCCACGTTTTTCGGTGGTTTTGTATTTGGAAGTATCTTTTTAGAGTCATCTAGTATTGGTCTCCTTTCCAGTGGTTCTTTAATTCTAACTTCTGTCTTCCTCTCATAAGATTCCCGCGATCTTCTTCTTTCGTTGTCGATTCGAAAGTCGTAATAGTCTTTCTTGCATCTACGACCATTTCTTTCTTCGTAATAATAGTAATTTCTTGGTAGCGAGTTGTATTTCGTGTCGTATGTCGTTGGTAGGTTTAGGTATTCCGGTCTTATTGGCCTGAATAGGGACATCCTGCCTTGAGCTTCGTCAAAATCTGAGTATATGTCTTCGTAAACGTATCCATTCTTTCGTCTTGGTCTATCATAGCGTTCGGTTCTATCGCTTCTTTCGTAACGTCTTTCATAGCGATTTGGTTCTCTTATGGGTATATAATTCGTTTCATATCGACGTCTTTGTTCGTACCCATATTCATAATCCGATCTTCTTTCATAGAGCAATCGTTCCCTAGACCCGGCCATTCTTCCCTTATTAGATTTTCCCGTCCTGAAAAGAAAAAATCGAATATTAATGAAGGCTTTGTCGGATTTAGGTTGACTATAAATTTTAGAGCTATAGGGTTGAATGTACCTCCCCCGCGGGGCTGTGTTACAACATAGGCAAAAGGGGGTGGGTAGCGTTGTAACTTTGTGGCGAATAAGTAGGATCTTTACAATGAAACCAGGGTAAGATAGTCGCAGGGTTCTATATTACCACGATCGACGCCTATAGCCGCAATTGAAAAGCTTTTACAAGTCTTCAAGTTAATGAAATACAATCAATTTAATAAGAGTTAAATTACATTGCCACATTTCAATGGAGCTTTGCCCCACCTACAAAACTACGTGACCATTTAAGCTGTACCTATCATTTTGTTGGGTACTTATCACGGGTTTCATATTGCATAATCATAATCAGTATCATTTTCTACTGCTCTCGCAACTCCTTTAGAAGAATAACAAAAACAATGAATAATAACTATTTTCTGAATTCTTAATTATGCTGTTTTTTTCGACTCGCTTGATGTAGGTACAATCGATAGGTACTTGTTAAAATATACCAATTATTACAATAACAGCTAATTAGGAAACGACTCAAATAGATCGCTAGGGTGTAATAGCAATTTGTATACCGCAGCCCAAATCAAGTGTCTTATTTTGTAAACCAATATGGTCGTGCAATTACCTGTTGTGATGTAACACTGAAGGAACTGATTCATGTCGAACCTGTTCATCATTGTGAAAATAAATATGTAATAATCACAGAACAGCTTTAAACGTTAGTAGGGTAGGGTAGTTTTTGTTTACAAAATAAGACACTTGATTTAGGCCTCGGTTTAGGTAGAAATGTAATACTTGATTGAATACAATTTCTTGCTATTGTTATAAGTAATTAATACTTCTTGTTCTTAGCCAATTAGCAAACATCTGTGGTCATATTTCTTAGTACATTTGAAGGCATCGTTAAGTTGGCAGAGAGTGCCGTGGGCGTTGGTGGTGTAATGGTCAGCATAGTTGCCTTCCAAGCAGTTGATCCGAGTTCGATTCTCGGCCAACGCATACTTTTTTTGCTTTGTATATTTTTTTTAATTAATCTGATTTAAAATTTTCCGAGGAAACGATATGTCGACCAATTTGGCAAGGTTTTATGTATGGAGGGAGCGAGGATAATGTACCAGGATTGCATAAGATAGAATTACATCATCATGCTTATAGCTAAGGGAGACTTATGTATACGTATGTATGCTCGGAGACAGCGATGAGGTTCGCCACCCATCACGCCATGGCCTACGTAGTGGCAAAAAGCGGCGGTGGAGAAAGTTTGCTTCATAGAATGTACTTACGGGGAGGGATGTTAAAGAACATTTTAGAATTAAAACTATAGTGAGCCATTACAACAAATTATTATATATAAACGGATATCACTCACTTATATTGAAATTAGAACATGATGAAAAGACTTGTCATTCCGTGACACGCTCTTACCAACTGAGCTGATTTTTTTTATCATGTTCTAATTTGTTCACCGAACATGGATAATGCGTAATACAAATTCTAAGATTTTAAATAAATTGGTTGATTAGTAGTAGTGTGTTGTTGTATGTCAGTATCGCAGCAGATGGAAATACATCGTCATGCCTATCGCTGCGGGAGACAGACGGGAGTTTACGTATGTATGGAGAAGCGAGATTGAAGTACCAGGTTAGCAGAAGATGGAAGAACATCTGCCTACCTGAAAATAGTAGTGAATGATTTTCATTTAGTTGTAACTGGTTTATTCGTCCAAGAATTAGAGAATATCCAATCCGATCGCAAGAGCTGGGATATGAATGAAATTCAGCGCCATGCATACATTTGAATGTGTAATGTAATCAAATGGGAAGGACCCCATGAAGCAAAGAACCGCTGATAGAGTTAGTCATAATTACATAAGTTTTAAAGAACACGAAGGAGGGTAGATCGTTTTGTGTCATCCTTCTGACGTTCCACACTCACCGACTTCAGTCTACTCGTGACCATGATGGCTGCAATGCTGGCGAAATATCGAGACATCCATAAAATAAATGTTTAACACTGCCTCTGCTCTTGCATGACAATTGTTACCGTCATTTGTTTTTTGTAATTACTTAGTTAGAAAGTCCATGTAATAAGAATGGCTTTCAATTTGGAGAGAGCTCGGCAAAGTTGAGAGTTCTAGACCACGTGGCCGGAGACCAGCCCGTTGGACTGATGCGGTTGGCAGAATCCTCGGCGTGCCCTTTGAAGAGGCTATGAGAAGAGCACAAGACCGTGTCTCCTGGCGCCAGTTCATACATGCCAAGACGGCACCTGCTGTTGAGGGTCACGATCCTCAGCACTGAGACAACGATTAGGAAGGAGGAGTTAGTAAGTAATTTATTTGTTATTATTTTAAAAGATGTGCTGCTGAGAGTTTATTGCCACTTTTTCTCCTCAGCGTTGGCACCTTTTCCTTGCACAGTGAATTGTCAATTCAAAAAATGTTAACGTGCAAAAATGTACACAACGTGCTTAAAGATATTTTGATTCCATTGTTTAATTTCAATTCAATTTATTTAATTGCATACACATGTCAGAATGTACATTAATACATCATTAGGTTTTAAATTATGACACATGCCCCCTGTAGGGCACAGCAACATGGAATGACAGAGGCAGACACTTCATCATCATCAGTCTATTTATATTGCCCCACTGCTCGGGCACAGACCTTCCCTTACATCTAGGGCATGCAGGTTTCATCACGATGTTTTCCTTCACCGTTTTTGAGAGCACTCGGTAAATGTACATAAGTTGTTCCGTCGAAAAAACCGAGGATAACTCATTGGTACATGGCTGCCCTGGCTAGGAATCGAACCTGGGACCTACGTATCGCAAGTTCATTGACCCAACCATTGAGCCACCGAGCTCTCTAGGCAGACACTTAGGCAATAGGTAAATTATGTAGTTAATTAATATATTTCATTTTATCCTCCAAAAATTCAGCGACAGTATAGTATGATTTGTCAATAAAAAATGTGAAAAATAGAAGTCGAACCTTTACAAACAGATGTCTCTTTCTGACATATGAAAGTGAAAGTGACGTCCCCATACAAAATATACTTAATACTCTCTCCATTGATGGCAGCATTTATTCCTCCGTGGAAGAACCCGTGTAAGCCGCACATATGGGTGGTGCTACTGTTCTAGTTATGATATGAATACATTTAATTAGGGAGTTATTCACATACCTATACACCTACTTCTAATTACGTAACTAGAATAGCTAATGTTTTACAAAACGTCTAAAATTAAATTCGTTGTTTTATTTTCGTCTGTAGTTATTAATTTAAATACGAGGGGCTCGTTGTCCAGTGGCGAGTACACGTTGCATCGTATCGTACAAGTTAAGCAACGTTGGACGAGGTCAGGACCTGGATGGGTGACCGCTCAAGTTGTGTACATTTTTGCACATGCAATCTTTTTATGTGTAAAGTTTTGTCTATACGTATATGTTTGATGTTGTTTGTTTTATTGATAAGTGTATAACGCATAATTATTAATGTGGACCTATTTTAATGTAATATTTTAATGTGACTGAATTTTATATTATTATTATCTATAAGTAGACTAAGTTATTATTATGAATTACACAGCGCATTGGTGTTAACTGTAATGCTGTGTAATATTTTTATAAATAAATAAATTAAATAAATAAATCAACATCTTTGCAAGGAAGTGGTGCCAACGCTGAGAAAAAAAGTGACAAAAATCTTTCAGCAGCACATCTTTTAAAATAATTTATTTATTTTAAAAGATGTGCTGTTATTGTCTGTCTGTCTGTCAAGACATATCTCAGAAACGTGTGGACGTATCAAGTTAAAATTAATGCCAAATACTCAAGTCTGCAACCTCATGCACCCATGAAAAAACCAACCTTCTACGTTAACGCAATCAAAAGGTCTGGCCGTTTATGTCGCATTTTGATAATGGCAAAGATAAGTTGGTTTCTATATCTATTTTATTTTTTCGTTAGAGTAAAGTTACAGTTAAGAGGCGGCGAGCTGTCAAACTCAAGCGCGAGACAGAAGATGTCCCGCAGCGGCGGAGTGAAGAGCACGGCACAGTGACTCCATATTTGTATTTGTATTAATTTTGGATGAATTTTGGCACGGAAATTAAAATACGCCAATAAAAATTAGATTTTTTTAAAACAAGCTCTCGTAATACCCTACATTTTGATATATATTTCGTATGAATAACTATTTCGGTTTAGACATAATTTTAACTTTAAGTGACATGGAAGAGGTATGTTTGCGATTTTTTTCTATCGAGCGAAGTTTGTCCAATCGTGTATCGGTATTCATCAGTCCCTAAATATACACCCCTAGATTGATATATTTTTTTTTCAAACGTTTAATTTTAGTAGTTAGTGCCGTAGCCTTCATCGTTCTTCATTCATTTTAATATTAAAACTACATTCATTAATAAGTAATTAAAAATAGTAACCATAGTAATATGAAGTATTAAGTAGCAGCTGTAAAGAGGTCTTGTCAAACAAACTAGTATAAAATGATTTAGTTGTTTTACATACTTTAGTGATATAAGTTATTTAATTTAAACTACAAAATATTATATTAAAGAAACAGTAAATATACAAATAAAAACTATAAATAAAAAATTTGCCCTAAATCACCGACCGCGGGGAGTGTCCCCATACTTTAGTTCATCATCATCAGTCTATTTATATTGCCCAACTGCTCGGGCACAGACCTTCCCTTACATCGAGGGAGCTGGGGCCATAATCCGTCACGCGGGCCCAGTGCGGGTTGGCGGATTTCACATGCCTTAGATTTTTTCTTCTTCTACGACATACAGGCTTCATCACGATGTTTTCCTTCACCGTTTTGAGAGCACTCGGTAAATGTACGTAAGTTTTTCCGTCGAAAAAACCGAGGATAACTCATTGGCACATGGCTGCCCTGGCTGGGAATCGAACCTGGGACCTCCATATTGCACGTCCATTGACCCAACCACTGAGCCACCGAGCTCTCATACTTTCGTTGTTTTACAAATATTACGTATTTCTGCCGTCGTTTCGTGTCCCATCCCTAGCGGCCGTCTGTCGATATGGCGCAGTGCGGTACCTAACTTAACTGTCCATCGATAAATCTCATTCTGAAACTGTTCCGTGAAACGACGTCTATTAGACATTGTAACGGAATGGGACTCAGCCGAGAAGCGGCGTAACGTAGATACAAACTTAGAATGTAGACGAAGAAAAAAATCGATTAGGTTGCCAATTTCAATCATACAAATCTATCAGCGTATTTTTTTCTTTCCGTGTGCTAACTCGAAGACAGAGATAAGTATACAGGGGGGCATCTATTATATCTATACGCCTGGTCCTCGCCTCGGGGGACCTTAGAGCTGGTGAGTATTTTGCCCAGCGCCTGAGCCTCGCTATACAGCGGGGCAATGCGGCCAGTGCGCTGGGCACCCTGCCGCGCGGGACGGGCCTAGACGACGACGTGCCTAGAATTAGGTAGATAATTATTTTTTCTTAGATATTATTTAGAATATGAACTAATATTACTATTTTTTAAGTTACCTAAATAAATAAATTCTATACAGGGGGCCTCAATAAGGTTGAGATTTTCTGAAAAACTATTGGACCGAATTTAATAATTATTTTACAGTTACATAGTTTTAACTTTTATCTATCAAACGGTGAAAGAATTTTTGCAATAGATCAAGTAGTTTTTGAGATAATCTCAACCTTAAAAACTCTCCTGTACACCTTTCTCTGTGTTCCAATGTAATGAACGAATTTTAATGAAACGGCAACTTTTAGAAATCAACTTTTCAATCAACTTTTGGTATATAACCTAGACCTAGAAATACTAGATTTTCTACGTGATTTTTTCAAGTACGGTCGAAGACAGAGAAAGGTGTACGGTAGAGTTTTTAAGGTTGAGATTTTCTCAAAAACTACTTGACCTATTGCAAAAATTATTTCACTGTTTGATAGATAAAAGTTAGAACTATGTAACTGTAAAATAATTATTAAATTCGGTCCAGTAGTTTGTGAGAAAATCTCAACCTTATTGAGGCCCCCTGTATACTTATCTCTGTATTCGTGTGTACATATGTACGGACAACAGCAGCAGACCAATGCTAACACTTGCAGTACGATTTCAAATCTTACGACGCATATAATAAGAATGGTCCAAAGTGTTACATTTGATCTGCTGTCGACTGTACCTAAAAATCGCGTACAAAAACTAGTATTTCCAATTTATGAAACTCTACCTCAGTTACCTCAGTACGCGTTCTAACTCAAAAACCGCTGAACGGATTTTAATGAAATTCCCTATGTATGCTAGAGCAACTCTACATACAAATTTTGAAATATAACACTTGTGCCTAAACGAACAAAGTCGCATGCAAAAGCTTGTACGTAAAACTTATTAAACTCTACATCAGTTTATTTGAGTTATAACTCGAAAACCACTTAACGGATTTTAATAAAGTTTCGTCTGCAACCTAGAGAAACTCTACATGCATCTTTAGTTATATAACACTTGTGCAACAAAGTCGCATGCAAAAGCTTTTATTTATAATTTATTAAACTCTACATCGTTTATTTGAGTTATAACTCGAAAACCACTTTTTAATGAAATTTTCTCTACTATCTAGAGAAACTCTACATGCAACTTTTGATATAATAATTATGGCTAGTCAAACAAAGTCGCATGCAAAACATAGTATTTATAATTTATTAAACTCTACATCGTTTATTTGAGTTATAACTCGAAAACCACTGAATGGATTTTAATGAAATTTTCTCTACTATCTAGAGAAACTCTACAGGCAACTTTTGGTACATACCACTTGCCGAACAAACTCGTGTGCAAACGCTAGTCAATTAATAAAGCGTAGTTGGCAAACAGCGTTGGCTCTACCAAGCCCGCACTGCGCCAAATATGTATTGTTCCCATTCGCTACAGACTCTATTGTGTGGTCGTCAAATTGAACACAATTATGTATTTCAGTTACAATACAATCGTAAATTGTATTGGTTGCGGGTAATTATTCCTAGCTCTACATAGAGTAATTACTCTATGTAGAGTCAGGAGAGATCGGTAGCGCTGCGGTTAGAATACTGACTTCTGTTACGGTGGCCCGGGTTAAAACTCCTATCGAAACGAAATGACAATGCCAGATTCTGCCCCACCATCAACCGCAAGTTGTACAAGATAACGAATAAATGTAAAAATCACTCCGTTTTTTAATAAAATTATTGGTTTAAAATAAAGCTTTGTACAAGTTGCCGATTCGAAAAAAACAGCTTGCTTTAGAATTCAGAAAATAGTAAGAAATCGAAGCGATTTATTCATTGTTTTTGTTATTCTTCTATAGGAGTTGCGAGAGTAGTAGAAAATGATACTGATTATGCAATATGAAACCTGTAATAAGTCCCCAACAAAATGATAGGTACAGCTTAAATGGCACGTAGTTATGTAGGCGGGGCAAAGCTCCATTGAAAAGTGGCAATGTCTTTTCATATTTCACAGAAAAAAAATCTGAAGTAAATAAAAAAGAAACTGAATGTTTTTTTTTTTATTTCCGCATTGTATTGTTGGTGGCTCGGGCGATGATGAAACATCGCGTGGTCGGCTCGGAGCTTGAATTCGTGCCATATCAGATGGCAGATATATTTAATGTTTACGCGGAAAATGGAAAGAAATGGGCCAGAATCGGAAAAAAAACGAGGCTAGAGACTTGTTTTAGATATATTTTTAGACATATTTTTCATACGGTCTGAAGAATCGTATACACAGTTAAATGTGTATGGGAGAGGTTAATAATGGTGTTAAAAATTACATATTTGAATGATTATGAAAATTCTTTACACTAATTACTGAATACTGCTGAGAAAAGCATGCAAGGGTCTCAAAGTCAAAGTCAAATTTCTTTATTGCAAGTAAGCACGTTGTGTACATTTTTGCACGTCAACATATTTTTGAATTTACATTTGCACCACTTTGCAAGGAAAAGGTGCCAACGCTGAGAAGAAAAAGTGGCAAAGTACTCTCAGCAGCACATCTTTTAAAATAATAATAATACAATTACTTAATGACTACGTATTACACAACTATTACTACTTATTGTTAGTAATCTTGTTGGTCCTCTTGAAAATGGCTGGAAACGACGGTTGCCAAATTATTTGATAATTTTCATTGTAATGTCTACAATGGTTATTTTGTGTTTAATATCACGTTAAGTTAATCAGAAAATGTTCGCGAATGACAGTATGGTGAAATTATTGGATAATTTGAGCAAGATCTGAAGTTTCAAGCTTTTATCAAGAGTCCCGCTACGAGCTCGGGAGTGAACGTGACTGTCGAGCTGCTTCGTCCAGAGTGATTACGCTACAGCAGCTCCTCTAGAGAAAGAGAAGACAGTGATATCTTGAATATTCTGTACAAGACATTGGCAAATGACGAACTGTCGAGGCCGTTAATAAAACAAATAAATAGATACTGTTTTGTACAGAATTTTAAAGTGTCATTCTAATTGTCCCCAGAAGTACAAAAAGTCCTATTTACTTAGAGCAAGAGCCAACCTATTTACCTTTCCCACCTTTCCTGAGACATAAAACAGTGTTCAATTACCAACATACATATACGGCACTTAGTTATTTCATGTCTGATACACACGACTTAGGAAGAAACCAGGAGGCACAAATTATCGTCAAAGTCAAAAGTCAAATTTCTTTATTGCAAGTAAGCACGTTGAGTACATTTTTGCACGTCAATATATTTTTGAATTTACATTTACACCACTTTGCAAGGAAAAGGTGCCAACGCTGAGGAGAAAAAGTGGCAAAAAACTCTCAGCAACACATCTTTTAAAACAATGATAATACAATGATTACTTAATAACTATACGTAACTATTACTATTGTTAGTAAGTTTATCCCTCATGCGGAACCGGCGACACACACCATGCATGTTCATCGTTTAAATAGTCATCTATCCTGTAATACGCCTTCTTAGCAAGTGTTCCTTTAATGAAATTTTTAAATTTCCTCTCTGTCAGCGTCGTGACACTTTCTGGCAACTTGTTATAAAAGCGAATACAGTGCCCCATGAAGCATGTACTAAACTTACGTAACCTTATCGTTCACATTGAAGCCGATTTCGACTGCCACTTTCGATCTTACCATAAAGAAATAAACGTGCTGTAAACGGGTGCTTAAAAAGTGTTGAAATTACAGTACATATTATAAGGATCGAGTTCAAAGAATGTTTGTGGTTAATCCCATCCTATCCTACTAATATAATAAACGAGAAAGTTTGGATGTTGCTCTTTCACGCAAAAACTAATGAATGGATTTTAATGAAACTTGTGGCAACCCGGCATTCAGTATTGACGAATATAAAAATGTATTTTTTTTGTAAACCTATATATTGTCCCATTGCTGGGCAAAGGTCTCCCCCTCCTCTTCCATCCATCCCTGTCCTGAGCCTCTGCCAGCCACGGACTGTCACAGAATGGGTGGACGGTTGCCGGCAGACCTCGGCGTAGGTGGAGAGATGATGTCGTTAGAAAATGTAATTTACTCAACAAATATACAATCTTATTGGAGTTAGGGGTCACCGATATTACGAATCTCGCTCCAATGAGGCACAATCACTTAGAATAATTAGACAACTTCTGGTATCTGGTAAACATATGAAAAAGGAACGCGTCATCAATTAAAAAAACATGATTTCTAACTCCAATGTTAGACATGTTTTTTTTGTTAACCTATAAATTGTCCCACTGCTGGGCAAAGGTCTCCCCCCTCCTCTTCCATCCATCCCTGTCCTGAGCCTCTTCCAGCCACGTATCCCCTCTTCCAGCCTCTTCCAGACATGTATTTGAGTAATTGCACAATTGCTGGATAGATGTCGCTACCGTCCGCAAGACGAGAATATTGAGACAAAATTCACGAGCTGGGTAAGAATCACGATGGCTCTGTTAGAATAGAGCGTGCCATGGAATGGCGAGGCCCCGGGTTCGAATCCCGGTCGTGATGACAAAATTTATTTTCCCATTTATCATTTAGATTTTTGTTTCGCATAGCGCATGCAAGAAAGGAGAGCTCGGTGGCTCAGTGGTTGGGTCGATGGACTTGCAATACGGAGGTCCCAGGTTCGATTCCCAGCCAGGGCAGCCATGTACCAAAGAGTTATCCTCGGTTTTTTGGAAGGAAAAACTTACGTACATTTACCGAGAGCTTTCAAAAACGGTGAAGGAAAACATCGTGATGAAACCTGCATGCTGTAGAAGAAGAAGAAAAAATCTAAGGCATGTGAAATCCGCCAACCCGCACTGGGCCCGCGTGGTGGATCGTGGCCCTAGCTCCCTCGATGTAAGGGAAGGTCTGTGCCCGAGCAGTGGGGACATATAAATAGACTGATGATGATGAGGATGCAAGAAAATATCAAAACTTCTGGTATGTTCTGTATTCCGAAGGTTGCAAGTCAAATGACATCAATTATCGTGCCAGTGTGAACACGCCCTTTAATGCGGCCGCGGTGCAATCGCGACAATCTCTATTGGAAACACAAACATGTAGAGTGGAAAGAAAGTCGTGTCACCATTTATTTAGATTTTAGAAGGTACGGTTTGTGGTTATGAAATACCTATACGTATGCAATCACTGACGGTTCTTAGTACTTCGGTATTTAGTATGAAGTTTGTATGGCGCTACCACGGTATGACGTCACAACCACAATACGTCGTGTGCTGTTTCTGTCTCTCTCTAACACAACTTTTCTAAATGCCTGTAGTTACTTCATTTTTCAACTAATTTTACTTATGATTTCACAGTTGATCCTTTTTTTTTAATCTATAATTTTTTAGGGATTTTTGTACACATAAAGTGACGATGCCAATCCCATCGTACCTATTCTAAATTAACTTAAATTTTATAAAAGATCGAGAACAGCATTTTAGCTGGGCCTGAAGTTGGCTCAGCTAAAATGCCGTGGAATATACCTACATCTAATTTGCATAAACCTAAACTATTGATAACATGCTCTCTTTTAGTCGCGTACCGGACACATTCCATCAAAATATGTTGCAAGTCTTTCTTGGTCCCACAATCTTCGCAGTTGGGAGAATCAACTTTGCGCATTAGGAATGCAAAAGATTTTGATGGAATATGTCCGGACCGCAATCTATGTGCAGTAATTATATTCTGTCTACTTATTTTACTTGCAGAAAACCAGGGTATATGAGGAGGTTCAGACTGAATACTTTTATACCATATGCAGTTGATCCTGAATTTGTGTCATTTTGTAATAATAATGAAAAACATTCGAAGATCTTGGTATATTGGACTTGGTATAGGAGGTCCCAGGTTCGATTCCCAGCCAGGGCAGCCGTGTACCAATGAGTTATCCTCGGGTTTTTCGACGGAAAAACTTACGTACATTTACTGAGTGCTCTCAAAACGGTGAAGGAAAACATCGTGATAAACCTGCCGTAGAAGAAAAATAAAATTCTAAGGCATGTAGACGGGTGGATCATGGCCCCAGCTCCCTCGATGTAAGGGAAGGTCTGTGCCCAGCAGTGGGGCAACATAAATAGGCTGATGATGTTGAGAGACTTTTAATGCCGATCCTAGACGCCTGAATAGGCAATGTTACTGATTTGATATTTTCTTGTCTATGCGCTTGAAACGAATCCTCATGTGCGAGCAGACACGGGCCTGTTACATGTCTATTACGTTGTTTTTTATATGGGAGGATGCGTGGCTGCATACTATGTCTACGTGAGTGTCTCCCCGTATGCTGTCGCTGCATCGCATAGCTCGAGCCGCGCATCCTCCTCGCACAGCTGCCTCGCGGCCGCGTCTTCATAGCACATCCTCCTCGCACAGCTGCCTCGCGGCCGTGTCTTCATAGCACATCCTCCTCGCACAGCTGCCTCGCGGACGCATCTTCATAGCACGTCCTCACTCCGCTACACAGCGCAGCAGTAGTGGAAACGGTCACATAGTTTCGTAGCTTAGCATAGCTTCTGGTGGAAAAGCAGCTTGAAGCTTAAAACCCACCTGACCCATTTCAAACGAAATTCTATAATACAATCAGTCAAATGCGTCGCTCACACTCTACATCCGGTGACCCGGCCACTCTGTGATCCGGCCCGGACCGGTTTTCACCGGATAACAGCGGATCTCACTCGATTAATCCGGGTACGTGTTAATGTTGAGCCGAGCCGGGCATGTGTGTTATAAATGCTATCGTTGTTAGTTATAAACATAGTTTAACCTCTCCCTTAAACCGTGTTTTGTCACTTTTACACATCGTTCTCTGTCTCTCTTCTCGTGGTTCAGTGGATAAATCTATTGTCAGAGTTATTCAGGCCGCTCGTAGGCCTCTGACGTGTCCTAACGATTGCTGCCGAGCGACAGCAACCGGGACCAACTGCTTGACGTGCGCCCCGAGGCACAGAGGGGCTCAGACACGGACCACTTACCCTATAGACCTGTAACAGGAGGGCGCACATGAGCGCAAAATTGTTTCGCGACACGTGGCACCTAGAGATATTATCGACATGGACGCACCTCTTTAATACGGCACCCCTATCCCCCGCTTCATCTCTATGCGCTCATCGTTGACAGAACTTGTCGCTTGCAAATTTGTACCGATTTTATGTCTATTGGGTAAGTGGTCTGTGGGCTCAGATTGAAATGTCACTAGTCACTAGCGGTCACCCATACAGGTACAGTTCTTACGAGGGGAGGGGGGGGGGGGGGGGGGATCCTCATGTGCGGACTCTTACCGAATAAAAACCCCTTGGTGTTCCGTCTCGCCGCCCTATGACGGAGTCATGGGGAGACTTGCGAATTACTTCCGCGACTACGCCGGCGTGTGTCCGGGGGACCCTTCTCGGGGGTCTTTGACCCCATCCGACTGTTAGCGGTGTGCTGGAACACATGCACGCCAACCAACTCGAGGATCTGTTACCGAGCGTTGGACTACCGCGTGTCCACTCGCCCGGAAGCCCTCATTATAGGGGGGAGGTTACGGGCATACACCAGCCTCCGCCCGACTTTCCTGCGGCGGATTCGTTCGGACAATAGGTCAACCTCTCTTGCCCTCTCCGCCGCCTCCTTCTGCGAAATTATTTGCTCACAGAAGGCGACCACCATCCAGGTACAGACCTCGCCCAAAGGCTTCGTATGCGCGTATTTTTAGTTTTTCTACGAAGACCACGGCATTAACTACTAAAACTTAACGTCTTAAAATATATATAGCAATCTTGGGGTGTCTATTTAGAGACTGATGAATACCGATACACAATTGGACAAACTTCGCTCGATAGAAAAAAATAGCAAACATAACAAACATAAACAAACTTCCATGTCTTTTAAAATGAAAATTATATCTAAACCGAAATAGTTATTCATACAAAATATAGGGTACTATAAATACGAGAGCTTGTTTAAAAAAATCTAATTTTTGTTGGCGTATTTTTATTTCCCTGCTACAATTTATCCAAAATTCGTAAAAATACGAATATCTAGGCACTGCGCCGTGCTTTTCACTCCGCCGATGCGGGGCATCTTGTGTCTCACTCTTGCTTTTGACAACCATATAGCGCCACTCGCAAATGTACTACGAATCTCTCTGCATTTAATCCTAGCACTAAATGTAGAGTGCTGTTAGGTATATAGTTTCAACCCTAATCCGCCATCACCGTCCATCATATGGTCGGAACTTCGGGTAAATACCGCAGACCCAATAGTTCGCGAACTAGTTCGTTAGTTGTTCGGCCTTGCCAACTGTACTTTAGTTCAGAACTATTTGTATGTGAATGCGAGTCAGATTTAGATAGTCAATTGATAGTGACCGTGTGTATTTGTTTTCTTGGTTATGAAATATTGAGTATCTACTTGTTTAAATGACTATCTACTTGTTGCTACAGCTAGTCCCGTATTAATAAATCACTCTCAGCTCAAAAGTCAATCTTGAGAACGACCTCAAGTTGGCGTTCCACTGAATAAGTTCGCCTTCCTGATGGGTAAAGCACCGACACCGAACTGTTCCTAGTGCGATGTGATAGAAGACGTGCACCATGTGTTGATGGAGTGTCAGGCACTCAGACGACAAGTATTTGTTGACCACAACATGTGGGACGTAGGGGGCTGTAACAGCGCCTTGGCTTTCCCCTTGTCGGAGGAAGCCAAGGCACTGTATAGGTTACTAAGACTTAGATTTAAGCTAGTATAATAAAATAATAAAAAAAAGCCTTTTATTAAACTCACAATTAAAATATGATTAAGTATAAGTATTAAAATTCAAAATTATGATTATATTAGATAAGTACTATTAAAAAAAATTATATTATTGCATTATTTGAATAAATACATCTAAGTTGTTATTTAGTGATTTTGCTGTTGTTGTTTGTGTTTCTTTCTTCTTTCCTTTTCTTAGTGTGTGAGTTCTCCCATGATTGGGTGAAGGCCTCCTCCATCGTTGCCCACGCCTTTCTGTCTTTGGCGAGTCGCGTCCACTAGCTAGTATAGTGTTAGTATATTATATGTACTCCATGTTATGTAGTTATATGGAGGCACAATAGAGCGACTTAGTCGCATAGCGACCAAGCTCTCCAATAAAGATATTAAAAAAAAAAAATTGGCGTTCCTATTAATAAACGTAATTAGGTGCGCGTTTAGGAATCGGGTATCACGTAACGCTGTATTAATAAACAAAAGTCAGTTCTCAAGTGAACTGTCAAACTCACACTTGAGAACGTATTTGCTGATTACAGGCGAACCGCGACTTGAGAAAGACAGCACGTGATACGCCCTCAAGATTGGTTTATTAATAAATGACTAAGTTGTGATAGTGATCACGTCTTGAGAGTGTATCAGCTGAATTGGCTCTTGAGGGCAGGTTTGAGCTCAGACTATTATATTATGTATGGGGCCTTTTTTTTTTACTTGGGGAAATGTTTTTCGCATCTCACCGCACCAATGAGGAGGGGCGCGCGGTGAGTATGTGGGAGTCCCGCCATAATACGGTCCTATACCCACTAAAACCCCAAGGTGTTCAACGCATCGCGTTTGGAACGAGGTTGTGGGAACGCAGCGCCTAATACCACAACCTCGTCCGCGGCCGCCCTCGTGGGCCCTTCTCGGGGGTCTACCCCTATATATTCAGTTCAGTTCAGTAATTTATTAATAAATAAAAATTTACAAGTCATTTTCTTAACAAAATAGGTGATATTAAACCATACAGATTGTCTTTATAATTAACAATTTCAATACTTAAACAATAATATTTAGTTTAATTAATTTACAATTATTAGAAATTATTTTATTATTATTTTATTTTACAATTTTAGGAATTCTAACATTTAGGTACTGTCTATAATCGTGACGCGTATCAGTGACAAAATATTTATGCCTGTTTTAGAAACTCGTCAACTGAATAGTACGCAGCATCCACAAGGAAAGCCTGCAGCTTTTTCAGACCTCCGCTTAAGGCGCCTCGGAACACAGGACGAGACGTCTTACAGCTCGGGGCCTCTAAGCGAGCGCCGGACCCCCCGACCCGACGCCCGCAAGTCCCCGTTAGGGCGCTAGTGATTCCACGGGGAAAGCCTGCTCTTGTAATATAAATCACAATAAGCTACATGTAATAGGTTTCCCGCGAAGATTCGCCGGAGACAGACGGTGAATTTATTGGAATTAAGTTGTACTGACAACAACAGATCAATGGTAACATTTGCAGTAAGAATTCAACTCTTATGACGCAGATAATAAGAACGGTGGGACCGTTCAGTGTTACACTGAATCTGCTGTTAATGTATATCATAATATATATGTATATCCGGTAAGTAAGATCATATCCTAAGAAACACGATGTATAAATATATTAATTATTGATTGTTATACTGTAAATTAATTTAATAATATGACTAAGACAATTTATGAAATGTATATTGCATTAGTTTAAGACTGTAATGCTAGACATTTAAATGAAATAATAAATAAATTACTGCCTTCTTAAATAAATAGATACTCTTCTTACATAATTATCTCTCACTGTATTATATGAAAATGTAGGGTATTATATTTATACTTCATTTGATTAAAAAAAATGTCAAATGAATATATAGGTACCCCAAAAACTTTACCCTTCTTGCGACAGCCGGTTAAACCATCCTTAATCTTCCATTATGCATATCATCAGCGTGGCAGGCACGGAGCGTCATTAAATTACGAAATTGGTCTTTCCGCAGAATGTCCATTGTGCCGCCGACGTTTGACAAATGCGCCGGCCATTACAAAAAGTGACCTGAAATATTTTCAGGTGCCCCGCAAAAAGACGCCAGCGAAAATGACATTGCCACATTTCAATGGGGCTTTGCCCCACCTACAAAACTACGTGACCATTTAAGATGTACCTATCATTTTGTTGGGGCCTTATTACAGGTTTCATATTGCATAATCATAATCAGTATCATTTTCTACTACTCGCGCAACTCCTATAGAAGAATAACAAAAACAATGAATAATTCGCTTCGATTTCTTCCTATTTTCTAAATTCTTAATTAAGCTGTATTTTTCGACTCGCTTGATGTACAAAATTTTATTTGAAACCAATAATTTTAATAAAAAACGGAGATATTTTTAAATTTATTCGTTATATTGTTCATCATGCGGTTGATGGTGGGGCAGAATCTGGCATTGTCATTTCATGTTAATTTATCATTAGCTGTCACTATTTTCTGTTTCTTTGAATTTGAAGGAGTTTCATAAAAAAAAACGGTGGAACCAGGTGGAACACAGAGAAAGGTGTACAGGAGAGTTTTTTAAGTTGAGAGTTTCTCAAAAACTACTTGACCTATTGCAAAAATTCTTTCACTGTTTGATAGATAAAAGTTAAAACTATGTAACTGTAAAAGAATTATTAAATTCGGTCCCGTAGTTTTTTGAGAAAATCTCAACCTTATTGAGGCCCCCTGTATACTTATTTCTGTCTTCAACGTCATTCTCATTTTTAGTATGAGGCTGGTTTTTACCCGACTGCGCAAGAAGGAGGGTTATGTTTTTCGAGTGTATGTATGTTTTTCGAGTGTATGTATGTATCTACAGCTTTAACTTTACAGCAAAAACATTCACACGACTGCTAAAACAACACCTACATGCTAAATGCTATTACAGAATAGATGAATTTCTAAATGAGACAATATAATAAACAATCGCTACCTAGTACTTCTTAGTTACTACAAATTACATTATATTTGAACAAAAAATGTCGTCTCTCCCTTATATTGCTGTGCCTAAACAAGGTCCATAAAGAACATTGTAACATTTTAATCATCTATAATCATTAATCATATGTGAACATCTGTATTATAACTTATGGAATGCAAGAAATTATATTGAGTACCTATTGAGAAGGAATGCTGCCAGCCTTCTGGGCACCGTGACTCCCGATGCCCTCCTAGAGGACATATTTTATTTAATGTTAGTTTTTAGTCATTTTATTATTTGTAGTAATTTTAAGCTTTATATAATTATAATATTTTCAGAGAGCTCGGTGGCTAGAGAGCTCGGTGGCTCAGTGGTTGGGTCAATGGACTTGCAATATGGAGGTCCCAGGTTCGATTCCCAGCTAGGGCAGCCATGTACCAATGAGTTATCCTCGGTTTTTTCGACGGAAAAACTTACGTACATTTACCGAGTGCTCTCAAAAACGGTGAAGGAAAACATCGTGATGAAACCTGCATGTCGTAGAAAAAAAAACCTCTACAGCATGTGAAATCCGCCAACCCGCACTGGGCCCGCGTGGTGGATTATGGCCTGAGCTCCCTCGATGTAAGGGAAGGTCTGTGCCCGAGCAGTGGGGCAATATAAATAGACTGATGATGATGATGATGTATAATAATTTGAACATCATCATTATTAACTACGATATTACAAAATCATCCTTTATCCATCTTGCGAAACATTTTTTAAACATCCAAGCTGCCAAAATTGTTTTCTAACTTGAAACAACTTAATTAAACTGGAATTAAATGCCTACGTTATTAAATTTTAGGGATTCGGGTCTGTCTGGCCTTGCGCTAACCACAGGGACCCTTAAGGGAGGGACCTACTTCACAAACTGATGGGTTTAATCTCATTTTAAACCTAATGGTCGTTAGTCATAAAGATTGCTAAACGGTGGTTTATTTTGACAGTTGCTTCACCATCAATTTTGTATAACGAAAACCACTAAAACCAGCGACAATCCTTAACAAAATAATATCTTACAAATTATTAATTTTTATTAAAAAAGCTATGTACACAATCTTTATTAGGATAAACACTATTTTTTAATATACAATACATGGCATAATTGCGACAAGCAAAGTTGTAGTTCTCAAATGTGCCAAAAACGGCCGTTTTTCGCAATTATGCGAACTACAACTTACCGACATTGAATCACGTTATAAATAAGCATTTAAAAAATAGTATTTATTGTAATAAACATTAGTTGTACGTACACATAGCTTTTTTAATAAAATTTATTAAATTGGAAGATATTATTTTTTAAAGATTGGCGGCGCTAGTGGCGGCGCTAGTGGCGGCGCTAGTGGCGGCGCTAGTTGGCTCATGGAAGGCCCTTAAGGCGCTATAAGCCTGTCAAAAGCAAGAGTAAAAATCCGAAAACTGTAAAGGGGTTCAATCACGACATAATTCATCATCATCATCAGTCTATTTATATTGCCCCACTGCTCGGGCACAGACCTTCCCTTACATCGAGGGACATAATTATTTTTTGGTAATTACAAACTTATATTTGCAGTTGACGCCTGGTATGTCGATGTATGACGTTATCAGTTTCGAAAGCGCAAAGATAAGTTTGTCCCTAAATCTAGTTTATCTTTTCGTTAGAGCAAATGTTATGGTGAAGTTGCACGGAACCCTCGATGCACGAATCCGACAGCCGACTCGCACTTGGCCGTTTTTATAGCATGTTACTCCTACAATCCAGACGAATCTAACGACACCTCACATGTTACAATCCATCAAGCCGTTTAGGTTTCAGGGCGGGACAAAGATTTAGACATACATACACTCGAAAAACATAATATTCCTTCCGGCGCAGTCGGGTAAAAAAGTCTTAAATCCCAAAAAGTATGCGTTGGCCGAGAATCGAACTCGGATCAACTGCTTGGAAGGCAACTATGCTGACCATTACACCACCAACGCATGTGATTTTAGTATCGAAATTATCGATCTAATGAATTATGCTGATAAAAATATACAATAGAGTAATCAATTCACGATTACGTATAATAGACAATGATACGAATGATAATGGAAATAAAGCTCATTATCAAAACCATTGCTGGCTTTCATGAGTGATGTCACAAGTGTTGCACAGGTGACCAGGATTGGTTATCAAAATAATAATTTATTTTAAAAAAACTGAATTAATTTATACATAATTATGTAAACATGAAAAACACAATGTCACTGATTAAGTTTGATAAGAGGTACCTGTTAAATAGATACAGTTGTTCAATTGTTATTAGGTAGGTATATGTAAACCGAAAACATTTACCCCCTTACTTTACTACCTGTATACAGTTGTGTAAGATATGGCCATTTATTAGAATCACCTTTTAACATTATAAATACTCGTATAGAATCTAAAAAAGTATAATAAACTACTGAATTAATATAATGCAAGGAATGTTTTAAATATGAATGACGTATTTTTTCAAAATCATACACATAATCAAAAAACTATAATCTAGACAGATCTAGGTTCACGATTGCACGCTAGCTACATAATCAATAAGCATTGCCAACTTACTTGTATTAAATCAGTCATATTCCAAGGCATCCCAAATTGACTAAGTATTACTCCATCCTAAAACCACACAATAAAAATCTCTTTTCAGAAAACTGTCAAAAAAATAACAATGAATGAATGAAAAAAATGTGGAGGGAAGGAAGCATTTAGGGAAAGGAATTTTCGGTGAAAATGAAAACAGACAATCTAAATCCGACCGCATAACGGATTTAGAATGTCATATTTTTTGAAAATGGAATTTTTTGGGATTCAAATTAAGAATTGGAATAGAAACTGACTGTGATTGGTTGGGTTTGGTTTTAAAGATGGCGTTCGCAGCGCCCTCGCGACCGTTTGGCGGCACAACGCCGCGGCGACTGGGACCAAACCACCCCTATGGCGGGGGTGGTCGCTATACTTCTATGTTTACATCTTAAATGGGGTGCGCACAGAATACTCTATAAAACAGGGGGTTGACACTTAAATAAGACAGTACTTATAGTCCAAACTAGTATTCCCTGTGCTATGGGTACTGAGAAACAGAAACGATTATAATATTCAATCTTAAAGATCTTGATTGTAATATCAAGGCATAAATACCAAGCTAATTAAATAAAACCTTAATCTAAAACATATGCGTTGGCCGAGAATCGAACTCGGATCAACTGCTTGGAAGGCAACTATGCTGACCATTACACCACCAACGCCTGTGACGAGCTTGAGGGAATTATTGAAGACATTAATACAGTTGAAGACTGTGTTTACACAGATGCGGTTAGTTTAATTCTTACAATAGTAATGTAATACTTTTGTTAAAAACCTGCCGATTCCAATGAGGCCAAACACGACACCTATGATTAGAGTTGGTGTTGAGTTGGATATCCTGCTAATTACACATGAAGCAGCATCAGGTCAAGGTTACCAGGTTCATGCAACATCATTGAAGTTATGGTCATCATCGTCAGCCCGTATCAGTCCACTGCTGGACGTAGGCCTCTCCCAAAGCGCGCCACACAACCCTACTCTCGGCCCATTGCATCCAGTCCCTGCCAGCCATATTGCGAAGGTCAGCACTCCATCTGGTCGGGGGGCGTCCCACACTACGTTTACCCGTTCGTAGCCTCCATTCGAGAACTCGTCTACCCCATCGATTATCGGTTTTACGACAGATGTGACCAGCCCACTGCCACTTCAGTTTACTGATTCTATGAGCAATGTCAACCACTTTTGTCTTCTGGCGGATATACTCGTTTCTTATTCTATCTAACAAAGAAATGCCAAGCATAGCTGAGCGACTTTGAACTTGCGCGCCAGTCTCACCGTTATAGTTAGTTATAGGTCACCTTTCAGATAACTAATATAGGTGTACATGCGAAGAGAAGTCAACAGGGCAAAGTGTCACCCGGACTTCTCTGAGTATTCAGCTAGTCTGTATTGGGGAGAGCCGAGTCCCACAATATATACCTACCTATACGTACACCAAATACGAAGTTTCAGCTCGACGGATGTTATTATTGCTCTGCTTACGATTCATTGCTAATATATGTGGCTATTTACCAAATTACATAACTAACCTTGCATGGGACGCGACTTGTGTAGATACTCTCGCCCCGTCCCACATACAGGGTACGTGCCATAAGGCTGATGTGGAATAGGCGCAAGGCGCAACACTAAAGGCGCAAGTACTCACGACTGACTCCATATCATGAGTTTTCGAGGCTTGCGGTGGAAACAATGGGCCTGTTGGGAATTAAACATGGTCGAGAGACTCTAAGAGCGATCATACACGCACACCTTGAAGCAGTCAACACTGGCTGCTTCAAGCTGCGACTTTTGACTAAAGCATTTGACTCTATCGAGACCTGGGCTGATCTGCAGTCCTTGCAGCGATGCCAAGAAGACTGGCGATACATCGTACAAATTCATAATAGTCAATAGTGACAAAATAATTATAATTATGTATTGTTATGTTCTTTGTTATATGTGTATGCTGTCTTTAATAAAATTCTATTTATTTTTATTTTATTATTTTTTATCGCGTTGTTGAGATGTCTGTATGACACCACCACAATGACCGTCCAAATCCAGAACCAGCAAATAAAACCTATTCAATTGCACAGAGGTGTGAGACAAGGAGAGATTATATCACCGAAACTTTTCACAAACGCGCTGGAAGATGTCTTCAAAACACTGGACTGGAATGGACGTGGCATCAATATAAATGGCGAGTCACACCTTCGCTTTGTCGATGATATTATAGTAGTCATGGCAGAGTCGCTGTAGAAAATACTGGACAGCCTTAATGCTGCTTCTCGCCGTATCGGACTCGTGATGAAATTGGGCAAGACCAGATTATGTTTCAATGATCTGGTCGTCCCTGAACCAGTGGTAGTCGATGACACGGCCCTCGAAGTTGTTCAGCAGCACGTCTACTTAGGACAAACTCTGTCGTTAGGCAGGAGCGACTTCGAGATGTGACAGAAGAATTAGCTGGGAACGGACATTCGTATAATACAAAGTAGATAAATTCAATATCCAATCCAAAAATTTACTAAATTGCATTAACATTTGTAGAAATTTCAGATTACGTACGCTAATATTAGTCGCTGCTAAAGGAGGCGTCCCATTCGCTCTTACGCGATGTAGCATATGAACGACAGTGACAGTTGCGTTTAGGTTTAGGATTCAACTTAATACCTACTGTATAGTATATTGGGTACTACATTTTACATAAAAAATAATTTTATTATTATTTTGATGAATGACAATGCCTCTTTACAGCTGCTATAATTTAATTTCAATTTATTAAGGATTTATAATGTATGTGGCTAATGTCTGGTCTGTCCTGGTGATGCCTGCCGCATCGCCTCACAGGGATCATTCTCCGGCCACGTGTCGCGTCTATTCCTTTTAAACCTGACCTGCTACAGGATTTTTATTTGTATACTTAAGTGTATTGTTAGTTTACTGACGTGATCAAGTGTACCGAAGTGTTCCTACGATCTTAATAAATGAGTATGAGAGGCCGATACAGAATTAGCTATACTATCGAATATTGTAATTTAATTCAATTTTAATTAAGTTAATGAAACGATATCCAAAAATAACCCGCGAGACGCCGGAATTAGCCAAGAATTGTAAAGTTATAATAAAGTTTGAATGGAAGATTCAATTTCCGTTCATTAAAGATTCTTTCAAGATTCCTTTCTTTACAGACATCATAATTAATGCGGAGGACTTTAATAATTTTCAGATTTACCCTCTTACTTATAAAAAAACACTAGGTAATCAAGCACTGATCAACATATTAACTAATCATTATTACAGCCTTACTTATAATCGATGATTAAAATTAACCTTGTTTAACAATTGTTTAAAAAAAAGTTTACTTATAAACGCTATTTAAAGTTAATCAACTCCTGAAGAACCGAATAAGTAGATGTCAGCTTATACAACGTCGTATGCTTAATTAACAAAATGGCGGAGCGAATTCGGAACAGCTGATTCCATTTGATACTGATGATTACTTTTTTAAGGACTTTGGAGCAGGCATTACCCCAATTTAGGCCAAATTTTCGTTCTTTTTTTGAATTCTTCTCTCGCTCTTCATAAGTGATTAACCTTTTTTTACTTATAAACGTTATTTAAGCAGTGATGTTACGGAAGTTAGTTCCGTAGACAGGTAGAATTTAGAATATAGATAGAATTTAGAATAGAATAGAAATAATAGAGTAGGTAGTTTAAAAATTGAATTTATTACAAATAGTGCTCAGGGTCGAGGGTACTTGGTCGGTCTAGATCTTTAGTCTAGCTAGGTTGTAGATTGGGTAGGACTGGCCTGCGACTGGAGTGCGACGTTACAGTGATTAGCTAATCGTCATTTTAAACACCAAAAATATTTAGGTACGGTAACCACTGCTGAACGAATTCAAAAAAAGAACGAAAATTTTGCCTAAATTGGGGTAATGCCTACTCCAAAGTCCTTAAAAAAGTAATCAGCAGTATCAAATGGAATCAGCTTTTCCGAATTCGGTCCGCCATTTTGTTAATTAAGCATACGACGTTGTTTAACTTATTTGTTTCTTCAGAAGTTGATTAACTTTAAATAGTGTGTATAAGTAAACATTTCTTTTAAACCATTGTTACACAAGGTATTAATTTTAATCTTCGATTATAAATAAGGCTGTTAATTTTTAAGCTATGCTCGGCGAAAACAAGTCTGTCTGTCTGAGCCCTTAGCTATAAGCATGATGATGTACTTCCATCTTCTGCAATCCTGGTACATTACCCTCGCTTCCTCCATAAATAAAACCTTGCCAAATTGGTCGACGTATGTATTCCTCAGAAAATTTTAAATCAGATGAATATAAAAATAATTTATACAAACCCAATCTAACGACACCTCACATGTTACAATCCATCAAGCCGTTTAGGTTTCAGGGCGGGACAAAGATTTAGACGTACATACACTCGAAAAACATAATATTCCTTCTTGCGCAGTCGGGTAAAAAAGTCTTAAATCCCAAAAAGTATGCGTTGGCCGAGAATCGAACTCGGATCAACTGCTTGGAAGGCAACTATGCTGACCATTACACCACCAACGCCCACGGCACTCTCTGTCAACTTAACGATGCCTTCAAATGTACTAAGAAATATATTAACACAGATGTTTGCAAATTAGTTTAGAGAACCTTGTGGGGCCTGATATGAGCCAACTAGCGCCGCCAATCTTGAAAAAATAATATCTTCCAATTTAATAAATTTTATTAAAACAGCTATTTACAAAATGTTTATTAGGATGGATAATAATATTATCCATCCTAATAAACATTTTGTAAATAGCTGTTTTAATAAAATTTATTAAATTGGAAGATATATTTTTCAATATACAATACATGGCACAATTGCGACAAGCTAAGTTGTAGTTCACAAATGTGCCAAAAACGGCCGTTTTTCGCAATTATGCGAACTACAACTTACCGAAATTGAATCACGTTATAAATAAGCATTTAAAACGTAATAAACATTTTGTAAATAGCTTTTTTAATAAAGTTGATTAAATTGGACGATATTATTTTTTCAAGATTGGCGGCGCTAGTTGGCTCATGGAACGCCCTTAAACTAACCTCTGTTATAGGCATATGATTTTTTTTTGCAGTTTTGATTTACTAAAAACCTTACCAATTTAATATTTATCATGAGACATCATCATCATACGACAATGAATTTGTCGAATGAATTCAAGGACACCCTATGTACCTATTTACTTGCATTAAGATAAACCTTTTAAAAGATATCTAAACAGCCGTCTCTTTTTAGCATCGTCTATTGTTATACCTGTCTCATCTGTTCAATACATCAGGATGTAGGTAGGCTGTAAGCAATCGATTGACAGAGGTATGATGTGGAAACGGAACTTGCGATACATCTTAAGACTAAAACAATGAAGAATAATGCAGGTCGACTAATTGATCACGTTTCTTCGCAATAGTTAAGTTGTCCAGGGGCCTTACCATGAAGTCTTATAGCAGGATGACTTCAATAATACTTTGTTATTTCGTAAAATGACGACCTTAAAGTAAGCTTATTAAGGACGTCATGCTATGAAATACCAAAGTATTATTGAAGTATTCCTGCTATAACAATTCATGGTAAGGGCCCTGTTCAGTTGACTGAAGTTTTCGCATTTGTTTAGTTGAATATGGTCATGAAACCGTATCAATATTTCCCAATTAAAATCTTCCAAAAAAATCTAAAAAATAAAATCATCACTTAATCTATATTGCTGTTCTAAGCACGTTGTGTACATTTTTGCACGTCAACATTTTCTTAGAATTTACACTTACACATTATAGGTATTTATTTGAGTGTAAAAACTAACATTAAATAACTAAAAACTAACATTAAATAACTAAAAACTAACATTAAATAACTAATTATAATAAATTATAGGTATTTGAGTTCCTATAGTAAATTCGCGTGCTAGCGTCAATTACTTGGTTAATTGCATCACGGAGGTAAGACCAATCTTACAAAGGGATTATAATTTATAGTTCCGCTACCGCTACTTACTTCTCCTAGACTCTACCAACAGCTTTGGACGGTCGTCAACGATTATTCAATATCTCGCGACCGCTCCATCCTTCATGCCACGTGTGTATCGACATCTAAGTGCACAGCCTCCGGGCACTGAACGCTTTCCCACTCGTTAGCACTGAAACACGTGATACATACGTACTGCAATACACCCTTAGCGTTACCGCACACGTAACCAACCGGCACCGCCTCGCCTCGCCCCTCACTGTCAACCAGTTGTTAAAATACTAATATGCGAAGATGGCCGGCAGAGACTGGATGCAGAATGCCGAGAATCGGGTAGATTGGCGTGTTTGTTTGTTTGTTTTAACACTTTATTGTACAACACAAATACATAAATAAAATTACAAGAGAAACATATTGGCACAAAGTGCGAGCTTATCTCAAAAGAGATATTACGTTGTAAGTGGTAGTCGTCGTGGTGTACGATATCTAAACAAATATATATAAGCAATACTTATCAATACAACCTAGAATAAAATACCTAATTAAATATATGTATATATATATATATATATGCTTTGGGAGAGGCCTATGTCCAGCAGTGGACTGATGATGATGCCGTTACGGAGGCGACTAGTGTGCGTTGCAGTATGGAGTCTCATATAGGTAAAGGATACTAAACGACTCGAATTGAGGCGGCGCTTATCCCGTTACAGGGCGGTATATCTGCTACAACCCTTACAGGGTTCCGTAGCGAGGTCTATGCCAAGGCATAGGTACCAAATACTAAACTCAATTTTATGTAGATATTTGCGATGTTAAATGTTGTACCTCAAGCTACCTATTAATCTGCTGATTTAGCTACACAAGATTGTCCGGAAGAGGGCATTTAAGCAATAAATGAATGAGTCAACAATCTCTATTGACAAATGTATGCAAGTTACCCTTCTACCTATTAAAACTCATTGGCTGACCGAAGATCGAAGCTGGGATATCAACATCTAAAGTCAAATGTCGTAACCTCTGAGCCGAACTCTCCGCAACGCCTGTCTAAAATATAATAGCAACAATAATATGACTATGACTTTTGCAGTAAAACTTGTTACAGGCGTTTATAAAGTTATTCATAATTAACCAGACTGACATTATAGTTATGTATAGGAAATACTGATTAAATAAAATACAAAGAAATAACCATAAAATGACTAAAATCTAACATTAAAAAACTAAAAACTAAAACTACCTATAAATAAACTACGTCCTCTAGGAGGGCATCGGGAGTCACGGTGCCCAGGGGGCCGAGCCGCGTCGATTTTTTGTAAACGTCAAAATAGGCGTGGAGAACTTCTAGGATTGGTAGCACGGTGGATTTTAGGAAAGCGCCTAATATGTTGCTAGTGTAAGAAATAATTAGTCACAAATTGTCAAGACGTTTTCAACAAAAACAGAGAAATCAAACAAACTGGTATTAAAATCTAGTGTACAAATATTTGTAGTGCACCGTAATGATATATTTGAGTATAATTGCCGTAAAAACAGATTGAAAAACATTAAATTATAAATTCGCCATTATTTTTACTGTCAACACTCCGATGTTTCCAATCTTTTCGTTACGGTTTACGCAGAAATATACCAAATAAACCTATGATATATAACAATCGAAAGATGTAACGTGAAATGAAACGTATGAATACTATCTATGGATTCGACCAAAGATAATATGACAGGGAGTCGACACTTCAAAAGAAACAATTTTTTCTATAATCTTACGTTCTACCATAATAACAACCATGAATTCGCTGTTATTATGTTGGCCCTCCCCTTGTAAAACGACATATAATTCTAATTTATAATCTATATGGACTATGTCATTTGGTTTTGGTTGTCTTATTTGTGATTGTCTCCATGACAACTAGTAGTACGCTGTTTTAACGTAGTTCGTATATCCTCTTTGGCAGCACTTGAGCGCCTATTTTTGGGCGACGCGGCTACCAATTTTGAAAACGCTAACGCTAGCAAAACGTCAAAAAACCTCCACCCGGCTAGCTTTGACAGGACTTGAGCGCCTAAAAAAGACGACGCGGCTCGGGCCCCAGTAGGCTGGCAGCATTCCCTCTCTGTATTGCCAACGCAATACGTTATTTGGGTAAAGCCAAAATTTTTGACACTTTTTAGTTTTTTTTTACGTCTGGCGTTATACAAAAGAAACGAGACATATCTAATTAGTTTTCGTTTCTGATCATAGTCAATGACCTGTTTGTTACCTAAAAAACGTTATTTCTATAATAAACTTCGCCCTTTAATGGTTAAAAATAAAAGACGAATAAATTACGAAATAAATTTTCCATACAAAAAATAATGTCCATTTTTGTCGATCAACTTTGTTTATACTCCTAAGAGCGAAATTTTTCTTAAGTCTATACCATTTTATTTGATTTACATAATAGAGTGACGTTATAGGAATATAGTTATTAATAACATAACCTTAAATATCACAACCGAACACAGATTTGTTGGTTTTTATGACTGTCTATCATTTTAGCGCTTTTATGTTACTTTATTTACGTTACCGATTTTCTAATACAATTTCCAAGGGAGATGTAGTAGAATTTATTATTTTTACACTGGCAAGACTTACTCCATCCAACTGTCATTGTCATTATTTTATTTATGCCGTCAGCCATTTTGTTTGGGAGTTGAAGCTGAACGAGTGCAGTGCGACAAGTTTTCGTTAAAGAAATATTTATACGTTTCATTGATTTCCAAGGTATGTTTGGGTATATTCCTATGTTACTAAAAGTCATAGTAATTAATAAATACTTGAGTTTCCTACAAACGCTGTTGCGGCGGTCAATTCTATCTCATTTTGACATAAAGTTCTAGAAAATCTTTTGAGAATCAACTTTTACGTTACTTTTATGTTATTTTTACGTTACCACTTCTAAAATTTTATGTTACGTAACGTAAAAGCATTATAAAGCTAGTAACATACGGTAGGTAAGTCTATATTATATTTATATCTTCACATGTATTTGCTCGTACCGTAGCCATACTTATAATAATATGTCTCTTCGTTGAGTAGGTACATAATTAGGTTAGAGTGTAAATATCAATATTATCATTTATTGATGTAATTCGAATTTGAACTTCTTCTATGAGGCACGACAAAATCAATATAAGGCTCCCGTATAGGTAAAGAAGGCAAAAATTAGTAGATGAATTATAGCCTGTCCTCCTCGTTAGGGAAAACCTGTGCCCCAGCAGTGGAGACTTGAATAGGACTATTACGAGAAAGTTAACGTTTTGTGCATTTATTTTCAAATATCACATTGATATCACCTGCTTAAGGGTCTGGCCTGACATATAGCTAAGTATATCTTTTTTTTTTATTGTAGAATGCCACAGACGCCAGCTGAAAAGCAAAGAAAATATAGAGAGAAATTAAAAAATGATAACCCGGAAAAATATAATCGAATGAAAAGAGAAGATTCAGAACGAGCTTTAAAATACTACTATAGAGTAAAGAAAAGTAAATATACGGAGGAAGAAAAAGAACAACAGCGTGTGAAATGGCGGGAGGACAGAAAAAAGGCAAAAGACCTACGTTCTGTAACAGACAAAAATGATCAAAAAACAATAATGACAAATACACAATACATAACTTTCGAAACATACAATATAATATACCAAAATATCCGAAGCATTATACCGAATACACATCTTCTAGAGGCACTTTTAGACGATAAACCAGAGATAGTAGCGATTTGCATAACTGAGACATGGCTTCGAAGTGAAAAAATAGCACGCTGCTCTATAAATAGATACCATATAGCGTCCTCTTACAGCAGACAAAACCAGGAAGGAGGTGGCGTATGCATATTATTGCAAAATTTAATTGAGAGTACGGAACGTAAAGATATAAATAGCCTATCGATAGAATCTAATTTTGAGATATGTGCTGTAGAAATACATAAAATAAATACATTATTAATAGTCTTATACTGGCCAAGAAGTAATAAAAATGTCAAATTGTTGTACACTCAACTCGAAAATTTATTAAAACTCTTAAAAAACAAAGACAACACTAAAAATATAATATTAGGCGGAGATTTCAATATAAACTATCTAACAAATAATAAACAAAAAAGTAAACTCTCTAATCTCTTGTCGACTTATAATTTCAAACAATGGATAAATGAACCGACACGAGTGACCGACACGACTGCAACCTGTTTAGATCTAATTTTTACAAACCTGAAAAACTTGACCATAGATACTTCTGTTCATGAATTTGGCTTCTCAGACCACAAAGGAGTTATACTGTCAGTACACCAAAAATTCCTATTAATAGAGAAAAGAATTTTTAACGATAAAAATATGGAAAACTTTAACATTGCACTTAATTCTATTAACTGGCAAGACATTATAAAACCTGAAAACAATATAAACCTCAACTACAATTCTTTCCTGAACACCCTATCACGAATACTAGATGAACATATACCTAAAAAAATGCTTAAAATATGCCAGCAACAAAAACTCTCCTGGATAACGAAAGGTATTAAAATATCATGTAAAAATAAAAGATTGGAAAAAATATTAAAAATATCAAAAACAAGCAATGCAATCAAATACAATCAACATAAACACTATAAATTGTATGAAAAAATATTAAAAAAATCAGTATATAGAGCTAAAAAATTTAAGAATATAAATAAATTCAATAAATCGCAAATTAATAAATACAATAATAAAAAACAAAATATTAAACTCAAATTAAATCAAACCTATGAAACAAATCCTAAAAATGTATGTAATATATTTAATACTTTCTTTGCACAAGTAGCAAATACAAATATGTCCCAAAAACCAAATAACACACCAAAATTACCGAACACTTACATTGAAAACTCATTATACCTGCGACCTGTGGACCCACGTGAAATATATTCTGTCATAAATAAACTAAAAAATAAAACAAGCTATGGTATCGACGAAATTCCGCCCCTGTTAATTAAAAAATGCGCAGCTATACTAACAATCCCTTACACTATACTAATAAATCAGTCCCTTCAGGAAGGCATCTTCCCTGATGCTCTAAAAACATCAATTATAAAGCCAATTCACAAAAAAGATGACAAAATGAATCCTAACAACTATCGACCAATCGCGTTACTACCTACCTCTTCAAAAATATTTGAATCAGTAATATGTAAAAGACTTTATTCATTTTACGAAAAATATAATATATTTGACGATAGTCAACATGGCTTTCGGAAAGATCGATCCACTATCCTCGCAATATATAAATATACCCAAAAAATAATGGATACATTTAATAGCAAAAAATACGCTGCAGGACTTTTACTCGATATGAGTAAAGCCTACGACCGAGTAAAATACGACATACTTTTAGACAAACTATATAATTCAGGAGTTAGAGGAATAGCACACAAATTATTAAAATCTTACCTAACAAAACGAGCACAATACGTCGAAATAGAAAACATTGATTTCCAGACTGGAAACGTGACTTATGTAAGATCAAACAAAATTAATATTGAAAACTCTATCCCCCAAGGAACGGTATTAGGCTGCATCTTATTCTTAATTTATATTAATGATTTACCAAAAACTTTAAATAATTACTGTACACTTTTCGCTGACGATATATCCATTATGATCCCTTGTAACAACGCTGACGAATTAAAAATAACTTTAGATAAAACATTGGACACTACCGTAACTTGGTTAAAAACACATAATCTTGAATTAAACTTTAATAAAACGAAAATTATACAATTTAGACCATTCCAAAAAACGCCATTAAATATTGAATATACATACGAGAATACCAAACTATCTACAGACACTAAAACCATTTTATTAGGAATAGAATTAGATACTCACCTCAATTGGAAACCTCAAATTCAAAAACTTTCAAATAAACTATCATCTATTACACTGGTCAACAGTGGTTTTGTTGCCCTTGATGTAAAAGTGGTTTCGAATAGTTTTATGTGCACAGTTTGTAATATGATTTATGATTTTTGAATATTGGCTCTGGATTTTTTTAAATCTTCATTTTGCATATTACACTACAAAAGCAGTTAGTATGAGAAAGAAATTACAAGTATATTCTTTAACATCCAAATTTTATTGAAAAATATTATTAAATCGTTTTGTTTCAGTGTAGAATTAATGTACACAAGAGTGAAAAGAAAGAAAAAAACTTAAAACCTATATTATACTTCACAGAAACATCTTTTATAAGCTTTTCTTCTACGATTTTTTGGGGACAAACCCTTTTTAAAGACCAGCAGTAATCTGCCATCATGTGACGGTTCCATCTATCCTGATAACGTTCCTCCATTACTTTTAGGTCCTGGTGGAAGCGCTCGTCCTGTTCCTCACTATAATTTCCCAGATTATCAGGGACTCTATCCAGGTGACTATGGAGAAAGTGCAACTTTATGTTCATATTCGCCCCCAAAATCTTGAAGCTAATTTAATGCTTTATAGTAACCTAGAAAATTTTATACCACCAATAAGCCCTCCAAGCTTGACTTTCAGAGTCATTCATAACCTGTATAAAGTTTGTATCTTTCATCAATGTCCGAATTTGAGGGCCATCGCATATTCCGGCTTTTAACTTTTCACTTTGTTTCGGATCTCGTCAAAAAACTAAATTCTCGGGTATATATACGAAGAGAGGGTCACGCGATGTATGTATGCGCGAAATCAATGCGCAGCAAGCGAATTTTAACTAGAGATTCTTGAGTTATTTATTAAGTCGTGTTCTATGTAGCCGACTTATTTTAAATATAAGATATGCCAAAATCATAAAAACCAGAGCCAATTCAGTACTTTCAAGGATATATTCGTAAGCTGTGTAGTTCAAATTATATAAATCCGTAAAGATGTCCAGGGCAACAACAAAAAATGTTTTTTTTGTTGAGCTGTGTTATCTATGCAATAACACATCTTAAAAAATTAACCGACTTCAAAACCGCACTTACAGCATACTACGCATACTTTCACTCTAGACTAACGTACGGGATTATATTGTGGGGAAACTGTACAGATATCCAGGATATCTTCGTATTACAAGAGAAATGCATAAGAATAATAGCAAATATAAATCAAACTGACTCATGTAAACCCTATTTTATTGAATATAATATTCTTACACTAACATCCATATATATCCTAGAGTGTTGCAAATTTGTTAGGAAAAATAAACAGCTATACTCACCAATGAAAGAAATAAAACGAAATAATAGTAACCTAAATAAATTAAAACTTCCTTTTAATACACTCCACTTGGGTAGAACGGGTCCACATTCAATGGCAATTCAAATTTATAATAATATTCCCAACTATATAAAAAATCAGGAAAAATCACCTGCATTTGAGAATTCTCTTAAAAAATATATAATAAGTAAAGCATTTTATAAATTGAGTGAGCTGTTCGAAGACAATTCGACATAGCCAATTATAACTATTTTAATTGTTATGTATCGTTAATAATATAATTGTACCTATTTTTTTAATTTAATTTTACTTTTCCTAATGAGATAAATGTAATAGAACAGTAATATGCCGCTAAATAGACACGGCTTACGAACTTTATTTTGTTTAAAATGTAACAACATTCAGACTGCACATGTAAACTTTAAGCAACCATTTAAATAAACCTATCAGCAAATATTCTAGTTTTATTTTCGAGATTTCAGAATTATGGGCACTAGTAGTAGTTGTACGAATTTTATTGATAAGCAAAAAAAAACCATTGAAATTTTTGCGCTACGTAATTATTTTATTAACATCTTTGAGTTTATTTTTGCCTAATCTAATCAATTATGCATCCAGCCTTACAACACTTTTTTATGTTACTAGTGACAAAATTTTGGCTTTACCCATTTATATTATATATTTATAATATTATAATATTTATATATACGTGGTTTCGTCTAAGATGAGAAAGTAGATTTCAAATCTATGTTAATAATGTGATTAAATAAAAAACTAGCTGCTGCCCGCGATTTCGTCTGCGCAGGACGCCACTCGCTCGCCAACTCGTTTTATAGTTGATAGCTTACTCGCTACTCGCTCATCGCTGGACAACTGCCTTAAAGTTTATTTTAAATATTCTGGAACTCCAATTGAAATCTCGTTAAACATTAATGGGTATTGAACTGTACCGAGTGGCCACTACAGTCTACTTGAGTAATCTAATCCAATGGGAAATGAATCTTAATTTGTGTCTAAAATTGGATCAGTTTTTACCCGATTGCCGAAAGTAAGAGGGCACGATTTAATACAGAGAAAGGTGTACAGGAGAGTTTTTAAGGTTGAGATTATCTCAAAAACTACATGACCTTTTTGTGTTCATTTTTAATATTGTAAATCCGTCATTGGCAGTATGTTATGACTTAAACTAAAATGTAACTTATTTAAGTGCTGTGGATTTTATTATGTCGAATAAAAAAAAGACCTATTGCAAGAATTATTTCACTATTAGATAGATAAAAGTTAAAACTATGTAACAGTAAAATAATTATTAAATTCGGTCCATTAGTTTTTGAGCAAATCTCAACCTTATTGAGGCCACCTGTATACTTTTCTCTGTCGACTGTAGAGTTCCTGTCCTACCTGTCGCCAGTTCCATGGCTGATTAGTTTTCATCATCATCAGCCTCATTTGCTAATGAGACTCCAGGCGGCTCACAGTGTCCTGGTACTTTTAATGATACTTAAAGAGCTGGGGCTTCTGACCGAATGGAAACAACAGGTGTTGAGTGAGACATATTGAGACTCCAGGTTAGCCATGGCCTCCTACTTTTAATGCAACTTGATCATAATCATCAGCCCGTCCACTGCTGAACATAGGCCTCTCCCAAATCTACTCTCGGCCCTCTGCATCCAGTCTCTGCCAGCCCCCTTGTACAGGGCATCCCTCTATCTGGTTGGGTATGTTTACCCGTTCGTGGTCTCCATTTGAGAACTCGTCTCCCCCATCGGTTATCGGTTCTACGACAGATGTGACCAGCCCACTGACACTTCAGTTTACTGATTCTATGAGCAATGTCAACCACTTTTGTTCTCTTGTAATTTATCATACATCATCATCATCAGTATATGTCCCCACTGCTCGGGCACAGACCTTCCCTTACATCGAGCCATGATCCACCACGCAGGCCTAATGCGGATTGGCGGATTTCATATGCCTTAGATTTTTTTCTACGGCACGCAGGTTTCATCACGATGTTTTCCTTCACCGTTTTGAGAGCACTCGATAAATGTACGTAAGTTTTTCCGTCGAAAAGACCGAGGATAACTCATTGGTACATGGCTGCCCCGGCTGGGAATCGAACCTAAGACCCCTGTATCGCAATTCCATTGACCCAACCACTGCTCTTTTTATAAGAATTTATCATTCCCGTTACCTAATGTCCCCATGGCGTAATTATTCCATGGGACATGATGTGCATACCCCGTGACAACAGGCACAATGGTATTACCGCCATTGTCGCGTTTCCGGGTATAGCTTTCACACAAAAGTTTAATGACATCATTCATTATGTCACCACATAATATTATTGGAATACTATACTGATAAGTACACGTGTACCAACACCGTGATACCAAATAATAAAATACTGATAAGTAAAATAGTTACGCTGGTACAAAAAAAAGGAAAAAATGCCACGGCTTCTCAACAATTATAGTTAGAGCTACAATTTTCTATCTCCAACCTTTTAATATTAGATATAATTTTTTAATAACCTTAAAAACAAATATAATGAACATGCATGGTGTGTGTCGCCGGTTCTGCATGAGGGATAAACTTACTAACAATAGTAATAGTTACGTACTGTATAGTTATTAAGTAATCATTGTATTATCATTGTTTTAAAAGATGTGTTGCTGAGAGTTTTTTGCCACTTTTTCTCCTCAGCGTTGGCATCTTTTCCTTGCAAAGTGGTGTAAATGTAAATTCAAAAAATATATTGACGTGCAAAAATGTACTCAACGTGCTTACTTGCAATAAAGAAATTTGACTTTGACTTTAATAAAACTAAACTAAACAAACTAATAATACTACCTAAAAATACTTTAAAACGATTTTTAGTTTAGTTTTTAATGTATTTTTAAGTAGTTTAGTTTTATTATATTTGTGTAAGATTTCTTGAATAAATGCATTAAAATTTAAATTTAGAAGTGGATGAAAATGTAATTACTATAGTTGTAATACATAGCCATATTTATTATATGCAATTAACCTAATAAACGCATGTTAAAATTGAGTTACAAAATTTGCCTTGATACAAAATTACGTAGTTACATAGTTACAAGTAAAACTAATGCAAACGTGTTAAAAATGGTCAATTTTTTTTTGTAATGTTACTGTATAAGTAATTGTAAAATAATGCACAAAAAATCGGTCAGAATAGGAATTGGGAAAATAGAAAGAATTAAATAAATTTCATATTTTTATTGAAACACCTTAAATTCGAACTTGTTTAAGTACTTTAAAATACTATAATAGTAAATTAATTAAAAATAGCCTACTTATGTATGGCAACACATTAAAATTTGTAACGTTTCATTTCGCTCCAATTTCTCAGTAAAATGTTATATCGTCGTTTTTTAAAAAGTTTATAAGTAGTTAACAAAAAATTTATTCGAAAATTAAAATAATCCCCAATAGTTAAGACTGATGTGACGTCTTATTTATTGAAATAATATAGTTTATATTAAATGTCATATTTTTTAAAAACTTCAATAACATTTTACTTGAAATTTAAGCCATGCAGTCGATTGAAACAACTATAATTAATTTATATACAAACTTAATACTGTTTCTACTTTCTATACAACATTTACTACATTAAAACAATATTTATACATTGTATAAAGATTTCGTAAAAATGCAAGGCACCTTGGTAGCACCAACTTTTAAATTGATATAACTTTTTTTATATAAAACAAGTTGTCACAAAATAAAGAATTCGCTTATAAGTATAATATAGTTATTATTTTGTCACACCTTGTAATAAATATAGGTAATATTATTAATTTATTTTTTTCTGCAAAATGCAATATTTTCACTGGCACCAGTTTTATCGATAAACAATAATATTTTTAGTGTTTTATATATTTTTGTTTAAATTTCTAATAAAAAGTTAGCACTATATTTCATGTTGTTTACATTACTATACCCGTAACTTATTATTATTCAATATTTTTTTGGTCTCAGACCATAAAAAATATTTTTAATTCCTAGAACGGTTTCAGAAAAAAAAACATTGACTACAATATAAGTCTCATGATATAATTTTAATAATAATATTTACAATAAATTTATAAAATTAATTATCATTACTATAATTATTACAGTCGATTTCTTGATGTCAGATCTTATATACACGGATAAAAATAATTATTAGGTCAAGACAATCCTGTTTCACATAATTACAACTACAAACTAAAATCTTGATCTAAGAATTTTTTCAGTGTATTTTAATAGAAATCGTTATAATATGACGACTCTACAAGTTTCTTGAAATTCACAGAAACAATGTAATATTATTCTTCGTAATGAAAAATTCCTAGCACAGTCGCCATCATCTCTAACATGAAGGAAAATATTTCGCTACGCTCTATGGAGAGAGCCTAAAGTATATTTAATATGGGGGCAGGTCTCCGCACTTGCTGTCTCTTTCTCTCTCATACGTCAGAAAGAGACATCTGTTTTTATATGACCGACATCTATTGAAAATTCAAACAATAGAAAAACAAAAATCGACATAATGTAAATACACCATTTTATACACTCATAAATACTCCTAATGAAGAATAGGAAGGAACTTTGAAAACAGTAAGGCACGATAACAAGAAAATACATTTCTATACATTATTATTAATACTGAAGGAAGACATTGATCTATATATCTACAAAACGTAGCACCAATGTAGTGTAGCATATGTTGAACCAACGTCACATGGTTCCGATAAACATTGCATCCGTTGAACCAAAACCGCATGGTTATAAAATTAACATTGCATTCGTTGAACCAAACTTCGCATGGTTAGGACCTTAATATTGCATCCTTTGATCCACCGTTAGTACGTTAAAATTGCATTTGTTGATCCAATGTAGCATGATTCTGACGTGAACCTGGCATTTGCTGAACCAACGTCGCATGATTATGAAGTTAACATTGCATTCGTTGAACCAAACTGATAATATGCGTTAGCATACATTGAATCAATGTAGCATAGATATAGTACTCATGTAGCACCCGTCAAACTAATATGACATGCATGTAACGTTACACATGTATTGGACCAATGTAGCATTGAAGTAACAGATTATTTTAATAGTTCCATAATAACAATAAACAAGAAATAGCCTCAAATAATACTACACTGATTGGTTACGATTTTAAAGCTTCTACAACACAAAACATGACTGTTGTGTCTAAAGAACTAACCTTATCAAATATACTAATAATACTATCGGTTGATGCACAACGATTCGATATATCTAGGATCCATCTCGTCAATCTCACGACCCTTAGTCTCAGGAACGAATAAAACTACAAATAATAATCCCAATACTGATATTCCTGCGTATAACCAAAACAAACCATAAAGACCTATTAGGTCCTGAAAATCAGCCTTCGTTTTCACATTCAGAAAACCACATAGATGACTGAAACTTATAGCCAATGCGCTACCAGTGCTTCTGTATTCTAACGGAAATAATTCTCCAATTAGGAGCGAAGATATAGGACTGATACCTAATGAAAACGCTATAGTGAACGTTAGAACACAAATCAAAGGAATCCAATCGTAAGAACCTGTATCTAAATGTGTGATATCAGAAGTGTTTCTAAACACATCATCGTAGTACAAATAAGAACCGAAACCAGCTAAAGCTATCGACATCATGACACCGCTTACTAATAATAAAGGTAATCGTCCAACGTTGTCAATAAGCATACCAGACAAACATGATGCTAAGAGTTGAACAACGCTTGTGGCTATAGCTCCTCCGTGAGGATTCATCATTCTAAAAGTCTTCTTAAACAACGGAACAGCATAAAAATTAAAGACATGAGCTCCTGTGAACCTTTGGAAAAACATTAGGCCACAAGTTATCAAAACTGGTCTTGTCAATCTTTTAGAGAATAAAACTCTAAGTTTACTAGTTTTACTATCTCTGTACTGTTTACTGGCAATGATATTACTCCTAATCGTAGCTAATTCTTGGCCGATATCTGCGTCAGGACCTCTCAGCCATTGCAAGGCCTCAGCAGCTTTCTCCTCTCTACCTCTCAAGAGCAGAGAAGACGGTGTCTCTGGTATGAAAAGCAGAGCAATGAAGAGTAGTATTGGAGCTGCAGCGACAACCAAAGCCAGTTGGTACCAGTTCAGATAGGCACCCACGGAGAAGGAGATCAGTATACCGATTTGGTTGAGAATCTTCAGCACCGAACTGAGGCAGCCTCGGATTTCTGGAAGAGCGATTTCTGTGACGTATACCTGTGGACAAGGAGATATTTGTGTTTAATATGATGAAGTTTAAAATGGTTTTGTTGTATAGTTGGGAATGCTTTCATGGTTATTCGGATCGAGGTAGTAATTTATGGGTTTTGTTTCAATCTACTAGAAAGCGCTGTTTATTACGTGTTCTTTTTGGTTGGGTACCTTAATTGTGCTAGGGTCTTTTTGCTTAGTGATTTGATGAGTCCTTTTTTTGTAAACCTATAAATTGTCCCACTGCTGGGCAAAGGTCTACTCCCTCCTCTTCCATCCATCCCTGTCCTGAGCCTCTTCCAGCCACCCATCCCTGTATCTAACGATATCGTCTCTCCACCTACGCCGAGGTCTGTCCCGACGCCGGCGACCGTCCGATGGCACCCATTCCGTGACAGTCCGGGCCCATCGGTCCGGCTGCATGCGGCACATGTGGCCGCCCAGTTCCACTTGAATGTAGCTGCTTTGCGGGCCACGTCTGCTACGCCGGTAAAGTCAAAGTCAAAAGTCAAATTTCTTTATTGCAAGTAAGCACGTTGTGTACATTTTTGCACGTCAAAATATTTTTGAATTTACATTTACACCACTTTGCAAGGAAAAGCCAATGCTGAGGAGAAAAAGTGGCAAAAAACTCTCAGCAGCACATCTTTTAAAATAATATAATAATAAAACACAATTACTTAATAACTAACTATTACACAACTATTACTATTGTTAGTAATCTAGACTTTATCCCTCATGCGGAACCGGCGACACACACCATGCATGTTCATCGTTTAAATAGATCGCAGTAATCGCGGTAATCGATCGCAGGGTTGTGCTTCGGACACGGTCCGTTCTCCTCACGCCCAATATGCTGCGTTCCATTGCGCGTTGGTTGATGAGTCCTATATAAGTTTTTTTTCTATGTGACTTGTCTCTTAGTCAGTATGATGTCCCCAAAAGACAAATCCCCTTGGCATAACAATTAAACCGTACCTAAGGTTATTAAGCACAAAATTTGTCACAATCATCGCCAAATTACTTCGTCCGTCAACAAACATTGTCGCCTTGTCACGTTCAATGTTATTTTTATGCTAAATAGCTTTGTTTGGATGATAATTTTTGTTTTCTCAACAATATTTGGGTACTATGGAATATTTTTCAATTATGTTATTGTACAAAGAAAACGTTAGTAAGAAAGGCAGAGGTGATTTGTTTCTTTTTCAACCTTTAAACAGTCCTGCCCTGGTAAGCCATTAACTCTTATAGCAGGATCACTTCAATAATACTTTGTTATTTCGTATCATGACGTCCTAATTAGATTACTTTAAGGACGTCATGCATGGTACGAAATAACAAAGTATTATTGAAGTAATCCTGCTATAAGAGTTCATGGTAAGGGGGCAGTACTATATCAGGATTTCTTACTATCCTTCATACCACTGAAGGTTATTTAGTGGTATGAAGGATATTATAAAGATATACTCTTTCCACTGGAGGTTAACCAAATAGCGATAGCGGTTAGCCGAATTTTTGTCAAAATTCTGACGACTAGTAATCGACGCAGCAAAGCCCGCTGGCTGTTTTACCCCCTTCAATTACTTAATTTTTTTTTAATTAAGTACTTTATTTCATAGGAGAAAAAAATATATCGAAACCTTACATTATTAGTCAATTATCACAGCTACTAAAGTAATGAAAATAAAGTAATCCGATCTCATCATCATCATCAGTCTATTTATATTGCCCCACTGCTCGGGCACAGACCTTCCCTTACATCGAGTTAGCTGGGGCCATGATACACCACGCGGGCCCACTGCGGAATGGCGGATTTCACATGCCTTAGATTATTTTTACCTTCTACGGCATGCAGGTTTCATCACGATGTTTTTCCTTCACCGTTTTGAGAGCACTCGGTAAATGTACGTAAGTTTTTCCGTCGAAAAATCCGAGGATAACTCATTGGTACATGGCTGCCCTGGCTGGGAATCGAACCCGGGACCTCCGTATCGCAAGTCCATTGACCCAACCACTGAGCCACCGAGCTCTCCGATCCGATCTAGTAATGTGAAAATAACTATGCAATAATAACAGAAAAAGCTTAGGATGTTAGTAGCTGTTTTTGTTTACAAAATAAGACACTTGATTTGTGCTTCGTACGGTGTAACACAGAGAAAGGCGTACAGGAGAGTTTTTAAGGTTGAGATTATCTCAAAAACTGCTTGACCTATTGCAAAAATTCTTTCACTGTTAGATATATAAAAGTGAAAACTATGTAACTGTAAAAGAATTATTACATTCGGTCCAGTAGTTTTTGAGAAAATCTCAACCTTATTGAGGCCCCCTGTATACTTATCTCTGTCGTCGACTGTACCTCTCTTCCCTTAAACACTTCGGTGAAAAACTTTAGTTAGAAGTTAAGGTACCGAAAGGTTTAAATCGTGGAATAACGTTAAGTCAAGTTTAAGGCTAACAATGTAAAACCACGGGAGGTAGTTTTTTCAGCTCACCTGAATGGAGTGTGAACCTGTGTTTATGGGATAGTAACGGCTAAACTGTTTGTTTAACTGACAGTTAATCTTCGAGACACACTGCTCTTCGGAATAACTCCACATGTAATATTTGTTTCATGTAGAGTCATGGCTGGCAGAGACTGCAAGCAGAGGGCCGAGACTCAGGTTGAGTGTCGTGCTTTGGGAGAGGCCTACGTCCAGCAGTAGACTGATACGGGCTGATGATGATGATGTAGAGTCATTAGTTAATATCACGTTAAATTAATCAGAAAATGTTCGCGAATGACAGTATGGTGAAATTATTGGAGGATTCATGCAGGATCTGAAGTTTGGCGCTATAGTCAAGAGTCCCACTACGAGCTCGGGAGTGAGCGTGACCGTCGAGCTGCTTCGTCCAGAGTGACGACGCTACGGCGACTCCTCTGGATGAGGATACGAAGACGCGGATACCCAGGGTGACGACGCTACGGCGATTCAAGAATGAATGAAGAGAAGACGATATGATATTTTGATATTCTATAACATGACAATGGCAAATGACGAACTGTCGAGTCCATTAATAAAATAAATAAATAATCATCATCCTCTGTGCCCGTACACACATACAACTTTTATACAAAAACAACAGTTTTCTAATAACGATCTTTTGTTAAACTGATGTATGTGCGAATTTGTAATTGTTAGTTTTTCCTGCTGTCTGGCAACAAAACAGTTTGATTGATCAACGGAGATAGCGATTGGTGTTCTAGAAACCTTGATCGTTCATGAACAGCTGTTAGATGCAGAGAAGATTGTATCATTAAAAACAGTTATGCAGGTACCTACTTAACCTAAATTAGAGTTTAATAATAAGTATCTTAGATTGAGATTTGATACAAGAGGCACATTGACTCATCAGCGATTATAATAGCCATAAACGTGATTTAAGTTAGCCCATAGTTTAAGCCTTCGATCCCGTTTTAACTTAACCCCACAGACATATACTGGAGACTACCGGCGGGTCATAGTGCCCTGGTACTTGTAACGATACTTAAAGAGCTGGGGCTGGAAACAACGGCGAGGGAGCTTGCCATAATGAGTGACGTCATCATCAGCCCGTATCAGTCCACTGCTGGACGCAGTCTCCCAAGACGCAACATTCGACGCTGGTGTTCGCCCGCACTCGCCCCACAGCACGCGGGACACCATGCTGATGAGACTCCAGGCGGCTCATAGTGCCCTGGTACTTGTAATGATACTTAAAGAGCCGGGGCTTCTGACCGAGTGGACACAGGAGGTGTTGAGTGAGACATAATTAGACTCCTGGTTATGTTCAACCTTGGCAACTTGAAGAAGAAGACTTCGTATACAACGTGAAATTTGAGAGGTTGTTTTACCGTCTTTCTATGTTTTCTGTAGTCCTTCTGTAGTCCGTCTGTAGTCCGTCTGTAGTCCGTCTGTAGTCATTCTGTAGTCCGTCTGTAGTCCGTCTGTAGTCCGTCTGTAGACCGTCTGTAGTCCGTCTGTAGTCCGTCTGTAGTCCGTCTGTAGTCCGTCTGTAGTCCGTCTGTAGTCCGTCTATAGTCCGTCTGTAGTCCGTCTGTAGTCCGTCTGTAGTCCGTCTGTAGTCCGTCTGTAGTCCGTCTGTAGTCCGTCTGGCGTCCGTCTGATGTACGTCTGTCGTCCGTCTGTAGTCCGTCTGTCGTCCGTCTGTTGTCCGTCTCTCGTAGGTATGTCATCAGTCTGTCGTCCGACGATCGTCCGTCTCTCGTTCGTCTGTCGTACGTCTGTTGTCTGTCTGTAGTCCGTCTATAGTTCGTCTGTAGTCCGTCTGTAGTCCGTCTGTAGTCCGTCTGTAGTCCGTCTGTAGTCCGTCTGTAGTCCGTCTGTAGTCCGTCTGTAGTCCGTCTGTAGTCCGTCTGTAGTCCGTCTGTAGTCCGTCTGTAGTCCGTCTGTTGTCCGTCTCTCGTAGGTCTGTCGCCCGACGATCGTCCGTCTATCGTTCGTCTATCGTCCGTCTGTCGTACGCCTGTTGTATGTCTGTTGTCCGTCTGTAGTCCATCTGTAGTCCATCTGTCGTCCGACTGTAGTCTGTCTGTCGTCCTTCTGGCGTCCGTCTGTCTCTCTGTCTGTATATCTTAAAAGTAAATATCTCACCTGTGTCGTCATAGTGATGCAGCACATAATGACTCCCCCGAAGAATGATATGGCCGATATCATGTCCACGCTGGTCGCTACGGACGTGGCCAGCCACGCCAGGGTGTACGGCAAGGCGGCCGCTACGAGCACGGTGCGACGACCAAACTGCATGGCCATGCCGCCCAGGATACCGCCCACTAGGGCTCCTGGGAACAATTGAAAGAGGATCATTAGTTTTTTAGGCGCTTGTAGTCCGGTTAAGGGCTTTCAAAGAGCCAACTAGCGCCGCCAATCTTAAAAAAATAATATCTTCCAACATAATTAATTTCATTAAAAAAGTCGGTAAGTTGTAGTTCGCATAATTGCGAAAAACGGCCGATTTTGGCACATTTGTGAACTACAACTTAACTTGTCGCAATTATGCCATGTATTGTATATTGAAAAATAGTATTTATCGTAATAAACATTTTGTAAATAGCTTTTTTAATAAAAAAAATTATATTGGAAGATATTTTTTTTTTAAGATTGGCGGCGCTAGTTGGCTCTATGAAGGCTCTTAAGTGGACACGTTGAATACGATAGTACGGTCACAACGGAAAACTAAGGTCTTCAACCAGTGCGTCCTGCCAGTGATGACCTACGGAGCCGAAACGTGGACATTGACGGTGAGACTGGCACACAAGTTCAAACTCGCTCAGCGAGCTATGGAAAGAGCTATGCTTGGAATTCCTCTGTTAGATAGAATAAGAAACGAGTATATCCGCCAGAAAACAAAAGTGGTTGACATTGACCTGGCCTGGGACCTCCGTATCGCAAGTCCAGTGACCCAACCACTGAGCTCTCTTCTAAGTATATTCTTGCCCAGTGTGTTCACTACATAAAACCTTATTAATTAAGTCTCTTTGGAGCAATGTAAAAATATAAGTAGCTGTTGCTATGACGACAAATAAACAATGGCTGTTGAGGTGAAAAGTTATGTTTTTATCTTCGTAGCTAGGTTCTCTTGAAAATGGCGGGAAACGACGGTTGCGAAATTATTTGATAATTTTCCTTTTAATGTCTACAGGGATTATTTTGTGTTTAATATCACGTTAAATTAATCAGAAAATGTTCGCGAATGACAGTACGGTGAAGTTATTGGATTATTTATGCAAGATCTGAAGTTTCAAGCTTTTATCAAGAGTTCCCGCTACAAGCTCGGGAGTGAACGTGACTGTCGAGCTGCTTCGTCCAGAGTGACGACGCTACGGCGTCTCCTGTGGATAAAGACATGAAGACGCGGCTACCCAGGGTGAAGACGCCACTGCGACTCCTCTGGAGGAAGATGGAAGACTATTGAATATATTGATTTTTTTGTAACATGACATTAGCAAAAGACGAACTGTCGAGTCCGTTAATTAAATAAATAAAAATCTTCGTAGCTAGTTTATCAAGTAAATAAGGGATTCAGCGTTATACGTCCACAGTGCAAAAAAAGTCGAATGGAATTCAACATTTAGGAAATTCAGCTTTCTGGCTCGCGTATTTATCATACACATAACTTCCACCTCAATAGATTTAAAATAAATGGTTCACAACCAAACAGAGCTATTTTCGTACCACCATTCGCCCCAAATTCCGATACCGCATTTTTCAATGCCAAAACAAAATAACCGAAGTTAATTTATGATCGCACGCGGCGATTGTTTTTCGAAGCGAAGCGAATACGGAAATAAATTTGTCTGGGCTGGGTTGAAGGCATTCTGAAGACACTTATTCTTTCTTTAGACAAAATATACAAAGTCAAAATTAACAAAGATTTTTGCAACCGTCCAGTTCCCGCCATTTTCAAAAGTCCCTTGATAGGAATGCGTCTTTACTATCACCGAAAAGGATAGTGTTAAACATGGGCCAAAAATATCACAAGCAATTCACCCGGCTATCTCTGAAGTATCTTGGAACGGTGCACGCCCAGACACAAATAAACGTCCACAGACAGACTGCAATCCGCGTTATATTTATACGTACGGATTGCAATCACTCAACTGATGGAATTGTTTAGATAATTCATTTAGGATCTATGAAAAGCCGGTGATAGAAGGCAGTTGTTGCTTGAGTCTTCCCAAAAGGAAAGGCAAAGGTAACTATAATCATACAGCCATGTCTGATGTGCATTAGAATTTTTTATTTAGGTATTTAAAAGTTCGGAGTTTTCGAATAATTTTCAGCAGTTTCGAGTTAGATTCAAGAGTCCCAATACTCAAGAGTGAATCTGACTGCAGAGCTGCTTCGTCTAAAGTTGAAAATAGTTCAGCTTCCTCTGGAGGAAGAAATGAAAACGTTAACATCCTTCGTCCAGAATTGACGACGCTTCGGCGACTCCTCTATAGGAAGAAAGAAGATTATACTATAGACTATGAATTACGTTCAAACATGGCATTGGCAAATGACGAACTGCCGAGTCCATTAATAAACTAAATAAATAAATATTGCTTCTGATAAATTCCTCTGGCATGTTTTATGATATATTTGATGCCGCCCGGCAAATTGCCGTAATAACGTAAGTGGACAATTTTGCATTTTGCGGCTAGCCTCGGGCGTAAAAACGCGCGTTTCGTGGTTACTGCCGCTTGCTTGTCGGATTCAATTAGTGGTCGTAAATTATGTTTTTGGTAATTTCGGGGTTAGTAAATTGATTTGGGAACGGTGAACATTATTTAAAACGATACGCCAGAACACAAGTAGACATTGCTCATGGAATTAGTAAACTGAAGTGTCAGTGTGCTGGTCACATCTGTCGTAGAACCGATAACCGATGGGGTAAGAAGAGTTCTCTAATGGAATTAGCGGAGTTCTAACGGGTTAATGGAGTTTGGGACGTCCCCGACCAGATGTAGCTGGCAGAGACTGGATGCAAAAAGACGGAGTATCGGGTTGAGTGGCCTGCCTTGGGAGAGGCCTACGTCCAGAAGTGGACTGATACGGGCTGATGTTGATGATGAAGTTGCATTAAAAGTACCAGGACACTATGAGATACCTAGAGTCTCATTACATGTGGTCGTGCTTTGGGAGAGGCCTGCGTCCAGCAGTGGACTGATACGGGCTGATGATGATGATGAAGTTGCACTAAAAGTACCAGGACACTATGACATACCTAGAGTCTCATTAACATGTGGTCGTGCCTTGGGAGAGGCCTGCGTCCAGCAGTGGACTGATACGGGCTGATGATTATGATGATGAAGTTGCACTAAAAGCACCAATACACTATGACATACCTAGAGTCTCATTAAGATGTGGTCGTGCTTTGGGAGATGCCTGCGTCCAGCAGTGGACTGATACGGGCTGATGATGATGATGAAGTTGCACTAAAAGTACCAGGACACTATGACATACCAAGAGTCTCATTAACATGTGGTCGTGCTTTGGGAGAGGTCTGCTTACAGCAGTGGACTGATACGGGCTGATTATAATGATGAAGTTGCACTAAAAGTACCAGGACGCTATGACATACCAAGAGTCTCATTAACATGTGGTCGTGCTTTGGGAGAGGTCTGCGTCCAGCAGTGGACTGATACGGGCTGATGATGATGATGAAGTTGCACTAAAAGTACCAGGACACTATGACATACTAAGAGTCTCATTAACATGTGGTCGTGATTTGGGAGAGGCATGCGTCCAGCAGGGGACTGATACGGGCTGATGATGATGATGAAGTTGCACTAAAAATACCAGGACACTATGGCATACCAAGAGTCTCATTAACATGTGGTCGTGCTTTGGGAGAGGCCTGCTACCAGCAGTGGACTGATACGGGCTGATTATAATGATAAAGTTGCACTAAAAGTACCAGGACACTATGACATACCTAGAGTCTCATTAACATGTGGCCGTGCTTTGGGAGAGGCCTGCGTCCAGCAGTGGACTGATACGGGCTGATGATGATGATGAAGTTGCATTAAAAGTACCAGGACACTATGACATAGGTACCTAGAGTCTCATTAACATGTGATCGTGCCTTGGGAGAAGGCCTGCGTCCAGCAGTGGACAGATACGGGCTGATGATAATGATGAAGTTGCACTAAAAGTACCAGGACACTATGACATACCAAGAGTCTCATTAACATGTGGTCGTGCCTTGGGAGAGGCCTACGTCCAGCAGTGGACTGATACGGTATAAGATAAGACTTCGACAGACTATGTTACTCTTCACCTCGATATTGGCATGGCCATTACTAAAACTATAGAAAGAAATAGTAGAGTTGCAAAATGAAAATTTAAATGACTACAGTAGCCTCAAGCCATGTAATTTTACGTTTCTAATACTCATTAGAAAACACTAAACCCATGAGGATGTGGTTATGAATTATTGTCCATTCGTTTTATAGCCTTTTCATTATTCTTGCGGTTTTAAATGAATATCTATACATATAATAAGACTGCAAAAAAGTTGTGTCTGTACACTGGATATTTTTTGAAAAGAATAATTGTAATGTGTTTTAGGATCGATACTGATGCCAAAACACAATTTTTTAGAATTTTTATCTGTTTGTCTGTGACTTTGTGCAAGTATCATGTCATAACTACTGAAGGGATTTTGATGGGAGTTTCACTAGGAGATAGCTGAAATATCCGGACAGCTCATAGGCTATAAGCCATGGCGGTATGTGATGTGGAAACAAGGATCCAGAGAGGAAGATCTGCCTCCTGATCTCCTCCATCCTCCTCCTCTACGCAAACGAAGTTGCGGGGTGCAAAAATTCTGTCAACGATGATCGCATAGAGACGGAGCGGGGGACAGGGGTGCCGTATTAAAGAGATGCGTCCATGTCGATAATATCCGTGTCGCGAAGCAATTTTGCGCTCATGTGCGGGTAGACACGGGCGCCTTCCTGTTACAGGTCTATGGGGTAGGTAAGTGGTTTGTTGGTACAGTCGAAGACAGAGATAAGTATACAGGGGGCCTTAATAAGGTTGAAATTTTCTCAAAAACTGCTGGACCTAATTTAATAATTCTTTTACAGTTACATAGTTTTAACTTTTATCTATCAAACAATGAATGAATTATTGCAATAGGTCAAGTAGTTTTTGAGAAAATATCAACCATAAAAACTCTCCTGTACACCTTTCTCTGTGTTCCACCGTACATGGCTACACTGGCCGGGGATCGAACCTGGGATCTCCGTATTGCAAGTCCAATGAGCCAACCACTGCTCCACCGAGCTCTTAGCAGCCATACCAAGCCGACTGGCAATTACGATATTTTATAATGTTTTATCAAAGTTCGGTCGGGCGTGAAATCGTGAGATAAACGCGTGAAAAATAATTTAAAAATTACCGCAAGAGATCGGTTTACAGATAATAAAAGTTAATCGTTAAAACTGTGAACCAAAACTCGATTTTGTAATCAAAGTCAAAGTCAAATTTCTTTATTGCAAGTAAGCACGTTGGGTACATTTTTGCACGTCAACATATTTTTGAATTTACATTTACACCAATCTGACTGTTAAGGGTCAAATCCCACTATCAGTGGCGTACTCAACCTTTAAAAAACGTAATTGTCACTAGTATTAATATATCACTCTCAGCTCAAAAGTCAATCTTGAGAACGACCTCAAGATGGCGTTCCTATTAATAAACGTAACTTAGGTGCGCGTTTAGGAATCTGGTATCACGTGAGTAACGCCGAAAAATAAACAAAACTCAGATCTCAAGGGAACTGTCAAACTCACACTTGAGAACGTATTTGCTGATTGCAGGCGAACCGCGACTTGAGAAAGGCATCGCGTAATACGCCCTCAAGATTGGTTTACTAATAAATGACATATTTGAGTATCATCTGAATTAGCTCTTGAGAGTTTGAGCTCAGACTATGAATACGGGCCTCAGAATAGTATTAAATGCCTTTTAACATGGGAAAAGATCGCATTACCTGGGGAAATCCAAACTCCCGCTTCATCACAAAATCACTGGCAGGACGCACTGGTTGAAGACCTTAGTTTTTAGGCATTGTGGTATTGAAGACGAGAAGATATGACGTAGCTTCCCAAACGCTTATTTGGACTTAAGTATTTATTACACAAAGAAAGGCTCACAAACAAACAATACAGTTTCATAAGTCACCAATAAGTTTAAATTACAACTCAATTTATCAACAATTCGATCTAAAATTACTTACAAGCCGTTAAACTTGAACCTGTTTAATAACTCATTGTATTGTTTATTATTCCAATAGCACGCAGTATGAATCTAATCCGGTTAATTTTAACCTTTTCAGCAATGTCTATAACGTTTGTTTGGGTTGACTGTACACGATTAATTACATCTTTGGATAGAGATGTCCAAAAGTATCGATAGTTTTACGATAAAATAATATTTTTTGATCACATTTTATTGGACATTAAAGATCACTTTTTAAAGTCTTTGGAGTCTACTCGTGACCATGATGGCTGCAATGCTGTTGAAATATCGAGACATCAATAATAAATGTTTAACACGGTAATTCCCGTTTTATCTAATTAATATTAAAGATCACATTGGATAACCAAACTAAAGTCTACAGAGAGTGCCTTGTTAAGAAACTTATTCCAGGCAACCTTCAGGTGATTGAGAGATATCGTATAAAAATAAAGATAGCGGATTCTGCAATTAAGAAAGTTAAACTATTTGATATAGGATTCGCGGAAAAAATCCCTGGGAAGGTTTCCAGATATATTTACTAATATAATCTTTTACGATTCTAATAAGAGTGTTACTGAAGAAGACAGGAGGACCAGAGGCAGACCAGATAAAATGAAAACACGTCTTGCTTCCATGAAACCTTGTAATCGACTCAAAACATAGAAAAAACAATATCCGTATAAAAACAAAATAGAATGCCAAACTAAAATTTAAAATATATTTATAAAACGAAAGTATAATTAATCTGTACTCTCAAAAGAGATGTTGCATCGGCAACAGCTGTTACAATGGCAAGCTCACCCCATTATGCCAATTTTTTTTATATGATTAATTAATTTAATAGTTAATAAAGTACGACTATTATTTATATGTGTGGTTTAATAGACGAGTGGTTGCCATTTTAGTGAATTGAACACTATGTCGCTGTACACCACAATAAGTCGATATTATTCTACAAAGGTACACTGAAAATAATTTATCGATATCAATTTACAACCTATTTCTGTTCACACTATTAGGGTACCTCCTTTATACCGAGAGAGTTTATCGTTAAAGTACTAATATTATCAGAACATGATGAAAATTTTCTTGTCGTGGGCAGGACTTGAACCTGCGACCTTGTCATTCCGTGACACGCTCTTACCAACTGACCTTGACCTCGAAGGTTCAAGTCCTGCCCACGGCAAGAAAATTTTCATCATGTTCTAATTTATTCACCGAGAATTCTGAGTACTAATATTATCGATAAATATCGTCAATTTCTCATATTTTCAAGTATGACTGTACAAGAGTAATTGCACCTTTCGAATTTAAACAAGACGCGTCGACAGAATAATTGTTGTTGCAATTTATGGAGACCATCCATTTGGGTTCAGCAATTTGGTGATCGGCGATTAATGGTTTGTATGGACTGAATGTGACAGGTGTATAGCCAAGCTTAAACGAACGGTGATCTGTGCTAATTCATGTATGATTCGGTAAATACTAGTCTATCTATATAATGAGGTGAGGGTTCGCTTGCAAGTGTGTATTGCGAGAAATGGACGTCACTTGGAAGATATTATTTTTTAAAAGTGAAATCCGCAAACCCCTATTACCTTTTAAAAATACATTAATTATTTTAAGTTATCAAGTTTATTTTTTATCTAATTTCAAAATCGAAAAATTCAAGCTGGACACCCGTTATAATAGAAACCGCTTAAAGCGATAAGGCCGCCTGTCTGTACACTAGCTATATTTGGGTTTATATGTGCCGTAGGTAACTGATGATGTATTTTCATTTGTGTGCAAATAAAGTATATTTGATTTGATAAACCAGGTGTAGCCCCGCGAGACTGCTTATTTTCGTGTTGTAGGCGCCGCAACTAAACATTATCCGGATTGTTCGCTGTGCAAATAATTCGTGCAAGCCATCCACTGATTATATCAAGCACCGCCCGAAAGTTGCGAGTTCAAAACTCTATGAAAGACATTTATTTCGAAAAGAGTTTGTTCATTTAAAGTAGGTTATTGTTGTGTTATTAAAACAAGCAACGCTCGAAATGCCCATATGCCAGAATCTTAAAGAAAGTTTTCAAAAGCCAAACGCTGTACACAATTTCCATAACTTTGTTCACAATTCGAAAAGCATAGGCATCTTTCAGCCTTTGGTAGCGTGGGCACGATGTTTTCCTGCACCGTTTTGAGAGCATTCAGTAAAAGCATGTAAGTTTATCTTCGAAAAAACCGAGGGAAACTCATTTGGTACAAGGCTGACCTGACCGGTGATCGAAACTAGGATCTCTGTATTGTAAGTCCAGATACCTAACCACTACGCCAGCGAGCTCTTGCCACAAATATTGAATTATAGACATACCACAAGTTGACAAGCTGTCAGAACTTACTCCTAATGGCCGGAAGAGTCGATAACCTAATTCAAATTGTATTAGTTACGAGTTACGACTCTAATTTGGTTCCAAATCCAATACTGACTTATGACGTAAGCAGATGGTAATGGTTCCATGCATTATCTGTCTCATTCATGCAAAACATGAATGAAGTCACGTATATAATATTGGAATGTAACAATTTTAAGGACTCAAGTCACTTATACCTTGCGGGCTAGTCTAAGGCCCATATTAATAGTCTGAGCTCAAACCGGCCCTCAAGAGCGAATTCAACTGATTCACTCTCAAGACGTGATCACCATGTCAAGTATGTCATTTATTAATAAACCAATCTTGAGGGCGTATCACGTGATGTCTTTCTCAAGTCGCAGTTCGCCTGCGATCAGCAAATACGTTCTCAAGTATGAGTTTGACAGTTTTCTTGAGAACTGAGTTTGGTTTGTTAAAACGGCGTTACTCACATGATACCCGATTCCTGAACGCGCACTTAAGTTACGTTTATTAATAAAACGCCATCTTGATCGTTCTCAAGATTGACTTTTGAGCTGAGAGTGATTTATTAATACGGGCCTAAGATTATTTTATGATTTTCTTACGATTCTTATGGAATTTACTTTTTGGCCAGTTTGTTAATATTTTAAAGGATATGCTGTTAAAAGTTTTTTGCCACTTTTTCTCCTCAGCATCTTTCTAGCTACGAGCTATGCATGCAACAAATATATTGAATATTTTTGAGAAAATCTCAAAAGTACATACCTAATTGAAGTCATGTTAAAATCATATCCTGGTCATAATGCGCACCAAATGTAACACCCAATACGCAGTGAGCTAATCGAAATATGGACGACATTTATCTAGACCAAGGCCGGTTTGATTTTGCAATTTAGATATATTATAATAATAGTGTTACTAATAATAGTAATAGTTATGTACCAGGTACCTATATAGTTATTAAGTAATTGTATTATCATTATTTAAAAAAGACGTGCTGCTGAGAGTTTTTTGCCACTTTTTCTCCTCAGCGTTGGCACCTTTTCTTTGCAAAGTGGTGTAAATGTAAATTCTAAAAATGATGTTGCGTGCAAAAATCTACACAATGTGCTTGCAATAAAGATACATAAAAATATTAAACTAACTGAAATTGACCATCACCTTGGACATGGGCGTGACCACTCCGGGTCCTACATGGTGCAAAGATTGGCCATAGAAATACAGCCAGCCTATGAGTACCTTTGCACCGGGTATGACAAGGGGCGGGTTATAAGAAACTTTTTATATCTTCGTTACATCTTGTATCGGGCGAACATAATGCCTTGCAACATTTTCTTCTAGTTAGGACAAGCAGAGAGTGTTTGGGACAAGAAAATAAGACAAAAGACAAAAAAAATCCCCTTACCCAAGAAGCTGAGACTGGCTATCCAACTGGCCTGCTGGTCGTCTACAGTGAAAGATCCATTGACGGCTTTCGACTCCTGCATGGAGGCGATGGCTGGAGACATGTAGCCCTTGCTGAGTCCAGCAGCGAAGGGCCCGAGCGAGACGGCGAGAGCTGCCAGGATCTGTGGAGAGACAAGGAGAGGATGAGACCAGAATATAGTCCTAAAATTCGAGCCCAGTTTCAATAGTGACTACGCCTAACAAAACTTTTCACTTAGGTAGTTGAAGAATGAGGAGACAATTGATAGGTACTTATTTATTTAGTATAAATTAATGGACACGAATTTTTTTTTAACTTTCCAATGGCACGACGACGACCTGGTCTTTTCACCCCTAACCTTGGGTGAGAAGTGCGGGCCTTGAGGTATACCCTCTCTACCCGGGCATGAACTCACCGGATGTTGATCCGACGGTGAGATTGTACCCGCCTGCGATGCGAGATTTGGGAGTTGGGGAATTATGCAGGTCGGTACGTCCGTTTGGTGCACAGCTCAAACCCGCCGCTTAAGGCGACGGGGAGCGCAGCAACTCCCTCTGGAGGCGGTGGCCTTCCGGAGGGCGCGCGTGCAGGGGTGCGAGGTTGCGTAGATGAGCGTGCCTATACCATAGACTATATAGAATAGTTTTTTCCTTCAAAGGAGTCACAAAAAAGCGACTGCAACCCTGGTGGAAGGAGCTAGTAGTCAGGTTCACCCCTGAGCTCTATTGGAACTCTTGAATCTAACTCGAATCTGCAGATTTTGCTATAACTTATTCGAAAACCAGAAAATTTATTGATTTTTGCGAACATTTCCCAATTAGTTTAACGTGTCATTAATCGAAAACAAAACCGCTGTATACAATAAAATTAAAATTAAAAAACCATTTAGCAATTGTAACTTTCCTTCCATTTTCAAAAAATAAAAAATAGAGACCCAATTTGATTACTCTGATAATTTGTCGATATCGATTAAATATCAACTGTCACAATCAACTTGAACTATCTACTCATAGTTTTTGCAATAAATAAATGAAAGAATATGAATCAATTATTTCCCACAAACAATCTAACGCTAGCAGATTCTATACAAAGTAGTTTATCCCGGTAGAATTCAATAAAGGTGAAGGCATCAATTTATACGATAGTAATGTTATATTTCCTCGCCCACTATCTCTATAATAAACTATCAAAACCCCATAAAATAGTCCACGAGGGCCATAAAACTATATAACATGGCCGACAATGGACAGAACTGTGTAAAAGATATATAGGATGTGTACATTCCTCGTTACAAGTACACAGCGTGGTAGCGAATCGATCAATGTTTCGAGCACCATGTGCTATGTGTGAATGGGTTGGTAGTGCTGGGAAGGTTTATCGATATCGGCAATTTCGAGTAAAAGGAAGCTTAAACTATCAAAATTGGAGAATTTAATGTCATTATATACCTACAGCGGTTGTTTTGTATTATATTGTAGATAAAATGTTCGCGAAAATCAGTGTTTTGAGTTTATAATTAAATATGTATATGCAAGATCTGCAGTTTCCTAGTACATAAGTAAGGAATGCACATAGACTGCTCTGAGCCAGTCAATCCTTTGTATATTTTATACCTTCTATTTTTGTATATAGTTTATTGCAAATAAATAAGCAAGCATTAAGAAGAAAAACTGACAAAAAACTTTCTACTAGAAAAAACATACCTGGGTAAATTTTTAAAATAATTATAAGGTATGTTTCATTAAATATTACGTATTATGTACGATACATTAAAATATCAAAAAACATCGATAACAAAAGAGTTGATAACTCGCGTCCCATCCCTAGCTTTTATCTGAAAGCGTCGTCCGCTAGATTGGGCGCAACATTTCGGCGGGGTCAATGACCGGCACACTGACTCATATTTTACGTCCTATCGCAGTCTAAACAAAGCGAATTGACCTTTATTGCCGTGGTGATAAGGATTATGTAACTGGCTAGGTGTTACAGTTAAAATTACAGCGCTTGTGTCATCAGGGAATGACGGATGGTCAACGTCAATGAATACGATGAAATGAATTTTATCGATTTGGTAACTAGTTGACAACTCTATTTAGTTCGGTGTCGCTGTGGTTAGGTAGGACAGTTATGGGTTCTCTTGAAAATGGCGGGAAACGACGGTTGCGAAAATATTTGATAATTTTCCTTTTAATGTCTATTTTGTGTTTAATATCACGTTAAATTAATCAGAAAATGTTCGCGAATGACAGTACGGTGAAGTTATTGGATTATTTATGCAAGATCTGAAGTTTCAAGCTTTTATCAAGAGTTCCCGCTACAAGCTCGGGAGTGAACGTGACTGTTGAGCTGCTTCGTCCAGAGTGATGACGCTGCGGCGACTCCTCTGGATGAAGACAAGAAGACGCGGCTACCCAGGGTGAGGACGCTACTGCGACTCCCCTGGAGGAAGATAGAAGACTATTGAATTATCTGTAACATGACATTGGCAAATGACGAACAGTCGAGTCCATTAATAAAATAAATAAAATAAATAGGACTGGTATTTTATTTTATTAATGGATTCGACAGTTCGTCATTTGCCAATGCCATGTTTCATAATATTCAAGATAAGTACCATAGTCTTCTCTTCTCTCTTCCTCCAGAAGAGTCGCCGAGAATCAGGTTGAGTGGCGTGCTTTGGGAGAGGGCTATGTCCAGCTCGGTGGCGCAGTGGTTGCGTCAATGGACTTGTGATACCGAGGTACGAAGTTCGATTCCCAGCCAATGAGTTATCCTCGTTTTTTTCGACGGAAAAACTTACGTACATTTATCGAGTGCTCTCAAAATGGTGAAGGAAAATATTGTGATTTAATGTAACCTGCATGAAGTAGAAAAAATCTAAGGCATGTGTAATCCGTCTATCCGCACTGGGCCCGCGTGGTGGATCTTGTCCCGAGCTCCCTCGATGTAAGGGAAGGTCTGTGCTCGAGCAGTGGAGACATATAAATATAGTGATGATGATGTCCAGCAGTGGACTGACACGGGCTGATGATGTAAAGCAATAAAGAGTTTGCCCAATCCTCACCTGTCTCCGGTAGCAACTCCTGCCGTTGACTCCCCTCATCATCATGACCCTGGTTTCCGGAGTGATGTTGGTCATCTTGTCCACGCCTAAGCTCGCCTTTTCACACATTTTTAGTTTATTTTAGAAAAATTTGAATTTTAGGTCAGTCTCAATTCGACTTTGTTGATTTCAGATTTCAATTCGACTTTTTTATTTTTATTTCAGAACTTTTGAGGCTGCGGAGTTGCGAGAGTCATCTTGATTGTTTTATCTGTAACAAAGAGAGAAAGTTTTTGTTAATATTAGGGTAAGTCCGGGGGAGATGGCCATACGGGATAGATGGCCCACCGAAATATTTCGGAAATTTATCACCAGATGTCGCCTGTTAGCGCTCAGTTCGCTTCACATCGTGCCTAAGTGCAACGTCACAGGAATTTTTTGCCGAAAAAAATACGAAAAGAGAGTAAAATCCTTCTAATTTGTTCCGTATACTACTAAACATTTTTAGATGATTTATGTTTTATGTCGTGGTGATAAGATTTTGTGAAAATAAAGGTTTTTTATGTATTTTATGCATAGTTCATGAACGGTGTCGTGTTATAACCTCAAAATTTCATATGAATTGTTTCTACTTGTTTACATTATAGGTATGGCCATCTGTCCCGAGCAATTAGGAGAGATGGCCATGTATAGTAGGTGTATGATGGCCATATGTCCATCTAACGCTGATACACTTTATTTTTTATTGTGTTTTCTATTATGTATGAACTATTGACATCTGCTTACATATTGAAACAAGGAGGTGTGTAGAAGAGAAATAAAGATTGAAAGACCAAAAAAGAAAAAAGAAAGTAAGATTGAACCTAGTCAGTCGGAAAAAAAACCGAGTACGGCGAGGAAGCGAAAGTCAATTAGGAGAATATCTGACAGTAGTGAAGAAGATGCCGAATTGGTTTTGTGTGATGTATCAGACAAAGACGGCAATAAAGAAGATGACAAAGTATACAATTAAGTACTGGTCATCTCTCCCCTACTCATATGGCCAACTCACCCGGACGCTACGGGAGAGATGGCCCACTGTGATTTTTTGTTTTAAATTAGTTTTAAGGTGTATCTCGCTACAATTTGTTACTATTGTGATAATTATCCAAAATATAGAAGTCCAAAGTTTATTTTAAAATAAAGATACATACAATAAAGTCCATACTTTTATTTTGACGGCTCTCCAAAAAAACTATGGCCATCTCCCCCGGACTTACCCTAAGTATGTTAATAATTAAAATGTTCGTGTCAGCAAATATTTTTTTAATAAAGTTTCTAGGTAGTTGTGATTGAACAAACGTCATGTTTATTATAAATGATACAAAATAAAGTTTTTTTATATATATTATGCATGTTATTATTGCCAATAAAACGTTTGGGTTCATCATGGCACACTATTCGCTTGATACTTGTTATACTATGTTATGTTAAGTATAAAATTATCATTCATTTAAAACAAAAAGGCATTATTTACTTCAAAGTAGTATTTAAAATAATGTAAGTATAGAACTGATAAATTCTACTAATACTATAATGGTCCAATGCAGACTGAAATACAGATTTATTATTATTATACGCCTGAAAAATATCTCCTCTATTCGGGTAAATGAATCATATTTTTATATGTATTTTATAAGTCTATACCCACATGCAAGCTCGTGCATTATTGTACATGTAACCTTAAACTCCAACAAAGAATTTATTATTATTATTCCTTTATTTCTCTTTTATCTTATTTAATATATTTATACATTTCAATATCAAAAACAAATAGAAAAATATATAAATATAAAAAATAGCCACATTATATTATTATTATTATTATATCTCGATCTTTAAGCAACACCATAACGTAAACGTTTCCAAATCGTAATAGAAAGAGTCACAAAATTAACTTTCAATTATACTCTTTTCTAACCACTAAAAGACGTTATAGTCTAACATCTCGGAAATCCCACACAGCACTGCCAGATGAAATGCACTGCCCATCAAACACAACATATGATGACGCAGGACATTGATTATCCATCCAAACACTCGATTGTGTTAGACAATTGATAGAGTCCGACCGAAACTAGGTTTTAGGGCCGAAACCGAAACCGAATTTCGGCCACGGTCTTAGTTTCGGCCGAAAACGAAATCGGAACCGAAACTTCCATATAAGGTCATTATATCGTCGAAAAAATAAATTCACAATTATAATCAGTCAGTTTTTATTAAACAATTACATATTAAACAATTCAGTCTCTGATATTTGAAGTAATCCTGAAGCACTACATATTATCACTACTTATTTCAAATAAATTATTTACAATTTTAATATTATAACGTTATATGCTTATTATAGGCTCTCGAACTCGGTTTCGGCTTTAGTTTCGGCCGGATGGCAGCCGAAACCGAAACTAAGCTGAAACCCGTTATTTGGCCGAAACTAGGCCGAAATCGAAACCGAAAGTTCGGTCAGACACTAGACAAATGACCTATATTACAAAAGCCATATATCTACGTAAATGAAAAGTACCTAATGAGAATTGACCGAATACCGTATTAAGAAGATATTATATTCGTAATTGGTACCTTGAGGCTTTTGAAAATGGCGAGAAAAGACGGTTGCAAAATTATTTGATAATTGTCAGTTTAATATCACGTTAAATTAATCAGAAAATGTTCGCGAATGACAGTATGGTGAATTTATTGGATAATTTGAGCAAGATCTGAAGTTTCAAGCTTTTATCAAGAGTCCCGCTACAAGCTCGGGGACTGAACGTGACTGTCGAGCTGCTTCGTCCAGAGTGATGACGCTACGGCGACTCCTCTGGATGAAGACAAGAAGACGCGGCTACCCAGGGTGAAGACGCTACGGCGACTCCCCTGTATGAAGAAAAGATTTTTCGAATCTTAGTGAGTAAATTTGTACTTTTAAACTACTTTACTTATTTCTTGAAAGGTTTGCGCTTTCTAATTTCTCCGAAAAAAAAACCTTAGAAGGTCACTTCTACTACTAACTTTCCGGTTGTTTAGGAAATAAGTTCCCTCTAAACAATAATATATAATTAAACAATTAATGAACCACGTCATAGAATGCCGTGAAACAATTATAACAATTATATTTAGTTACCAAACCGGTTGTTGTTACAGTAAATAATTTTAGCCGACTATTTCAGTTTCATAGACTATTGTTGACGCACTTTGTAGAGCCGCTGGTCCAGTGGGCGAAGCGGAGATATGATATTCAAAAAAAACTTAATATGACTCAATTCAAGATTAGCCTACCAAATTGGCTGTTGGAAAGCTGTTTTTACAAAGTTACGGAATATATGAATCACAAGACAGGGACTATCACTTGAATTTGTATAGTGCAGTTCAGCTAGTTACATAATTGTTTGCACACCTGCATGCAGGTTGAATACTATGACCAACTTTATCATAAGACCATTTTATATTATGACTGTATTCTCGCAAATAAAATTTTTGAGTTTGAGTTCATTAAACCAAAAATACAAAAGTAATATATAAGATAGTAATACAGGCTTCAACCAAAACGTGGATATAATCCGTACTTATTTTAAATATTAGCACACCATAGTCTTATTAATCCGAAAACTGTTTTGTAATTACATCTATAACAAAAATATTTTATTGTTACAAACTTATATTTGGTCACGCTTGGCGATGTATGGGCATTGGGCATATTTTCGAATGGCAAAGATAATGTTCGTCCTTTTATCTTTTCGTTGGAGCAAAGTTATGGACGTTGCACGGAAGCCTCCGTGCGCGAATCGGACTCGCTCATGGCCGATTTTTTTATATATTTTATATATTGAAAATTAAAACAATGGAAAAACAAGTGAGTGGTAAATAATAATAATAATTATTATTTATTTACAGGTATAAACCCATTCAAATTCAAAAAAATTACAATAATTGAAATTAAAATTGAAATAAAATAATATAAGACACAAATATAAATAAGTTACGCCCTTTGTATATGTCTTTTCTTATCTATGTTACAATGTAAATATCCAGTGTGTGTATACAATAAAGTGTTAATAATAATAATAAATTAAAGTTATCTAAGGGGCCTCTACGCGTTGGACCTATGTCTCCGTGCAAGCCTTTCAAAGGACCGGGTTTTCTTAGACCCGTGAAACCTAGAGAGATACATAATAATAATAAATTTACATAATTGACAAATAATAAATTACAAATTAAGAGCTTACGTGCTAAAGAAATAGCTTGAAAACAAGCTATTTTTTATTCCAGTCGCGATGCACGGAAGTCCAGTGTTTGAGAATGGGACTGTCCATGCACCCATGCATGAGAATCAGAGTAAAGTTACGTTAAATATTGTCATGCAAGCATGGAAGAGCATCCTTCGCTTCAAGCTTTCAGACTACTTGTTATAAAAGCAAATACAATTCCCCATGAAGGTATACTTACTAATTTTGATTATAAATGCCTTCGAAAATAAAGTTTCCAATCGTATTCTATCGCTCTACACCAGCTTAGCTTCCTATGGAGCACAATGCTAGTACAGTTTCCATTCATAACCAGGTCAATGATACACTGTCTGAAATTAGTTTCAGGTCTCCGACAAGGTCTTACTAATATTGTAGTAAAGTAATTGACTTTGACTAGTATCGTTTAATTGACTTTCAATAACATTACAATATAGACATCTTTTAGAATTCAAACTATAGTGAGTCATTACTACAAATTACTATAATATAAACGGATATCACTCACTTATATTGTTGAAGTCTGCAATTAAATTTATCTTATCTTATATTGTTGAAATCGGTCGAAACTGTCGGTCTAATTTGCCGACTTCAACAATATAAGTGAGTGATACCTTTTTATTATTTTATAACACAATTTTATTCAACAATTTATAAAGTAAACAAATATAATAAAACTAAACTACTTAAAAATACATTAAAAATTAAACTAAAAATCTACCTAACTAAAAACAACAACAGAGTGACGACGCTACGGCGACTCCTCTGGAGCAAGAGAGAAGACTATGATATCTTGAATATTCTGTAACATGACATTGACAAATGACGAACAGTCGAGTCCATTAAATAAATAGATAAAACACGAAATTTACAAATATCAAAATTTAATAAAATTGACACTTTGCATGTGCATAATATTACTATGTCAACTCAATTGTAATAAGAGAAAGTGCTAGAACTTGCTGACGTCATGCAATGTCGGCAACTTACTGATTATTGAATTATTGTTTAGAGTTTCACAGCTATTTTGCTTAACAGTGAAACTCAATATTGTTTCGCAATGATAACAAATTATACTCGTACGATGCATGATGTACGTCCGTTTGCATTTTTATTAATTGACTCGATAGTTCGTCATTTGCCAATGTCATGTTACAGATTAACTCATATTCTACTCGTATCATAGGCCTTCTTCCTCCAGAGGAATCGCGGGAGCGTCTTCAACCCTGGACTAAGAGACTCAGCGTTTTCCTTTCTTCCTCTAGAGGAGTCACAGATGCGTCTTCGACTATGGACGTAGCAGGTCAGCAGTCACATTTACTTCTGAGCTCACTAGTAGGTCTCTTGAATCTATCCCGAAACTACAGATCTTGAATACAACATAATTATTCGTAAACTATTTCCACAGTTTGGTTGCGCCAATTTGTGACAACAGAGAAAGGTGTACAGGAAAGTTTTTGAGGTTGAGATTTTCTCAAAAATACTTGACCTATTGCAAAAGTTCTTTCACTGTTTGATAGATAAAAGTTAAAACTATGTAACTGTAAAAGAATTATTAAATTCGGTCCAGTAGTTTTAGAGAAAATCTCAATCTTATTGAGGGCCCCTAAAAAAATTAGTGAGATTAGTGAGTTGAATTTTTCAACTCCCAAAATTACCTACCTACGTACTGATTCAGTTCAGTTTCAAAAGTCTTTATTAAACATAAGCTTACAAAACAATATTTTTACGACACTGTCAGTAAAATACCACACATGTAAACAAATCACATTTCTCCGACTAGTAGTCATTTGGAAATTTTTAAAGTTACTTACTTAAGTTTATGCCTAAGTATGTTTGGTTCAAAATAACATCTATTGTATAAATTAATTAAAATTAAAATATGCATACTTTGTATAAGTATTTACATTTATGGCTATTAGTATTATTTTTGTTTGTTTGTAAATAGGTTAGGTTAAATACAATTGACAACACGTCAAGTGACCGTAACACATGGGCATTCCAAACAACGACGCGACGGTAATACCGACGAGATTACAATGGTTTTGTGTAGGTTGACGTGTTGTCGAGTGTATCTATTAAACCAATGTAATACGCAACAAGCAAACCAAATATAGGTAAGTTACCTACATACAATAAATAATCACCGCATCGGAGCGGCTAGCAACCGTAGCCGACCGATCGAGCATAGGTACATCATGCGTCATCCGCATCGTCGTCTCATTATAAGTCGTCATGATCAAGTAAATAGTGATGGGGAAGCCTATACGTTTTGTATTTATCGACATAAGGTAAATTATTTTTTCGCGTTCTTCCTATAGATGATATAAGATTATTATGGTGTTTAGGGTAAAAAAATGGTAACGTGTTTGACATGACGCCGGATTTGGCATAACTCCGTTACTATGGAGACGAGCTCGTCGTCCAGACGACCAGTCTATTTATGGTGATTCGCGGTGTGCCGATTGGTTGCGCGCTAGTCAGGTGGCCTACACGCATGCGCAAGTGCCTGCCTAATTGTCTCAACATAGTGTCAACAGAGAAAATTTGTGACGTTGTCAAGATTTTTTGCTATCAGTTTTTATGTTTTATAGGTATCTTTGTAAGTATTTTTAGATTTAATTTATGCAATCCCAGAACGTAAACGTGGTGCAGTCTAATAGTCATGCGAACGCATCGTTGGACGACTTTATCCAGTGCCCCAAATGCTCACAGCCGCGCTTCTTCAAGGGCCAGAGAGGCTTGCGCATCCACCAGGGCAAAGCCCACAAAGTACAGGATGCGCCCTCCTCATCCGCTCCCACTTTAATATCTGCTGCAAGTCAATTCAGCATTCCTACACAACCTTTTTGGCAAATTCTGAGCCACCTAAAAAGTACAGTTCCGACGCTCAAACGCATCCCTCGTGGCGCCAGAATCACAGTCGCAAAACGCCTCGCCGACGATATAAGGGCCACTGTCACCGAAAATACGAAGCGCGCCTGGGAGCATTTACTTACTTTCCCATATCGAATCCTACACGTGCAAAAAGACAATAGTTCGAAAGCTTCGTTGACCTCTCGGGTTAAACAAAACTGCCTGTCTGATGACCCGCTTCCACCCAGTTACCTAATTCAAAATCGCTCTCCTTCACATGTTCAGAATACAGTCAAACTCGTCGAATCAAAAATTAGCGATGGTGACCTAAGAGGCGCTGCTCGCATCCTATTCTCCAACGATGCGGTCGCTCCCGACACACCGGATACACTTTTAGCCCTCAATAGTAAACACCCTCTCCCATCTGTGAACCTCCGCCTCCCTAATGCACCTGGCCCCTCAGACCCGATTCCCCCGCTTCAGACTAGCGCCGACGCGATACACCAGGCAATTTTATCTTTCGGCAGCGGCTCAGCCGGTGGATTAGATGGTCTCACGCCCCAGCATCTCAAAGACCTAATTAGTGGTAGCAATGGCGAGGCTGGTGAGACGTTGCTGATGAATTTGACGGCTTTGGTAAACCTGATGCTCGCGGGCAAAGTAAGCGACGATATAACAAACATATTGTACGGCGCTAACCTATGCGCGCTAAAAAAGAAGGACGGGGGAATCAGGCCCATCGCTGTTGGCTCCACTTACCGCCGACTTGTAGCTAAACTCTGCTGCAGGTCTGAGTCAGAAAATCTGTCAAAATATTTCCAACCACTCCAACTCGGCTTCGGCTCCAAAGGTGGGTGTGAGGCCGCCGTCCATTCCCTACGTACCTACTTGACGAAACAGGCTGGCCAGGTGCTCCTTAAAGTTGACATCAAAAATGCGTTCAACTCCGTTGACAGAGGCGCCCTGTTGACCCAAATACAATCCAAAATCCCGTCTCTATACAATTTTCTCTATCAATGTTACAGTTCGCCATCTAATTTAGTATACAAGGACCATCTTATACATTCTGCAGTTGGATGTCAACAGGGCGACCCGCTGGGGCCGGCTATTTTCAGCTTAGCTATTCACCCCATCATTGAACGACTAAATTCAAAATTTAATGTTTGGTTTTTGGATGACGGAACCCTGGGAGGCGACGCGAGCACCGTGTTAGAGGACCTGCGGTTGATGATAAAAGAATTTAAAACTATTGGACTAGATCTCAACACGTCAAAATGCGAGCTTTTCATCTCCGCGACCTGCCCAGACACATCTACAGTTCTTGGTAATTTCAACGCAATAGCCCCAAATATTAGACTAGTAGATCCAACCTCGCTACACCTCCTTGGGTCTCCGATCCTAAATGAATCCCTTTCCAATTTTGTATCAGATAAAATTCAAAATTTCTCTAGTATTTCGGACAGACTACTCAAAATTAATAAACACATGGCTTATTACATTATTCGATATTGTTTATTTGTACCCAAATTTATATATACCTTGAGATGCTGTCAACTCTGGAAATTTCAAGAGCTTCTATTGAAACTTGACGAAGCTATCAAGGTCAATCTTTCGGCTGTCTTGAACATTTCTTTCGACCCCAACAGTTGGTCCCAAGCCTCCTTACCTATAAGGTTTGGCGGTTTGGGCATACGCAAAATTTCCAGTGTATCTCTCCCGGCCTTTTTGTCCTCGGTCAATAGTACTCGCCCACTAATTGAAAAAATTCTCGCACCGTCACTAGGAGCAGTCGATGAGGTGACGTGCTTGGCCGAGGCCAAAGACGCCTGGGTAACAGCCTGCCCCAACACGGACCTACCTACCACTCCCTCCTCGCAGAGGCAGTGGGACGAGCCGCTCTGCAAACTGGTACGGAATAGTCTTATAGATACGTCAACCAGTTTAGCAGAGCGTGCTCGTCTCCTGGCGGTGGGGGAGTGGGAGTCGGGTCAGTGGCTGAACGCCCTACCGTCACGACATATCGGAACTTTACTAGACTGCACCACTTTCCGTCTCGCTGCATGCCTACGCCTGGGTGCAACATCCAATGTCCCCCACTCCTGCCGCTGCGGTGGCGCTGTCGACCAGCTCGGCCGCCATGGTCTCTCCTGCAACAGGAGTGCTGGCCGCATTCCTCGACACGCCGACCTAAACGACATCATCCGTCGGGCCCTTGCCACCGCCGGAGCGCCGGCCGTTCTCGAACCGAACGGTCTGGCGCGCGACGATGGCAAGAGGCCCGATGGTATGACCCTCATGCCTTGGAAGATGGGACGGCCTTTGGTGTGGGACGCAACCTGCGTCGACACCCTTGCGCCGTCGCATCTTCCAGCTACGTCCAGTAAGGTCGGCGCTGCGGCCAGCACAGCGGAAAATCTCAAACGGCGCAAATATGCAGTCCTCGGGGATAACTACATATTTGAGCCGTTTGGGGTGGAGACGCTGGGACCATGGGGGCCGGGAGCACACCGCATCGCGAAAGAATTGTCGCGGCGCCTGGTCGAGGCATCGCGTGACCAAAAGGCTGGCACATACTTCGCCCAGCGCGTTAGCCTCGCTATACAGCGGGGCAACGCGGCCAGCCTTTTGGGCACGCTGCCAATTGTGGGGGACCTGGGACAAGTTTTTTATCTTTAAAATTTTTATTTGTACATATAGTTTTAGTTTATTTCATTTAGTTTTTAATAGGTTATAATGTTATTAGTTTTATTTTTGTATTGTGCAAGAATCCCATATATTATATTATATATTATATTATACTGACCTCAATAAAAAAGTTTAGGGTTAGTTAGCAAATAGAATTTTTTGGTCAATTGAATAATGAAATTTTGTAATGTAGGAAAGCCAATGTTATCATGGAGTGATTTAAGGTTCGTAAGAAACGGAGTATTAAATGAAATTTTAAGTGCTTTGTTTTGTATAACTTGCAATTTATTATAATTACTTTGACATGTACTGCTCCAAACAGGTGCAGCGTAAGTTATGCAGGGACGGACAAGAGCACAATATATCTTTAATTTAGTGCTGGAACTCAAATTACTACGCCTGTTTAAAATTGAGCTAAGGGCATTCAAAGCTTTCATTCCTTTTACACGAGTAATTTCAACATGTGAAGTCCAGTTCAACTTAGTGTCAAGGTGTACTCCTAAGTATTTGACGGTTTTTTGCCACGGGATTTTATATCCATTTATAATAAGTTTTCTAGCAGGCGGCGTACGCTTGCGAGAGAACATAATGGATTCAGTTTTCGACTCATTTAATTTGAGTTTCCATTTTATGAAGAAAGAACACAAGATATCAATTGATAATTGTAATCTACCAATAATTAAATCCTCGCAGTCTGAAGTGCTAAAGGATGCCGTATCGTCTGCGAAACAGGCGAGGTGAGTATGTGGTTGTTTGGGGATATCGTTTATATACACTAGGAATAATATCGGGCCGAGAACAGAACCCTGAGGAACACCTGCAGGGACAGAAAATTTGTCGGATGTGTTATTATCAACATGAACCCTATAAAAACGTACGTACTGATTGATATTGCCGATTTTCGAAGAAAAAATCTAGTAAACACATGCTAAATTAAAAGAAATGGGCCATCGTCCTCCAAAGTAATCTATTTTGACTCGCGTGCGTACGCGCAGCCAACCAGACAATTCCGCGATACTTGACTCCGACAGACATTCCTACGTGATGTGCATGTGTTCGATTTATTGTTTGTTTACTAACATACTAGGCGGGTGTAATCCAGCAATCCGTACTGGGCTGGCGTGGTGAATCATGGCCCGAGCTCGCTCAATGTAAGGGAAGTGCCTGAGCAGTGAGGACATACAAATATACTGATGATGATGAGACAGGTTCTCGAATGGACTAACCGTGTAAACGTAGCATGGGATACCCAAACCAGATGGCGGTATGACCTGCGTAAAGGCTGGCAGGGTCTGGGATGTAAGAGACCGAGAATGTTGTTGAGTGTTGCGCCTTGAGAGAGGGCCTACGTTCATCAGTGGGCTGATACGGGCTGATGATAATGATGAAGTTGCATTAAAAGTACCAGGAGACCATGGTTAACCAGGAGTCTCAAAATGTCTCACTCAACACCTGCTGTTTCCACTCAATCAGAAGCCCCAGCTCTTTATGTATCATTACAAGTACCAGGACACTATAAGCTGCCTGGAGTCTCATTAGCATGGTGTCCAGTGGGTGTCTGTGGGGCGAGTGCGGCGCGAACACCAGTCGAGTGTCGCGCCTTGGGAGAGGCCTACGTCCAGCAGTGGACTGATACGGGCTGATGATGATGACTAACATATTATGGCAGTGGCCACCTATAAAAAGTTATAGTCCGCGCAGCCCTATCTAAAATAAATATATGGGAGGCAAATAGTTAGTAACGCCTCAACAAGACGTAAATATGTCCCGAAATTCCGAATCGAACCTGCATCCGCGTTCTTGCGAGATGCACTTATCGCGATCACAAGTACCACAGTATAGATTCTTACAGTAGTTGCATTTCCATTTTATTGTTCATCCATCGCAGTTTCGCATTGACATGGGTGGAGTATCGTAGGAATTTTATGTGACGTGAATTCTTTATTACCTAAGAAGTTACGAATGCCGAACAAAAGATATAACTTTTTTGTTTGTTTGAGAGTATGAACGAGTAAGGTAATGCTTCCACTTCACTTGGCTATTCGTATTAGCTATTAGATGTTTGTCGTATTTGTCAAATACTTGACGTACATTCAAATAAGACGAATATTTTGTCAAGCATACCAATCACACATGGCAATTATGACAAATACGCAAATATGAATAGCCAAGTGAAGTGCCACAATAAAGATAAATATTCTTCATTGCAAAAAAGAATTACAGAAAAGAAATAGGCTAATACCTACAGTAAGTATCACTATTGTCTGTTTTATCGCTTTAATCAATAATAATAATAATAAAAATCTTTATTTATCTCACATCAAAGAATGGTAGGTACAAGATACAACTAGCAATAACAATGTATGGTTCTAAGATGCGAGAGTCTGGTGTCTGTGCTAGGTGTAAGCCTGTGTTACAGATCACCAGGCCCGTCCCACCAATCATCGTCAATTATGGACAAAATTTCTATGAATCTCCTATGAAGAAATCCGTCAAGCAGCTTAGGACTTTAGGAGGGGTTTGACAGTAGTTTCGAATGACGTTCGTGCGACGAGGCCCAGATAAATTATATTTAGTAAACAATAAATATAAACAGTATTGTCCTACTGGAAATATCTATACTGTGGCGCTGCGAAAACCGTCGTACGTTTATTTAATTAATTTTCTCTGAGGCCATTAGCGATCGCGACACAAAATGCCCGATTTATTTATACAAACGTTGGGTAAATGTTCGAAAACATATATGTTTGGAAAATACAACATATTTGAACGTTTCCGTAAGTTTTGATATTCTTTTTATAGGTATACAGGGTGGGAGGTTCTCTTGAAAATGGCGGGAAACGACGGTTGCGAAATTATTTGATAATTTTCCTTTTAATGTCTATAGGGACTATTTTGTGTTTAATATCACGTTAAATTAATCAGAAAATGTTCGCGAATGACAGTATGGTGAAGTTATTGAATTATTTATGCAAGATGTGAAGTTTCAAGCTTTTATCAAGAGTTCCCGCTACAAGCTCGGGACTGAACGTGACTGTCGAGCTGCTTCGTCCAGAGTGATGACGCCACGGCGTCTCCTCTGGATGAAGACATGAAGACGCGGCTACCCAGGGTGAAGACGCTACTACGACTCCCCTGGATGAAGATAGAAGACTATTGAATATATTGAATTTTCTGTAACATGACATTGGCAAATGACGAACAGTCGAGTCCATTAATAATAAAAAATATACAGGGTGGCCTTGAATTCGTTCGACAAAATTAAATGGATGGTTAGGCTTGTGACATACGTTAATTATATACAGCGTTTAAGTACATGTATACCGAAGCCTCTTATTTTGTAAACAAAAACTACCCTACCCTACTAACATTTTAAGCTGTTCTGTGATTATTGCATAGTTTTCACATTATTAGATCGGAACACTTTATTTTCACAATGATGAACAGGTTCAATCAATCAGTTCATTCAGTCTTGCATCACAACAGGTAATTAGATAATCATATTTGTTTACAAAATAAGACACTTGATTTTATCCTTCGAAAAAACCCCGAGGAAAACTCATTGGTACATGACTGACCTGGCTGGGAATCGAACTTGGGACCTCCGAGAGCTCGGTGGCGCAGTGGTTGGGACTTACGACTATACTTATAATCCAGTAAAATATCGTTCAATTGCAAACGACTCGTTAAATAAAAAGCAATATTAAAAGCCCCATGTTTATGCCGCTATTACGCAAAATAAAACAGAAAAATCATGTACTAGACTGTACAAGGTGGTACAAAACACTCGACTCGACAATTTTTAAATTAAATTAAAAATCTAGATGACTTTATCAAATGGTATAAAAATAATAGCTAGCCATATTAATTAGATAAAACGGGAATTGCCATGTTAAACATTTATTTTATTGATGTCTCGATATTTCGACAGCATTGCAGCCATCATGGTCACGAGTAGATTCACACTACGTACTACTATCATAAGTCTACTCGTGACGATGGCTGCAATGCTGTCGAAATATCAAGACATCGATAAAATAAATGTTTAACGCGGTAATTCCCGTTTTATCTAATTAATATGTATAATAGCCAGCCGTTTAAATGCAGCGACGTGCCGTCATTAGATTGTCTGGCATGAGATTGGCGTAGCATAAAATGGGCTACCATAATAAATGTTAGAATCATAAAATACATACGCTAATCTAGCTATAACGATCTCTCTATCTATGTATTCCGTTGAACAAAGTTGCCTCTATTGCAATTGTAATAGAATCAACTTTATGCTAATCTCAACCCTACGCATGACATTTGGCACATCATTCGTGCATAATTATAAGTTCACAAACATGTATCTCCAAAAATTTCAGAATCATATCTACAATTAATACTACTTAATAGAATAATATACATGTATATATATTATTAATACTATTACATACATACATATATATTACATATTATATATATATATATATATATATTATTAATACTATTTAATAGTGCCAGTCAAAAATGTACTGAGAACTTTAAATCATCAAATCACACATCAAAACTCCATTAATGTGCGACGTCAGCAACGCCCTCTATTCTGCTGCACTAGAACTAAATTAAGAAATCACAAAAAACACAAAAAAAAACTACTTTACCGAATTTAATAATTATTTTACAGTTAGGTAGTTTTAACATTTATCTATCAAACAGTGAAAGAATTTTTGCAATAGGTCAAGTAGTTTTTTAGAAAATCTCAACCTTAAAAACTCTCCTGTACACCTTTCTCTATGTTCATTTAGATTATAAAGTAGATATAACTTATTGACGTATTGTGATTTTATTTATATTTATTTACTGTAGTAATACTATGGGTACTATTAACCTGAAACTAAAAGATTATTATTAAAAATAAAATCCAAATCCCGATATTTTGTTATTTAGTACACCTTGTACAATTTTTTTTTCAAGTTTATCGACAACGCAAGGTGTGGCTGCGCCTTATTATGCGATAGCACGGCAAATTGGCCGCGTATCCAGAGCTCACATCTTTATTTTGAGGGCATTTACAACACACGACATGATCCTATAATTCGAGCCTCGAGAATGTATTATTTTTTTGGATTTTATTATGTTTAAGATTCGTTACTTATCTCATAATTTTTTATATTATGTACAATAATTCTAAATAGCTCCCATATAACACCCTAACACACTCTCTTAACTTCCCTAATTTTCTGTTATGTGTTAAAATTGTAAATCCGTCATTGTTATGTCTTAAATTAAAATGTAACTTAATATCAAGCGCTGTGCATTTTGTTATGACAAATATATATAAAAAGATAAATTGAAAATACGCGCATACAAAGCCTTAATACGAACTACACTTTTAAAATATGCATGGAAACAAAGTAATAATTCACATCGCTTGTTATAAAAGGTTCAAATTTTTTAATCGATCCCTCATTAGCGTTCGATCGCCTCACTCACGGTAATGTAATGACGCGGGCGGGATTGATACGCGATCCCCGTGTCATCATGTACGTACGCGACTTTTAAACGCCTTTAATATGCAAAATACGTCATTACCAATCCATTAAATACAAGATAAATTATAACTGTATTATATATATAAAAACAATTTATAACTGAGATAAGCCGTCGCCTTAGAGGGAGGGGTTGTGACTCTCGCTCCGGGTCCTACCTGGTGCAAAGGTTGGCCATAGCTATACAGCGCGGCAACGCAGCGAGCGTTATGGGCACCTTTGCCCCGGGTATGACAAAGGGCGGGTTATTTCATTGACGAAGGTTCAACGGATAATTTAGTTATAAGTATATTATTGTATTAGTTTTAAGCTTGACAGTTGAATAAAGTTAACTAGTAGGTTGAGATAAATTGGGATATTATAATTGAACAAGACGGAAAATGAAAAATTATTCTTGAACACGATAAAGATGTACAGTAGAGTTAAGGCTTCGTATGCGCGTTTTTCTACGAAGGCTACGGCATTAACTACTAAAATTAAACGTCTGAAATAAATATATACCAAAGTCGATTACGCCATTGTGAGCAATGCTTTATCCGTATGTTCTAAAGATAGAGCCGCGATTGTGTAGGAAGGCGGTAATCTTGGGTCGAGTTACTTAATCTTCTTCTTCTTCTTCAGCATACAGCAGCCCACTCCAGGGCATATGCCTCTCCATGAATCCACCATGTGGCCCGATCCCAAGGTTGTCTGGTCCACACCGAGCCAGCAACCTAATGCCATTATCAAATTCGAGAGTTACTTAATGCCATTATCAAATTCGACAGTGTGTCGTGGACTAACGGATGTTGATTTCTTTCCCAGTACAGTCAACAACTACTAATTAGGTATTATTAACGCTGGGTGCATGGATTTTCAGTTTTTCTATGAAGGCTACTGCACTATCAAGATTAAATGTCTGAGAAAAATATATAGCAATCTTGGGGTGTCTATTTAGAGACTGATGAATACCGATACACGATTGGACAAACTTCGCTCGATAGAAAAAAATCGCAAACATATTCCATGTCTTTTAAAATTAAAATTATATCTAAACTGAAATAGTTCTCAAAAAGAACTTGAATTTTTTTTAATTTTTTTAGGTACAATTTATTTATAAACTCACGCCTGATTCCCGTAGGGGAAGGCAGAGACGATGGACTTCCATCTGCTGCGATTCTGGCACACAACACATGCCTATTCCACATTCATCAATCTCTTCATACGCTCGTCGGTTAGTAGACCGCACTTGGCCCGTTTTTCAAGACATCCATGGTCCATTGACCCAACCACTGAGCCACCGAGCTCTCCTCTAATTTACTTAGATGGGAACAACTCACATCTCTACATTAGTATTTTATTAATAAAGGGTGTAACGGAAAGGATATATGAAGCCGAAGGGAGGGTGTTCAGTATCGGTAACTGAACAACTTTTGTTCAACGACTTTTCGATTAAAAAATAAAAATAAATTAATGTCTCATACAAATCGATCAGCTGACTGGTACGAATTGTATGAAAAGTCAAAAAAAAACTCGTGAAAATCGAAAAATTATCTTCGGTTTCATATACCCTTTTTGTTACACCTTGTATAAGTCTAGAATATTAATAATATTAAACATTCCTGTCTAAACTCAAAGGATGTTTTAATAACGTTTAATCATTATTAAACTAACTTATTAAAACAACGCGTGTGAAATCCATTCAACTAACCATTATATATTTGTGGCGACCTCCTTGGTCACCACCTACGCCGTTGCCTAGCAACCATGTTATTCTGGTTCTGTGCTCGGCTCCTGTACAAGGTCTCATGTTTTATAAATTGTATAGATATTATTATATAAATATAGTTGTGAATGTGTACCAGTGTTTCATTCCCAACAATTGGTGACCCCGAGTTTGATTTGAACTTTATTATTTGTCGAAATTCCGTACCTAAGTGAAGTTTTTTTCACACAAACATTTATTTGTGCAAACTTTCAAACAGAACTAAGCAATTTTGTTTTTCGCAAATTCGTCATTGCCGATCGCCTAATAACTACAGAAGATCGATCGCAACGTTGCGGTTAAGTTGAAATAACCGCTGCATTCACCGACCGCCCGCCGCACGCTCACCGTGCGCCGCCGCCGCCACCGCGCCGCTGTCGCCGCCGCGCCGCCCACACGTGGCCGCGCCGCGCATTGCAGGCCCGGACATTTACTTCGGAGGTTTTTGGTTTTACTCTACCTACTCAAAGCACGACTACAATGGCATCGTCATGCCGCCTGGTCGCTACTGTCCAGTAGTACAACACCGCCGGCGCCGACTCACCGTGTCGTCGCGGTACCGAGGTGTCATCGAGCATCATCGGCTGGCTGCAGCGTCCTCGTGCCGCCGCCGCGCCGCCGCCTACAACTTCGGCTCACTGAGAGTCGACTCCTGAGTCCTGATTACTACTTCCATCCTACTACCATCTGTAGTGCAGTGCTGTGTTGGATATTTAAGTGTTTTATACTACTTTTTATTTTATTTTGTATTTTATATTAGTTTGTTATCTGAAATTTATATTAATATCACTAGATACGCCGCAACAATGGAAGATATTGAGCTCAAAATTAAAGCCCTTGAGAAACAAAATGATATTCTCAAGGATCAACTGCTCAAGCTTGCAACGCCAATTAAATCCCTTCAGGAAACTAACGCGGCTTTATTACAACAAAATTCTCATTTAAAAGATCAACTAAATTCAAAAATATTACCGCCCACTGAGCATAACGACCCTTCTTTTTCTCACGTCCAGATTCCCAACTCAAACCCTGAGATTTGTAGGGTATCAGTTAAGCTGCCGCCATTCTGGATGGACAGACCGGCAGTGTGGTTTGCTCAGATCGAGGCTCAATTCGAGATTGCTGGGATCACGGTAGACAACACGAAATACAACTACGTCGTTGGTCAACTTGACTCACGGTTAGCTGGCGAGGCTGAGGACCTAATAACTAACCCTCCCAAGGAGAACAAGTACGGCTATCTCAAACACGAACTTATACGCAGATTATCCATTTCTGAGGAGCAAAGGGTGCGGCAACTCATTTCTGATGAAGAGCTCGGCGACAGACGGCCATCACAATTTCTGCGCCATCTTCGGTCGCTTGCTGGTACAGCCTTGTCGGACAACAATATCATCCGGCAGCTGTGGCTTCGTCGTCTGCCAACACAGGTGCAAGCCATCCTCGCTGCACAAGCTCCTGACACTTCTCTGGACCAAGTAGCTGACCTTGCGGATCGCATTTTCGAGGTACATTCTTCTGTAATCACCTCAGCTATTCAACCAACAGCAGAGCAAACATTTTCGAACATTTTATCCTCCCTCTCCACACGCTTGGATGAGATGAAAAAGGAGATTGCTTTACTAAAAATCTCACAAAACCGTAATCGATCTGGAACCCGGTCGCTTTCTAGAGACTCCATGTCTTCACCGACTACGAATAATTCGGATACACCACTGTGTTGGTATCATATTAATTACAAATCTAACGCACGAAAGTGCATCAAACCCTGCAAGTGGTCCGACTCTACACATTCGGAAAACTAACAAAGCAGTCGGGTACGGCGACAGCCGACTGCTCATTCATATCACCTGGTCGTCGCATTTTCGTAACAGATGTTGCTACGAAACAACAGTATCTAGTTGACACCGGCTCCGACATTTGTTGCTTTCCCCGTCGTCTAGTGCAAGGTCGACGCCAAGCAACAGACTACAACCTCTGCGCAGCCAACTCTACTACCATACAAACTTATGGCACAATACAAATTTCACTCAATCTTGGTCTACGCAGGGAGTTTAACTGGAATTTCGTGGTAGCTGACGTATCGACACCGATCATCGGTTCCGATTTTCTTTCCTATTACAACCTTCTGCCGGACTGCAGACACAAGAAGCTACTTGATGGTACAACTGGGCTGTCTTCGCTCGCTGTGGTCGCAACCATCGATCAGCTGAGCGTTAAAGTTGTTACCGTCAGCACTGCGTCTGCCTTCAGCGATATACTTGCTGAATTTCCAAGTGTCACTAGGCCACCTGGTGTTCCTGGTGAAATCAAACATAACACAGTCCACTTCATCCAAACCACTGAAGGTCCTCCAGTGTCCTGCCGACCACGTCGCCTCGGCCCGCCTAAATTACGCGCCGCTCAGCAAGAGTTTGAAGCCATGATTAAGGCTGGAACAACGAGGCCGTCAAAGAGTCCATGGTCTTCTGCTCTTCACCTCGCTCCGAAGAAGGACTCATCGTGGCGGCCGTGCGGCGATTACCGCGCTCTAAACGCGCGGACTATTCCGGACCGCTACCCTGTGAGGCACATCGGTGACTTTAACCATAACTTGGCAGGCTGTACCATCTTCAGCACCATTGATCTCGTAAAGGCTTACCAGCAAATTCCGGTGAACCCTGATGATATTTGCAAGACCGCAATCATCACGCCGTTCGGTCTTTACGAGTTCCCATACATGACGTTTGGGCTGCGGAATGCTGGACAAACTTTCCAGCGCTTTATGGACGAGATACTCCATGGTCTGGACTTCTGCTTTCCATATGTTGATGACATTCTCATTTTCTCTCCGGACGCGGCAACGCATGCTCAGCATCTACGTACACTATTCCAGCGACTGTCGCAGTACGGTGTCGTAATTAACTGTTCGAAGTGCGTGTTCGGAGCCAGCGAGGTAACATTTTTAGGTTATCGCATATCCGCAGCTGGAACCTGTCCTCCACCAGATCGCATCGAGGCTCTGAAGAATTTTCCTCTTCCGAAGACCGTCGAAGGACTTCGCAGATTTTTGGGCATGGTGAACTTTTATAGAAGTTTCTTGCCGCACGCAGCAGAAACGCAGTCACCGCTTATAAACGCCATAGCCGCCTCCAATCTAAAAGGCGCCAAACCATTTCCGTGGACCCCGGAACTGGAACGCAGCTTCGAATCCTGCAAAGAGAGCCTAGTAAACGTCACATTACTGGTGCACCCTGTAGACAACGCAACTCTTGGTCTTTTTACTGATGCCTCCAGCACTCACGTTGGAGCCTGTCTTCAACAGCAAGTCAACAGTGATTGGCAGCCCATTGCTTTCTTCAGTAAAAAGCTCAACGCTCAACAGGCTGAATGGCCGGCATATTACAGAGAGCTCCTTGCGGTATATGACAGTGTCCAACATTTCAGGCATATTCTTGAGGTTCAGCATGCTACCATTTTCACTGACCACAAGCCTCTCTTGTACGCATTCAAACAACGCCGAGAGAAGCTTCCACCAACTCAACTCAACCAACTTTCATTCATCAGTCAATTTACAACAGATATTCAACACATCAAAGGTGTCGACAACGTTGTAGCCGACACTATGTCTCGTGTCGAAGCTATTTCGCTCGAGGAAAATTTCATTGCTCTTGCAAAATCACAGGAAATGGACGACGAGCTTCAAAGAGTTCGCTCCAGCTCTTCTCTTAAAATCGAACCTGTTCGAATTCCAGGCATGAACAGTACGCTACTCTGTGACATGTCTACTGGAACACCACGTCCTTACCTCACGCCGCCTTTCCGCCGTGCCGTCTTCGATAAACTGCACGACCTCAGTCACCCCGGAGCACGTGCGACTGCCCGCTTGGTAGCCGACCGCTACGTGTGGCCCAACATGCGGAAGGATTGTCGTGCGTGGACACAATCATGTATTCCATGCCAGCGCACCAAAGTAACGAGGCACACATCATCACCATTAGGTAATTTTGCCATTCCATCTTCTCGCTTTCGGCATGTCCATCTCGACATCATCGGCCCGTTACCACCCGCCAACGGTTTTAGTTACTGTTTAACAGCGGTTGACCGGTACACACGCTGGCCCGAAGTTTGGCCCATGGTCACTATGACCGCAGAAGAAGTTGCCACAACATTTTTAAACGGGTGGATCTCGCGTTTTGGTACACCGTGTGTCGTGACGACCGATCAGGGCAGACAATTTGAATCTGCTTTATTCAATCGGCTCTTGAACACCTGCGCCACCAAACGTGTGAGGACGACTAGTTACCATCCATGCGCCAACGGCATGGTTGAGCGCTTGCACCGCCAACTCAAGGCAGCTATAATGTGTCACACGTCTGACACATGGATTAAAGCTTTGCCTTTCGTGCTTCTTGGCATACGCACTGCCATCAAAGAGGACCTGAAGACATCCTCAGCAGAGCTTCTCTACGGAGAACCACTTCGGTTACCTGGAGAGCTAATAGTACCACCCACTACAAGATCTGGACGAAGGGTACGCTTTGCTCAGCCTTTCGATCTTTAATTTCTGTTTATGATTTTTCTTTCTTTTTCTTCAATTTTACCCCATGGGTTTCCTTTCTGCCTATGGGGGTGGTGTGGCGACCTCCTTGGTCACCACCTACGCCGTTGCCTAGCAACCATGTTATTCTGGTTCTGTGCTCGGCTCCTGTACAAGGTCTCATGTTTTATAAATTGTATAGATATTATTATATAAATATAGTTGTGAATGTGTACCAGTGTTTCATTCCCAACATATTTATAATTTCAAAATATCGCTCCAGTGCGCATGATTTTGTAGACGAGTATATTATGTCTACAATATGTGAGCTTATAATATTATTATGGTCATTGATCTCCTATAAACAACTAGATACAAAGTCTGCCTTCTAAAAATGTCCGAGCGCAAAGAAGGTCCAAACGGATGAAAATACCCTGATTTGATTTATTGGACATTATTTGGACGTTAACAGTTGGCCCTTATTTGGACGTTTCTTAAATTGTTTCAGTAAGACCTTTGTGTATCTAGTTGTTTATAGGAGATCAATGCCACACAGTGTTTTTTTTAATATCACGTTAAATTAATCAGAAAATGTTCGCGAATGACAGTATGGAGAAGTTATTAAATAATTCATGCAGGATCTAAAGTTTCAAGCAATTATCAAGAGTCCTGCTACGAGCTCGGGAGTGAACGTGACTGTCGAGCTGCTTCGTCCAGAGTGACGACGCTATGGCGACTCTTTTGGAAGAAACGCGCATTTCCAGAGTACGCTACGGCGCCTCCTCTGGAGAAAGAGAAGACAATGATATATCGAATTGGTTGCGGTTCGTGCGTCGGTGTTTTTGAGTAAACAACTTTCTGTACATGACATTAGCAAATGACGAACTGGCGAGTCCATTAATAAAATAAATAATAACTATCAAAGACAAATAGAGATTCCTTGAAAAGCGCGCGAAGCGACATTAGCTATTTTTTTTGTGAAAATTATAATTAAATAGTTTCCGTGGTATTTAGTGATTAATGATCACGTTAAGTTAATCAGGAGATGTCCGCGAACGTTTCTATTAATTGGAGTGCTCGAAAGAAGTCGTGTTTGTGAAGTTTTGTGCTCTTAGCAAGGTTTCCTTTGCATAACTCTATGATTGCGTGGATCATTGAGTTATTTCGTTTAGGGGTTTGGAAGGGTTGTGCGTAGGTTTAGGTTCGTCGTATTTATGAATGTATTTATTATAATTCAGACATTCTACTAACATCAGACGAGGCTGTATGCCCTTTGATTGGTAGTTGGCTTTGCCTTTCCCTCGGAAGAATTTTACAAAAAAAAGCTAACAATAGGAGTACCAACATGAACACATTAAATGCTACTAAACGGAACGATCACACATAACATCTTGTGAATGACAATACAAACACTTGCGTTTCATTCGCTTTATGACTGCACAATTGATGTAATAGAAATAACTCGAAAGCAATAACATAACTTGCCTGCTTTATTGTTTCCTTGTTTGTGAATTTATAGCACTTTCATCGTGTGAATACTGAATAGGTTACGATCATCATCAGTCTATTTATATTGCCCCACTGCTCGGGCACAGACCTTCCCTTACATCGAGGGAGCTCGGGCCATAATCCACCACGCTGGCCCAGTGCGGGTTGGCTGATTTCAATGCCTTAGATTTTTTTTCTTCTACGACATGCAGGTTTCATCACGATGTTTTCCTTCACCGTTTTTGAGAGCAATCGGTAAATGTACGTAAGTTTTTCCGTCGAAAAAACCGAGGATAACTCATTGGTACATGGCTGCCCTGGCTGGGAATCGAACCTGGGACCTCCATATTGCAAATCCATTGAACCAACCACTGAGCCACCGAGCTCTTAGGTTACGATATATGCCAGATATTCTGAGCTACTGAAGCATTAATAGGTTTATTTAGTGTACTAACGTTTGATCTTAATAATTTGGCTCAAGAAACATTTAGTTAATTCATGTTAGTGAATTTATTCGCTAAAGACATTTTGCATTTAGACCATTGATCTCCTATAAACAACTAGATACACAATCTGCCTTCTAAAAATGTCCGAGCGCAGAGAAGGTCCAAACGGATGAATGGAATCATTTGCTTTATTGGACATTATTTGGACGTTAACAATGGACCCTTATTTGGACGTTTTTTAAATTGTTTTAGTAAGACCTTTGTGTATCTAGTTGTTTATAGGAGATCAATTTAGACTTAGTCATATCCTCATTATAAGATTTGGGCACTCTGAATACCAAAATTCATCTTTTACTTTGGGTACTTGTAGGTCTCTACTCACGTCTTTTATCCCTTTCTATTAGGATATTTTTTTACGATTCTTCTAGAATCTAATGAATGGATATGTCATTGGTGATTTGTAATGGTGGCACTTCACTTGCCTATTCGTATTTGCGTATGTCACAATTGCCATGTGTGGTTGGAATGCTGGACAAAATATTCGTCTTATTTGACAAATACGACAAATACGAATAGCCAAGTAAAGTGAAAGCATTACAGTTCATACTCTTAAACAAAAAAAATTGTGTATCTTTTGTTCGGCATTCGTAACTTCTTAGGTAATAAAGAATTCACGTCACATAAAACTCCTGCGATACTCCACCCATATCAATGCGAAACTGCGATGGATGAACCATAAAATGGAAATGCAACTACTGTAAGAATCTATACTGTGGTACTTGTGATCGTGATAAGTGCATCTTACAAGAACGCGGATGCAGGTTCGATTCGGAATTTCGGGACATATTTACGTCTTGTTGAGGCGTTACTAACTAATGGCAGTATAACTCTCTCGGACTGCGCTTATTTGCACTATCTGTCCCTTACTAACTTAATGTTTTTAACGCAGTGTGAAAGGGATATAAGAAACTAGTTTGCGGCAAATAATTTGCGGCTATTTGCCTCCCATATATTTATTTTAGATAGAGCTGCGCAGACTATAACTTTTTATAGGTGGGTCGCGGTCCACACAACTTTGGGAACCACTGCCATAGTATGTTTGTCATCATCATCAGGCCGTATCAGTCCACTGCTGGACGTAGGCCTCTCCCAAGGCGCGACACTCGACTGGTGTTCGCGTCGCACTCGCCCCACAGACACCATGCTAATGAGACTCCAGGCGGCTCATAGTGTCCTGGTACTTGTAATGATACATAAAGAGCTGGGGCTTCTGACCGAGTGGACACAGCAGGTGTTGAGTGAGCCATTTTGAGACTTCTGGTTAACCATGGTCTCCTGGTACTTTTAATGCAACTTTATCATCATCAGCCCGTATCAGCCCACTGATGGACGTAGGCCCTCTCTCAAGGCGCAACACTCAACGACATTCTCGGCCTTTTACATCCAGACCCTGCCAGCCACTTTACGCAGGTCATCCCTCTATCTGGTTTGGGTATCCCATGCTACGTTTACACGGTTAGTCCATTCGAGAACCTGTCTCATCATCAGTCTATCAGCCGTATCAGCCCACTGATGGACGTAGGCCCTCTCTCAAGGCGCAACACTCAACAACATTGTACTCTCTCGGACTGCGCTATCTGTCCCTTACGATACGATACGACGCAATATCATACAGCCGCTGATCAAGATGATTGTGCAGATTATTCCTTCAAATTTTCTGCATTTATCCAATCATCTCCGAGTCTTGACCAAGAGTAATAGCCACACGTGAGGCGAATACATCCGGTTGTAATACAACTGTATGCAATAATCCAATTGATAACGTGACAGTACAATATGTGTGATCTAAGAACTTTAACCACAATAATAAGAAGTAGATGTTTCAGAATTTGTATTACGCATTATCCATACTCGGTGAATAAATTTGAACACGATGAAAAAATTCTTGTCGTGGGCAGGATTTGAACCTTACGAGGTGACGACGCCTAAGTAAGGGCCCGGGCCCACGGACGCAGTGCGCGAACCGCACTGCGCCCGAGTGGCTCGAGGCTCAGTAAGGAAGGAGGAAGGTGATGGATGAATGGATTATACATTGTGGGCTAGTACAGCCCACAATGGGGACTGCTCGGGCGCCAGTCGGGGCGCGGATGTATCACAGTTTCCCGTAGCTCGGCAAGAACGGCACGAGGTGGAACACCCCAGGACGTTTAGTCGGTATGCTGCCCCTTCAGGGCGGTGAGCCCGACATAACCAACACGCTCCCCCGGGCGTGGTGACACATGATCTAGCATGTTTTACTTGGGTAAAAAAAAAAGGTCTTGAACCTGTCATCACCTGGCGTCATCGTTAAATCATGTTTCTAACCGAATGTTAGACATGGTTGTCGGAATACTACTACTATTGTCCGATAGATGGAGTTGCGTAAAATACGATGAAGATTTTCGGTGGGCGTGGCCTGTGGTGGCTCAGTTGGTAAGAGCGTGCCACGGAATAACAAGGTCGCAGGTTCAAGTCCTGTCCACGGCGAGAATTTTTCACCGTGTTCTAAGTAGATGTTTTATTGCACTGTCAAGGTTATGGTCGCGTATGATTATTTCAGTCTTGTCATCGAGCTTTTAATTGCTTTAATGATTGATCTTAATCATAACAATTAACAAAGACTATAATAATTTACTGCACTGCATTTATTCCTCTGTTATCTTTCAGTACTTTATCCTTAATCATCTGTTCAGCCTCACAAATTTTGCGTCGACAAATTGCGTCGGTTTTTTCGACGGAAAAACTTACGTACCTACATTTACCGAGTGCTCTCAAAACGGTGAAGGAAAACATCGTGATAAAACCTGCATGCCGTAGAAGAAGAAAAAATCTAAGTCATGTGAAATCCGCCAATCGGCACTGGGCCCGCGTGGTCGATTATGGCCCCAGCTCCCTCGATGTAAGGGAAGGTCTGTGCCCGAGCAGTGGGGACATATAAATAGACTGATGATGATGATGATACTTGATTTGGGCTTCGGTTTTCCTACATGTGTGCAATCTTAATTTTTTTTTGTTAGATTCTTCCCAGAGGGAAAGGCAAAGCCAACTAGGGCATACAGCCTGGTCTGATGTTAATAGAATGTCTGAATTCTTGTAAATACATACATATATACGAAGATAACCTAACCTAAACCTACGCACAACCCTCCCAAACCCCTAAACGAAATAACTCAATGATCCACGTAATCATCAAGCTATGCAAAGGAAACCTTGCTAAGAGCACAAAACTTCACAAACACGACTTCTTTCGAGCACTCCAACTAATAGAAACGTTCGCGGACATCTCCTGATGAACTTAACGCGATCATTAATCACTAAATACCACGGAAACTATTTAATTAGAATTTACACAAAAAAGTAGCTAATGGCGTTTCGCGCGCTTAACAAGGAATCTGCAATCTTAAGTTCCACTCTGTCTTCAATCTCGAAACACCCACAAATCACTCCTCAGGCCTTAATCTCATAAGGTCTGTATCAATTGTTATTCCAATCAGTACATCACGCGATAAATCGCTTCTTGCCTCGCACTTATAAGTAATTTATTTTTGCAACGTGAACCCTGTCAGCGCGGATAGCTACTCATATCAACAGCGCTTGCTCGCTGTCTTGGCTAGGGTTGGCACACGCGTGCAGCGGAAATGAGACGAGGCAAAACATATATCTACAGTAAAACTGCTAAAGTACTGCCAAAATAGCAGCGTATTCGCTGTAAAATGTAAGAGAAACAAAGGAACCCTTATACTTTGTTGTCCATCTGTCAAGGCCCAGATTATTTTATTATATCACAGATTTTTTTTATTTCGCGAACTACAACTTAATTTATCGCAATGATTATCGTAATAAAATTTGGTACACAGCTTTGATTTAGCTATTAGATGTTATTTTTAGGGTTCCGTGCCTCAAAAGGAAAAAAGGAACCCTTATAGTCCGTCTGTACGCGTGTTTGTCCGTCTGTCTGTCCGTTTGTCTGTCATGACCTATACCTCAGAAACGCGTGGAAGTTTCAAGTTGGAATTAATACCAAATACTCAAATCTGCAACCTCATGCAGCCGTGAAAATGTCGAATTTTGGCGCATATTTGTATGAAAATGAAAAAACTCAAAACCTATGGGGTACTTCCCGTTGACCTAGAATTATGAAATTTGACAAATAGCTAGGTCTTATAGCACAAGTAAAGGAAAAAATCCGAAAACTGTAAATTTGAAATTACATCCCTCCAAAAATATTTTTTGTTATTACAAACTACAACAAAACGTTTTTACAAAAAACAAACAAGAGCAAAGTTACGGGGTTAAGTTGCGTTGCACGGAAGCCTCGGTGCGCGAGTCCGACTCGCACATGGCCGTTTTAAAAAAAATCAAATCAAATCAATTTATTGCTTTATGTGGTACCTACATTTTAATAACTCTCACACGAACCCTGCAAGGGCACTACAACTTAATATACCTACTTAATAGTTTTACATTTTATTGTTCATTTTCTCATTCCAACAAAATTCCATATAAATTATAATAAATTAATTAATTAAATTAAAAAATCAAATAATAATGACAAGGTCGCAGGTTCAAGTCCTGCCCACGGCAAGAATTTTTTCATCATGTTCTAAATTGATTATTATTTGAAAAAATTCTTGCCGTGGGCAGGACTTGAACCTGCGACCTTGTCATTCCGTGACAAGGTCGCAGGTTCAAGTCCTGCCCACGGCAAGAATTTTTTCATCATGTTCTAATTTATTCACCGAGCATGGATAATGCTTAATTCAAATTCTGAATAATCAATTTTAAATTAGAATAAATAAATTAAATTCGATTGAAGTTAAATCGCATTAAATAGCTTTATTTAGTCTATAGCCACAATTGATAAATTTCCCCATCCTTCATTTACCACTCCAGCGCTCTTGGCTAATTCCCAAGGCAAAAGCTACCGGTGACAACCCTACCCAATCCGCGCCCTGTCTCGCGCGCGGCGTACTGTGAAATCTGTGGTGTCGATTGTTCTCTATTTGCGCTCCCCGTGTAATTGGATCCTTAAGACTTACCGGGCTTCAGTTTATTAAAGCCACGTTCCATACATAAGCTAGCTGAAAGACTAGAGACATACATAAACTCACAACTAACTAACAACGCCTGATTCCCGCAGCGGTAGGCATAGACGATATACTTCCATCTGCTGCGATCCTGGTACTCAACTCTCGCTCCGGTTCTCTTGAAAATGGCGGGAAACGACGGTTGCAAAATTGTTTGATAATTTTTGTTATAATGTCTACAGTGGTTATTTTGTGTTTAATATCACGTTAAGTTAATCAGAAAATGTTCGCGAATGACAGTATAGTGAATTTATTGAAGAATTTAATAATCGGTCAAATAGTTTTTAAGAAAAGTAAAATGTCACCTGTAGGCAGGTAGGGGAGCAAGGGGCTAGATGTAACAGGGGTAAGTAGTAACAGGGCTTTTTCACTAGGAATTTAAACTTTATTAACTTATTTCTTTGACTCAATCTTATCGTTATAACGCGCCACGCCACGTCATCACAGTCAGAGTTCCGCCAGGTGGCGTATTGAGTGGGTGTGTGCAAGCCCTCCGTTGTCGCCAGGTAATGTATTATTTTGCATTCGTAAACTTTCGATTGGCTTTATTATAATCGACTAATTGGAGCTTTCTGTGTTTTGTTTGATGTTAAATTTATCTATGTACGATGTGGTGTAACAGTTTTCGAGATTACTAAGTTGATTTAATAGTTATCGTTATAAATATTAAAATTATGCCTTGGGGCTAGTTGTAACAAAATCTTGGGGTATGTTGTAACATGTTACAACTTGCCCCCATATTGCTGTATGTATGTGATTGAAAATGCAATACACCTTATTTTTATTTTTTTTGAATGAGACTGTATTAGAGAAAGACAGAGCGGGGAACACAAAGCCAGGAGGTATACGAGTTAGCTGCAGCTGAAGTTTTAGAAAACAAGTGTTGATTACTCATGGATGGTATGTTTCAGTTAATTATTTGATAGATGATTCATTTTATAGAAGTACCTCAATATTTTTGTTAAATACCTAATGATATGTTGAAAACAAAGCTAAATGTGAAGAGAATAAATGATTGAAGGCGTCACATTCTCGTTTTTTATTGTTGTTACTACATGCCCCAATAGATGTTACAACAAGCCCCAAGCACGGGGTAAGATGTAACACTTCCCTCTTTTTATAAAAAAATTAATTCTGAAGAAATTAGACATAGATTTGATATTTTTTCAATTAGAATTAATTAAAGAATGGTTAGAGTACCGATCAAAGTTTAGTTAGTGGTAATTTAGCCAATATATCTCAAGATATATGATTGTTTTTAAAAAATGTTACAACAAGCCCCTCGCTCCCCTATACCGATGCCCAAAGCAAGTGTCTTATTTTGGAAACAAATATATGTCTAATTACTGTTGTGATGTAACACTGAAGGAAATTATTGATTGAAGCTGTTCATCATTGTGAAAATAAAGTGCTCCGATCTAATGTGAAAATAAATATGCAATAATCACGGAATAACTTAAATTGTAAGTATGGTAAGTTTTTGTTTACAAAATTAGACACTTGATTTGGGCTTCGGTTTACGTATACTTTTTATGTTTTCGAATGTACATACCCGGAATTATATTTATCAATAATGAATAAGTTTCGTGAATCATCACAATCATCAGGATGTGATTTTGCTCTGAATTGTCGAAACGGAATCTTTTGGATATCACTATCGATCGCTTTTAGATAAACAGAGTTAGGTACAATTTATGTTGATAACGAGATTATAATTCAGGATATGTAAAGAAAATCGAGTCTTGAGTAAAGATTTCAAATATAATTAAAATAATTACGATTTGAACAGTGTTCATAGTGGAATGGATCTTTTAGACAAATAATTTTTGGGTAATGAGCATTGATCTCCTATAAATAACTAGATACACAAAGGTCTTCCTAAAACAATTTAAAAAAACGTCCAAATAATGTCCAATAAAGCAAATGAGGGTCTATTCATCCGTTTGGACCTTCTTTGAGCTCGGACATTTTTAGAAGGCAGACTGTGTATCTAGTTGTTTATAGGAGATCGATGGTAATGAGTTATTGGCCCAAGTTTAAGTGTAATCAGTACTTACTTAGATACTTAAATCACCTACACCAATTTGAGAATAGTACCTTTTTATGATTTTATTAACATCTAAACAGCGAATAACCTTTTTGGACTTAGGTATATTATAGGTAAGTAAAGAACTTTAATTTCAACAAATATACACCACTATGCTCAATTTTATTGTCAAATTCACAAAAAATATAATGACGAGAATATTGAATCATCATCAGTCTATTTATATTGCCCCACTGCTCGGGCACAGACCTTCCCTTACATCGAGGGAGCTGGGGCCATAATCCACCACGCGGGCCCAGTGCGGGTTGGCGGATTTCACATGCCTTAGATTTTTTTTTCTACGGCATGCAGGTTTCATCACGATGTTTTCCTTCACCGTTTTGAGAGCACTCGGTAAATGTACGTAAGTTTTTCCGTTGGAAAAACCGACGATAACTCATTGGTACATGGCTGCCCTGGCTGGGAATCGAACCTGGGACCTCCATATTGCAAGTCCATTGACCCAACCACTGAGCCACCGAGCTATAATAGTATATAATATAATATAAGAGAATATTGAACGATTTATCCAAATGCATGCATGCGTGGTGTGTGTCGCCGGTTCCGCATGAGGGATAAAGTCTAGATTACTAACAATAGTAATAGTTGTGTAATACCTAGTTATTAAGTAATTGTGTATTATTATTATATTATTTAAAAAGATGTGCTGCTGAGAGTTTTTTGCCACTTTTTCTCCTCAGCGTTGGCACCTTTTCCTTGCAAAGTGGTGTAAATGTAAATTCAAAAATATTTTGACGTGCAAAAATGTATACAACGTGCTTACTTGCAATAAAGAAATTTGACTTTGACAAATAAAATAAAAAAAACTATTCAAATATTTACGCATCATTTAACTTGTATGCATACTATTTGTTCACAAAAATTGAAGTAGCACGATGCGAAACCTCGAGACATGGAAATTAGATAATACATGGTAATTATGTACTTGTTACGTACGAATGAAATCATTACCGGGCCGAAAACAAATTGGCCATGCGTAGAACAAAAACCATCTTTGTTGGACTTTTGTAAATGATGGGAATGTGACTTGTTTGGTATTTTTTATTTTTGTTTTGTTAGATTCTTCCCAGAGGGAAAGGCAAAGCCAACTATAGGGCATACAGTCTCGTCCTGTGTGCCGAGACGCCTTAAGCGGAGGTTTAGGGGTATAAACCCGAAGACGGGCCCACGCGGGCGGCCGCCGACGAGGTTGTGGTATCTGGCGTTGCGTTCCCACAACCTCGTCCAAACGCGGTGAGTTGAACACCTTGGGGTTTTAGTGGGTATAGGACCGTACGTACATGACGGGAGTCCCACATACCCACCGCGCGCCCCTCCTTATTGGCGCGGTGGGATGCGTAAAAGCATTTCCCCAAGTTAAAAAAAAAAAAAGGGCATACAGCCTGGTCTGATGTTAATAGAATGTCTGAATTCTTATAAATACATACATATATACGACGATAATCTAACCTAAACCTACGCACAACCCTCCCAAACCCCTAAACGAAATAACTCAATGATCCACGCAAGTTATGCAAAAGGAAACCTTGCTAAGAGCACAAAACTTCACAAACACGACTTCTTTCGAGCACTCCAACTAATAGAAACGTTCGCGGACATCTCCTGATTAACTTAACGTGATCATTATTCACTAAATACCACGGAAACTATTTAATTAGAATTTTCACAAAAAAGCAGCTAATGGCGTTTCGCGCGCTTAACAAGGAATCCCTTGTTTGGTAAATTATTTGATAATTGTGGTTGTTTTATGTTTGGCCGTTGGCGTGGCCCAATGCCGTCGGCCAAAATGTCTTTGAATTCACATTACAAATACGTTTAGTACATTTTATAACTGATTGTGTATTACTCCGGTCAAATAATGACCCCTGAATACAGGTGGGCTTGAATTTATTCGCCAAAATTAAATGAATGTTTAGGCTTGTGACATACATTAATTCTGCACAGCGAGTAAACAAACAAAAAAAATTGCGGAATAACAAAAATAAATAAATGCAATAAATTCAACTATCAAAAAATTAATTTGATGTGCATCGTTACCTCATATCGTTACTGTGCTTTGGAGTTTTTTAATTTTAAGGATTTTTTTTGATTTTTTGGAACGATATCTTTCACTGGAATTTGACCTAATTGTGTGACTTGTGACGTAATTAGTTAGAAATGTTGGGGGAAAAAAGTTTAATTTACTCCAATAAATATAGCAAAAAATTGAATTTTTAATAAATAAGGATTTATTGATAGTCCTGTAAATAAGGGATGTCAATGAATAAATCCCCCTATAATTATTTTTTTTCCAGTTTTGATTCACTAAAAACCCTTACCAATTCAATATTTATCGTGAGTACAACCCCCGTTTCAATTTGTCGAATGAATTCAAGGACACCCTGTAGTTCATGGACAGTGGCGGCATATGCCGTACTTTGAGTATTCGGAAAATGACAGTACGGCGTATGACGTAGTATTTTGATGCATTTAAAAAGACACAACGGCATCTCCCGCGGCGTTCGTAGGCGGTTTTCTTTGTGGAGCGGTCCCACTGTCATTCCGCGTAGAAAATAGGTATGTGTACTGTCAAAATAAAGGTTGTAGGTACATTTTTGTCGGTCTTGACACGCACATACTTAGAATCCCCCACGGTTATGACAGTAGTTGCGAATTTTCACTGTCATTTCGTAATTTCTACTGTCCATGAAAGATGAATTCTAAAAGAAAACGTCTCATTATTCCTCATAATGATTGCCGTCGGTGATCCAGGCGACCAACGGGATCGCAAAACCGCGAATTTCTTGAGCGCAGTCATTGCCTTCCACCGCACTCACCGCAAACAGTATAGAGTTACATCATCCGCATTTCTAATGCAAATATCTTATAATTGATTAAACATACAATCATTATACAGGGTGTAGTTTTGATAAACGACGAGCGACGCAGAGGTGATAATGTACACGATACTGATGCTAAAAAAAGATAATTTAAATAATATACCTACCTTAATTTTTAATAACAATGAATTTTTAATAATAAAATTCATTGTTGCACTACGCGTTGTCTGTTGGCCAGGTCATTGACCTCGTGATTGATTGGGCGTACGAAGCGCTAGTAGGCAGCGTCCTTGAGCTGCGATAATTTCAGGACCAATTGAACAGAGATTTTTTAACAGTAATTATATTAAAAATAATAATAATAAAATGTGAGGAACTAAGATTATTTAGATTACCTCCCCTGAATTGGGCGTCGCTGATCAAAAGTCCACAGAACAACTTAAAAATAAATTAAATCAATTATCAAACTATCAAACGTTACATCGCGTAAGACTGTGCCGGCCGTTTTTCGCAATTATGTGAACTACAACTTACCTACATTGCATCACGTTACAAATAAGCATTTAAAAAATAATATTTATAGCAATAAACAATGTGAACGTAGCTTTTTTAATAAAATTGATTATATTGGAAGATATGATTTTTTTAAGATTGGCGGCGCTAGTTGGCTCATGTAAGCGCCTTAATCAGAAAATGTTCGCGAATGACAGTATGGTGGAAATATTGGAGGATTCATGCAGGATCTGAAGTTTGGCGCTATAGTCAAGAGTCCCGCTACAAGCTCGGGAGTGAACGTGACTGTCGAGCTGCTTCGTCCAGAGTGACGACGCTGCGGCGACTCCTCTGGATGAAGAGAATACGATATGATATTTTGAATATTCTGTAACATGACATTGGCAAATGACGAACTGTCGAGTTCGTAAATAAAATAATCTATAGCCTAAAATAAAGCAATAGAGCAACGCATAAAAACTAGATTTATTACAAAACCAAATACGCTCTGAAAGCCAAATACGTATTTTATTATATCGTATTTTATTGTCGTCCACACCTGGCATTTTATTGCGAATAAAAATAACAATGCTTATTCAATTTCACGCCTTTTTCATGCTAAATCCAGGTGAAATTGACTACGAAAGTATGGGGTAGGTATACTTAATTCACCTGAGTGATTAAGGGGCTGCCAGCTGTCAAACTCAAGCACGAGACTACTTCCCAAACTGATGGGTTTACTCTCATTTTAAACCTTACGGCCGTTAGCCATAAATATTGCTAAACAGTGGCTTATTTTGACAATTGCAACACCATCAATTTTCAAAACCACTGAAACCAGCGACAATCCTTAAGGCGCTATATTATGCCTATCAAAAACAAGAGTGAGACAGAAGATGTCCCTCAGCGGCGGAGTGAAGAGCACGGCACAGTGACTCCATATTTGTATTTTTATTATTTTTTTATGAATTTCGGCAGGGAAATAAAAATATGCCAACAAAAATCAGATAGACTTGCCGCCAGCTAGGGTTGCAGCCATCTTGGGTTGCCGCCATCTTGGGTTGCCGCCATCTTGGGTTGCCGCCATCTTGGGTTGCCGCCAGCAAGGGTTGCCACCAGCTAGGTGTTCTGAAATATACAACATGATAGTGGTTACTTCCAGCTGCAGAATGATTTGCCCGCAGCCAACAAAAATCAGATCAACAGAAATCAGAAACACTAAACTTCTTCTAAACTAAACTTTAAAAAAAAATAAGTTTAGTTTTTCTGATTTCTGTTGATCTGATTTTTGTTGGCTACGGGCAAATCATTCTGCAGCTGGAAGTAACCACTATCATGTTGTATATTTCAGAACACCTAGCTGGTGGCAACCCTAGCTGGCGGCAACCTAAGATGGCGGCAACCCAAGATGGCGGCAACCCAAGATGGCGGCAACCCAAGATGGCGGCAACCCAAGATGGCGGCAACCCAAGATGGTGGCAACCCTAGCTGGTAGGGATAGTAGACCAGGCCAAAGACTGGCCAAGAATAGCACTTTCTACGAAAACCTTGCCATGTCATGCTTTCTATATTATTAAAGCTCTATTTCCATCGTTTCCTGAAATCCAATCGGTAATTCGTTCCAAGAAGTCGCTCGATTCGTTTTCACGCGATTTATAATATCGAGCGGTCTGAGAATAGGGAACTAGATTTATTTATAGCTCGTAGCGGGACTCTTGATAATTGCTTGAAACTTCAGATCTTGCATGAATTATCCAACAATTTTATCATACATTTTCTAATTAATTTCAACATCATCATCATCAGCCCGTATCAGTCCACTGCTGGACTTAGGCCTCTCCCAAAGCGCGCCAATCAACCCTACTCTCGGCCCTCTGCATCCAGTCCCCGCCAGCCATCTTGCGAAGGTCATCCCTCCATCTGGTCGAGGGGCGTCCCACACTATGTTTACCCGTTCGTGGCCTCCATTCGAGAACTCGTCTACCCCATCGGTTATCGGTTCCACGACAGATGTGACCAGCCCACTGCCGCTTCAGTTTACTGATTTTATGAGCAATTTCAACCACTTTTGTCTACTGGCGGATATACTCGTTTCTTATTCTATGTAACAGAGATATGCCAAGCATAGCTCTTTCCATAGCTCGCTGAGCGACTTTGAACTTGTGGGCCAGTCTCACCGTCAATGTCCACGTTTCGGCTCCGTAGGTCATCACTGGCAGGACGCACTGGTTGAAGACCTTAGTTTTTAGGCATTGTGGTATTGAAGACGAGAAGATATGACGTAGCTTCCCAAACGCTGCCCAGCCCAGCTGAATTCTCCTGTCACTCTCTAATTAATTTAACGTGATATTAAACACCAAATAACCACTGTAGAAGTTAGATGAAAAATTATCAACAAAAAAATCGCAACCGCCGTTTCTCGCCATTTTCAAGAGAACCTGTTTAATATTTACAAACCATCATTAACTAAACTTTATTACACTGTTTAAACTTTAGAATTTACATCCGCGTTCAAAGTTAATATTAACTAACCGTTTGACCCACTGCAGGTAACTAGGCAACTAGACATTATGTCTTGACCTAGAATCTAGCCTAGATTGACTCTAGTTTGCATTTTAAGGCTATTAGGCCGAGGTTCATAGACAGTTTTGATATCTATGGTTTTGAGTGCGAGCTGAGCTTAAATTCAATCTTACAACTGTCAGATTTAGGCCCGTATTAATAAATCACTCTCAGCTCAAAAGTCAAAATTGAAAACGACCTCAGATGGCGTTCCTATTAATAAACGTAACTTAGGTGCGCGTTTAGGAATCGGGTATCACGTGAACGCCGTATTAATAAACAAAACTCAGTTCTCAATAGAACTGTCAAACTCACACTTGAGAACGTATTTGCTGATTGCAGGCGAACCGCGACTTGAGAAAGACATCACGCTATACGCCCTCAATATTGGTTTATTAATATAATAAATGGCATACTTGAGTTGGTGATCACGTCTTGAGAATGTATCATCTGAATTCGCTCTTGAGGGCGGGTTTGAGATCAGACTATTAATACGGGCCTTAGAATCATAGAATCAGCAAACTGAAGTGTCAGTGTGCTGGCCACATCTGTCGTAGAACCGATAACCGATGGGGGAGACGAGGTCTCGAATGGAGGCCACGATCGGGTAAACGTAGTGTGGGACGCTCCCCAACCAGATGGAGGGATGGCCTTCGCAAGATGGCTGGCAGAGACTGGATGCAGAGGGCCGAGAGTAGGGTTGAGTGCCGTGCTTTGGGAGATGCCTACGTCCAGCAGTGGACTGATACGGGCTGATGATGAAAGAATGAAATGTCAGATTTCATACAATTTGACAGTCATAAGAGCGAGCCTAGTTCTTTTAATTGGTCAAGTAGGTAAGTATACTTTTTGAGAAAATCTGATCGTTAATGAAGCCCTCTGTATAAACACTGTTTTCGACTGTACACAAGAAGACAGAAAAGTATACAGGTGCCTCAATAAGGTTGAGATTTTCTCAAAAACTACTGGACCGAATTTAATAATTCTTTTACAGTTGCATAGTCCCAACTTTTATGTATCTAACAGTGGAAGAATTCTTGCAATAGGTCCAGTAGTTTTCTCAACTTAAAAAACTCTACTGTACACCTTTCGCTGTCTTAGAATGTACATGACTAAGCAAAATATGGTATGGTAGTAGATAAGATAAGATATATTTATTTGCATAAATGTGGTTACAGTAGTTCTTAATTTCTAATAAACTCAATTAAGGCGCTTACATGAGCCAACTAGCGCCGCCAATCTTAAAAAAATCATATCTTCCAATATAATCAATTTTATTAAAAAAGCTACGTTCACATTGTTTATTGCTATAAATATTATTTTTTAAATGCTTATTTGTAACGTGATTCGATGTAGGTAAGTTGTAGTTCACAAATGTGCCAGAAACGGCCGTTTTTCGCAATTATGTGAACTACAACTTACCTACATTGAATCACGTTACAAATATTGGCTCATGGAAGGCTCTTAAATCAACACATTTAGCCAATAAAATGACATGCAAATTTCACATTATACAACAAACACAATCACAAACAGTAAATTTAATCAGTTAGTTGATATCTTATCGTAAACCTCTCACTGTAGTTATCGCGATATTGACATTTCGGCCAATACCGGATATGTTTGTGAACTTAGGCGTTACGCGTGTTGGTTTAACCAACTATAACTTGTATCCGGTTTTTGCTTTCGATAGCTCTAAAGACCACTGTCCCCAATACATTTAACCACCAGTCAATATATAGTTGGCTCATGGAAGGCCCCGATAATCCTTGATAAAATGCCCCCTAAATACTTTTCTCAGTTTCGACGTAAGTACTTACTACCACCGGTATTTTGAACTGCTTCTTATCAGTGCAGTGATAAGCGCGTCGCCTTGACATTATCGTTTCGTTACAGATAATGTTTGGACACATAAACATTTATCTGTCTCGGAAACGTTTGGACATTTAAATATTTGGTAGGCTTATTTGTGTGACTTTATTACAAACTAGCTGCACCCCGCAACTTCGTTTGCGTAGAGGAGGAAGATGGAGAGGATGGAGGAGATCAGGATACATTTTCTTTTCGTTACTGTGGTTGGAACACCGTTACGAATCGCCGCCGTCGACACAGAACACCTCGCCTCACCTCAAATGTATTGCATATAATAAGACTGTAAAAAAGTTGTGTCTGTACATTGGATATTTTTTGAAACGAATAATTGTAATGTGTTTTAGGATCGATATTGATGCCAAAACACTAATTTTTAGTATTGTTGTGTGTTTGTCTGTGACTTTGTGCAAGTATCACGCCATAACTACTGAAGGGATTTTGATGGGAGTTTCACTAGGAGATAGCTGAAATATCCGGACAGCTCATAGGCTATAAGCCATGGCGGTATGTGATGTGGAAACAAGGATCCAGAGAGGAAGATGTGCCTCCTGATCTCCTCCATCCTCCTCCTCAGTTGCGGGGCACAGCTAGTAATATATATAGGTAGGTAACTTATGTCACATTTTAGGCGACCATATACACTACAGCCGATCCTAAACTAAACATCTAACAAGTTTATCCTAACCATCTGTCAGCAATATTTCTTATTATGCAACTCTTTTTGTGGGAAGCAACACGTTTAACTTTTCGCCCAATAAACTTCCATTTGAGTCGTCATAAAAGCTCGTAAAAAGCTTAACAAGATCGTAAATTATCGTCTCAAAGAGTTAGATGCAGCTTTCTTGGAAGGTTTGGGAATAACTGTGATGCAACGCGATGCATGAACGGGTGAAATAAACAGACGACGAAATTCGGTTCTGTCTTTATTTGCGAGGAAGCAACAGCTCAGTGGTTGGGTCAATGGACTTGCGATATGAAGGTCCCAGGTTCGCCTCAGCCAGGGCAGCCATGTACCAATAAGTTATCCTCGTTTTTTCGACGGAAAAACTGACGTACATTTACCGAGTGCTCTCAAAACGGTGAAGGAAAACATCGTGATGAAAACCTGCATGCCGTAGAAGAAAAAATCTAAGGCATGTGAAATCCGCCAATCCTCAGTGGGCCCGCGTGGTGGATCAAGGCCCCAGCTCCCTTGATGTAAGGGAAGGTCTGTGCCCGAGCAGTGGGGACATATAAATAGACTGATGATGATGCTGATACGAGTACATTTCTTAAACGGTGAAAGAAAACATCGTGAAGATACCTGCACAACAAATTATTATTCTTGTGTATGAAATAACAGACCCTATTAAAGATTTGCCCAAAACAGATGAAACATGAAGATAGAAATGATGCATAGAAAAGAAAGTCTTCTAATATTTCACTGACATTTACCAATTTCGAGTTAAACCATAAATTCTAGTCCAAATTGTGGCCGTCGTAAACCCATTGCCACACGTCCGAAACTCCGAACCGTTTTATGGATAGTAAAAAAGAAATCGGTCATTTTCGTTGTATTAAGAAGCCAAACGTAGTGTGGGACGCCCCCCGACCAGATGGAGGGATGACCTTCGCAAGATGGCTTGCAGGGACTGGATGCAGAGGGCCGAGAGTATGAGTGGCGCGCTTTGGGAGAGACCTGCGTCCAGCAGTGGACTGATACGGGCTGAGAATGATGAAGTTGCACTAAAAGTACCAGGACACTATGACATATCTAGAGTCTCATTAACATGTGGTCGTGCCTTGGGAGAGGCACGTCCAGCAATGGACTGATACGGGCTGATGATGATGAAGTTGCACTAAAAGTACCAGGACACTATGACATACCTAGAGTCTCATTAACATGTGGTCGTGCTTTGGGAGAGGCACGTCCAGCAGTGGACTGATACGGGCTGATGATGATGAAGTTGCACTAAAAGTACCAGGACACTATGACATACCTAGAGTCTCATTAACATGTGGTCGTGCTTTGGGAGATGCACGTCCAGCAGTGGACTGATACGGGCTGATGATGATGGTGAAGTTGCACTAAAAGTACCAGGACACTATGACATACCTAGAGTCTCATTAACATGTGGTCTTGCTTTGGGAGAGGCACGTCCAGCAGTGGACTGATACGGGCTGATGATGATGGTGAAGTTGCACTAAAAGTACCAGGACACTATGACATACCTAGAGTCTCATTAACATGTGGTCTTGCTTTGGGAGAGGCACGTCCAGCAGTGGACTGATACGGGCTGATGATGATGGTGAAGTTGCACTAAAAGTACCAGGACACTATGACATACCTAGAGTCTCATTAACATGTGGTCGTGCTTTGGGAGAGGCACGTCCAGCAGCGGACTGATACGGGCTGATGATGATGAAGAAGCCAAACGTGAACACTGGCGGTGAGGCTGGCCCACGAGCTTAAGGGGCTGCCAGCTGTCAAACTCAAGCGCGAGACAGAAGAGATCCCGCAGCGGCGGAGTGAAGAGCACGGCACAGTGACTCCATATTTGTATTTTTGTGAATTTTGGATGAATTTTGTCAGGGAAATAGAAATACGCCAAAAAAATCAGATTTTTTTAAAACAAGCTCTCGTATTTATAGTACCCTACATTTTGATATATGTTTTGTATGAATAACTATTTCGGTTTAGACATAATTTTCATTTTAAAAGACATGGAAAGGGTAAGTTTGATTTTTTTTTTTCTATCGAGCGAAGTTTGTCCAATCGTGTATCGGTATTCATCAGTCTCTAAATAGACACCTCAAGATATATTTTTTTCAGACGTTTCATTTTAGTAGTTAGTGCCGTAGCCTTCGTAGAAAAACTGAAAATCCACGCACAGTCGTACACCCAGCCTTAATCAGTAAAAACTGAAGAACCTTGAAACTTGAACATATTAGTACCTACTTATTTAAATGTCGAAAATTTTCTTGCCGTGAGCTGCCCCCTTACCATGAAGTCTTATAGCAGGATTACTTCAATAATACTTTGTTATTTCGTACCATGCATGACGTCCTTAAAGTAAGCTTATTAAGGACGTCATGGTACGAAATAACAAAGTATTATTGAAGTAATCCTGCTATAAGACTTCATGGTAGGGGGCAGGACTTGAACCTGCGACCTTGTCATTCCGTGGCACGCTCTTAACAACTGATTTACCACAGGCCCATACCAGAGCACCGAAATTCTTCATCGTATTATACATAGGTACACACGAAGACAGAGATAAGTATACAGGGGGCTTCAATAAGGTTGAGATTTTCTCAAGAACCACTCGACCAATTTTAGTAACTCTTTTACAGTACATAGTTTTAACTTTTATGTATCTAACAGTGAAAGAATTATTGCAATAGGTCAAGTAGTTTTTGAGCAAATCTCATCCTTAAAAACTCCACTGTACACCTTTCTCTGTCTTCGACCGTACTAAGGGTATACAGGGTTACAGGAAGTTACAGGAATAGGTCGAATTTCCAGTAAAATTAAGCTAAGATAAAAGTTTTGGTTATTACGGTAATAACTATAAAAAAAGATTTACGCAACTATCGTCCTAATCTTAACTTAATTTATAGACCATTGAATTACTTACTGAAATAATCCTTATTTACTATTATTACGTCGATTTATTACCTGAAACAAAGAAGATAATTATCAATTTTATATTTTATCCATAAATAACTTAACGTAATACTAATAAAAGATCATAATAAAATTTCTTAAGAATAATACTTAACTCTACGTTATTAGAACCCTATTATAATGTAAACAAATAGGAAAGTTAATCGATTTCGGCTTCACTATAATTATATCCAGAACAATGATCCATAAACCAGGAATTTATCTTTTGCTATTACATAGCGTACACGGAAAGAAAAGAATAAGTTTTTTTCGTGTGGCTTAGTAACCAAACCTATTTGTCAGAGTTTTCAGGCCGCCCGTAGGCCTCTGACGTGGCCTAACGACTGCTGTCAAGCGACAGAAACCGGGACCAACTGCTTGCCGTGCGCCCCGAGGCACGGAGGGGCTCAGATGAAAGTGTCACTAGCGGTCACCCATCCAGGTACTGACCTCGCCCAGCGTTGCTTAACTTGTACGATCGTTTTCAACATGTACTCGCAACTGGACTACGAGCCCCTCAAAAGAATATATATTTTTTATTAATATTGGACTCGACAGTTCGTCATTTGCCAATGTCATGTTACAGAAAATTCAATGCATAATAGTTTTCTATCTTCCTCCAGGGGAGTCGCCGTAGCGTCATCACCCTGGACGAAGCAGCTCGACAGTCACGTTCACTCCCGAGCTTGTAGCGGGAACTCTTGATAAAAGCTTGAAACCCCAGATCTTGCTCAAATTATCCAACAAATTCACCATACTGTCACTCGCGAACATTTTCTGATTAATTTAACGTGATATTAATCTCAAAACAACCACTGTAGACAATAAAACAAAAATTATCAAATAATTTTGCAACCGTCGTTTCCCGCCATTTTCTAGAGAACCCAAAAGAATATAGCTATGGTTGTGTTTCTTGTTGTTTTCTTTTTATTCCATGCCAAGGAGGTTACATGCAAGTCAGATATTATTGATATTTAAATAAAAACCGTTACTATTCCAATATTACGGTGTCGACTAACAAATAAATTCAGGATTTGTATAAACCACTCGTATTACATAATTTCACTAAAAGATAAGCCGGAGTTTAAAAGATCGAGAGATAATGTCACCGCACTCGCGGAAAAGCCCGCGCTTTCGACACTGCTTGACGTTTTGATTTTAATCTACGTTAGGGTTGCCACATAACCTTCCAAATTCAAATATTTTATTGCAACTAAATACATTGCGTGTACCTATTTTTCATTGAAAACCTTTCAGCACCTTTCTGAATATTTTTGTGGCATATCCAAAGAGGAAAAAAACGGTTAAAGTTCTGTGTGTAACCTCGTCTCTTTCGCTCGTCGTTTCAACTAGCGATTCAGCAACACTCTGTCGTTCATTTATTCACTCGCAACGCGATTGAGCTTTAGAGACGTCGTGGTACCAAATGAAACGATTCAGTTTAGGTACCTAAACTGCCCCCTTACATTTAACTCTTATAGCAGTATTACTTTCATAATACTTTGTTACTTCGTACAATGTCGACCTTAATAAGCTTACTTTAAGGTCGTAATTGTACGAAGTAACAAAGTATTATGAAAGTAATACTGCTATAAGATTAAATGTAAGGGGGCTGAACTGCATTCTAATTCAGTTAGGTGATGGTAGGCCTGCTGGTCTCTTTTCTTGCTAGTTTGTCTTCAATTGATACCTATTTTCCACTGATAGTTATGCACCTTCTAGTTTTTCACACCTACACACATAAAATAGATTTGTCGGTAGTCGGGGTCGGGATATTTTACTGGTCGTTACACCGCTCTTACCTGTCACAACCAAGACCAGAGTCTCTATGTGACCGAATCAGTGGTAACCCTAAAACTACGACGTCATGTCACGACATTGATGCGACAAGAGTGCGACAATATGATTTAGAATCTATTTTCAAGCTATTGTCATGGGAATTTGATATATTTTGTAGGTATGACTGTGCATTATGTTCATGTTATGACTGTGTGTGACGATTTTATCGGATTGTTATAGGAAAATGCTGTTTTACACGCGTATGCCAAGTGATTGCTGGTAGTTTTGTCACTATAGAGTATAAACAACTTACTCTTTATATTTATAATAATAAGTAATTGGCATATCGATGTTTTATTTTGTAATTTACACCACTTTTCAAGTAAAAGCTGACTAACACGTCTTTTAAAAATACATACCGGTTTTACATTTATAATTGCAATTTTCCACGACTGACTAACCTTTACAATGACCTGGCTGTCACAATTGTGTGAAGGATAAGAAAAAAGTCATTTTCTTCTCACCAGTGAATAGTGTGAAGAGTCAGTCAGTCAGTCGTGTAAATTTTTAGCCTTAGCCATATCGTATTTAATATTTTATTTTGAATTCTATAAATGTGTTGAAATAATAAAATTATTGCAAATACAGGTGTCTCGGCGCCCAATACGACTTTGTCCTCTTTGGCGTCGAGACACTTGGTCCGTGGGGCCCGAGAGCACACGCGCTCCACAAGGAGCTCAGCAAGCGCCTGAGGGAGGCGACGGGTGACCCTCGTGCTGGCGGCTTTCTCGCGCAGAGGCTGAGTCTAGCCATACAGCGCGGGAATACCGCCAGCGTGATGGGCACCCTCCCAAGAGGGCCAAGTTTTTTAGAATGTTTTTAGTTAGGTAGATTTATAGTTTAGTTTTTAATGTATTTTTAAGTAGTTTAGTTTTATTATATTTGTATAAAATTATTGTCTAATACAATGTCATTAACCCGAGTCCATCGTCCACCTACATGTGTAAAGCATAGAGTAGAGCTTTTAATAGAGACTCTACATACCGTTAGGCGATCGCTATGGTATTACCTTTAGCCGATATATTACTGCGGTATTACTGTCTGAACAGTGAACATGCTGCTGCCTCTTGACTGTGTTTCCATTGTTAGGACGGTAAAAATAAATAATATAATAATAATAAGCTCTGGCTCGCATGAGAGCTCGGTGGCTCAGTGGTCGGGTCAATAGACTTGCGATACGGAGGTCCCAGGTTCGACTGGTACTGCTGTCGACTGTACATACATGTACCATATTCGTTAACTGTATAATTTGATGTTGTTAATAAGTTCCAGCAATATGTAAATTGTTATTTTTTCTCGTCGTCGTATCGTGAATGTAGTTATGAGGAGTAAACCTAGGTTTTAACAATCTCATAGCTATGAGATTAATCTAACGGTAAGTCTAAATAGACGGCGATAAAGTTCGCTATTCGTAAGAGGCCAAAAGCGGACGATTAATCGTCCTTTTTGCTGTTTGTAAGGGGAAGAATGCGAAATACGATAATAATATTAATAATAAAGGTTTTTATTGACTTAAGAATTTAAGAACAGAGTTTCTTGAAACTTATAGCTAACAGCGTTGTTTGGAAACAATTTACAAGAGTGTGAAACGATAGCAACCGTACTAGTTTAAACAACTGTATGACGGATGCTAAAGATAAGTTTGGATGATGAGGATCGCAGCAGATGGAATATCGCCGTCTCTGCCTATCTATGGGAGACGGGTATGGGATTATGTTTGTATGTCATCATGAAACAGCGCCGCGGATTTTTTTCATTTATGATGTTATAATAAATCTCGTATAAAACAATGGAAACGCGCTCAGTGTCAAGTGACCAATAACAAGGCGCTTTCTTACAGTGCATCAGGCACTGTTTGAGTGCAGCAATGCATTATGCACCTTATTACCTTGCATTACAACGCATGTTCCACTTGAAGGTTAAGCTTTCAAAATAGCTTAGTAATAAACAGAGAGGCTTTGATTTTCAACCACTTGATATTACGATTATAATATTCAATTGAGTTTATTTTTAGGGTTTAAGGGTTTTGGTTTGATTTATGAGCTTGTGCCAGAGATTCTGGATATAACATCTCCTTGGTATACCTAATCGTCATCAGCCAGTATCAGTCCACTGCTGGACGCAGGCCTCTCCCACACGACCACATGTTAATGAGACTCTAGGTATGTCATAGTGTCCTGGTACTTTTAGTGCAACTTCTTCATCATCAGCAGCCCGTATCAGTCCACTGCTAGATGTAGGCCTCTCCCAACATCACTAGTCATCCCCTTAAGTAACATTTATAGCTAAAATCGTACGTATTTAGCAAAAACAAACTAATCGCGTGACTGCACATAATAACATGTTGGAACTTTGAAATATCACATTGCATAAATACCTCTCTAGCTTATATAGAGATACCTACCTCTCGGAAGCGCTAATGATTCCTGGAAATCCACAATCCTTAAGTTACCTGCGCTATACCTGTTTGCCTCGGCCGCGCATTGTTTGTCACAGGTACAGTCGAAGACAGAGATAAGTATACAGGGGGTCTCAATAAGGTTGAGATTTTCTCAAAAACTACTGGACCGAATTTAATAATTCTTTTACAGTTACATAGTTTTAACTTTTATCTATCAAACAGTGAAAGAATTTTTGCAATATGTCAAGTAGTTTTTGAGAAAATCTCAACCTTAAAAACTCTCCTGTACACCTTTCTCTGTGTTCCACCGTACTTGGAATAAATGCTTTATTACCCAACTGGGAACAGGAGGGTAATGGTTTTCGAGTGTTTGTAAGGTAACTGACCCAAACAAGGCACCCAATAATGTCCGTCTCTGATATTTCCCGCGATGCTGATTTAACACGTTCACAGTCTCCGTACAAAAAATGTTTTGATTTCATTGTAGGCCTATTATTTCAATCTCGAAGTCGAAACACGTCATGTTATGTGAGCACTTCAACACTGGGTGGAGCACTCGTCTGAAGACAATAGGACGTGAATGGACAGCATCATCCACCAAGGACATCGTATTAGGTCTTTACATATGAAATTGGCGTTTTGTAGGGGAACATAGAGTCGATTTTTTAAAATATAATATATTTATTTAATCAAAGTATGTACCATTGCTATCTATGCACTTTTTGCCACCTCATATGTAGTTCATTGATCCCTTTACTAAAAAAACCATTTGTGTTTAATATCACGTTAAATTAATCAGAAAATGTTCGCGAATGACAGTATGGTGAAGTTATTGGAGGATTCATGCAGGATCTGAAGTTTGGCGGTATAGTCAAATAGTCCCGCTACGAGCTCTGGAGCGAGCATGACTGTCGAGCTACTTCGTCCACAGTGATTGACGCTACGGCGTCTCCTCTGGATGAAGATTTAAGATATTGAAATAAGCGCGCCATACACAAATGGCGTCCAACCTGTTAAAATGATGTACTCACTTGAAGTGTTAACTTATCTACAGTTTTTAAATAGAATTATTATATTGTAAGTAGTTTTATAAAGGCATATCAGCCTGAAACATTATTTTAAAAATATTACTTTTGTTTAGCTTTTAAGTACTATATTAGCTTTACGAATGTTATCATATCACCATTTTATTAAATAAAGAATTTTTAAAATCAAATCAATCTGGATGAAGACATGAAGACGCGGCTACCCAGGGTGACGACGCTACGGCGACTCCCCTGGAGGAAGATAGAAAACATTGAGAAAATACATTGAATTTTCTGTAACATGACATTGGCAAATGACGAACTGTCGAGTCCATTAATAAAATAAATAAAATAAGAGTACACACCGTGTAATTATGAAGGATTTCTGTACAATTTGTAATGTAGTATGGTTTGCTTATTTGCAGCTAAAGTCCTAACAAGTTCAAAGTGGCCGTAACAACTAGTTTTCCCACGCGAGTCCACGCGGGCTTTCTACAAGGTGATATAAAGCGGCTGGAACGGCCGCTAATTGTAGCTTGTGCACTTGTTTGGGGTTAAGGAGAGTTGAACTGGAAAGTGGAATTGATTGAGAGTAAAATTATTGACTCAGTGCTTATTTTATTTTGTAGGTCACTCGATGTTTATCTGAGACTTAGATAATTCTAGATTGCATACGCTAATGATAGTCATCGTTAAACTAGGGTTTAGGGCTTCGTATGCGCGTATTTTCAGTTTTTCTACGAAGGCTAAAGCATTAACTACTAAAATTAAATTAATTATATCGATTTAAACGATGAACATGCATGGTGTGTGTCGCCGTTTCCGCATGAGGGATAAAGTCTAGATTACTAACAATAGTAATAGTTGTGTAATACCTAGTTATTAGGTAATTGTGTATTATTATATTATTTTAAAAGATGTGCTGCTGAGAGTTTATTGCCATTTTTTCTCCTCAGCGTTGGCACCTTTTCCTTGCAAAGTGGTGTAAATGTAAATTCTAAAATATGTCGACGTGCAAAAATGTACACAACGTGCTTACTTGCAATAAGAAAATTTGACTTTGACTTTAAACGTCTGAAATAAATATATAGCAATCTTGGGGTGTCTAATTAGAGACTGATGAATACCGATACACGATTGGTTGGACAAACTTCGCTCGATAGAAAAAAAGCGCAAACATTCCATGTCTTTTAAAATGAAAATTATATCTAAACCGAAATAGTTATTCATACAAAATATATATCAAACTGTAAGGTACTATAATTACGAGAGCTTGTTTAAAAAAAAATTGATTGCGCCGTGCTCTTCACTCCGCCGCTGCGGGGCATCTTGTGTCTCACTCTTGCTTTTGACAACCATATAGACTATTATAGAGCCTAATTACGCGATGTAGCATACAAACAACAGTGACAGGTGCGTTTAGGATTAGGTAGTTGTCCCACCGCCAGCGAGTTACCAAGTAACTATCGGCTCAAGAAACGTACAGTCGAAGACAGAGATAAGTATACAGGGGGCCTCAATAAGGTTGAGATTTTCTCAAAAACCACTGGACCGCTTTTATTGATTCTTTTAGAGTTACATAGTTTTAACTTTTATCTGTCTAACAATGAAAAAATTCTTGCAATAGGTCAAGTAGTTTTTGAGATAATCTCAACCTTAAAAACTCTCCTGTACACCTTTCTCTGTGTTAGACCTTTATTTATTTATTTATTTTATTAATGGACTCGACAGTTCGTCATTTGCCAATGTCATGTTACAGAAAATTCAATGTATAATTCAATGTATAGTCTTCTATCTTCCTCCAGGGGAGTCGCCGTAGCGTCATCACCCTGGGTAGCCGCGTCTTCTTGTCTTCATCCACAGGAGTCGCCGTAGCGTCAATCACTGTGGACGAAGCAGCTCGACAGTCACGTTCACTCCCGAGCTCGTAGTGGGAATCTTGACCATGGCGCCAAACTTCAGATCCTGCTTGAATTCTCCAATAACTTCACCATACTGTCATTCGCGAACATTTTCTGATTAATTTAACGTGATATTAATCACAAAACACCCACTGTAGACATTATACTGAAAATTATTAAATAATTTCGCAACCGTCGTTTCCCGCCATTTTCAAAAAGCCGTGTTAGACCTTATGTAAGCTTTTCAAACTCATTGGTACTATGGCTGACGGCGGGGATCGAATCTGGGATCTCCGTATAGGAAGTTCAATGACACAACCACTGCGCCTATATATATATCTAAAATGTGTTTTCATGCAATATAATATAAAATGTATAAAATATTAATCTAAATCTAATAGTACGTTCGGCCACTTCTAGTATCTATAATCCCTCGTAAGATTTATCGCACGTGCCGCCACTCAGTTTATACAATACCTAGTACCTATGTACATAAATACTACAATATAGTAATAACTAGGTGTTGCATGGTGCGCGGGCCGCGCGCGGCCCGCGAGACTGCTTTGTTTTCATGTTGTAGGCGCCGCAACTAAATAAACATTATCGTAGTAGTAGTGTGGGGACGCTCCGGGCTTCGCCCTACGCGGAGCTCGGCCTATGGCCTCGCAGCCCGGCTCGGCCTTCGGCCTCGCAAAAGTTACTTGGAAGGTAGGTAGTTTTTTTCTGCTTGGCAAGGGGACGCTTCGGGCTTCGCCCTACGCGGAGCTCGGCCTATGGCCTCGCAAAAATTACTTGGAAGGTGGGGAGTTTTTTATGCTTGGCAAGGGGACGCTTCGGGCTTCGCCCTACGCGGAGCTCGGCCTATGGCCTCGCAGCACGGCTCGGCCTTCGGCCTCGCAAAAGTTACTTGGAGGGTGGGGAGTTGTTTCTGCTTGGCAAGGGGACGCTTCGGGCTTCGCCCTACGCGGAGCTCGGCCTACGGCCTCGCGGTGTTCTATCGCTTCGGGCTTCGCCCTACGCGGAGCTCGGCCTTCGGCCTCGCCGAAGGGTGCTCGGCCTTCGGCCTCGCTATAGTTACTGATAGATATTTACCGCACGCCAGTAATCCTTTCGTTTCGTATATGAAAATATATGGAGAAAATATTATGGTTTACTGCTCGTCCGCCATTTTGTTTTTCCCAAAAATGTCAATTTTCTGGTATACTACATCATATATGCTACGAAGTGGAATTGGTTGGATATTCCTCATGCACTCGTGCTAGGCCAGCTAATTCGTCAAAATTTGGTCTGAAATGTCAAAATTTTCAATCGGCTATATTTCCGCCGCCATTTTGTTTTTCTTTTGTTTTTCAATTTCATCACAAAGTAGGTGGACCATGTGACACGCGCTCCAAATTTGAACTAAATCGGTTGGAAAATGGCGGAGATGGCATCACGTGACCCGCCGCCATCTTGTTTTTTTCACTTCCCTATAGTTTTCCTCTGGTCCAATCACTAAACTATACAACTCCCCCCTACATTACTTTCACCTCCGGGAACTCCTTCAGACTAAACGGGCGTGTCAATCAGTGAATCAGTCAGTGAGTGGTAATCGAGCTATATATATTATTAATACCACATAGTATATTAGTAATAGCCCTGCGGTATACTGGAGCAATCATACTGACATTTGTGGTCAGTGGTTGGATGCTGTTTCTTGTGCAAATATAGTTTTAAGATACTAACTACTAATACTATTTTTTTAATGCTTATTTAAGATAAGATAAGATAAGATAAGATAAGATAAATACACTTTATTGCACCATAATACAGTATTAATTACATAATTGAGAAGCATGTACAATTTTTTTTATTTATAACGTGAATCAATTTCGGTAAGCTGTAGTTCGCATAATTGCCAAAAACGGCCGTTTTTGGCACATTTGTGAACTACAACTTAGCTTGTCGCAATTATGTCATGTATTGTATATTGAAAAATAGTATTCATCCTAATAAACATTTTGTAAATAGCTTTTTTAATAAAATTGATTAAATTGGAAGATATTATTTTTTCTAGATTGGCGGCGCTAGTTGGCTCATGGAAGGCCCTTAAGTATATTTAAATTGTGCTGTAGAATGTTACGAGAAAATTATTAAGTAATTCCACACTTTCTATATAATTCCTACAAATAAGGTAAACAAATAAAAAAGTTGTAAACAATTTATAACGAGCACTTTTGCTTTCATAGCAAGTAACGTGAGCAAGTAATTGTGTTGTACCATTCTCGGCATATTTTTGCGCAATTACAGAAAGTGCGAGAATTGCCGCCATATTTCAGCTCAATTATAGAAAGTGTTGGAATATTTAAGCACATGGAGAGTGATTGATGTCTTCTTTAAACTGAAAATGGACAGTCAGATAATAAAATGGTTAACCAGCGAAAAATATTCTAAATTAATTTTAGTAATTGTTTTTAAATATCATTGTGGTTAATTTAATTTCGGACTGTCACAGAATGGGTGCCACTGGACGGGCGCCGGCGTCGGGGCAGACCTCGGCGTAGGTGGAGAGACGATGTCGTTAGATACAGGGATGGGTGGCTGGAAGAGGCTCAGGACAGGGATGGATGGAAGAGGAGGGGGGAGACCTTTGCCCAGCAGTGGGACAATTTATAGGTTTATAAAAAATATATATTTTATCTGATGAATATTTTGTGGCATTTGGTATACTTACATAATGAAGCTTTTATAAATGATAAATGAAGATTTTTTTTTCATCACGACCGGGATTCTAATCTGGGACCTCGCCGTGGCACGCTCTATTCCAACAGAGCCACCGTGATGTACCCAAGTCGTCGAATTTTGTCTCCATATTTGTGCGGTAGCGACATCTATCCAGTAATTGTGCAATTACTCGAAGTGCTTTTGGCCGAAATAAAATATAATCGCTAAATATAGTAATAGAATCTCTAGCTCACCTGCCACCCTAGCCAAGTGGCTTTGACTTTCGTTAATGCTAGTAGAATATAAAGAAAAATATATGCGATTGACATTTACTAACGAAAAATCAAATACCAATCCCATATACCTATTTTTCCTTCTATTCTACTAGCGTAAGGGCTAGAATGGAAATAAAACTCGTGACAATATGTATAAAATAAATTAAGTACATACATAAATATTAATGTGTGTTGTGTCCAAATTATTTAAAATACTTTTACTTACTTAATTGCAGCCTAAAAATTCAACTTGTCACCAATAATAATTACTGCAATATTATGACTTGACATGTGACAACAAGAATCGCTTTCAACAGCATTAAAAAAAGAATTTCGGTATTCGTTTAATTTTTAATTAAGTTCGTAATTTATTTGTTTCTTATTGCTACTTTATTGTCACCTTTTACAGCTTGTTTTCATTTTTTCTTGAAATAAGTACCTAGTGTCTTATTAATTTTAATGGGCCTACGCTTTTTTGCTTTGACTGTACTATTTAATTACATAATTATTTAATCATTGAATTAATATGAGATTTGTCTTGCTGTGGTTACTATCTACGGACAACAGCATATCAATGGTAACACTTGCAGTACGATTTCAACTCTACGACGCAGATAATAAGAACCGTCCTAAGTCCAAAGTGTTACTCTTTATCTGATTTGAGGACTTTCCCGAGGCCCGGGTTCTCATCCCAGGTTGGTCATGTAGGTACCAATGAGTTTTATAGCTTATTCGGTAAGTAAAACGGTGAAGTAAGGAAACACGCATAGATAACAGTAAATAAATGTAAGGCACGTGTAATCCACCTATTCACACTGAGCTCACGTGGTGGATTATACGTCCAGCTCCCTCGATGTAAGGAAGGTATGTGTTCCAACTGTGAACATGAAAATAGTCTGATGATGATGATGAAGTTGCATTAAAAGTACCAGGAGACTATGGCTAACCAGGAGTCTCAATATGTCTCACTCAACACCTGCTGTCTCCGCTCTGTCAGAAGCCCCAGCTCTTTATGTATCATTACAAGTACCAGGACACTATGAGCCGCCTGGAGTCTCATTAGCATGCGGTCCAGCGTATGTCTGTGGGGCGAGTGCGGCGCGAACACCAGCGTCGTGTGTCGCGCCGTGGGAGACTGCGTCCAGCAGTGGACTGATACGGGCTGATGATGATGAAGAAGTTGCACTAAAAGTACCAGGACACTATGACATACCTAGAGTCTCATTAATATGTGGTCGTGCCTTGGGAGAGGCCTGCGTCCAGCAGTGGACTGATACTGATGAAGAAGAAGTTGCATTAAAAGTACCAGGAGACCATGGCTAAACCGGCGTCTCAATATGTTTCACTCAACACCTGCTACTTCCACATGGTCCGAAGCCCCAGTTCTTTAAGTATCATTACAAGTACCAGGACACTATGACATGCCGAGAGTCTCATGGTGTCCCGCGTGTGTCTGTGAGGCGAGTGCGGCGCGAACACCAGCGTCGAGTGGAGAGGTCTGGCGTCCAGCAGTGGACTGATATGATGATGATGATGATGAACTTATATGTAGAGACTCAATTCCGTCACACACAATTTAAAAGGACCCACAAGTATTAGACATACTGCCCTATTCCATACATACTCGTAAATGATACAATGTTAGAAAGTGTCTGTCGGTCGGCTGTCCGGATTGGAAAGCACGATTTAATACAGTGGTAGAATGTTAACCCCACATAGGCGGTATACAAGTACTGAGCCACAGAATTATAGACCTAGGCGTGTATTCATAAACGTGATTTAAAGTTACGCCACCGTTTAAGCTTCCTGTCCCTTTCTATCTTAACCTTTTTTAACGAAGTGTGAAAAGGATAGCAACAAGGAAAGTGAGGTTTAACTAAGTTTATTAATAACAGCTCTAGACTAGGACTATGTCTAGGTATTTAGGTACATGTTCTGCAAACCGTTTTTAGCAATTTTGCATACTACAACCGCAATTATTCTCGTAATAAAGATTTCGTACACAGATTTAGCTATTAGAGTATGTTTTTTTAAGGTTGGAAGCGCCATTAAAGGCCTTCCATGAGCCAACTAGCCAAAAAATAATATCTTCCAATATATCAATTTTATTAAAAAAGCTATTTACAAAATGTTTATTAGGATGAATACTATTTTTACATATAAAATACATGGTATAATTGCGACAAGCTAAGTTGTAGTTCACAAATGTGCCAAAAACGGCCGTTTTTCGCAATTATGCGAACTACAACTTACCGACATTGAATCACGTTATAAATAAGCATTTAAAAAATAGTATTTATCTTTTTAATAAAATTTATTATAATAGAAGATATTTTTTTTAAGACTGGCGGCGCTAGTTGGCTCATGGAAGGCTCTTAAACTAGGATATGGCCCTTAAGGACAAGCAGTGAGTTATGCGGAAACATGACCTATGCTGATCGACAGTGAATACATAATTCCATGCATAATTAGCTAAGTAAGGACCTAAACAAAAGGAAAATCCATGAGCAAAATTCTAAAGGTAGTTTAGAAGGGACTTAATAGGAAGTTAAACCTCACGTAGCGCCTTGAAAAGTACTAGGAATCATGTCATTACCTAGTAACCCTAGACAAGGTAACCTATCAGAGCTAATGATGGTTCTCTTGAAAATGGCGGGAAACGACGGTTGCAAAATTATTTGATAATTTTTGTTTCATTGTCTACAGTGGTTATTTTGAGATTAATATCACGCTAAATCAATCAGAAAATGTTCGCGAGTGACAGTATGGTGAATTTGTTGGATAATTTGAGCAAGATCTGGGGTTTCAAGCTTTTATCAAGAGTTCCCGCTGCAAGCTCGGGAGTGAACGTGACTGTCGAGCTGCTTCGTCCAGAGTGATGACGCTACGGCGTCTCCTCTGGATGAAGACAAGAAGACGCGGCTACCCAGGGTGAAGACGCTACTGCGACTGGGGAGTCGCAGTAGCGTCTTCACCCTGGGGTGGAGGAAGATAAAATGCCATTAGCTACGTTTTTGTGAAAATTCTAATTAAATAGTTTCCGTGATATTTAGTGATTAATGATCACGTTAAGTTAATCAGGAGATGAATCGTTTGTGAAGTTTTGTGCTCTTAGCAAGGTTTCCTTGCATAACTTTATGAGTCCTGCCTTTTTTATCATTTATAATTTTTTATTATTTTCTAATATACAGGGAGGGGGGGGGGGGGGGGGGGGGGGGGGGCGTATAGTTCACGAAATTGCGAAACAGAATGTAATACAAACACTTTATTATCAACAAAGATATTTCACTTGCAATGCAATTACGCAAAATCTTTGTATCTAATTTTATGGAAGAGAGTTTAGAAAGAATGCAAGATGATGCACTGTCTATAAAACTAAATCGGTTTACAATTAGACATATGTCTGCAGTTCAAAATAGACTTAAACTATGCCAGAGTTACGAGATGATGTAATGCTTCATCATCTGCCTATTTATATGTCCCCACTTTTTTGACTTTCCCTTACATCGAGGGGGCTGGGACCATTCACCACATCCATTGCGAATTGGTGGATTACACACGCAATTTTTTGTCTCTTTTCAGGCATTGTAGGTTTCCGACAATGTTTTCCTTTTTCATTTTTTGATAGCATAAAAATCGAGGAGAACTCATTGGTAAATTGGATGACCTGGGATTTAAACCCGAGCCTCCGTAACGGAAATCCAGTGTCATTAAGCAATGTTTCATCATCATCAGCTCGTATCAGTTCACAATATTCACTGAACAGTATTCTAATGAGACTCTGGGCTTGTCATAGTGTCCTGGTACTTTTCATACCACTTAATCATCATCATCAGTCCACTGCTGGACGCAGGCCTGTCTCAAGGCGCGACACTCGACTCGACTCGGCATTTGCCCCACAGACTGGACAGCATGCTAATGAGACTCCAGGCGGCTTATAGTGTCCTGGTACTTGTAATGATACTTAAAGAGCTGGGGCTTCTGACCGAGTGGACACAGCAGGTGTTGAGTGAGCCATATTGAGACTCCAGGTTAGCCATGGTCTCCTGGTACTTTTAATGCAACTTCATCATCATCAGCCCGTGTCAGTCTATTGCTGGACGCAGTCTCCCAAGGCGCGACACTCGACGCTGGTGTTCGAGCCACATTCGCCCCACAGACACACGCTGGACACCATGCTAATGAGACTCCAGGCGGCTTATAGTGTCCTGGTACTTGCAATGATACTTAAAGAACTGGGGCTTCTGACCGAGTCAACACAGCAGGTGTTGAGCGAGACACATTGAGACTCGCCTCTTGACCAGATTCTAAACTTTTTTCATCCAGTCCCTTTGCGCAAATCATTCCTCTGTCTAGCTAGCCTACATGTTTATAAGTGCTAAACTACGATAGTTTTGATCTACCGTGAGTAAGCCGTATAAATAGTTAACAGCGCGTCTGGCAGACTGCTCGGCTACTATTTCTAGACCTAACATTTACTCTAGAATACTTAGGTCGAGATCATAGACAATTTTAAATGAAAGCTTATTTGTAACCGCCAGACTTGTTCTCAAATTCGATGTTCATTGACGGCTTTTTATGACGTCGTAGTTAAACAAAGCCTTCAATGTCAATTTATCCATCACAGCTTTTTATCTCTTTAAGTAAATAATTTTTTAAAAATCATAATACCACCCAAGTGGAGAAACATTTTAAAAATAGTTACAAAAGCTACAAACATAAGTTAACACATCGCGGTTAATTAGTGCATCGTAAATATTAATTATGTAATCTCATCTTCATAATAGAGTAGTTGATTAATTTTTACGTAAAATCAACTCACGTGAAGTCACGTGGTTACTAAAATAAATAAAAGTCGCTTACAAGCCGATCAGTTGATGTACAAAATGTATGAAAAGACACATTCACGAAACAGGGTAGTAAGAACAATCCTTTGCTGAACTCTAGGCGTGTCATAGTGTCCTAGTACTTTACATAATACTTAAAAAGCTGGGGCTTCTGACCGAGTGGACACAGCAGGTGTTGAGTGAGACATATTGAGACTCCGGGTTAGCCATGGTCTCCTGGTACTTTTAATGAAAATTCATCATTATCATCAACCATTATCAGTCCACTGCTGGACGCAGTCTCCCAAGGCGCCACTCGACGCTGGTGTTCGCGCCGCATTCGCCCCACGTACACACCCTGGACACCATGCTAATGAGACTCCAGGCGGCTCATAGTATCCTGGTACTTGTAATGATACTTAAAGAGCTGGGGCTTCTGACCGAGTGGACACAGCAGGTGTTGAGTGAAACATATTGAGACTCCGGGTTAGCCATGGTCTCCTGGTAATTTTAATGCAAATTCATCATCATCATCAGCTCGTATCAGTCCACTGCTGGACGCAGTCCTCTCCCAAGGCATGACACTCAACACAATTCACGGTTTTTAGCATACAGTAGGGACCAGCCTTGGGTAGACTTCATCTGGTCAGGGGGCGTTGTAATGTCCCTTCAGGGGCCAGGAGGCCACTGGCTCGGCAATGCACACGTATCTCGCTATACCACGCCCGCACTCGCCCACGGCTCCCGTGACAGTGACGTGACAGTTTGACACATGAACACACGAGACAGCGTATGTATATCTATCGACATACACTACATCTCTCCCTTATTAATAAATGAAATCAACTGGAATTAGATTGACTTTTATTTAATCATCCTTAATTAGTCAGATGGCCAAAACAGATTTATTTGGTATCTATCATATTATTTATTCCTCCTTCGTTATCATTCTGATTCCCTTCATTCTTATTCCGGTATCATTGTGTTTAATCATCATTCGTTGCAATTCTGATTCCCTTCCCCTTCATCCCTGTCATTTCCTTGGACTGTTGTCCATTGGCCTTGTATTTTCTTTAAATGAACAATATTCCTTCTCAACAATTTGCCAGTTTCATTATTCCTTACCGTTATATCTCCGTTGTTACAACTCTCAACTGTGTGTGGAGTTGGGTTAAAGTTTGGACTGAGCTTGTTTGTCTTTTCCATGTTTTTTACGTACACATTATCTCCTTCCGTTATGTTTGGTTCCGTAGCTTGTCTTTTCCTATCCCCGTATTCCTTACCCTTTTCCTTCTGGATCATGTCCCTATCTCGTACGTCTATGTCGTCCTTCACGCTATCCATTTTGTCGAGAGATGGAATTTTGTCTCTATTTTGTCGCTTGAAAAACAGTTCCGAGGGTGACTTGCCAGTTGTCGAATGAGGTGTACTGTTGTACATAATAAGGTACTCCCACAAACTCTCCTTCATCTCTTTCCGTTCCATGTGGCTTATTTTTAAGCGTTTTAGAATATCTCGATTTTGTCTTTCGACTTCCCCATTTTGTTGGGGCCAATATGGTATAGTATTATAAAGAGTTATATTGCATTCCTTGCAGAACGATCTGAATTCGTCGCTTACGAATTGTTTTCCGTTATCCACAGTGATCGAGACCGGGTAACCCAGTCTGCTGAATATTTCCTTGAGCAACTTTATTATTTGAGAACTCGTGATGGGTTTAGTAAGTTTCACTTCCTTGTAACGGCTATAGTAGTCGATTACTACCAGTAGATAATCTTGGTTGGGCAATGGTCCTAGAAGGTCCATTGCAACGTCGATCCAAGGCGCTACAGGTAGCTCACGTCGCTTCATTTGAGTCGGTGGATTAGGAAATCCTACGAGTGTGCAGCTTTTGCATGACTTTACTAGGTTTTCTGCATCCTTGTCTATCCTTGGCCACCAAACTTTTGGTCTTAGCCGACCCTTCATAGCTACGATGCCTGGATGACCCTCGTGAGCTGCGTGTAGAACATCCTTCCGTAGCTTTTGTGGAATCACAATACGGCTTCCTCTCAGTAAAATGTTCCCATAAAAGCATAACTCTTTTTCAAATATCTTGAACCCCTTGACAGATTCGCTCCATTTCTCCTCGTATATACCTTTCTTCACATCGTTGATCTCTCTGTCATTTTCGGATCCTGTCATGATATCCGTCATCGCGACTGTCCGAGGACGAGCTTGTTCTATAATCTGGTAGACATATTGATCGTCCCCCTTAATCAATGGGCCCAAGTCCTCACATAGCCGGGATAATGGATCAGCGATGTTCGTTTTTCCTGGCTTGTAAATTACTCTAAAGTATGATTGTAGCCGTAGCACCCATCGCTCTATCCGTGCACACTGTTTTGATTTTGGCCCGAATAATATCTCCAAAGGCTTATGATCTGTAATGAGGTCGAATTCTTTCCCGAATACGAATATGTTAAAATGCTCTACAGCCCACACAAGAGCCAGAGCCTCTTTTTCGGTTTGGCTGTATTTCCTTTCGCACTCTGTTAGAGTTCTATTCCCATATGCAATTATCCGCGGACCTTCCGAATCAATTTGTATTAACACAGCACCGAGTCCTACCGGACCCGCATCTGCGATGATTTGTGTCTTGTCCTTGACGTCATAGTAACCTAATGATTGGATGTTTGTCAGTATCTTCTTAAGTTCTTTAAAAGCCTTGTCTTGTTCATCCAACCAATAAGGTTTGATGTCTTCCTTTCTTCCCAATTTCTTCCTCAGCAGCTCTTTCAAGGGTTCCGTTCTTGTAGCCAAATTTGGAATCCACTTGTTCACATAATTGACCAACCCCAGAAAACTTTGCAATTCCTCTATGGTCGTAGGTGCTCTAAAACATTTAATACTTTCAATGTATTTGGTCAGCGGCTTCACGCCCTCTGGTGTCAATTCGTGCCCTAAGAAATTAACCTTCTCCACTTTGATAATGCACTTTTCTCTATTTAATAGCACTTCGTTTCTTTCGAGGACGCCTAGCACCTTTTTGAGCCTTGAATCATGTTGCTCTTCACTATCGCCGAAGATTAATATGTCGTCAATAAAATTTATTACGCCGTCACATTTCACAAGTATTTTTTCCAAAACCTTTTGGAAAATCTCTGGGGCGCAACTGATGCCAAACATTAATCTCTTGAATTGGTATAGACCCTTTGCTGTAATAAAGGTCGTAATGTGTCTCGAATCAGGGTGTAGTTCTAGTTGGTGAAACGCGTCTTTTATGTCCAATTTGCTGAAATACCTAGCTTTTCCAATTTTCGGCAAAAGTTGATCCATACATGGTAAGGGATGGTTTTCGCGCATGATGGCGGCGTTAGCGCGCCGCATGTCTACACATAGTCTCAAATCGCCGTTTTCCTTTAGTATAGGTACTATAGGCGACACCCACCTTGAAGAACCATGTACTTCCTCGATTATGTCACCGTCCAGCAGCTCCTGGATCTTCTTCTCTACTTTTGCCTCTAGAGGAATGGGTATACGTCGGTATGGCTGCGATATAGGTTTTTCAGTATTGTCAATGGGGATTTCCACCACTACATCATTCAGCTTAGGGAATGACCGGGAAATCGGTGTTTCCTGGACATCGTTAATTTCGATGCCAATTTTAAGAATGCCTAGACTCGTAGCAGTCCTTTTTCCTAATAAGTTTCGTGTACCACCGGTAACAACGTAAACTGTTGCATGTTCTGTCCGATTTCTAATCTTGATTGCCGTTTCAAATGATCTCTCGACATCAAGTGGAGTGTTACTTCCATAAGCTACTAGGGTTTTGTTCGGTTTCGATATCTGGTTCTCGACTCTGGCATGTTTTCCCCTCAACACCTCCCATGTTTCGTGGGTTATTATGTTGACTTTACAGCCAGAATCAACCAGCATGTCGGTCTTCACTCCTCCTAGCGTGCACTCGACTGTCGCATCATCGTCAACAGTAAAGACGTAGTCCACTTCTTCTGTCTTAAATTTCTTGATGTCTTTTGTACGTTCCTTCGCTCCCTGCCATTCGTTAGTCTTTCTTTTTGTAGCCGACTTCGCTGATTTACAGTATTGACGGAAATGTCCCGTTTTCTTGCAATAGTGGCATTCTCTTCCTTTTGCTGGGCACTCGTCGCTATTTTCTAGGTGTTTACTACTTCCACATCTGCTACAAGATTTCATCTTATTGTTCCTGTCAGTCCGTCTGGTTTGTTTAGTATCCTCCTTTTTGTTCTTGTTATATATTGCGTTGACGCTATGGCTTTCTTTTTTGATTCCATAGTTGTTCAACTGAGCGTTGACAACTTCCAGTGTATTTGCTTCATTTATGATTTTTTCCAACGTAATGTTATCGCCAATTGTCAGAATTTTCTTACGCAGGTCTACCGAAGTACATTTTTCAGTGATCTGGTCTATCAGGTGTTCATCTTTATTGTGGAAATTACATTTATCCGCTTGTTTCCTTAGTCGCACTAAGAACCATTCAAATTTCTCCTCCTCTTCTTGTTTGATAAGCCGGAACATGTGACGCTCGTATACTCGGTTTCTTTGTGGAAGGAAAAACTCGTCAAGTTTCTTGATAGCAACTTCAAAGATATCGATACCTGGTCCGGGTTCTACGTCTGCACCCGGCAAGTTGTAATATATTTCTTGCAGCCCTGTCCCTCCAAAGTGCAACAATGTCGCCCTTTTCTTTTGCGAGGTATCAACTCCGGTAGCATCAATGTATATTGATAAAGCTCTTTTCCATTTTTCCCATCTATGACCAACAGAGACAGTGTCTCCTTCTATGTTCAGTCCTTCCAATGGTGGCAATGTAGCCATATTCCTTTCGGGTCCAGTTGGGCGACCTGAAATGATGTAATTATTTACTTCAACTGTTCCCAATTTAATGGGGGTGAACTTATTCACCACTTTCCAATCAAATGGAGGTAATTCCTGACTATCTCAATGAGATGACAGACTACCATGACATTCCCAATTTAATGGAGGTGAACTTATCCACCGTTTTCCAATCAAATGGAGGTAATTACTGACTATCTCGATGAGATGACATACTACCACAATATTCCCAATTTAATGGAGGTAATTTCTGACTATCTCAATAGGATGACAGACTACCATTACATTTCCAATTTAATGGGGGTAATTTCTGACTATCTCGATAGGATGACAGATTACCATAAACATTCCCAATTTAATGGGGGCATTCACCAAGTTCACCAATTTCAATAGACGTTGGTTGACATTTATAAAATGAAATGACAATTTCCTCCGCTGGTCAAATTTGTTAATTTCCGCTTGCATTTGCAAAACAAGCCGGGTTTACTCAAAATCCGATGTAATTTGAGTATGTCCAATTAAATTGTATAGAATTTCCAGCTGGTTGGGTACGCTACCCGATTGGTCAACATATACGAAGTTATTTAAGAGGTAATATTTCCAAGGTAGGTTATAACGACAATAACTTTTCCAATTAACCACCATTATTTGCAACCGTATTGAATTTATATTACATCCTACTAGGCTGTATGCTCTAGTAAGCGTCGCCTTTTACCATCACTATATTTAATTATAGTCGAAAAGAAAGGTTTCGGAACGTATGCTCACCCTCCGAAAAATAATAATAGAAATTTTACTACTTGGCTGTATGGTAATAGGTGGCTTTGCCTTTCCTTTCGGATGGCATGTTCCTCTTTTTTTCATAACCTCAATGTTCGTAAAACCAAAACAACATTGTAAAATGCCTCATTTCCGCGAGATTTCATTTCAAACAGTTACCTTTTTCCTCGTCGCCACTTGTAATGTCCCTTCAGGGGCCAGGAGGCCACTGGCTCGGCAATGCACACGTATCTCGCTATACCACGCCCGCACTCGCCCACGGCTCCCGTGACAGTGACGTGACAGTTTGACACATGAACACACGAGACAGCGTATGTATATCTATCGACATACACTACAGGCGTTTCACACTATACTAAAGCAATAATTGCCTTCCATCAGTAACAGATTTTTGGTTTGTTTGTTAGGTTAGGTTAGTTACTGAAATGTTTTCTAAATTTGTTGAATTTTATTTTTATTGTTAAGATCGATATACATTGTAACCTTTTACTTGGATTACTAAGCATGCCGTTGTTGCCTATAATTGGGGTGACACTTAGCATAATTATTTGGTGGACTATTACACTGTAATTGTTTTGGTGTACACCCTGTGGGTAACCTATTGTATAGTATTAAGCTTAATTCATAACATAGGATTATAATTTAATGTTTACCGGAAGTAAAACGGAACGCACATCAAAAATAACAATTAGGAATTGTCTATTATAGTAACGTCACTTCCTCTCTGCCATTTGCCTTTTTTTCAAAACCATGCTATACGTGCTGTGCAATTAAAATTACTTATTAAATATATGAAGGTCGCTTGGGGTAGTAAAAGGGCATAATAACGTCTCCTGGTGCTCAAGATAGTGGATGAAGGTCAAAACTGGAGCGCTCCGAGAAGAAAGACCTATTACACGAGGTATTCCCTTGGGACATTCAAAGGTTAGTGACTTTCATATATCGTGTCGTGTTTCCTATTAAATACAGTCCATCTAGCCTACCTAATCTATTGAAATATCATACACCTATTTCATAAAATAAATAAAAATAAATAATGATACAAAATTATAATGACCTAAAAATCAGTTAACAGTTTACAGTTTAACTGTTAACCCGTTTGTTTATGTTGAACCGAACCGTCGTGGGGTAGATAAATAGGTTAATGTTTACCGTTACGATTGAACCAAAATAAACTCGCGGTTAAATATTTTGTTTTGTTGAAACTTTTACTATTATGCACTGCGTTTGGTTTAAATGGGTGTAGATTTTTTGGGGTTAATATTATGGGCTGGTAAAGTATGGTATGTTGATCTCTTGCAGGTGTACTTAAAGGAGTTGTAAAGAGTAAAGTAAGTACCAGATAAATTATTATCGCAAGGTAAAAGATATTGATGGTTAATGTTGAAGCTTCATTCTTTATTAGCAAAACGAACTCAGGTTTAAACTATGGAGTTTAAGGCCCGTATTAGTAAATCACTCTCAACTCAAAGGTAAATCTTGAGAACGACCTCAATATGGCGTTTCTATTAATAAACGTAACTTAGGTGCGCGTTTAGGAATCGGGTATCACTTGAGTAACGCCGTATTAATAAACAAAACTCAGTTCTCAAGAGAACTGTCAAACTCACACTTGAGAACGTATTTGCTGATTGAAGGCGAACCGCGACTTGAGAAAGACATCACGTGATACGCCCTCAAGTATGGTTTATTAGTGAATGACATACTTGGGATGGTGATCACATCTTGAGAGTGTATCAGCTGAATTTGCTCTTGAGTGCGGGTTTGAGCTCAGACTAATTAATACGGGCCTAAGTTTATAGGTATTGAATTAGAAAGGCGTGACGTCATTTCTTACGATATGGAATTATTTTCAAATGTAAGTAACTACCTATGTTATTTTTCATCTTATTTCAATTCGGTTTCGATGAGACAGTTGACCACCAGTTTATGTAATTTTTTTAACAATTTAATTTGCAATAGGTAGGTAAGTTCTTGCCAACTATAAAAAAAATACAAAATGACACAAGATTGTTACCGATTATCTCACAAAGGTAACATAATATTGTAATGTAAAATATATCAAAAATATCAACAAATCTCTTCAACATTTCTCGTAATCCTGACCTTTAAACTTTTTTTGATCAAAATTCAAGACCACCTCAGTTGATTTCCAAAAAAAATCACTTACCAAATCCCAATTTTACAATCTAATTTCAACCCTAAAATTGAACTAACAGGAATCATTTTGGATTGTTATGTAGATTTGATAGAGTTGAATTTAAAAAAAAATTAAGGGCGTTCTCCACTAGCCAATAAAGAAATAATAAATGTTTAGTCATTCGTTCAAATGACCCTTAAATTTTTAATAGACACCTCTCACAACATTAAACTTGTAGTTCCCAGTTTTAACAATGACATTTATGTCAAAGGAATTGAGTTTAAAATTGAATTTTGAAAAGATTTTGTGCTTGAACATGTAATTTTGTATATTAGAATATGATGATGTGTGGTCCATGTTTTTTTTTATTTTCAGTTCCTCTGTCTTAGAAGAAATGAAGTTGTTTGGAACTGTATGACGGTTCTCTTGAAAATGGCGGGAAACGACGGTTGCAAAATTATTTGATACTTTTTGTTTTATTGTCTACAGTGGTTATTTTGAGATTAATATCACGTTAAATTAATCAGAAAATGTTCGCAAGTGACAGTATGGTGATTTTGTTGGATAATTTGAGCAAGATCTGGGGTTTCAAGCTTTTATCAAGAGTGCCCGCTACAGGCTCGGGAGTGAACGTGACTGTCGAGCTGCTTCGTCCAGAGTGAAGACGCTACGGCGACTCCTCTGGATGAAGACGCGGCTACTCAGGGTGAAGACGCTACTGCGACTCCCCTGAAGGAAGATAGAAGACTATAATATATTGAATTTTCTGTAACATGACATTGGCAAATGACGAACTGTGGAGTCCATTAATAAAATAAATAAACTATATGACAATACGTCTCTGATGCTTTTTATAAAACTGTAAGTAAGCCGAAGGGAGGGTGTTCAACGTTATTACATTGAGTTGTTATTTACAGGGTGTCCTTGAAATCATTCGACAAATTGAAACTGTGGGTTGTACTCATGATAAATATTAAATTTTTTATTCGAAAAGTCGTAGAACAAAAGTTGTTCAGTTATCGATACTGAACATCCTCCCTTCCGCTTCATATACCCTTTACGTTACACCCTGTATAGTCTCCTCCAAGAGTCATTCCCGTGTCTGTCACCAATTTCAAGCCTGTCACCTCCGGAATTGATGTTGAGGGCGTGACTTATTACCTTTTTTCTTTTAAAGGGTAATGCGCGTGACTGTTGTTCTGCCTCAGGGAATAGGGTAAGCAATCAGACTGTGGACCCATTAAGCAAACAGTTTGCGGGCTAACTGTTTGCCTCTCATGGAGCCACAGACCACTTGAAAGTCAAAGTCAAATTTCTTTATTGCAAGTAAGCACGTTGTGTACATTTTTGCACGTCAACATATTTTTTGAATTTTCATTTACATCACTTTGCAAGGAAAAGGTGCCAACGCTGAGGAGAAAAAGTGGCAAAAAACTCTCATCAGCACATCTTTTAAAATAATATAATAATACACAATTACTTAATAACTAAGTATTACACAACTATTACTATTGTTAGTAATCTACACTTTATCCCTCATGCGGAACCGGCGACACACACCATGCATGTTCATCGTTTAAATAGTCATCTATTCTGTAATAGGTACGCCTTCTTAACAAGTGTTCCTTTAATGAAATTTTTAAATGACAATGCCAGATTCTGCCCCTCCATCAACCGCAAGTTGTACAAGAAATAAATGTAAAAGTATCTCCGTTTTTTATTAAAATTATTGGTCACGACAAAAACAGCTTAACTAAGAATTCTGAAAATAGTAAGAAATCGAAGCGAATTATTCATTGTTTTTGTTATTCTTCTATAGGAGTTGCGAGAGTAGTAGAAAATGTTACTGATTATGATTATGCAATATGAAACCTGTAATACGTCCCCAACAAAGTAGGTACCTACAGCTTAAATGGTCACGTAGTTTTGTAGGTGGGGCAAAGCTCCATTGAAATGTGGCATTGTCTTTTCCTCTCTGTCAACGTCGTGACACTTATATTACCCAATAGACATGAAATCGATACTTTGCAAGCGAAAACTGTCAACGATGAGCGCATAGAGACGAAGCGGGGGACAGGGGTGCCGTAAAGAGATGCGCCCATATCGATAATATCTCTAAGTTACATGTGTCGTGAAGCAATTTTGCGCTCATGTGCGGGCAGACACAGGCGCCCTCCTGTTATAGGTCTATGGAGTAAGTGGTCTTCAAAACTAACACTTACCTACTATGTACATATATTTTATACGTACTTAAGTAGGTACTTATTAAATAGGTTGCCATCTCTTGGAGATGCCATATCCAAGAGATGGCAACAGAAGACAGGGACGCCCAACCAGAAGATGGGAAGACGAAATTCGTCTGACCCTAGGACCATACTGGACAAGGGTGGCAGCAGATAGAGTCCAATGAAAGCAGTTGGAGGAGGCCTATGCCAAAAGGCACACCGAACTGAGAGATATTTTGTAAATAAATCTATGAGTTCATACGTTCGGAAATAAATGTCTTTATTATATTAAATAGGTAATAATTAACATATATAGTTTTTTGAAAATAAACAACATTTTAAGACGACGATAATTAAGTATTAAATTAAAATATGAAAGAAATCGACACAAACATCTCATACCTACTTAGGGAGGTCAAAATAAACATAATTACTAAAGTAAACAAATTAAGTGATTAGCAATTGTAATAATATTTAGTTAAAAATTCTACTCTAAATTATTCAAAATAATCTAAAGTTTAAAACTCATTTGCGGCAGTTAAATACTAATTCACGAAGATAACACTTAATGCAAATAACGATTTCGTCCAGTCGCACGTCAGATCGTTAAATTGTAATAACGATTAAGGACTTTTTACATAAAACTATTTTTTGGCAATGTATAAGTTTCTTATGGAAATTTTCGTACTTATCTATACATATAATAAGACTGTAAAAAAGTTGTGTCTAGGTATAGGTACATTGGATATTTTTTGAAAAGAATAATTGTAATGTGTTTTAGGATCGATACTGATGCCAAAACACTAATTTTTAGAATATTTGTCTGTTTGTCTGTGACTTTGTGCAAGTATCACGCCATAACTACTGAAGGGATTTTGATGTGAGTTTCAGTAGGAGATAGCTGAAATATCCGGACAGCTCATAGACTATAAGCCATGGCGGTATGTGATGTGGAAACAAGGATCCAGAGAGGAAGATCTGCCTCCTGATCTCCTCCATCCTCCTCCTCTACGCAAACAAAGTTGCGGGGTACAGCTAGTTTATAATAAATACCTACGAAAACTCCAATACGGACGAGAGCTCCAATATTTCGGTCAATTATTAACTTAATCAGAAAATGTGCGCGAATGACAGTACGGTGAAGTATGGTGAATTTGTTGGATAATTTGACGCCCTGCTACGAGCTCGGGAGTGAACGTGACTGTCCCCTGGAGGAAGACATGAAGACGCGGCTAACCAGGGTGAAGACGCTACTGCGACTCCCCTGGAGGAAGATAAAAGACTATTATATATTGAATTTTCTGTAACATGACATTGGCAAATGACGAACCGTCGAGTCCATTAATTAAAAAAACGCTGAGGACATATAAACAGGCTGATATCATGATGATTCATTGTGAAAGAGAATTTTAGTATCGCCAGTCATTCGAAGACTCCCAGTTTAATTGAAAAGAATTGTCCCAAGCGTTTACTAATAGACTGCGAGCATTTAACGATAAAAAGAAATTGGATAATGAACGAAGAATTCACTTTGGGGGAAGTAAATTGACGAGTCAAATGGCTAAACAACATTTACCACTAGACTGTTCCAAGACTTAAAAAAAAGCTATTTACGAAATGTTTATTACGATAAATACTATTTTTTAAATGCTTATTTATAACGTGATTCAATGTCGGTAAGTTGTAGTTCGCATAATTGCGAAAAGCGGCCGTTTTTGGCACATTTGTGAACTACAACTTAGCTTGTCGCAATTATGTAAATAGCTTTTTTAATAAAATTGATTATATTGGAAGATATTATTTTTTTAAGATTGGCGGCGCTAGTTGGCTCTATGAAGGCTCTTAAGGCGCTATATGGTTGGCAAAAGCAAGAGTGAGACACAAGATGTCCCGCAGCGGCGGGGTGAAGCACCGGCGCAGTGCCTCGATATTCGTATTTTTATGAATTTTGGATGAATTTTGGCAGGAAAATAAAAATACGCCAACAAAAATCTGATTTTTTTTAAAACAAGCTCTCGTATTTATAGTATCCTACATTTTGGTATATGCATATTTTGTATTTCAGTTTAGATATAATTTTCATTTTAAAAGACATGGGGTATGTTTGCAATTTTATTCTATCGAGCGAAGATTGTCCAATCGCGTATCGGTATTCATCAGTCTCTAAATAGACACCCCAAGATTGCTACCTATATTTTTTTCAGACGTTTAATTTTAGTAGTTAATGCCGTAGCCTTCGTAGAAAAACTGAAAATACGCGCATACGAAACCTTAAATGCAAGTGCTAAATGCATTCACTATAAAACCGGACACTTGCTTTATACGACAGGAGTAAACTCAGCCCACGGGCCACTTTACGACCAATAATATCACATCACATTGCGTAAAAATACTACCCACATATTAAACTAATAGGATCTAATCCCAATAGTAATTGTTGCTTGCGGCTTTACGTTAGCTTATAAAGCTCTAGTTTATTGTTTTCTTTATAATTGTATGAACCAAAATAATAAAAAATTGGGTTAGTTTTTAGTCACTTTATTATTTTAGGTTTTAATTTAATGTAATTTTTAACCGACTTCCAAAAAAAAGGAGGAGGTTATCAATTCGTCGAAATCTTTCAAATCTAAAATAAAGTTGAGTCCAAAATAAAATATATTCAGAGACGGATTGAAGATCGATACTTCATCGGCGTCCCTCAAGTATTTATAGGGTTCCGTACCTCCAGAGGAAAAAAAGGAACCCTTATAGGATCACTTTGTTGTCCGTTTGTCAAGACCTATATCTCAGAAACTCGTAGACGGCTCAAGTTGAAATTAATACCAAATACTCAGGTCTGCAACGTCTTGTAGCCGTCAAAAAATCAAACTTCTACGTCAACGCAATCAAAAGATATAGCCGTTTATGTCGCATTTTCCCGCATATTTGTATGAAAATGCAAGAAAACCAAAACCTATAGGGTACTTCCCGTTGACCTAGAATCATGAAATATGGCAAGAAGCTAGGTCTTATAGCACAAGTAAAGGAAAAAATCCGAAAAGTGTAAATTCGAAATTATATCTTTATTTAAAGACCGTCGAAATAAACTCTACAAAATAAGGTAAGTAAGATAGACAGTTCTCTAGCACAGTTTAATGTATATTAAGTGCACAAAATGGCGCTATTCCCATATCCATATCGTAAAAAACATGTATCTAATGACTGAATAATGAGTCATCCATCATGTTTGACGGAAATCTGATTAAATCGCATGCCATTGCACATTATAATAATCTAACGTAGACGTAATATTACTATTTATTATATTTACATACTATGCAGTATGCACTTCTACCTCTTTCTGATATATTTTTATAATATCCTCTGCAGTTGGTTGTCTGGAAGAAATCGCTAAAAGCGATAAGACCGCCAAAATTGTACATGCTTCTCAATTATGTAATTAATACTGTATTATGGTGCAATAAAGTGTATTTATCTTATCTTAATGATTCGTTTTATTTTCAGACTACTTCCTTACCATGAACTCTTATAGCAGGATTACCTCAATAATACTTTGTTATTTTGTACCATGACATCCTTAATAAGCAAAGTCAAATCTCTTTATTGCAAGTATTTTGTGTACATTTTTTTTGAATTTACTTTTACACCATTTACACCACTTTGCAAGGAAAAGGTGCCAACGCTGAGGAGAAAAAGTGGCAAATTACTCTCAGACACAACTTTTAAAATAATAACAACATAATTACTTAATAACTTGGTACATAATTAACTATTACTGTTATTACTAATCTAAACTCTATCCCTCATGCGGAACCGGCGACACACACATGTATGTTCATCGTTTAAATAGTAATACGCCTTCTTAACAAGTGTCCTTTAATGATATTTTTTAATTTCCTCTCTGTCAACATCGCACTTTCTGGCAACTTGTTATAAAAGCGTATGAAGGAGTACATCCTTGTGAACACAGAGAAAGGTGTACAGGAGAGTTTTTAAGGTTGATATTATCAATAACTACTTGACCTATTGCAAAAATTATTTCACTGTTTGAGAGATAAAAGTGAAAACTATGTAACTGTAAAATAATTATTAAATTTGGTCCAGTAGTTTTTGAGAAAATCTCAACCTTATTGAGGCCCCCTGTATACTTATCTCTGTTGTATTGTACTAACCTTAAGACACCCCGATGGTGTCATTTTGTACTATTGGGAATCGTAATGCAGATGTCTGGTCGACGATGACCGCTTACTATCAGGGGTCTGCTTGTCTACCCGCTTTATCATGTAAAATTCCATTGGTGACCATTACTCCTACTATACTGCCATTAAAACATTTTAAGGTAAAATTATATAAATGGTTATTAGACAAATGCTATTATAACATGAATGAATTTATAAACAATAATAATTGACTTTGTAATTAATTAATTAATTTGTGATATATTTAATATTTATTTGACATGGTGTATTTAATAATTAGTTTCATTTTAGAATATTTGGCAATATTTTTTCTGACATTTTCAAAAAATTTTAGTATGGCCGTCATATTTTGTGTATAATCTTATGAAAGTTGTATTAATGTAATATTGGGGGAAGGTAGACTCCCTGTGAAAGTGTTGCATGACAAACATTTGGCGAAACATGTGAGTACAATGTTTACAACTGACATCTTTTATACCGTGTCTCGAGCAAAGAAACTCATTTCATATAACAGTTATGTCACATTTTAACGCCATTGTTTTTGAAGGTTTTACATACGGGTAACCTTCTAACAGAATACATAAACAACCGTCACGTCTATGCAGTCCTAGTTTATTTAACTGTACTCAGCTAGCTACAAACATACAATACTAATATTGGGTCCGAACTTCGAATGTATGTTTGGTTGGTGACGTCTTCACTGCAAGTTGTCTCAATACTCAATATATTTATTGCATTCCATAAGTTATAATACAGATGTTCACATACTTAACATTATGTTTCTCTGTCAAAGTCAAAGTCAAATTTCTTTATTGCAAGTAAGCACGTTGAGTACATTTTTGCACGTCAATATATTTTTTGGAATTTACATTTACACCACTTTGCAAGGAAAAGGTGCCAACGCTGAGAAGAAAAAGTGGCAAAAAAACTCTCAGCAACACATCTTTTAAAACAATGATTACTTAATAACTATACAGTACGTAACTATTACTATTGTTAGTAAGTTTATCCCTCGTGCGGAACCGGCGACACACACCATGCATGTTCATATAAAGCTGAGATCTGTTATCTAAAGCTGAGATTCGTAGACAGTTTTGAGTCTAGCTTAGCCTGAGCTTGCTCTTACAACTGTCAAATGTCTATGGTATTAGGGGTTGTTGTATATTCGTCACAAAGTAAATTCGTCAAATTTTTGTACACTCCATACATTGAAAGTAAATTCGTCACATGCAATAAAAAATATGTGTTAATTTGTCACAGGTAGGTAAGGGTTACTGGAAATTCGTCACAGTGATGTTATAGGCCTTTGTATTATGCTTATGTATATTTCTCTAAGTGATGGTTAATTCTGAATCTTTTTCTTTTTTAATTTTGGCATCAACAATTTACCACTACCAATTTATTTAAAGATTTATCTACATTAATTTTAAATGACATTGCCACATTTCAATAAAGCTTTGCCCCACCGACAAAACTACGTGACCATTGAAGCTGTACCTATCATTTTGTTGGGGACTTATTACAGGTTTCATATTGCATAATCATAATCAGTATCATTTTCTACTACTCTCGCAACTCCTATAGAAGAATAACAAAAGCAATGAATAATTCGCTTCGATTTCTTACTATTTTCTGAATTCTTAATTAAGCTGTTTTTTTCGAATCGCAACTTGTGCAGTGTCGAAGACAGATAAGTATACAGGGGGCCTCAATAAGATTGAGATTTTCTCAATAACTACTGGACTGAATTTAATAATTATTTTACAGTTGCTGGTATTATGGGCACCTTTGCATCGGGAACGATCAGAGGAGGCTTATTCGATTAAGTTTTTTATTTATTACAGTTACATAGTTTTCACTTTTATCTATCAAAGAGTGAAAGAATTTTTGCAATAGGTCAAGTAGTTTTTGAGAAAATCTCAACCTTAAAAACTCTCCTGTACACCTTTCTATGCGTTCTACCGTACAATACTTTATTTTAAACCAATAATTTTAATAAAAAAACGGAGATATTTTTACATTTATTCGTTATCATGTACATCATGCGGTTGATGGTGGGGCAGAATCTGGCATTGTCATTTACTTGTATCTTTTACATTTATTTCAAGTGTAATATTTAAATCACTATTTTCATTTCATATTTTATCGTTTGTTAAAGCTTTCTTGTCAAAATTACTTGAGATTTATTGAAGAAAATTAATTAACAATTCTATTATTAGTATCTACAGACTTCTCAGCAACCAGGAAATGCATACTTACTTATTAAGAAGAGAATGTTTAAAACTAGCATCGGTAAACCTTTTTACAGCCGTATCGTAAATTCATCTACGTATTAGTAAACAAAACGTCTGCTCATATTATGTTTATTACCGCTACAACCATTTCGGTATTGCGTTGAATTTTCTCCTTATCTATTTCCGTTTAGTCTTTCATAGAAATTCTTATATTTTGTTTGTCTTTAAACAAAGTACTTATTTATTAAGTTTATTAATGGACTCGACAGTTCGTCATTTGCCAATATCTTAATCTATCGTCTTATTTCATCCTCCAGAGGAGTCGCCGTAGCGTCATCACTCTGGACGAAGCAGCTCGACAGTCACGTTCACTCCCGAGCTCGTAGCGGGACTCTTGATAAAAGCTTGAAACTTCAGATCTTGCATATGAGTATCTCCAGCATAAAACAACCACTTTAGACAATGTGCAACCGTCATCACTTTCCAGCAGAAGTCCGAATCAAACTTTTTCTTTTAATAATGAACTGGACAGTTCGTCATTTGCCAATGTCATGTACAGAATATTCAAGACATCATTGTCTTCTCTTCATCCAGAGGAGTCGCAGTATCGTCGTCACTCTGGACGAAGCGGCTCGACAGTCACGTTCACTCCCGAGCTCAGTAATGGGACTTTTTATAATTGCTTGAAACTTCATATCTTGCATGAATTATCCAATAAATTCACCATACTGTCATACGCGAACATTTTCTGATTAATTTATCGTGATATTAAACACAAAATAACCACTCCCGCCATTTCCAAAAGCCTCCGAATCAAACGTTCAAATCATTGCTCAATTAATGACATAAGACAAGTGTGTCAAATCAACAATCGCTCAGCCATGACATAATTCACCCGTAGGGGGAGATGCAATGTTTGACAGATGACAGTTGACAACCGAAACGAATTCGTCACTTGCCCCAGTCGGAGATTGAACCCGGAACTTTTCACTTGTCAGTTGGCACAGTTTTTGTCGAAGGGTAATATTTTACGAATTAGGCCATTCGTTCAATGTGGAGCGTGAAATGGAGTCAGACCGTCTGGTCGGGAGCTCTTTGTTCTCGGGTAGAGACGGGATATTTAAGGAATGTTGGAAAGGTTAGGCAGAAGGCCTAATTTTTCAAAATGACAACACAGCAGGCAACATCAAAAAAAACTGCAAAAAAACCATCCCCTTTTGATTAATTTCTTATACCAGTTATACCCTAAAGAGCTCGGTGGCTCAGTGGTTGGGTCAATGGACTTGCAATATGGAGGTCCCAGGTTCGATTCCCAGCTAGGGCAGCCATGTACCAATGAGTTATCCTCGGTTTTTTCGATGGAAAACTTACGTACATTTACCGAGTGCTCTCAAAAAACGGTGAAGGAAAACATCGTGATGAAACCTGCATGTCGTAGAAAAAAAAATCTAAGGCATGTGAAATCCGCCAACCCGCACTGGGCCCGCGTGGTGGATCATGGCCCGAGCTCCCTCGATGTAAGGGAAGGTCTGTGCCCGAGCAGTGGGGACATATAAATAGACTGATGATGATGACCCTATGACACTCCCGTAATCAAGACGAATGTAACGATACCAAAATCCATCAAGTCGTTTGGGCTACAGGATGGCTGGAAGGAATGGACATACATACATACACCCGAAAAACATTACCCTCCTTCTGTGTCAGTCGGGTAAAAATAGTTGTTCTCCAAATTCTTAATTATTCTCAATATATTTTATTTTTCAACATTCAACTAATAATAACAAACTAATAATAAAAAATTGAGAGCTCGGTGGCTCAGTGGTTGGGTCAATGGACTTGCAATATGGTGGTCCCAGGTTCGATTCCCAGCTAGGGCAGCCATGTACCAATGAGTTATCCTAGGTTTTTTCGACGGAAAAACTTACGTACATTTACCGAGTGCTCTCAAAAACGGTGAAGGAAAACATCGTGATGAAACCTGCATGTCGTAGAAGAAGAAGAAAAAATCTAAGGCATGTGAAATCCGCCAACCCGCACTGGGCCCGCGTGGTGGATTATGGCCCCAGCTCCCTCGATGTAAGGGAAGGTCTGTGCCCGAGCAGTGGGGCAATATAAATAGACTGATGATGAATAAAAAATTAAAATTAAAGATAAAAAACCTGCCCCAGGTCCTCTACTATAGGCAGCGTGCCCAAAAGGCTGGCAGCGTTGCCCCGCTGTATCGCGAGGCTGATACGTTGTGCGAAGTAGCTGCCAGCCTTTTGGTCACGCGATGCCTCGACCAGGCGCCGCGATATTTCTGTAGCGATGCGGTGTGTTCTCAATGAAATTATGAATGATGTATGAATAAGTTCTGAGATACAAAATAACATATTTGTGCAATGCATCCTTTGTTTCCGCATAAGTACAAACTTGAAATAATCTCGTTACTTTGTTCATTATCTCTCCACGAGGAATCTTTGATAAACACCGGACAAAAACTAGAAATACTTTACTTCAGCTTAAGGAGCAGCCAGCTGTCAAACTTAAGCGCGAGACAGAAGATGTCCCGCAGCGGCACAGTGACGTCATATTTGTATTTTGATATATCCTTCGCCATTTCAAGCTTTCGGTACATTCGGGATTTTAAACTTTCGGCCAAATGAACATTCGGAATTTTAACCTTCGGCATTTCAAACTTTCGGCCAAACGACCATTCGGGATTTTAATCTTTCGGCCAAATGAACATTCGGCATTTTGATATTCGGCCTTTCGTTCATAGGTCTTATGAAATTCGGTCTTATGAACTTCGGCCTTATGATGCGTAACCATATTTTGTATGAATAACTATTTCGGTTTAGACATAATTTTCATTTTAAAAAACATGGAAAGGGTATGTTTGCTTTTTTTTCTATCCAGCGAAGTTTATCCAATCGTGTATCGGTATTCATCAGTCTCCAAATAGACACCCCAAGATTGCTATATATTTTTTTCAGACGTTTAAAGTCAAAGTCAAATTTCTTTATTGCAAGTAAGCACGTTGTGTACATTTTTGCACGTCAACATATTTTTGAATTTACATTTACATGCAAGGAAAAGGTGCCAACGCTGAGGAGAAAAAGTGACAAAATAACTCTCAGCAGTATTTTAATTTTAGTATTTAGTGCCATAGTTCATGGAAAAACTGAAAATCCACGCAGCCTTAACACTCGATAAATTATCATAATACCTAGAGCTTAGGTTGAAGATAAAACACTTATAGTTATCTATAAGTGTTAATACAATCTTATGATTGTAGAAAGTGAAAACTGTGGAGAGGCACCGGAAGAAACGTAGACAATTGAAATAACGCACAAATAAGTGATCATTGCAGAAAGTCTAATGAATAGTTTGCTGGAGGTTGCTAATTAGTGAAAGAAAACATCATTACGGAAATCGACATACTGAGGAAGGCAACTACTCAGGTAAAATGAAGACGGAAGCATTTTGGTATTTTCGAGGTAATTTATTGTTTAACTGCAATTTAGATTATGAACGTATAAATGATCATATTGATAGTAATAATCTCAATAAGAAATATGTAGTTACCTACATATTATAAAAAAATATTAGTGATCATTTTAAAAGTGCTGCTGACATTGATCTCCTATAAACAACTAGATACACAGTCTGCCTTCTAAAAATGTCCGAGCGCAAAGAAAGTCCAAACGGATTAATGGACCCTCATTTGCTTTATTGGACATTATTTGGACGTTAACAATGGACCCTTATTTGGACGTTTTTTTAAATTGTTTTAGTAAGACCTTTGTGTAACTAGTTGTTTATAGGAGATCAATGGCTGCTGATAGTTTTTTGCCACTTTCCGCCCTCAGCATTGGCACCTTTCCCTTTTTGCAACGATTTCTTTCACTGGAATTTGACCTAATGGTAATTTCTAAGGTCATTGTGTGACTTGTGACGTACTTAGTTCAATTATTATTTGCAGTTTAGATTTACTAAAAAACCTTACCAATTCAATATTTATCATGACAACCCCCAGTTTCAATTTGTCGAATAAATTCAAGGCCTTCTGTATATTTGCACTTGCAATAAAGATACTGACACAGTATTTTAAACTTAAAAAATTGTCTAAGAAAATCTAGAAAGTCTGTTGAATGACACGAGACAATATGAGTTTAATAATGTTCAAAATGTAAAGAACTACAAAAACATATTTTTTCGTGTGGTTTAGTGCCCAAACATATTTGTCAGAGTTAATCAGGCCGCCCGTAGGCCTTTGACGTGGCCTAACGACTGCTGCCGAGCGACAGCAACCGGCACGGAGGGACTCAGATGAAAGTGTCACTAGCGGTCACCCATCCAGGTACTGACCTCGCCCAGCGTTGCTTAACTTGTACGACAGTTTTCAACGTGTACTCGCAACTGGACTACGAGCCCCTCGTCGCGGGTCAGAACCCACTGGTCTCCTGAAATTCGCACCCTGTGCCCACTCGTCCCCTAAAATATTTGAGGTTTCCACTCGTCCCCTGAACTGTTATTTTTGTTTTATTAATCTATATTTCCTCGCGCTCTACTATTTTAGAGATTTCTTTTCGGCCCCTGTGGTTGTGGTACAGTCGCGTACTAAAGGCAAAAATAAATAAATAAAGTAAATAGGTATAATCATATTTATTTCACATCACAGATAATTAGTATCAAAAATAAGTTTTATTGACAATCAGTCTTTTAGAAAAACGTTAAAGTTTTGTTCACAAATGTACTGTGTCAGCGCTATTTATGTAAAAATATGGCTGGTTGTCTATCAGGGAACCTAAAAGTACCTGAGCAGGTGCTGAAGACTGAGCAGGGGACGAGTAGGTACCTTAAAAATAAATTAATATTGCCTCGTCTCCTGCCGGGGGACCAATGGGCACCTATATAGGGGCCGGATCTACAACTTTTAATCCGGGGGACGAATATTAGGGGACCAAGGGGTTCTGACCCCTCGTCGCCCCCCTACGAGCCCTACAAAAACTATAATATCTATAATATAACCAATGAACAGGGAATCCCCTGTACCTTGGATTCAGAAATAAACAACACTCTAAGCGACGGAAAAGGTATCTTGCAAATAGGTGTATGACTTCGCAGAGCCTTCGTCAGTGAAAGTTATGCAAAAAAATTATATTTACATAAATTAATCACACACATCGTTTAATCAAATAAACAAACATTGAGAAGTCAATTTGCATAATTTAGTCATACAAGGCCAGAAAGACATTAATGAATTACATGAACTAATAGATACTACGCTAATAATACTAAAGGATGATATCAACAATTTTACTAAAATTCCTGGACAAGCTGTCTAGAAAGGTATTTGTGCGTTTATCAATGATGGATTAACAACTAACAATACAAGATAATCTCAGTTTCTCGAAGTAGTAAATATACGCAAAACTGATAAAAACGAGAATATAAACATTCGTAGAGTAATCAATCAGGTAACGTTTCACGGTAAACATGCGGTTCGAAATTATGTGACTCAATTTTGAGGAGTTATCGCAAAAGACATTGCCACATTTCAATAGAGCTTTGCCCCACCTACAAAACTACGTGACCATTTAAGCTGTACCTATCATTTTGTTGGGACTGATTACAGGTTTCATATTGCATAATCATAATCAGTATTATTTTTACTACTCTCGCAGCTCCTATAGACGAATAACAAAAACAATGAATAAATCGCTTCGATTTCTTACTATTTTCTGAATTCTTAATTAAGCTGTTTTTTTCGAATCGCAACTTGTACAAAACTTTATTTTATACCAATAATTTTAATAAAAAACGGAGATATTTTTACATTTATCTGTTATCTTTTACATGTTGCGGTTTATGGTGGGGCAGAATCTGGCATTGTCATTTCTCACTGAGTTTTATCGACGCAGATAAGGAACAAAACGTAAACACAGTCCTATGAGTAGCAGTTGAAGTTCAAGTACAATTCTGAGAACATGCCGCTAAACATTTACTATCCTCAATCAGCGGCGCCCAATCTTTAGGCTTACCGACTGTGCCCTTTACTTAAGTAGCTAAACTAGTTTTAGCTTCAGAAATGTAAATTATACCTACAATGAAAGTAGTATCTAATACCAGACAATCTAAAAGTAATCTTATCCCCTAAGCTTTAATAGTAATTGATAGATATTTAATTACATTAATACTACAATTAGAAGATAATTTGAGATTTCTAGCGTTATTAATACAGATTTGTCTTTAATGCCTTTTATCTCAACTCAACTTACATTTCTAATGAATTATGTGTCAAAGTTTCAGTACAACTGACCCTAGAGCGTCGATAACATTTACATTTCAAGTAAAACACATAAAAACTTTACTACTTAAACATTAAAAAACGTTTACAGCACTTTTAATTAGAAGTTTGATAAACTTGAAAAGAGATGAAAGTGCTATTGATACCCAGCTGTTTAAAAAAGAGCTCAACTAAACAATGGTCTCATTCAAACAAGAAATATTTCAAAACCACTCACCATGCAACTCAGCATCTGTACGGAATGGACCACCGAACGATTGCAAACGATGCACTTTCAAACACCTCACTTGAATCAATAGCAGAATTTTGTTATTTAAAATAGAACACAGGATCAAAAATGCACCCTTGAGGGACTCTCGGAATTTTTAAGAGATTTTCGTTCGTCGCGTGCGCTCGATCGATCGGCGCGTGTCGTTCAATAGCTGCCCGCTTTCAACTAAATTCAACGTTCGACTGAACGTAACGAACTGCGCTCGCGCAGCCCGGCGTCTCCTCTGTTTACTGTATAACCCATGTGCAACGTTATCGAACGCTTTGTTTAAAACTACTCTATACAATTCCCGTTAGAGTCTGTTTTCCTTCAGATTTATCCTCAAACGATCCTATTACTTCAAAATTAACCTTATCGTAAACAGTTTAGGGTTTAGATTGATGTGTAGGGTGCAAGGGGGACCCTTATCTGTGTTTGTAAGTCGGACACATGTATTTGTCATCTGTATGAATGAAAAATAAACTCTACGCATGCATCGAGCTTTCTGTTTAGCCGCATTTATAAAGGGTGTTGCAAAGCGAATAGGGACATAGATTTTAGTGATAAAATTCTAGAATTGTATTGAAATAGCTAATAAAACCGACGGAGGAGTTAGGTTGAAAGATCGATGAAGGATTTTCAATCAAGAAACTACCACCAGAATCGAAGAATGGACATTTAAATGACGTAGGCGTTGATTATAATAAAAATACCACTCTATAACCGCTGTATAGAGTGGTATTTATTGTTATCAGAATCAGACAATAGAATTCCATAGTTTGTTTTCTGACTTCATTTGGTACAGTAATGTCACAAGTGTAATGCTATTGTAACTAGAGCCAATACAATGCAACTTACTTTACTTATAACATTATCGTATTCATCATCAGTCTATTTATATTGCCCCACTGCTCGGGCACAGACCTTCCCTTACATCGAGGGAGCTCGGGCCATAATCCACCACGCGGGCCCAGTGCGGGTTCGCGGATTTCACATGCCTTAGATTTTTTTTAATTGTCGTATTGTTTAATTTAATTTATGTTCTATAATCGGTAATCCATAATATAATTTCGATATCCTCTGCAAAGCATCACGTCACCGGTCGCCCCGACTATTACGAGAGTGCAATCATTTTCCTTGTTTTCCAAAATTCTTGGAACAAAATGGTCTTGATCAGTTCATTCACCTTTAAGAATAGATGTAATCTATATCAGCCTGTACAAGAAACCTTAATTAATGTTTTCAACTGCTTGATACGTTAGCGTAAGTCCTTGTCGGGTTTTTAAGTGTCTGCCTCGCATTACAACTATGATTCATGACTCTTGGTCCCTTATTTTATTACTATGTTAGTTTATATTAAGGACCTTACTGGGAATTATGCAGTTATTATGTACCTGTGTTTTATTTTAGAATTAAAACTATAGTGAGGCATTACTACAAATTATTATATATTAACGGATATCACTCACTTATATTGTTAAAGTCGGCAATTAGACCGACAGTTTCGACCGATTTCGACGGTCTTTTTCAAGGTGAGTGCGCCACGCCCGCGGGGCGCCGCGCCGTTGACGTTTCTTCGCACACTGCGGACCGACCGTCGAAATCGGTCGAAACTGTCGGTCTAATTGCCGACTTTAACAATATAAGTGAGTGATATCCGTTTATATATAATAATTTGTGTTTTATTTGTAATACTATCGCGGGGATTTACATTTGTAGATTGGTACTTTCTATTTTTGCAGTCATCTGGTAATACCCAGTTTGTCTCAGACTAAAGATGGATTTTAGTGTCTGTTAATGTTGTTGATAAATCTTATCTGTGCAATTTAATTACAGTTAACGACATTATTTTGTAGTTCAATGTCAATATCAATTACTTCTGTTAATGATTTATTAATTGGGTTAAGGTAGTTGAGCACTGTCAATGTTGTGAGGTTTAAATTAATTTCAATCGGTGTTTTATTTTATATCGTGATTTAAATCAAGTTGTGTTTCCTTTCCAGTGGTTACTTTTTTTGATTTAACTTGAGTTCACTTTAGTATGCTACGTTTGTTCTGTTATGTAATTACTAATTTTTGTTAATGGACTCGACGGTTCGTCGTTTGCCAATGTCATGTTACAGAATATTCAAAATATCATATCGTCTTCTCTTCATCCAGGGGAGTCGCCGTAGCGTCGTCACCCTGGGTATCCGCGTCTTCTTGTCTTCATCCAGAGGAGACGCCGTAGCGTCGTCACTCTGGACGAAGCAGCTCGACAGTCACGTTCACTCCCGAGCTCGTAGCGGGACTCTTGGCCATAGCGCCAAACTCCAGACCTTGCATGAATCCTCCAATAATTTCAATTTAAAAAATCACCATACTGTCATTAGCGAATATTTTCTGAGTAATTTAACGTGATATTAAACACAAAACAACCACTGTAGACATCAAACTGAAAATATTAAATAACTTCGCAACCGTCGTTTCCCGCCATTTTCTAAAGCCCAAAGATCTAGGTTATGGAAACATTGATATGGTTATTATTATTATTTGCTAAAACAATAGTCATTGCGACCTCAAAGGTCTAATTGTGACCTTTATTTGGTTAGAGTTGCTTTTTAAGGGCCTTCATACAGCCAACTAGCGCCGCCAATCTTAAAAAAATAATATCTTCCAATATAATCAATTTCATTAAAAAGCTATTTACAAAATGTTTATTACGATAAATACTATTTTTTAATATACAATACATGACATAATTGCGCCAAGCTAAGTTGTAGTTCACAAATATGCCAAAAACGGCCGTTTTTCGCAATTATGCGAACTACAACTTACCGACATTGAAACACGTTATAAATAAGCATTTAAAAAATAGTATTTATCGTAAATTAAATTAATTTTAATCTCTTTTTGTCGTAACTTAGTTCGATGATATCATTATTTCGGTCAAGCTTGTATTCTATTAGTCATAATTATTTCGATATTTCCTGGTAGAGTTTGTCACTACTATTTTTTCTCTCATTCATAATATGAATGAAAAAGATTTATTTTTTATTTTTGGCTCAACATCAACTATGTATCAATTTAAAACGAAATCTGCATTTAGGTCATGCATTGAGTGACGTAAAGATCTCGCAGATTTGCGCAGAGTTTGGCCAAGGTTTGAATAGCTGCATGAACAAGTGGGTAACATTTGTTGTCTACTAAAGCATTAGTAACAGAAGCCATTCCAAGAATTAAACAGTGCAATGTGAAATGTAAATTTTAATATTTATTTGGAAAAATCTAAAAATTACATGTAACATTAAAAACCTAAACTAAATGAAATAAACTAAAACTATATGTACAAATAAAAATTTAAAGATAAAAAACTTGCCCCAGGTCCCCCACTATAGGCAGCGTGCCCAAAAGGCTGGCCGCGTTGCCCCGCTGTATAGTGAGGCTAACGCGCTGGGCGAAGTATGTGCCAGCCTTTTGGTCACGCGATGCCTCGACCAGGCGCCGCGACAATTCTTTGGCGATGCGGTGTGCTCCCGGCCCCCAGGATCCGGTCAATTTACATTTTATTATTATTTTAATAATTAATTATTAATACGAGTAGACCTAAATGGCTGTCTTTATCCGTATTAGGTGACGTGTAAAATAATGTCGTATTTATACATTTCGTTAGTTATTATGATGACCGCATAAGCCAATATACCGTATAGGTATAATTGGCCTATTCATATTTATAATTAATGTAAATAATGATGAGTCATTTACCACATTGTATGTGGATGAAGGAACAAAGTTCAAAACGTTACCAAAGAGTAATATATTTACATTACATAATACAGAAGGTCGATCTCAAATGACAATGCCAGATTCTGTCCCACCATCAACCGCAAGTTGTACAAGATAACGAATAAATGTAAAAGTATCTCCGTATTTTATTAAAATTATTGGTTTAAATTAAAGTTATGTACAAGTTGCGATTCGAAAAAAACAGCTTAATTAAAAATTCAGAAAATAGTAAGAAATGGAAGCGATTTATTCATTGTCTTTGTTATTCTTCTATAGGAGTTGCGAGAGTAGAAAATGATACTGATTATGATTATGCAATATGAAACCTGTAATAAGTCCCCAACAAAATGATAGGTACAGCTTAAATGGTCACGTAGTTTTGTAGGTGGGGAAAAGCTCCATTAAAAAGTCTTTTGCCAGTACTACAACACTGATTCTACCGCCGTCTGGTCTGTTTTAGAGCCTCGCAAGGCGGTACCGAAGCAGCCCTCTGAAGGCAGCGGCGAGGAGGACGCGGCTCCGGGCAGAGGACGGAACAGTTCGTGTAGGTGGGGCAAAGCTCCATTGAAATGTGGCAATGTCTTTTAATGGTCATAATCGTCAATTTTCAAATAAATGAAGCAAACATTATGCTAGAGATAGATTCACACTAACTTTTACTTAGCAAACAGATTACAGTAAGCCCATATCAATCACGGGCGAAGAAACCGTGGGACTTTCGGCGCTTCGTGTGTGTATAGTATAGTGATAATCTGTGGGGAACGAAGGTCGAAATGCAGGTCACATCTAAGGTCTATAAATATCTCATTACGACAGCAAATGTAGACACAGACCTCACTTGGTATCCGCTTGGGTAAGCAATCAATTTGGTGGCGGCTTCCGATTCAGATTCTGGTGACGCCACCGTGGTTTCCTAGTGAATCAACCGATAGATTTAATTACCTATAATAATTTAATTATTGAGTGGAACCAATTGCCAAGGAGTGTCAACTTTTATTATTGCAAAACAGATATAAATTGGTGATCAACTATGAAAACTCAATTAAAATCGATTGAAAAATTAAATAGTTACAGCCGTTAAAAGCAATCTGATAGTAAGAAGACAAACTCCATACCATCCGTTTTGCCGCAGAGATGAAGCATACCTTAAACCATCAATATCACTGGTGTTAATAAAATAATTTCAGATATATTCTCAACATGATCATGGGAGTTAATTTAAGCAACGAAAAAGTCAACTAACATATTAAAGTTTAATAGCTAATTGGCTTTGAATAGAAATAAAAATATATGTCAATCACATACATTATTATTTCTACTCTAATACCATTAAGAAAATAACGAAAATCAAAGTCATGTAGCCCTCCTGTACAAGTATAAGTTACGTATACTGTGCGAAGATGCGTAGAGAGTAAATTAACCTGATAAACAGGGTGCCTTATTTGTATCTATTAGAGCAAAAAGCTCTTTGCTTCCTGTTCTGGTTGTTGCTCTACTGCTGTATAAACTATGCTGTGGTCTTTGACCATAAGTCAATCGGAACTATTTCACTGGTTTAACATGGGATAAATATCCATAGAACGGTGTGATCTGAAAGAAATTGTAGTATTTATTATTATTTGGTATCATGGTGTTGCACGGCGCCCGAGCGGCTCGAGGCTCAGATGGGGAGGAGGAAGGTGAGGGATGAATGGATTATACATTGTGGGCTAGTACAGCCCACAATGGGGAGTGCTCGGGCGCCAGTCGGGTCGCGGTTGTATCACAGTTTCCCGTGGCTCGGCGAGAATGGCACGAGGTGGAACACCCCAGGACGTTTAGTCGGTATGCTGCCCCTTCAGGGCGGTGAGCCCGACATAACCAACACGCTCCCCCGGGCGTGGTGACACATGATTTGCATGCATGTTTTACCTGGGTTAAAAAAAAATCATGGTGTTAGTTCAAGTTGGGCTTGAAGGACGCGACCTCGAAGGCCTATTATGACCTAGCACCGAGTTCTTATATCTCCCAAGCCAAGGCCAATGTCCTTCACGAATCATGTGATGCACTTTGGGCACAAGAGTTTTTTTATATTCCCAGCTACAAACCGACGAGCACCTAAAGATATTGATGAATGTGGAGGAAGCGAGAGTTGTGTGCCAGGATCGCAGCATACGTAAGTATATTGTCTCAGCCTGACTATATTTCTGCCTACCACTAAAGGGATACTGGCGTAGGTACGGTGGAACACAGAGAAAGGTGTACAGGAGAGTTTTTAAGGTTGAGCTTTTCTCTAAAACTACTTGACCTATTGTACTTGTACTATTATATATTCTGTGCTATTGCAAAAATTCTTTCACTGTTTTATAGATAAAAGTTAAAACTATGTAACTGTAAAAGAATTGTTAAATTCGGTCCAGTAGTTTTTGAGAAAATCTCAACCTTATTGAGGCCCCCTGTATACTTATCTCTGTATTCGATTGTACCTATGAAAGCGAGGGTGGTGTACCAGGATCGCATCAAATGGAAGTACCTACATGATCTCAGTCTACCATTATTGGGAGTTTATGTATGTAAAATCACACTAAAATTCGGACGGTCTGTTTCTAAGCGTTTAAATTGATTTAGATAAGAAAGACAATAATTACTATATTCTTTAGTTCCTTGAACTTGGTGTCAAGTGAGTGTTTTTTAAAGTGTTGTACGGTGGAAGACAGAGTAAGGTGTACAGGAGAGTTTTTAAGGTTGAGATTTTCTCAAAAACTAATTGACCTATTGCAAAAATTCTTTCACTGTTTGATAGATAAAAGTTAAACCTATGTAACTGTAAAAGAATTATCAAATTTGGTCCATACTTATCTCTGTCTCTGTATACTTATCTCTGTCTTCGACTGTACCAGGATCGCAATAGATGGAAGCGCATCGTCTCAGCCAGCCTACCACTAGGGAAATTGGCGAGGGTTTATGTTTGTATGGGGAAAATGAAGATGGTGTACCAGGATCGCAGCAAATTGAAGTAGGTACATCGTTTCAACTCTTTCTAAGCATATACTTGACCTAGAATAAGAAAGACAACAGTTCTTAGCGTTCCTTGAACTTGGTGTCAAGTGGGTGTTTTATAGAGTGTTCCGGTGTTTGTGTAACGTTTAGTTGTTATTGATCATTGACATTGTTTGCCGATTAATTTATTGACTTCAATATGTTTTGTCCTGACTACTGTCTGCGATTGAGAACATAGGAAAACTCCTACGTCTACGAAGAAAAAATATCTCCGGGCTGTGTTTGTATATATTTTGTGTATTTTCGGATGTTTTTGTGTGTTTTGGATGATACTTTGTGTTTTTGGATATTTTTGAGTGTTTCTGTGTGTTTTGTGTATGTTATTAAGTAATTATATTTGTTATTATTTTAAAAGATGTGCTGCTGAAAGTTTTTTGCCACTTTTCTCCTTCACGTTGGCACATTTTCCTTGCAAAGTGGTGTGTAAATTCAAAAAAATGTTGACGTGCAGAAATTTACACAACGTGCTTACTTGCTCACGAGAACTCGTCTCCCCCAACGGTTATCGGTTCTACGACAGATGTGACCAGCCCACTGACACTTCAGTTTACTGATTCTATGAGCAATGTCAACCACTTTTGGCTTCTGGCGGATATACTCGTTTCTTATTCTATCTAACAGAGAAATGCCAAGCATAGCTCTTTCCATAGCTCGCTGAGCGACTTTGAATAGTTGTACCAATCTATCTATACATAAGTATAATAAGACTGTAAAAAAGTTGTGTCTGTACATTGGATATTTTTTGAAAAGAATAATTGTAATGTGTTTTAGGATCGATACTGATGCCAAAACACTAATTTTTAGAATTTTTGTCTGTTTGTCTTTGTGCAAGTATCACGCCATAACTACTGAAGGGATTTTGATGGGAGTTTCACTAGGAGACAGCTGAAATATCCGGACAGCTCATAGGCTATAAGCCATAGCGGTATGTGATGTGGAAACAAGGATCCAGAGAGGAAGATCTGCCTCCTGATTTCCTCCATCCTCCTCCTCTACGCAAACGAAGTTGCGGGGTACAGCTAATTAGCAGTAAAACTGTAAGAAGTTTATTATGTAGACTGGTGCAATATAAACCTAAAAATCATCCGTTTATGATTCCATCCATAAACGTTCGGATATACAGGGTGTAACGTAAAGGGTATATGAAGCCCAAGGGAGGGTGTTCAGTATCGGTAACAGAACAACTTTTGTTCTACGACTTTTCGATTTTCGCGAATTTATTTTTTGACTTTTCATACATTTCGTCCCGGTCAGCTGATCGATTTGTATGAGACATTAATTTATTTTTATTTTTTATTCGAAAAGTCGTAGAACAAAAGTTGTTCAGTTACCGATACTGAACACCCTCCCTTCGGCTTCTTATACCCTTTGCGTTACACCCTGTAGAGATATAACTATGTATGTTAATTGGTAGTTGTCCTTAGACTATCCTTACAAGTTAACTAGAAACTTTTACGATCGAAGGTTAAATTCCATATAAAGTTTTTTGCTGGTGTAGGCGTGCTGCTGAGAGTTTTTTGCCACTTTTTCTCCTCAGCGTCGGCGCCTCTTCCTTACAAAGTGGTGTAAATGTAAATTTAAAAAAATATGTTGACGTGTAATGTATAGAGCGTGCTTACTCGCAGTAATTTGATATAACTTTTAATATAATCGCTTTCTTAAACACAATTATACCGTTAAATCAAAATATTAATTGAATATTTTCCGCAATTGATCATTTGTATGAACATACCAAGACATAAAAATACAGCGAGTGTTTTTTGGAGTGGTAGTCTACATAATCTTAGTTCCTAAAATCGTGTTTTTAACAAAATTACTATTTAAAAAATCTTTGTTCGAATTCTCTTGAAATTATCGCAACGCATAGGCGCTGTCATCATACATGCACATCGCACATTGTTCTTTTTTATATTTTTTGCATCACTATTTTTTTTAAATAGTTTTTTTTTAAATCTAAACATGAAATAGGTATATATTTATCGTCTTAGACTATGCCATATTAACTTCTATAGTAAACAGAGGTTTTAATTACAAACAAGCAGCCACCTTAAGAGCCTTCACAGAGCCAACTAGCGCCGCCAATCTTGAAAAAATAATATCATCCAATTTAATCAATTTTATTTAAAAAGCTATTTACAAAATATTTATTACGATAAATACTATTTTTTAAATGCTTATTTATAACGTTATTCAATTTCGGTAAGTTGTAGTTCGCATAATTGCGAAAAACAACTTACCTTGTCGCAATTATGCCATGTATCATTTTGTAAATAGCTTTTTTGACGTGACAACGTCTTATAAATTGGTTTGCCGGGTGACACTTCAAGAAACTGCGTTACGCTCCGCTCACGTTATGCGCTCACAATGAGAGCGAGTGAGAGGCACGCGTCCCTTCCACTTTCCCTTCGTCGTTGTCACGTAAAACTTTCGCCCGTATACCGACTTTACAGGCAACCATTTTTTTTTTAATATAATTGATTAAATGGAAGATATTATTTTTTCAAGATTGGCGGCGCTAGTTGACTCATGGAAGGCCCTTAAGATGCGAAAGTTATCTCCAAGCATTTTATGGGCTCTAAACGTGCTAAGGTGTTTTAGGCCCGGTAGCACCAACTGCGACATAAACTAGGGTTAATGTAGTCAGGTAAACACCGTTTTATTATGATGGGGTATAAATTACGGGGTAAACTGTATGCTATCCAGGGTGACCCTTTATACTACAGTTAAGCTTGAAAAATAAACAAGCTTGAAAAAAAACTGGACCCCACCCTATGTCAATAAAAATCTATAATGAATTACCAATAAATATAAAAAATGAAAATAACAATACAAAATTTAATAGAACATTAAAACTTTTTCTTATTGACAAATCGTACTATACCGTCGCTGAATTTTTGGAGGATGAAATGAAATAAATTAATTAACTACATAATTTACTAATTGCCGCAATGTCTGCCTCTGTCATTCCATGTTGCCGTGCCCTACAGGGTGCATGTGTCATAGTTTTAAGACCTAATGTATTAATGTACATTCTGACATGTGTATGCAATTAAATAAATTGAAATTGAAATAAAATAAAAAAAGTATTTTTATTAAAATTATGATTCCGTGACACGGAATGACAAGCTGGCAGTTCAAGTCCTGTCCACGGCTAGAATTTTTTCAACATTTTAATTAAAAGACATTGCCACATTTCAATGGAGCTTTGCCCCACCTACAAAACTACGTGACCATTTAAACTGTACCTATCATTTTGTTGGGGACTTATTACAGGTTTCATATTGCATAATCATAATCAGTATCATTTTCTACTACTCTCGCAACTCCTATAGAAGAATAACAAAAACAATGAATAATTCGTTTCGATTTCTTACTATTTTCTGAATTCTTAATTAAGCTGTTTTTTTCGAATCGCAACTTGTACAAAAATTTAGTTTAAGCCAATAATTTTAATAAAAACGGAGATATTTTTACATTCTATTCGTTATCTTGTACATCTTGCGGTTGATGGTGGGGCAGAATCTGGCATGGTCATTTCACGTTGTATAATTTCCTTCGTAAAAAAATTGCCAAAGGTCAGACACTGATGTAAATTACTAACATCTATGGACCCTGTCCGAAATAAACAGTTTTTATTTTATTTATTTAATACTCATGTCAGACCTCTACCAAATACGTTATCCATGTAAAAATCTATTAATAAATGTACAAATATTTTTTCAGTGACCAGTTTAAATTCGAAATTACATTTATTTCAGAACCAGCCTAGTTCGTGCAACCGGCCCTGTAAGTGGGAATTAATAATTATTTTATTGTTGCCGTAAAACTCCATTTTAGATTTTACGATTTAATTAGAGAGTGGGAAGGTATCAAAGGTCACCTAATTCTACTCCAAGAATCTATACAAGGTGTAACAAATTATACATGTGACTTATTATTTATTTGTTTTATTAAGGCGAGGTGTTGGGGCGTTTTTAAGTTTTTCGATGAAGGCTAATGTTGGCACCGACAAGTGGACTTCGGTATATCGTCTATCCGTGGGACATTCTGTATAGGTATTATTATGGGTAGCGAGCTGTGACGTCACAGTGAGGACACTGGTTACGCTTACTCTGTGTACCTGCGCGAGTAATGACCCCGATCAATGCGCGTCATCCCTCTCTCGCCCCTCCCTCGCCGCGCACCTCACCCCCTCACTAGGCTCAAATGACCCAATGGCCTCGCCTTAATGGTCTCGACAGTTCGTCATTTGCCAATGTCATGTTACAGAATATTCAAAATATCATATCGTCTTCTCTTCATCCAGGGGAGTCGCAGTAGCGTCTTCACCCTGGGTATCCGCGTCTTCATGTCTTCATCCAGAGGAGTCGCCGTAGCGTCGTCACTCTGGACGAAGCAGCTGTCTTTTGCCGCCATTTTTAAAAGCCCTACGTGTAACTTTTTCATTTTTAACCGACTTCCAAAAAAAGGAGGAGGTTATCAATTCGTCGAAATTTTTTTTTTATGTATGTTATCTGATTACTAGAAGACGTTTGTTTAGTTTATACTATTATAATTTTTTTCGAAAGGCAATATTTCGGTTCTGGCAAAAAACTTATTTTGACATTTTTTGTTATTATACAAAGTAAGTTAAATAGCAACAAATATTGTTACACTCTCTATAAAATGAAACCTAGGTCTTCCCCGAGTTCATAGAATGAATTAAGTATTATTTATTATCGGTTATTTGATAAATTAATCCTGTAATTTGCAATCTAGACTCAGGCGTGAAATACTTAGGACTGATAATGCTATCGTACAATATTTTACTTATCATGTTTTTAAAAAAAAAACGCCAAGTTCGAGTCGGCTGTCGGACTCGCGCCCCGAGGGTTCCGTGCCACTTCACCATAACATTTGCTCTAACGAAAAGATAAACTAGATTTAGGGACAAACTTATCTTTGCGTTTTCGAAACTGATAACGTCAATACATCGACATACCAGGCGTCAACTGCAAATATCAATTTGTAATTACAAAAAAAAAATTCGTGACAGAACTTAAAAAGACATTGCCACATTTCAATGGAGCTTTGCCCCACCAACAAAACTACGTGACCATTTAAGCTGTACTTATCATTTTGTTGGGGACTATTGAAACTGATTATGATCAGTATCATTTTCTACTATTCTCGCAACTCCTATAGAAGAATAACAAAGATTTCTTACTATTTTCTGAATTCTTAATTAAGCTGTTTTTTTCGACTCGCAACTTGTACATAACTTTACTTTAACCCAATAATTTTAATAAAATACGGAGATACTTTTACATTTATTCGTTATCTTGTACAACTTGCGGTTGATGGTGGGGCAGAATCTGGCATTGTCATTTACAGGTTTCGGATTTTTTCCTTTACTTGTTGTATAAGACCTAGCTTCTTGCCAAACTTCATGATTCTAGGTCAACGGGAAGTACCCTATAGGTTTTGGTTTTCTTGCATTTTCATGCAAATATGCGAGAAAATGCGACATAAACAGCGATATCTTTTGATTGCATTGACGTAGAAAGTTGATTTTTTCACGGCTACATGAGGTTGCAGGCCTGAGTATTTGGTATTATTTTCAACTTGATCCGTCCACGCGTTTTTGAGATAAAGGTCTTGACAAACGGACAACAAAGTGATCCTATAAGGGTTAATTTTTTATCTTTCTCTTACGGAACCTTAAAAAATTAAACTTGGTACCTCCTACCTACCTCATAATTATACTAATTTTATAGGTATGTTCGACTTCTATTGAAAATTCAAACAATGGAAAAAAGGAGAGTGGTAGAGACGATAAAATCTGTAGTGCACACGGCGAAAACTCTACATATTTATTTGGACCAAGAAAATCATTATTATGAAAATTAGGACATATAAAAATAAATAATAATTCATAATTCATTTATTCCTTGCTTTATGTGGTAACATGGTTGTTAGATAGTAGGTACATGAAGTGCTCACATACACCCTGTAAGGGCACCGCAACATTAGACACTTAAACAATAAAAATTCAATTTTGTCAGTCAGTCAGTCAATAATACAAATAAATATTCAAGTAAATATAATAATTAAGAAGTAATTCTTATCCATTAAATAAAAAACTAAAATTGTCAACAAATAAATTAATTTGCAAAATTATGTAAAAAATAAAAATTCTAAGTAACTATTATAATATTAACCTAAAAATATATATATAAACTAAACTAAAAACTATATGTACAATAGGTCGGTTGAACTATCTGAATGACTTAGCATTACAGATAGTTCAACCGATCCCCGTTGTCCGGCAACGTGCCCAAAATGCTGGCGGCATTTCCCCTCTGGATCGCTAGGCTGATCCTTTGGGCGAAATACAGGCCAGCATTTTGGTCACGCGTGGACTCCACGAGCCGCAAAAAAATATTATTGATCAATCAATTTTATCTTAGTTCTTAAGAATTCTTTTTTTTTCGTGTCTATCTAATCCTGCCGTTTGTGAAATGTCACGTCTGAACCTCCGTGTGTGGACTGGATTCCCACACGTTTCTTTACCTCAATATTTACGACAAAAAAAAAACAAGTGCGAGACCAGGGAGCTCGGGCCATGATCCACCACGCGGGCCCAGTGCGGATTGACGGATTTCACATGCCTTAGATTTTTTTTCTTCCACGGCATCACGATGTTTTTCTTCACCGTTTTGAGAGCACTCAATAAATGTATGTAACTTTTCCGTCCAAAAAACAGCGGATAACTCCTAGCTGGTCTCAAAAAAATTCTTGATATTTTAATATGTCGGTAGAATTGAATGCGTTATTTTATTTTCAAATTGTAATAATGTTTATTAGGATGAATAAAAAACCTAATTACTACAAAATAAAACTAACTTAATATATTCTATAAAAAAAAATACTTATGAAATAAAACTACAAACTAAAGAACGAACACGTCGTCGAGGTCCCCGTTCTGTGGCATGGTATACTACAGGTGGCATTTACAGCAAGCGCCGCAAACTCATGATGTGAAGTCAGTCGTGAGTATTTGTATATGTGATATGAGTTTAATACCAAAAGTAGACATAAAAATTTACATGGAAATGCGCCCCACACCTTGCTCTACCAATACTCCTATTTTTACATGGTGCGCCCACTTGCTCTACCAATATCCCTATTTTTTTGTTGAAACTCAAAGTCAAAGTCAAATTTCTTTATTGCAAGCACGTTGAGTACATTTTTATACGTCAATATATTTTTGAATTTACATTTACACCACTTTGCAAGGAAAAGGTGCCAACGCTGAGGAGAAAAAGTGGCATAAAAACTCTCAGCAGCACATCTTTTAAAATAATGATAATAACTATATAGGTACGTAACTATTGCTATTGTTAGTAAGTTTATCCCTCATGCGGAACTTAAAACCATTAACTTATATTATAAAGAACAAACATCTGTTAACTTATAAACATCCAACTTCGGTGCTAATAAAACATAATAATACTAAATCTTAGTAATTCAACATCAAAAGCGCCGCCTATAGTTTCCGCAAATTCAATTTTGTATCCGCTTTTATTACTATTTGGGTGTTTTGTTTGTAGTTTCTTTTAAGTAAATGCTTGTTGCATTTTATGGCGTGAGAAAAGGTGTTTTGGCACTACAAAAAATCGTTATATTGCGGATGTTGTAAAATAGATTCATAAATTCATCTCTAATAATATGAAATAAAATGTTATGGAATAATAAAATAAAGAATTCGGTGGCTCAGTGGTCGGGTCAATGGACTTGCGATACGGAGGTCCCAGGTTCCAATCTCAGCCAGGGCAGCCATGTAAAGTCGACAGCAGATCAATGGTAACACTTTTTACTTCTGACAGTTCTTATTATTTGCGTCGTAAGACTTGAAATCGTACTGCAAGTGTTACCATTTATCTGCTGTCGACTGTACCAATGAATTATCTTCCGTTTTTTCGACGGAAAAACTTACGTACATTTACCGAGTGCTCTCAAAACGGTGAAGGAAAACATTGTGATAAAAAATAAACTATATAAAAAAATCTAGAGCATGTGAAATCGGCCAATCCTCACTGGGCCCGCTTAGTGGATCGTGGCCCCAGCTCCCTCGATGTAAGTGTCTGTGACCGAGCAGTTCGGCAATATAAATAGATGATGAATTTTTTGGATAATAATAAATTTTATTTACGAATCGTTAAGCTACTGAAACTAAACCCCGCCGACTATCACTAAACCCGACACTTATCATAAGTGTGACAGTATCAAGGATCAGGCACTATCAGGCATTAAGTCATCCTTTTTATGTCTATTTGCTCGAAGGACCAACGTTTCAACATTCCCTGGTTATCTGTGTATGACGAGACATGGGATGGCCTCGGTCTGATGACCCGGGGCGGCTCTTTTGGCCTCTACATTTCGATGTAGAGACTAAATTATTTTTTATTTTTGGAAAATTCTTTATAATTATTTTGAACAAACTATAACAATCTATAACCTAAAACTAATAAAAATTAGAGATAAAAACTTGACTTAGATACTAAATAATCTGCTTTATTAAAATAAAATTAATATTTGATAATTAAATGACATTGCCAGATTTCAATGAAGCTTTGCCCCACCTTCAAAACTATGCGACCATTGAAGCTGTAGGTACCTATCATTTTGTTGGGGACTTATTAGGTTTCATATTGCATAATCACAATCAGTAGGAGTTGCGAGAGTAGTAGAAAATTATAACAAAAACAATGAATAATTCGCTTCGATTTCTTGCCATTTTCTGAATTCCTAATTAAGCTGATTTTTCGTACAAAATTTTATTTTTAAACCAATAATTTTAATAAAAAAACGGAGATATTTTTACATTTATTCGTTATATTGTTCATCATGCGGTTGATGGTGGGGCAGAATCTGGCATTGTCAGTTCTTTAAGCACGTTGTGTACACCACTTTACAAGAAAAAGATGCCAACGCTGAGGAGAAAAAGTGGCAAGAAACTGTCAGCAGCACATCCTTTAAAATGATAACAATTGAATTACTTACTAACTAGGTAATTACTTACATAATTATTCTTATTAATAACAATCAAATCTAAACAATGCGGCCAGTGCGCTGGGCACTCTACCGCGCGGGACGGGCCTAGACGACGACGTGCCTAGAATTAGGTAGATAATTATTATGTACTTATATTTGTTTTTTTTTCTGTTTTATAAATCTAAACTAAAGGCCTTACTACACAAGAAGACTGAGAAAAGTATACAGGGTGGGTATATGGTTGAGATTTTCTCAAGAACTACTGGACCGAATTTAATAAATCTTTTACAATTATCTAGTTTAAACTTTTATCTATCTAACAGTGAATAATTTTTGCAATATGTCAAGTAATAAATGTTTATTTCAAAAAGGTACAATATAAAATAAAAAGAACCATTCAATATTTAAAAAAACCTAATCTAAACTATTTTTTAAAAATTTAGTTGCAGGAAGAGTACCTAAGACACTGGCAGCGTTACCTCGCTGGATCGCGATGCTAATCCGTTGCGCGAGGTAGCTGCCAGCTCTTGGGTCACCAGTGGCATCTACTACTCGTTTGCTTAGCTCTTTATATGTCAAGTAGTTTTTGAGATAATCTCAATCCTAACAACTCTCCAGACACCGTTGGAAATTACAGTTTAGTCCCGTTTCTACAAAATAAATAAAATTTATCCTAAAAGCAAACAAATAACTGTTATTTAACTTTTTAACAATGTTTAACGAGGATAACAGTAAAGTAAATAAATATGTCCCAAAACAGTTTGCTGGTTCTTTATTTATGTTTACGTAATAAACAAATAAATAAATAAAAGGTACCGCTGGAGTTTTTTCGACTTTATAACTTGCATTCAACTGTCTTCAAAGACTCGTAGTGGTAAACATGATTTAAAGTTAGGCGGTGGTTAAGGCGGTGAAGGCTACGGCACTAACTACTGAAATTAAAGGCCTGAAAAAAATATATATCAATCTTGGGGTGTATATTTAGAGACTGATTAATACCGATACACGATTGGACGAACTTCGCTCGATAGAAAAAAAACCATGCCTTTCAAAATGAAAATTATATCTAAACCGAAATAGTTATTCATACAAAATGTATATCAAAATGTAGAGTACTGTAAATTGAGCTTGTTTAAAAAAAATCAAATTTTCAATTTTCTGTCAAAATTCATAAAAATACGAATATCGAGGCACTGCGCCGTGCTCTTTACTCCGCCGCTGCGGGGCATATTGTGTCTCACTCTTGTTTTTGACAACCATATTGCGCCTTAAGCAATGGATTTTCACTTTCGCTACAAAATCGATGGTTCAGCAATTGTCAAATTAGGTCACCGTTTAGCAATTTTTATCGCTACGAACCCAATAGCAATCAAAAGATATGGCCATTTATGTCGCATTTTCTCGCGTATTTGTATGAAAATGCAAGAAAACTAAAACCAGGGTACTTCCCGTTGACCTAGAATCATGAAATTTGGCAAGAAGCTAGGTCTTATAGCACAAGTAAAGGAAAAAATCCGAAAACTGTAAATTTGAAATTACATCCCCGCAAAATATTTTTTTCTTATTACAAACTTATATTGGCAGATGATCAACTAATCAGGAGTATGTCGATGTATGGACATAATATTTTGATAAAAGCAAAGATAAGTTGGTTTCCAAATCTAGTTTATCTTTTCGGTGCGCGAGTCCGACTCGCACTTGGCCGTTTTATTTCTTTTTTCTTTTAAAGGATAATGCGCGTGACTGTTGTTCTGCCTCAGGGACTATGGTAAGCAATCAGACTGTGGACCCATTAAGCAAACAGTTTGCGGGCGCCTCACACTGTGCCGGTTTTATTTATTTATAAATAATCTATAAGTCGTCTCACTGCTGGGCAAAGCCCCCCCCCCCCCCCCCCCCCCCCCCTTCTTCCATATATAATAATAATTATTTATTATTATTATTATGTATATCTTTAGGTTTTACAGGTTTAAGAAATTATTATTTGGAACCAAAAAGTACAGTTTTAACTTAAATCTAGATACAATTAACGATTACTTATGATACAATCAAAGTCAAAGCGTCTTTATTGCAATCGGTTACGGGATACAAAGTAGGTCTTAAATTATTACATGTTCATACATAACCTACCCGTTTTGTGGGCATGCAATAGATTATTATTATATTATTATTTAGGTATGTCAATGATATCTCCTATATTAATTGTTAAAATTTGTAATCCAAATATTCTTGCAGTGGATAAAAACAGTTTTCCAGTAATATTTTTTTCAACTTATTTTTAAATTCTTGTGAGTTCCTTGATTTCCCGAGGTAGGTGATCACTTATGATATAGGTCAATGATTACTTATGATACAATTAATGATTACTTATGCATCTTATGCTCTATCTCTGTCTTGAGCCTCCTCCAACCATCCATCCAGTACCTAAATAAAATGCGTACAGCTAACAGCAGATCAAATGTAACTTATTATCTGCGTCGGAAGATTTAAAATCGAACCGCAAATTGATCTGTTGTACGTACCTCCAAAATTATTACAAACAATTCTCGCGACAGGTGTCTAAAGAAAATCGGTCAATTGTAACGGCTATTAAACTTCGCCTTTAAATAAAACCTGTTGAATTTTCAACCTTCAATACAACACCATAAGGGTAAAGTATCATTACACTTTCTTTTTAAACCCTTCCCTAAGACAGTGTTCCGTATGACTGAGTTGTGTGAGAAAGTTAGGGGTCCTTTGAACAGGAAGTTGAGAATTACGTAGAAATTATAATGTTTGGGACAATAGTTGTTGACAAGTATTGAAAATTAAGTTGTTTTTATAAATTTAACAAAAATTAAACAAATTTTCGTTTACCCGTTCGAGAACTCGTCTCCCCCATCGGTTATCGGTTCTACGACCGATGTGACCAGCCCACTGACACTTCAGTTTACTGATTCTATGAGCAATGTCAACCACTTTTGTCTTCTGGTGGATATACATAGGTAGGTATATATAGGTAGTGTGGGACGCCCCCCGATCAGATGGAGAGATGACCTTCGCAAGATGGCTGGCAGGGACTGGATGCAGTGTGTGTGGATGCATGGGTTGAGTGGCGCGCTTTGGGAGATATCTACGTCCAGATACGGGCTGATACGGGCTGATGATGATCATCATGATGATGAAACAAATTTTCGAAAGAAAAGGACAATAACTATTTATAAAAGGCGCCGTCTCTGGTCGTATCTCGTCGAAAGGTCCCCATCACACTGGCCGCGTTACCGCGCTGGTAATAACAAATTAAAAATAAAGTTTTTTCACCAAGAAATTACTACTTATAGACAGTTTACAACAGCTTAGATGTTTACGTATAAATATATATTTATTGCACATATCATCTGTCGTCATGCCACAGATAATCATGGCGGACGGTGTTTTTGATCGAGTTTCGAATGTTGCATTTTAAATTAAAGTTTTTGGTGTTTTAAAGGTCTCAAACAATTCTGTAATTTAACTATTTAAGACCAATTTTTTTTGGATCAACTAGCCTATTACAGCTTCCTTACCATGAACTCTTATAGCAGGATTACTTCAATATTACTTTGTTACTTCGTACAATGACGACCTTAAAGTAAACTTATTAAGATCGTCATTGTACGAAGTAACAACCTAGTTATTAAGTAATTGTGTATTATTATATTATTTTAAAAGATGTGCTGCTGAGAGTTTTTTGCCACTTTTCCTTGCAAAGTGGTGTAAATGTAAATTCAAAAAAATGTTGACGTGCAAAAATGTACACAACGTGCTTACTTGCAATAAAGAAATTTGCCTTTTTTTGTCAAAGTAATATTGAAGTAATCCTGCTATAAGAGTTCATGGTAATATGAAAATCAGTGAATTTATCCAAGTGACTTTGACTGTTATAGTTCAGAATGAGCAAACTTGATTTAGGCAATATTTTTTATTCAACATCCTCATTACGCGCCAAAACATCTGTTTTACAGCATCATTAACATTAATTAGAACGTCTTCATAAAACGCCTCATTAATTTGGCCAACACAAACTACGGGCCTTCCTTTGTTCCTGTTATCTCGAATCATACAACACGGCTAATTGGCCACTGCACTGATGATGCGTGTGTGAGATAAACAATTGATGATGTGATTCACCTGATTTATTTATTTTATTAATGGACTCGACAGTTCGTCATTTGCCAATGTCATGTTACAGAAAATTCAATGTATTCAATAGTTTTCTATCTTCCTACAGGAGAGTCGCAGTAGCGTCATCACCCTGGGTAGCCGCGTCTTCTTGTCTTCATCCACAGGAGACGCCGTAGCGTCAATCACTCTGGACGAAGCAGCTCGACAGTCACGCTCACTCCCGAGCTCGTAGCGGGAATCTTGACCATGGCGCCAAACTTCAGATCCTGCTTGAATTCTTCAATAACTTCACCATACTGTCATTCGCGAACATTTTCTGATTAATTTAACGTGATATTAAACACAAAACACCCACTGTAGACATTAAACTGAATATTATTAAATAATTTCGCAACCGTCGTTTCCCGCCATTTTCAAAAAGCCCATTGATGATGTGATTCACCTGATTGGCTTGTGAGATGGCAAATTCACTTGTCATTTTCTAAGAAAACACATCTGACGGCGTTTACAAACAAAAGATTATGTTGATGTCAAACAAAATAGGAGCGCATCATCGTAAATCATGTTTCTAACCGAATGTTAGACATGGTTGTCGGAATAATACTAGCTAGCTAGCTGAAAGACTAGATACATACGTAAACTCACAACTAACTAACAACGCCTGATTCCCGTAGCGGTAGGCATAGACGATAGACCATTCCGATTTTAACACTCTCAGATTTGGCACTGTTCAAATCGTAATTATCTTAATTATATGGATAATGCGTAATTCAAATTCTGAGTAAAAATAGGAGCGCATCATCATAAATCATGTTTCTAACCGAATGTTAGACATGGTTGTCGGAATACTACTACTATTGTCCGATAGATGGAGTTGTGTAACATACCCTTTAAGTATGCATAAAGCGATGAAGATTTTCGGTGGGCGTGGCGTGGCCTGTGGTGGCTCAGTTGGTAAGAGCGTGTCACGGAATGACAGGGTCGCAGGTTCAAGTCCTGCCCACGGCAAAAAAAATTTCATCATGTTCTAATTTATTCACCGAGCATGGATAATGCGTAATTCAAATTCTGAGAGTACATATGTTGCATTAATTGAACATATTTCAATTCCTTTATCATTGTTGACTATGAATTTATTTCTGCATTGGTAAAGTTACACTGAAAAAAAACCGCCCAAGTGCGAGTCGGCTGTTGGACTCGTGCACCGAGGGTTCCGTGCAACTTCACCATAACATTTGCTCTAACGAAATGATAAACTAGATTTAGGGACAAACTTTGCGTTTTCGAAACTGATAATGTCATATAAGCTTGTAATTACAAAAAAATAATTATTTCATGATAGAACCCCAAATTTACAGATTTCGGATTTTTTCCTTTACTTGTGCTATAAGAACTAGCTTCTTACCAATTTTCATGTTTCTAGATCAACGGGAAGTACCATATTACCTATAGGTTTTGAGTTTTTTCATTTTCATACAAATGTGCAAGAAAATACGACATAAACGGCTATACCATTTGATTGCGTTAACGTAGATGGTTGATTTTTTCACAGCTACATGAGGTTGCAGACCTGAGTATTTGGTATTAATTTCAACTTGATCCGTCCACGCGTTTCTGAGATATATAGGTCTTGGCAGAAAGACGGACAACAAAGTGATCCTATAAGCCTAGAGACACATTATGCGGAAAGTACGCGAAGGAATTCACAAAACTCAAGTCAAAAACAGAACTTCTGCTTATAGTTGTAACGCTGCTTTTAGCCTGTAGCGGTGAACCGCTTTTGTTTCGACGCCCGACTTATTCCTGCCAGACTGAAAGCAGGGTTATGGCTATGAGCAGAGCGTCTGATTTTGACTTCAATTTTGTGAATTCCGTCGCGTACTTTCCGCATAATGTGTCCCTAGGCTAAGGGTTCCTTTTTTCCTCTTGAGGCACGGAACCCTAAAAATAGTGTTGCATGTAGTTGCTAAGTTTATACAGCTGTTGATTTCTATATAAAACAACTACGGCCTTGTTAGAGCAAATAATTGTAAACAATAACCAAACTATCTTCAAATCAAATCAAAATTGTTTATTCGTTCGTTTATATCTAGGAAGACAAATAGCTAAAACAGCTAAACATTTGTCTATAGTTAGTAACGGTTGAAGCTGCAGTTGCGAAGGTAATCTTTTATTTCGATGTTGCACTATGTATCTTATTGACATCTCTATTCTGAATACTCCAAGCGCTTAATCATCAAGATAGCTGCGCACGCGCCGCATCGGGAAAACCCATACGTTCATTCAAGCGTTATTACTTCTTGTAATTTCGGCTTCAAATAGTTCACTTAAAGATCGATCCCAGGCACAATCTAAATCAGGAAAATACAGGATTCTTTGGTTTTATTCGTCATTATCAGTTTCATTTTAGGTCCCCACTGCTCGGGCACAGACCTTCCCTTGTATTGAGGGACCTCGGGTCTTGTTCTTCTTCTTTGCGTTTGCCTATTCCCGTCTACTCGGGGTCGCCTCTCCCCGTTCTTTTGCGCCAGGTTGATCTGACCTGGGTTGTGGGATCCGATAGTTGGGCTCTCTCCAGATCTTTGCGGACTGCGGGTCATTGTTATGTACCTCCCAAGGTTTCACGGGTTTCAAAAAACCGGGTCCTTTGAACGCCGACGCACGTGCGTTCGATGGCTGTCACCTTGAGAAAGACCGTCGAAATCGGTCGAAACTGTCGGTCTAATTGCCGACTTCAACAATATAAGTGAGTGATATCCGTTTATATATAATAATTTGTAGTCATCATCATCATCATCAGTCTATTTATATTGCCCCACTGCTCGGGCACAGACCTTCCCTTACATCGAGGGAGCTCGGGCCATAATCCACCACGCGGGCCCAGTGCGGGTTGGCGGATTTCACATGACTTAGATTTTTTTTTCTTCTACAATATGCAGGTTTCATCACGATGTTTTCCTTCACCGTTTTTGAGAGCACTCGGTAAATGTACGTAAGTTTTTCCGTCGAAAAAACTGAGGATAACTCATTGGTACATGGCTGCCCTGGCTGGGAATCGTACCTGAGACCTCCATATTGCAAGTCCATTGACCCAACCACTGAGCCACCGAGCTCTATTTAACTAACTAATTTGTAGTAATGGCTCACTATAGTTTTAATTCTAAAAGTTCCGTATCTATTTAGCATTCCAAACGAGGTGCCCCATTGTCTGTCCGCGGGCTTTGATCGCATCAATGCTTCCCGATAACTGTGACATACTTGACGTGACAAATGTTCCTCGAAATGACACTACGCTGACCTTGGCTCTAGGGATGTTAACGATACTATCGAATATTTGAATCTAAAACATCGACGCATCGATGGAGCGATATTTCATATCAACGATAAAAATATACAGAAATAAGTTTAAATCTTTGCCGTGTTCTTAAAGCCGAGAATGAAAGAAAACTGACAGTTGTAAGACCGAACTTAAACTCCACTCATACTCAAAACTGTCTATGTCTTCGGGCTCAGAGTTTCCTGAGCGCGAGCTTAACTTGAATTCGTTCTAACAAATATCAAATTCCATAAAGTTAAAGTCAAATCTCTTTAGTGCAAGTAAGCACGTTGTGTACATTTATGCACGTCAACATTTTTTGAATTTACATTTACACCACTTTGCAAGGAAAGGTGCCAACGCTGAGGAGAAAAATTGGCAAAAAACTATCGGCAGCACATCTTTTAAAATAATAACAACACAATTACTTAATAACTAGGTAATTACATAACTCTTCCTATTATTAGTGATGTAAACTTTACCCTTCATGCGGAACCGGCGACACACACCATGTATGTTCATCGTTTAAATAGTCATCTATTCTGTAATACGCCTTCTTAACAAGTGTTCCTTTAATATAGGCCTTGACAATTGTAAGATTGAAGTCACACTCTAAACTTGCACTCAAACCTGTCTATTTAAAGAAAAGCTATTGATATGCGACGATGATTCGATAGTGATTTGTGTTTGAAACATCGATATCCAACCATCGATATTTTAGGATACGATGTTGGCATCTCTATTAGGACCCCAAACATGTGTGCTACACATGTTTGTAAGGTCCCGGAAGCCATGCCCTTATATTTTGGTTCTATGAAACATATTCGTCATGGACGGTGCTTTTGAAGTTTGGAAAAACTTGCGAATGATTGACGCTTATTCAGTCTGTTGGTTTTTCCTAGTCTTAAACATGATATCATCATCATCGTCAGCCCGCATCAGTCTGGACGCAGGCCTCTCCCAAAGCACGTCAGGGTTCGCGCCGCACTCGCCCCACAGACACACGCCCCATACCATGCTAATGAGACTCCAGGCGGCTCATAGAGTCCTGGTACTTGTAATGATACTTAAAGAGCTGGGGCTTCTGACCGAGTGGACACAGCAGGTGTTGAGTGAGACATATTGAGACTCCGAGGTAGCCATGGTATCCTGGTACTTTTAATTCAATTTCTTCATCATCATCCCGTATCAGCCACTGCTGGACGCAGGCCTCTCCCAAGGCGCGACACTAGACGCTGGTAGTCGCGCCGCACTCGCCCCACAGACATACGCTGGACAGCATGAGACTCTAGGCATGTCATAGTGTCCTGGTTCTTGTAATGATACTTAAGGAGCTGGGGCTTCTGACCGAGTGGACACAGCAGGTGTTGAGTGAAACATATTGAGACTCCAGGTTAGCCCAAAGCCCGTTACTCAACTCGATTCCCGGTTTTTGCATCCAGTCTCTGCCAGCCATCGAAGAAAAATACCGTGAAGAAACCTGCATGGCAAAGAATGATAGAAAACTCTAAGCCGTGTGAAATACACCAAGCACTGGCCCCGCGTGGTGGATCATAGCGTGAGGCCTCTTTGTAAGGGAAGGTTTGTAACAGTTGGGATATAAAAATAGATTGCTAGCGGTAATTGACACCTTATGAGAAATGAATAAGGTTGTTCCTACATAATATAGGTACTTATTATAATACAAGAAAGTCACGCGAATATTTTTCTCTTGAACCCCTTAACGTCTCTATCGCGGTGGTCTCCAATTACAAAATTGACATAATTCCTGCTCTACCCATCAATTTAAATAATTTAAATGCAAAAACTTTATACAGTCGCAGTCACTTGTAAAATTATATAATTATAGGCACTTCACGAAATGCCTAGGCACTATGATCGTGCACATTGCTAACGCTAACTGAAAACTTCCTGTAATAAATTAAATATAAGCTTTGGTTGTTTATAATGTTTTTATTATTTGTTTGTAATATTTATAAATTTATAAATGTTTGATAGACGCATTGTTGACGTATTACAGAGAGGCCATAGAGCCACACTAAAAAAGGTAGTATTTCGTACACTTCCAACGTAAAACATATATTAGACACCTTGCAATAAATCGGGGCACGGGGCATCGCTAACTCTCGTGTCATCTCAACTACGAGAGTTATCATTTTAACCAGTAAAAACTCCATTAGTTTCCAAAATTCAAGTAGTTTTGAATTTTTTCGTTCAAGACTACCTATGAGTATTTTTGACTTACATACCACATTTCGAGGACTTGTGTTACAAGTAGTGCTCATCTTCTAATTATAAATGTCATAATTTGAATGGATATTTACATCAATCAATCGTCAGTCCGTATCTTTCCACTGCTGGACATAGGACTCCCCAAAAGCATGCCGCCGCCGGGTATGAATGGACGCGTTTATTGCCACTAAATCACACTTTAACTACTAGAGAGCTCTGTAATTTTGACACAAAGTTTAAAGAGTAGAATCACGAAGAGAAACAAAAAAAATTAACACTTCATTTTGTGTCCGGGTATTTGGAGAAGTGCCTAGCTGTTTCATGAAGTGTCACGCCATCTGTCTTTGACTACAACATACATATTTAAAGGGTGTTCATTACCGCAGATTGGGTGCGATGCGTGAAGCCTCGCCCGAAGGCAATTTTCGTGAAAGCTGTCTGTCAAAGGCGCGTTTGGCGAATTGTGTGGTCTTGCGCTCTGCATTTACACGGGATTTTGGAGTGATTATGTCATGAGAAAGCGTATCTTCATTAAATAATTATGTGGGTGAGAAAATGCGGGGCTTTTGAAAATGGCTGGTCGTATTTGCAAAATAATTTGATAAATTTTATTTTAATGTCTAGAGAGGTTATTTTGTGTTTAATATCACGTTAAATTAATCAGAAAATGTTCGGGAATGACAGTATGGTGAATTTATTGGATTATTCGTGCAGTTATTTCTGTAGTTTCGTGCTAAAGTCAAGAGTCCCACTACCTCGGGAGTGAACGTGACTGTCGAGCTGCTTCGTCCAGAGTGACGACGCGACGCTACGGCGACTCCTCGGGAGAAATAGAAGACCTATTTTAAATATCTGAAACATGACATTGGCAAATGACGAACTGTCGAGTCCATTAATAAAATAAATTAAATAATAGCTACATCTTATAGTCGATATGATCCATTTTTCGGATATTCCGTAAGTATACAACACACACACACACATAATGCATAGAGGGACACAATAAGGTTGAGATTTTCTAAAGAACTACTGGATCGATTATAAAAACGCTTTTAATTTGTGTGATAATATAAGTGAGTGATATCCGTTTATATATAATAATTTGTAGTAATGGCTCACTATAGTTTTAATCCTAAAAAACATTTCATTTTCAATACTGGTAAATGTATTTGATTTGATTTGGTACAGACATCATTTCAATATCCAGTAATAAAGTCGGGACTATTAATCCTGTTAGTGTTTTTGCACGGTCTAGACTTTAAATTAAGCTTACACTTTAAATATCATGTCAAACAGGGGACTTGTCGGCTCAACTTGTTCAAACGAAGGATTAACTCGTCAAGATTGGTATTAAAATGTTTATTTTATAATTTGCGGCTTTTATTTAATGATACGGCTGACACAAAGATAAGTAATAAAAGAGTCAGTAAGGATTATCTAGAAAACTACTTGACCTATTGCAAAAATTATTTCACAGATAAATAGATAAAAGTTTCTTCATAGAGCCAACTAGCGCCGCCAAACTTAAAAAAATAATATCTGGTCGGGGGGCGTCCCACACTGCGTTCACCCGACTGATACGGGCGACGATGACCGCTTACCATCAGGTCGTCTGCTTGTCTGCCTTTTTCATTAAAAAACTTCGTAGCTCTACTTTAATCCACGTGTTTATTTAGGCCGGTGTCACACTGATGATAAATTGCCCCCCGCTGTGTCACTCTCGGTGTTTTTGTTATTTTTTCGACTGACTTAGTTTTTGTGTGAAATTTGATAGGTTGAGGAACATCTGTTGAACAACATTCTAATGCTGGGAGCATTAGAATGCATCTAGATTATTAGAATTACAATATCATTAAATATTATGATCCCACTTCACTTGGCTATTCGTATTTGCGTATTTGTTATACTTGCCATGTGCGGTTGGTATGCTTGACAAAATATTCGTCTTAATTGAATGTACTTACGTCAAGACCTATCATTTTGTTGGGGACTTATTACAGGTTTCATATTGCATAATCATAATCAGTATCATTTTCTACTACTCTCGCAACTCCTATAGAAGAATAACAAAAACAATGAATAAATCGCCTCGATTTTTTACTATTTTCTGAATTCATAATTAAGCTTTTTTTTTCGAATCTCAACATAAAACTTTATTTTAAACCAATAATTTTAATAAAAGCGGAGATATTTTTACATTTACTCGTTATCTTGTACAACTTGCGGTTGATGGTGGGGCAGAATCTGGCATGGTCATTTGCAAGCGAAAAATTATGTCAACGATGAGCGCATAGAGACGAAGCGAGGAACAGGGGTGCCGTATTAAAGAGATGCGTCCATGTCGATAATATCTCTAGGTTACACGTGTCGCGAAGCAATGTTGCGTTCATGTGCGGCCAGACACGGGCGCCCTCCTGTTACAGGTCTATGGGGTAAGTGGTCTATGCATACCAACCACACATGGCAATAGTATAACAAATACGCAAATACGAATAGCCAAGTGAACTGGGCGCATAATATTTAAAGATATTGTAATTCTAATAATCTAGACGTTAAACACAATGACATCATAGTTGTAAGAACCAACACACACCAATCTTTGCACAAACACATCCGTCTTTATTCGCGGAAGCGATGGGAATCCCGCGACGGCCACATGTGCTGTGTTTAATTGTTTACCCCAGACACACTGGGGACGTTGCAGCAGGCTTAGGCGGACGACACACATCGATATTTATCGTGATACGGATCACGATTCGATTGGAAACGAAGACAGAAATAAGAGCTTGGTCACGTGAGGATGAGAGAGCGAAGCGAGCATACGTCGGAAAGCCCAGCGGACGACGGCCGCTTTCCGAGAATTCAGAAAATAGTAAGGAATCGAAGCGAATTATTCATTGTGTTTGTTATCATTTTCTACTACTCTCGCAACTCCTACTGATTATGATTATGCAATATGAAACCTGTAATAAGTCCCCAACAAAATGATATATGAGCTTCAATGGTCACGTAGGTGACCAAAGGTGGGGCAAAGCTCCATTGAAATGTGCCAATTATTATTATTATTGTTATTTTCGGTAGGTTTCCTCAGAATCACCCGGGGTCGCGGCCGGTCAGATGAGGGGATCTGGCCGTCCAGTCGGATAAATCCTGCGACCCACGGAAGGCAGCGGGTACAGAGTGGTCCTGTCCCGCTGCAGCCAAGCGCTGCGGGCGTGCTGGGCCCGCCTCCAGCGGCCCGGGGAGTGCGTAATAGCAAGCGCGTGGGAAACTCTGGTGTAGTTCAACAGAGATCCCAGAGTTCCCCACAATGCGCGGAGGAGGCCACCGTGGAGTTTTAGTCGGTGCGAGTCCGACATAACCCGTAGCTACCCCTGAGGTGGCGGGTATGCACAAGCCTTTCCCCACGAAAAAAAAAAGTTTCCTCAGATTATGTTGTGGAATTACTCTAAAATTTAAGACCTGCAATTGACACCCATATTCATAGTTACGAATAAATAATAAAACCTATAATTTATTGACTCAACGTTTGGCTGTCATAGTCGCCCCCCAAATTGGTTCAGGGGCCTATTGCGTTGCGGCGCCGAATTCGCTCGGCCCACTTTCGCTCGTTCCGCTCGAAACGGGAGCGATCGCTCGTTAATATTCGCTAACGCGATTTTCAGCAATAGGTGCGGGATGCTGCGCAGCGGGTCGGCGGTCTGGAGATAGGTCTTCAGACTAGAAAATTCGATGTTCTTATATTACTCTGATATACAGTGGTCTTGAATTCATTAGACAAAATGGATGGGTAGGCTTGTGACATAATAAATAAAATAAAATAAATAAATAAAAATTGTTTATTTCGGACAGGGTCCATAGATGTTAGTAAAATACAATAAAATAAAATGACTTACAAACTATAATGTACGTAGGTACAATAAAATTAGTAGGACATAAGTACATTAATTCTGCACAGCCATTTAGTAAATTAAACAATTTGGGGAAAACTAAAAATATATATATTTACAATTTCAACTAAGTATCCAAAAAAATTGATGTGCATCGTTACTGTGCCTTTAAGTTTTTTACATTTTAAGCTTTGATCTCCTATAAACAACTAGATACACAAACGTCTTACTAAAACAATTTAAAAAACGTTCAAATAAGGGTCCATTGTTAACGTCCAAATAATGTCCAATAAAGCAAATGAGGGTCCTTCACCCGTTTGGACCTTCTTTGCGCTCGGACATTTTTAGAAGGCAGACTGTGTATCTAGTTGTTTATAGGAGATCAATGATTTTATGGTATTTTTAATTTGTTGCAACGATTTCTTTCACTGGAATTTGACCTAATATCATGTCATTCAAAGTGATCCTATAAGGGTTCCTTTTTTTCCTCTTGAGGTTCGAAACCCTAAAAAGGGGTCTGGTTCTAGAGGTATATAGCGACCGTCGATATAGCGACCGTCGATATAGCGACCGTCGATATAGCGACCGTCGATATAGCGACCGTCGATATAGCGACCGTCGATATAGCGACCGTCGATATAGCGACCGTCGATATAGCGACCGTCGATATAGCGACCGTCGATATAGCGACCGTCGATATAGCGACCGTCGATATAGCGACCGTCGATATAGCGACCGTCGATATAGCGACCGTCGATATAGCGACATTCGATGTCGTGAACTAGACCCCTAAAAGTGGCAAAAAAACTTTCAGCATCACATTTTGTCTTCACACCGGTTCTTCTAACTCGTCTCATGTGTGTACATTCCCGTTACACATACCGTGCGCCGGGCTCGTCCGGGCTCGTCACTATGTGGGTCAAGTCAGTCGGAAGCGAGAGAACTAGTGCTCGGGCCGTAGGTCACACGTCACACCTAGGTCTTAGCCATGAACGTGACTTAAAGTTGGGCTGTGGCTTAATCATCGATTGAACGATGTTCGATGGTTTTCGCCATACAAAATTGTGGTTTAGCAACTGTGAAAGGTTCTATTGAAAATGGCGGTTGCAAAACAGTATGGTGAATTTATTGTATAATTTGAGCAAGATCTGAAGTTTCAAGCTTTTATCTAGAGTCCCGCTACAAGCTCGGGAGTGAACGTGACTGTCGAGCTGCTTCGTCCAGAGTGACGACGCTGCGGCGTCTCCTCTGGATGAAGACATGAAGACGCGCCTACCCAGGGTGAAGACGCTACTGCGACTCCCCTGGAGGAAGATAGAAGACTATTATATATTGAATTTTCTGTAACATGACATTGGCAAATGACGAACTGTCGAGTCCATTAATATAATAAAATAAAGAAAGCCACCTTTAGGCAGTTGTCCGACCGCCGGCGATGAGCGAGTAGCGAGTAAAGTTATCAACTATGAAACGAGTGTGCGAGCAGCGAGTGGCGAGTATAGTTTTGTAGCTCGGCTATCAGCGAGTGTCGCTGAGCGACGGGCGATTACTCGCTTCACTCGCCCACTCGCCAGTGGGGCTCAGAGAGTAGGCGAGTGGCGCCGAGCGATGGGATGTACTCGTTCGGCGACAATATAGCCGAGCGAGTACTCGCCGGCGGTGTGAACAGTCGGCGATGAACTATTAATATATGCATCTCTTTTGTTTACACGGAATGCAGTATCTTTTGTACGTTTCTTGGACGAGAAAATAGCCGGGATTTACTCGCTTACTCGCCGGCGACAACTGCCTTATGCTACGAGCAATAGGGACAGTCGACAGCACATCATCCGTGCCTCGTGTCAGGCGCACGTCCAGCAGTCAGTCCCGGTAGCTGTCGCTTGGCCATGGCACAGGCCTACGGGCGGCCTAAATAACTCTGACAAAAGGTGCGGTCACTAAACCACACGATAACAAGTAGAAATTATTTCAAAAAACAAAAACTATCCCCATTTGATTAATATTATGACACTCCCGTAATCAAGACGAATCTAACGATACCTCATACACCATCCATCAAGCCGTTTAGGCTACAGGATGGCAGGAAGGAATGGACATACAAACATACATACACCCGAAAAACATTACCCTCATCTGGGGCAGTCGGGTAAAAAAAATTGAATTTCATATTGTAATACGCACAACATCATCATCATCAGCCCGTATCAGTATTTTTAGGAAACATTTAATCCAAATAAAAATATATTCAATATTTTAATAATAGGTAACAAATAAAATTATTAAAAGGCCAACTCTCTCGAGAGCGTAACTAAGCGAACAAAATAACAATTAGCCAAACCGTAGATAATAGAGCGATGTAGAGCCGCAAGGGTGACACAAAGTCGCAAATATTAGCGACGCTATTGTGCTGACCTACCCTAATGCTACGGTGACAATGGCGGCGGACGCTGTGGGATATTATTGAAGTAAATGTTATTTTAATATTTTATTACATAGACATTAATAAAAATTCTAAATAACTATTATAATAATAACCTAAAAAATAAACTAAACTAAAAACTATATGTACAATAGGTCGGTTGAACTATCTGAATGACTTAGCATTACAAATAGTTCAACCGATCCCCGTTGTCCGGCAACGTGCCCAAAATGCTGGCGGCATTTCCCCTTTATGTAAATGTTATTAATTATAATTCATCATCATCAGTCTATTTATATTGCCCCACTCCTCGGGCACAGACCTTCCCTTACATCGAGGGAGCTGGGGCCATGATCCACCACGCGGGCCCAGTGCGGATTGGCGGTTTCCTTGACCGTTTTGAGATCACTCGATAAATGTACGTAAGTTTTTCCGTCGAAAAAAATAATAATAATTAATATTAATTAGAACAATGCATGAGGTGGTTGTTAAATGACAACTTTCAAGCTATTTTAGTACAATAGATGTCGTTAGCTATATCTAACGTCAAATTCTTTTGATATGTCAAAAAGGACATTGATTTTTTAAATGACAATGCCAGATTCTGCCCCACCATCAACCGCAAGTTGTACAAGAAAACGAGTAAATGTTAAAATATCTCTGTTTTTTATTAAAATTATTGGTTTAAAATAAAGTTGTGTACAAGTTGCGATTCGAAAATAACAGCTTAATTAAGAATTCAGAAAATAGTAAGAAATCGAAGCGATTTATTCATTGTTTTTGTTATACTTCTATAGGAGTTGCGCGAGTAGTAGAAAATGATACTAATTATGATTATGCAGTATGAAACATGTAATAAGTCCCCAACAAAATGATAGGTACATCTTAAATGGTCACGTAGTTTTGTAGGTGGGGCAAAGCTCCATTGAAATGTGGCAATGTCTTTTATTATGGCATGACCCAAAGCCATCGGCCAAAATGTCTTTGAATTCACATTACAACTAAGTACCTATGTTTAGTACATTTTATAGCTTATTCTGTACTACTCCGGTCAAATAACCCCTGAATATTAGAAAATTGAGAAGGGCTACAATATTTCACTTTCTTTTGTTTCATCCTTGTTCTACAAGGAAACGGCTCATTGAAAAAAACATAGGTACTTACAATAAAAAATACAATGTTATAACATTAAACTAAAAATATATTTACTAAAATATATCTAAGATAAAATAAAACTATGTACAAAACAGATCGGTTGAACTATCAGAATGGTTTGCATTACAGATAGTTCAACCATTCCCCTGGTCCGGTTTTATTTTAGATATATTTTAGTACCTTTATTTTAAGTTTAATATTGTAACAGTTAGTAGGCAAAACGAGCTATTCTCAGCATACGAAAGTAATATTGGACTCTACATAATAGAAATAATTTCACTCTACATAAACCAAATCAGAAAAGTTTCCGTCATGTTACGCGAGTTTTTAAACATTTCATGGTCACCCTGACATAGTAGCAATATCAATAGGGTAAAGCGGGGAGAGAGAGCCACAATGCCCCAAAATGATGCACCTGGCGCGCGCGTGCCCTTTATTTGATTTTTTTTTGGTATATTTGTAATGATGGCTTAGAATTCAATGCCTCATAGCAACAATAGGAGATAAATATTGATCTAAGACGGCTTTCTATAGGAGAAAAAATATAATTCAACATTCCGAATGTTATTGTTAACGTTTGGATGTAAAAGTTTTTGATAAAGCGCCTCTCAAATGCATACATTTTGGATTTGCCTCAAAACTAGATCGAAGCTTTATTAAAAAGTTATTTGGATATACACATACAAAGTTCAGCTCAATATACTTATTATTATACTTAGAACATTTCACACAAAACATGAATTTAAGTTACTAGTAAAATAATGACTTATTCGTCAACTGTCGAGTGGGGAACTCGCGAGTGCGCGCGGGTTGTCACCTTCTGATTTTACCTATTTTTTTGTCGTCAACTCGCGCGCATGTAAATAAAGGCGTATTTATGTACAGTCAGCTACAAAAAAGTTTAATAAATTTAATATGTGGTCGTGCTTTGGAGAGGCCTGCGTCCAGCAGTGGACTGATACGGGCTGATGATGATGATGAAGTCGCACTAAAAGTACCAGGACACTATGACATGCCTAGAGTCTCATTAACATGTGGTCGTGTGGGAGAGGCCTGCGTCCAGCAGTGGACTGATACGGGCTGATTGATGAAGTTGCACTAAAAGTACCAGGACACTATGACATACCTAGAGTCTCATTAACATGTGGTCGTGCTTTGGGAGAGGCCTGCGTCCAGCAGTGGACTGATACAGGCTGATGATGATGATGAAGTCGCACTAAAAGTACCAGGACACTGTGACATACCTAGAGTCTCATTAACATGTGGTCGTGTTTTGGGAGAGGCCTGCGTCCAGCAGTGGACTGATACAGGCTGATGATGATGATGAAGTCGCACTAAAAGTACCAGGACACTGTGACATACCTAGAGTCTCATTAACATGTGGTCGTGTTTTGGGAGAGGCCTGCGTCCAGCAGTGGACTGATACAGGCTGATGATGATGATGAAGTCGCACTAAAAGTACCAGGACACTGTGACATACCTAGAGTCTCATTAACATGTGGTCGTGTTTTGGGAGAGGCCTGCGTCCAGCAGTGGACTGATACAGGCTGATGATGATGATGAAGTCGCACTAAAAGTACCAGGACACTGTGACATACCTAGAGTCTCATTAACATGTGGTCGTGCTTTGGGAGAGGCCTGCGTCCAGCAGTGGACTGATACGGGCTGATGGTGATGGTTGTAAGTGTAACTCAAAATAAATTAGTATTGGTTTTCGCTACCCGTAACTCAAGTTTAATATCCGAAATAGTTTAACAGTACTGCGCCTGACTGCTATAACTGTCAAACCGCTAATCCGAATACTTTCCGTATCGAATATCAAAAGAAACCGAACTTTTGTTTTATCACTGTGCCCCTTACGGTAACAATACTATAGATGCAATGTCCATAAATTGCACTTAAAATATCTGATAGTGCAATCTCTCTTCCAGTTAAATGTTTCTCATCGTTGTTCACACGAAGTCCTTTGAAGTAGATATGCTGTAAAATAGATTTTAACCAGTCAGAGAAAAGTGACGTCTGAACTGAGAGCTAGGTTGCACTTCATGGCCTGAACTAGTATTCCCAATAAGTCCAAAACAGGGTATGGAGGGATGAACTGCGCAAGGTGACTGGCAGAGACTGCAAAAAGGCCGAAAATCGTGGCTAATAGTGGCACTTCAGTTGGCTATTCGTATTTGCGTTTTTTCATAATTGGCGTGCTTTGGGCCTCCAGCAGTGGCCTGATACGGGCAGATGATGATTATGGGTCCAGAGATATGTACAAAACGACCACAAATCCATCACGATCCATGACTCCGTAAACGTGGTATATCACCTTTCTCACTGGGAATTCACCTAACCCACAGCTCTTTGCATAGAACACACTATCGAATAAGCTAGCTAGGTCGGTCGTCAGGAAACAGGCATGAACTTTGTTTATTTTTGTTGACAATTTCTAACGCATGGTCATTGCATCTATAGCATTTTTAATGCAAGCTTCGTCCCATTTTTTTGCCCAAAGTGGTCCCAAATTAGGCTGTTGTTTTGAAAGATAACGCCGACGTTTTTGTGGCACAGAAATTGCGTTTTGTGGAATGTGTAAGATTATATCCCTCTTTGTGATTTCCGATATCTTTATTAGGGGTTTGGGTTTTTTGTTTCTCTGAGAAAGACGAAAGTCTTGGAAGAGGATAATAGAGGTCAATTAGGTGACCTTTTAGTCTAGTCGGTAAAGGTGCCTTGATACAAAGGGTTCTGTTCTGGGTAGGTGCGTGTCTGTACCATTTTTTTTCCGTGTTGTTTAGTGACCAAACATATTTGTTAAAGTTATTCAGGCCGCCCGTAGGCCTTTGACGTGGCCTAACGACTGCTGCCGAGCGACAGCAACCGGGACCAACTGCTTAACGTGCTTTCCGAGGCACGGAGGGGATCAGATGAAAATGTTACTAGCGGTCACCAATCCAAGTCCTGACCTCGCCCAACGTTGCTTAACTTGTACGATCGCTTTCAACGTGTACTCACAACTGTACTACGAGCCCCCTCTGTCTGTACCTAATAGTGGTACTTCACTTTGCTATTCGTATTTGCGTATTTGTCATAATTGCTTAGTGTGGTTGGTATTCTTGACAAAATATTCCTCTTATTTGTACGTACGTCAAGTATTTGGCAAATACGACAAACATCCAATAGCGAATACGAATAGCCAAGTGAAGTGCCACCATAAGGAAGGTGTAACCACTTTTTCCGAGTGTGTGTGTGTTTAGGTATTATATATATTACCTATTAGTAGGTATTATAGTATATATTATTACCTAAGTTGACGCTCGAAAGACGCCTGTGTGGGGGTCCACACGAGCGTCTTTAGAGCGTCGGCTTCGGAGCGTCAACGCGACGCATGCGCGGCGTCTTTCGAGCAGGCGCGGGCGTTGTCGTCCTTCATGTTTTCATTTTCCTTTCCTTCCGCAAGCGTCGGTTGTGTCGATGCAACATTACAATAATATACTTATAAAAAATTGTTTTAAGGCCCTGACATGAGCCAACTAGCGCCGCCAATCTTAAAAAAATAATATCTTCCAATTTAATCGTTTTTATTATAAAAGCTATGTACACAATCTTTATTAGGATAAATACTATTTTTCAATATACAATACATAGCATAATTGCTACAAGCTAAGTAGTAGTTCTCAAATGTGCCAAAAACGGCAGTTTTTCGCAATTATGCGATCTACAACTAACCAAAATTGAATCACGTTATAAATAACCATTTAAAAAATAGTATTACGCTACAAGCTCGGGAGTGAACGTGACTGTCCAGCTGGTTCGTCCAGGGTGACGACGCTACGGCGACTCCTCTGGAGGAAGACATGAAGACGCGGCTACCCAGGGTGAAGACGCTACTGCGACTCCCCCGGAGGAAGATATAAGACTATTATATATTTAATTTTCTGTAACATGACATTGGCAAATGACGAACTGTCGAGTCCATTAATAAAATAAATAAAAGATTGGCGGCGCTAGTTGGCTCATGTCAAGCCCTTAACATACTTTTAAACAAAATTGAATGACAGACTGTGAGCTGTAAAAAAAGGGGAAAAACATGCATAATACAAAGCCTAATAATGCATAATAATATTTTAAGAACAATAAAATTAAAATATCTAAATGAAAATCCGTTCCCCCTCTATAGAGCTACAATGACACATACACCTTCTTTGCATCGTTGGTTAAAAACAAATAAGTAAAAAGAGTAACCATAAATAAGTTGTACAAACATGCAATGCAATGATTGTAATTGCAATTTGCAATTCGTATCTCTCGCTGCCATCTTTGTAAACTTGTATAATACAAGTAAGTTTACCTGTAGGACTAATACAGTCGAAGACAGAGATAAGTATAGAGGGGGCTTCAATAAGGTTGAGATTTTCTCAAAAATTACTGGACCGATTTTAATAATTCTTTTACATTTACATAGTTTTCACTTTTATCTATAAAACAGTGAAAGAATTTTTGCAATAGGTCAAGTAGTTTTTGAGAAAATCTCCACCTTTAAAATTCTCCTGTACACCTTTCTCTGTGTTTCACCGTACACTCGTTCGCATAAAAATACAATATATATGCACTAATTAAGTAGGAAGTCAGAGAAAAGTGTACAGGGGGCCTCAATAAGGTTGAGATTTTTTTTTAAACTACTCGACCTAAAATTATTTTACCGTTACATAGTCTTTACTTTTATCTATCAAACAATAAAATAATTTTTGCAATAGGTCAAGTAGTGTTTGAGAAAATTTCAACCTCAAAAACTCTACTGTACACCTTTTTTGTCTTCGACTGTACCTACCTAATTTATATCCAAGTATTCGAGACTGCAAGTTATACAAATAATAAAAGATAGACAAATGCTCGACTGTAGACCACGAATCAGTAAACGTAAACCGAGGCCCAAATCAAGTGTCTTATTTTGTAAACAAAAACTATTACCCTCCCCCACTAACATTTTAAGCTATTTTGTGATTGCAATAATCACAAAATAGATAGATATTTATACATTATTAAATCGGATTACTTTATTTTCACAATAATGAACAAATTCAATCAATCAGTTCCTTCGGTTTTACATCACAACAGACGATCATATTTGTTTACAAAATAAGACACTTGATTTGGTCTCCGGTATAGTGTGTGATACCGCGCCCCCGATCAGATGGAGGGATGACCTATGCAAGGTGGCTGTCATGGATTGGATACATTCATTATTAAGATTTCAAACTTTATTAAAATACCTACCGGTCCGATTTAAAAAAATTAATGGACATAAACTCCTCTACTGAACTATCAACGAAACTTAAAGAATTTTTAAAATTATCTCAAGTTGTTTTTGAGAAAAATCTCAACTTTAATTATACAGGGAGCTGTATCATTTCTCAAGGTTCGACTGTACAAAAAAGCGTGATCGTATGACATTTATTTATTTCTCTAGATGTACATCGCACTTAATCAATATGGCATCGGTCACTTACTTTATATAAAAAAGAACTTTATAGCGCTAGGAATACAGTTCTTAACGTATTGTGAATATTGTACAAAATAAATACATGGCAATGTAAAGCTATTGGCACACTGAGAAAAATCTAGGAAATATCAAGATTCACGAAAGACTGCATGAGAATTTATATATTTCTTCATTACTAAGTTCACTAGTTGTGAAATGATTAAACCTGTGGATTACTTCTGTAATAAATTATTTTCGAAAAAATAATAGACATCTAATCACAATCTCGGAGAGCTCGAGAGCAAGAGCTCGGTGGCTCAGTGGACTTGCGATACGGAGGTCCCAGGTTTGATTCCCAGTATATACCGGGATCCCGGACCGATTTTAACGGTATTCCAGTACCTACCGGTATTGACATCTGTAATACCGTCAGTATAATAACATTTTCAGTTAATTTATGCAATACAATTTTGGCATGTGAATTTCATAGAATTATGTACCTATTCATACGCCGAATTCTCTACCCAAAGGTTGTCTGGAAGAGATCGCTTTGAGCGATAAGACCGCCAATTGTAATACTAACTGTATTAGCCTATTTCTTTTGTGTAATACTTTTTTTATTTTTTTGCAATAAAGAATATTTATCTTTATCTAGTTTGTATACAGGGTGTAACAGAAAGTGTATAAGAAGCCGAAGGGAAAGGATTCAGTTTTTGTTCTACGACTTTTCGAATAAAAAAAATAAAAAAATAATGTCTGATACAAATACCAGCTGACCGATACGAAATGTATGAAAAGTAAAAAAATAAAATCTTGAAAATCGAAAAGTCGTAGAACAAACGTTGTTCAGTTACTGATACTGAACACCCTCCATTCGGCTTCATGGCTTCATATACCCTTTCCGTTACTTTCCTTTACGTTCCTGTATAAAAAAAAGCAAACAAACTAGTGTATCCTCAGCCGTATGACGCTTGTTAGTGAAGCGATTTGCGAGCCCCGCCCCGCCATTTAATCGCAGACGCAATACATTTCAGTTTGCTGTCTTTATTATGCAGGTGACTGTACTATACAATAGAAAATAATATGTATACAATCATACATATCGCTATTTCCGTACCGAGTTGTTGTAGTGTAGGTAGCGCCTACATAATAAGGTTAGCTACTAGGATCATGATTGGTGGGCTTTTCGTTGTACCCTTTTTTTTTACCAAGTCATGTTTTTTTTATCAAGTCATGTGACACCACGCCCGGGGGAGCGTGTTGTTTATGTCGGGCTCACCGCCCTGAAGGGGCAGCATACCGACTAAACGTCCTGGGGTGTTCCACCTCGTGCCATTCTCGCCGAGCCACGGGAAACTGTGATACAACCGCGACCCGACTGGCGCCCGAGCACTCCCCATTGTGGGCTGTACTAGCCCACAATGTATAATCCATCACCTTCCTCCTCCCCGTCTGAGCGTCGAGCCGCTCGGGCGCCGTGCGGTTCGCGCACTGCGTCCGTGGGCCCGGGCCCTTACTTAGGCGGCGGCACCTCGTACACTCCGGATTTCGTTGTACCTCTAGAGGCCATTAGCGGAAATAAAGTCTCTCCAATCACGAACCTTACAATTATGTCATTTTACGCAGTCGCTTGCAACCGAATTTACTATAGCAACTCAGCAGGGTTACTCTCACCTCTTATAGCGATCCAGTTTAGGTTCCTAAACTGAACCGAATCACTATTTGCTACAACGACGTTTGACGTCAGTAGCAAATTGTCAGTTTAGGACCTAAATTGGATCGCTATAAGAGGTGAGAGTAACCCCGCAGGTAGTGGTATTGACACGGAGTCCACAGTCTAATCTACAGCGGGCTGACTGTCTAACCGACAGCGGGTTCACCGGGCTGACTGTCTAGCGCCGGGTGGGTTGATAGTCGGTCTCGTAGTCTTACCTGCAGCGGGGTGACTGTCTACCCCACAGCTGGCAGACTGTCTAGTGTCATGCGTGTTGGCATTCAGTCGCTCTCGTAAACTGTGCAATCTACAGAGGGCTGTCAACTCAACAACGGGTGACTATACCCCAGTAGCGGGTTTATTGTGTATCTGTGTTGGCGGACGCTCTAGTATATTGTATCTACAGTGGGATGACTGTCTACCCCACAGCGCGGCGGGTAGACCGTCTAGTGCCGTGCGGGTTGGCAGTCTAACGTCGAGCGGGTTGGCAGTCTAATGTCGAGCGGGTTGGCAGTCTAATGTCCAGCGGGTTGGCAGTCTAATGTCGAGCGGGTTGGCAGTCTAATGTCGATCGGGTTGGCAGTCTAATGTCGAGCGGGTTGGCAGTCTAATGTCGAGCGGGTTGGCAGTCTAACGTCGATCGGGTTGGCAGTCTAATGTCGAGCGGGTTGGCAGTCTAAAGTCGAGCGGGTTGGCAGTCTAAAGTCGAGCGGGTTGGCAGTCTAATGTCAAGCGGGTTGGCAGTCTAATGTCGAGCGGGTTGGCAGTCTAATGTCGAGCGGGTTTGCAGTCTAATGTCGAGCGGGTTGGCAGTCTAATGTCGAGCGGGTTTGCAGTCTAATGTCGAGCGGGTTGGCAGTCTAATGTCGAGCGGGTTGGCAGTCTAATGTCGATCGGGTTCGCAGTCTAATGTCGAGCGGGTTGGCAGTCTAATCGAGCGGGTTTGCAATCTAATGTCGAGCGGGTTGGCAGTCTAATGTCGAGCGGGTTGGCAGTCTAATGTCGAGCGGGTTGGCAGTCTAATGTCGAGCGGGTTGGCAGTCTAATGTCGAGCGGGTTCGCAGTCTAATGTCGAGCGGGTTGGCAGTCTAATGTCGAGCGGGTTCGCAGTCTAATGTCGAGCGGGTTCGCAGTCTAATGTCGAGCGGGTTGGCAGTCTAATGTCGAGCGGGTTTGCAGTCTAATGTCGAGCGGGTTGGCAGTCTAATGTCGATCGGGTTCGCAGTCTAATGTCGAGCGGGTTGGCTGTCTAATGTCGAGCGGGTTTGCAGTCTAATGTCGAGCGGGTTGGCAGTCTAATGTCGACCGGGTTGGCAGTCTAAAGTCGAGCGGGTTGGCAGTCTAATGTCGATCGGGTTCGCAGTCTAATGTCGAGCGGGTTGGCAGTCTAATGTCGATCGGGTTCGCAGTCTAATGTCGAGCGGGTTCGCAGTCTAATGTCGAGCGGGTTTGCAGTCTAATGTCGAGCGGGTTGGCAGTCTAATGTCGAGCGGGTTGGCAGTCTAATTTCGAGCGGTTTGGCAGTCTAATGTCGATCGGGTTGGCAGTCTAATGTCGACCGGGTTGGCAGTCTAAAGTCAAGCGGGTTAGCAGTCTAATGTCGAGCGGGTCGGCAGTCTAATGTCGAGCGGGTTGGCAGTCTAATGTCGAGCGGGTTGGCAGTCTAATGTCGAGCGGGTTGGCAGTCTAAAGTCGAGCGGGTTGGCAGTCTAATGTCGAGCGGGTTGGCAGTCTAAAGTCAAGCGGGTTGGCAGTCTAATGTCGAGCGGGTTGGCAGTCTAAAGTCGAGCGGGTTGGCAGTCGCTCTCATCATCGCTGCAGTCCTCGTTGTCGTCGCTGCTGGCCTCCGAGTCGCTCTGGTTGTAGCCCCACGCCTCCACCTGCAGCCGGTACGTGTGCTGGAACCGGAGCAGCGGGATGCGGATCTGTGGCACACGATAAAACGCCTGCTAATTAACCTGAGCGAAATGGGAATTGGAGTGGCAATGTGGAGTGGTATTGAAAAGTGATTTTGGCAATCGATCAACTAACCAAGATAGGAAGGTCGATGAGTAGAATTTAAAGTAAGTAAACTGCTGACTTGTAGAGCTCGGTGACGCAGTAGTTGGGTCAATCTCAATAAACTTACGATACATAGGTCCCAGGTTCGATAAAGATAAAGATAAATATTCTTTATTGCAAAAAAATAAATAGTATTACACAAAAGAAATAGGCTAATACAGTTAGTATTACAATTGGCATTATATTATTATTATTTACAGTTAGTATTTCGATTCCCAGCCAATGAGATATCCTCGGTTTTTTTTGACGGAAAAACTTGCGTACATTTACAGAGTGCTCTCAAAACGGTGTAGTAAAAACATCGTGATGAAACCTGCATGCCGTAGAAGAAAAATCTAAGGCATGTGAAATCCGCCAATCCTCACTGGGCCCGCGTGGTGGATCATGGCCCGAGCTCCCTCGATCTAAGGGAAAGTCTGTGCCCGAGCAGGGGAGCAATATAAATAGACTGATGATGCAGATAAAATTGCTGACGTTGCAGGTAAATGTCAGTTGTTTAAATTTTTGAAATTGTTCTTGTAACCCTGTAGGTTATAAGATCTCCATCATCATTATCATCATCAGCCAGTATCAGTCCACTACTGGACGTAGGTCTCTCCCAAAGCGCGCCAATCAACCCTACTCTCGGCCCTCTGCATCCAGTCCCTGCCAGCTATCTTGCGAAGGTCATCCCTCCATCTGGTCGGGGGGCGTCTCACACTACGTTTACCCGTTCGTGGCCTCCATTCGAGAACTCGTCTACCCCATCGGTTATCGGTTCTACGACAGATGTGACCAGCACACTGACACTTCAGTTTACTGATTCTATGAGCATTGTCAACCACATAAGATCTACATTGGCGATTAATGATACATACTACACGTTATCTCTCAATTAGGCCAGTTGTGAGTACGCGTTGAAAAATGATCGTACAAGTTAAGCAACTGGACGAGACTACCTGGATGGGTGACCGTTTAGTAAAATCTTTCATATGAGCCCCTCCATGCCTCGGGGCGCACGTTAAAGCAGTTGGTTGGCTTTTATATGTAGCTGTATTATTCGAACTCTCTGTGAATACTATTTATTTTTTGATTGTTTTTCTTTTTATTCTTCTTGCATTTCTAGCTCTACCTCTCGCTATTTAAAATTCTTAATTTCCCTAAATAGTTGCTTTTAGCGATAAGGCCGCCAAAATTGTACATTATGTTTGTATTATTCTGTCATCTTTTTTCTGTAATTGTTGTGTTTTATGTACAATAAAGTGTATTTGAATTGAATTGGTCTCAGTTGCTGTCGCTAGGCAGCAGTCGTCATCGCATGTTCTGACATAGGCCTGAGTTATTCTGACAATAGGTTAGTCACAAAACCATACGAGAAGAGAAAAGAGAGGGATTTGCCTACCTTAGCCACTGGACTGTCCAGGTCCCAGACGCGAGGCTGCCCCAGTTTGTACGGCAAGCCTACCTTCACGCATATCACCATGGTGTCGTGAGCTGCGTCCACCTGAAAGTCAACCAAAGTTATTCCAGGTATGGTGGAGCTTCAGCTCATTCATACGAAGACAGATCTCAGCTCAGAAACAGCTCTGTTGGAATAGAGCGTGCCACGGTATGGCGAGGTACCGTGGAACAGAGAGAAAGGTATACAGGAGAGTTTTTAAGGTTGAGTTTATCTCAAAAACTACTGGACCTATCGCAAAAAATATTTCACTGTTTGATAGATAAGAGTTAAAACTATGTAACTGTAAAAGAATTATTAAATTCGGTCGAGTAGTTTTTGAGAAAATCTCAACCTTATTGAGGCCCCCTGTATACTTATCTCTGTCTTCGATTGTACCTAGTCAAATCCCGGTCGTAACGAAAAAATTTATCCATCTAATATTACGTTAAACTACAAATTGCCTCAAGATAAATTTTCATCACGACCGGGATTCGAACCCGGGAGCTCGCCATTCCATTTATCTCCATTTACATTTTTCTCCATTTATCATTTAGATTTTCATTTCGCATAGCGCATATGCAAGAAAATATCAGAACATACCTCAAGATAGTACTTCATGAACGTAGTGGTAGTAGGTTTAACTTGGAAGATCTCGTGGTAGAACTTGAAGATGTCGTCTGCCGCTTCTGCCCGGTCGTAGCAGCGGATGCCGCCCATCCACCAGTGGCCCACCCAGCCGTGGCCGATCAGGTCGTAGGGGGACGTACGGGGCATTACAAAACCTGCAATATTCCTTGTAATAATAAGGTTTATTTTATAAAATTACATTAAATTAAAACCTAAAATAATAAAGTGACTAAAAACTAACCCTAAAAATCTAAAAACTTAAACTATCTATAAATAAAATATATCCTCTAGGAGGGCATCGGGAGTCCCGGTGTCCAGAAGGCTGGCAGGATTCCCTCTCTGTATTGCCAACGCAATACGTTGGCAGAGGTAGCTGCCAGCCCTCTGGTCGCCGGACTCCTCGACCAGTCGCTTGGACAGCTCTTGGTTTTGTTTGTTTTGTTAATAAGTATCATCCTTATTTGTTCAAATTGAGTCATGTGGACCCTGGGGAACAGACCACTTACCCCATAGACCTGTAACAGGACGCCCGTGTCTACCCGCACATGAGCGCTAAATTGCTTCGCGACACATGTAACCTAGAGTTATGATCGACATGGACGCATATCTTTATTACGGCTCCCCTGTCCCCCCTTTGTCTCTATGCGCTCATCGGTGACATAATTTTTCGCTTGCAAATGACAATGCCAGATTCTGCCCCACCATCAACCGCAAGTTGTACAAGATAACGAATAAATGTAAAAATATGTCCGTTTTTTATTCAGAAAATAGTAAAAAATCGAAGCGAATGATAGGTACAGCTTAAATGGTCACGTAGTTTTGTAGGTGGGGCAAAGCGCCATTGAAATGTGGCAATGTCTTTTGTACCGATTTCATGTCTATTGGGTAAGTGGTCTGTGCCCTCGGGTCAAGTTGTTTTATTCTTATTATACACTAGACACACAAGAATCGTGTTAAGTTGGCCTTGGGAGAGGCCCAGCATTGGACTGATAAGAGTTAATGATGTGTCAACTATAGCCTTACAGTGATGTCAGTATGCTAATTCAAAGTGCAATGTCAACCACTTTCTGTACGATTACTTCTCACCGAATGGGTCGTCCTTAGCGAATGCCCCGACTGCCTGTCCGGTGATGGCTGCTGTGATCCACGGCACGTATGGGTGGATGAGGAGGTGCTTCGGAGGAGCAGGTGGGCGGCGCGGGCGCAGCGGGTCGGGGCAAGGGGCACCGCCTTGAGATAATATGACATTACAATTATGTCCTAAACTAGGATTCCCTGTGTTATGAGTCCTTGGACGCATTAACCAAATGATAAAAAAAATGTATGAGAACGGTGTCAACTAATATTGGGAGGCAATATTGATAATAACGGCGATGCATACCCGATCAAATCGCAAATGTCTGGCGAAAATGGAAAACGGTTGAATGGTTCCTACTTAAATGATAAATGGAGATTTTTTTTTTCATCACGACCGGTGTTCGTACTAGGGATCTCGCCATTCCGTAGCACGCTCTATTCCAACAGAGCCATCGTGGTTCGTATCCAGATCGTCAATTCTGTTTCCATATTCTCGTCTAGCGGACGGTAGCGACATCTATCCAGTAATTGTGCAATTACTCAAATTCATGTCTAACATTGCAGTTAGAAATCATGTCTTTTAATTGATGACGCGTTCCTTTTTCATATGGTTCCTACTTTCTTACATTTTCGTATCTCTCGTATCAAAAGTAGTGCTGCCCTCGAGTATCTGTGGTACTTAAATTTTCTTCTGCGCAGAATCTGTAGTCTAAACTAATGTGGGCCCAGTTGCCCAATAACAGATATACGACTGCCGCCATCCGTTGCATAATCACAACCCAGGTCCCAGTCGTCTGAAGTCCAGAAAGTGTTTTGCGACGAATCCGATCCTGCAGTACGAAACAGCGCGAGAAGCACGTGTCCAGACGTGGAAGGCCACACTAAGTCCACAAGACACGGTGGTGGACCCAGCTGAACAATTGCCTGCAGGAGTGGGCGGTATGGAGAACGTTGAACCGCCTCAGGGCGAGGGTTAGACGCTCCAGAGACAAACCTTAAAAATTGGGATTTCTGGATTCGAATGCTGCAGGTGCAGGTTGTGGCCAAACCCAAACTACCACTCATCTATCGCAGTGTCCTCGGTGTACAAGCTCGTGCACTCAAGATGCCCTAACGAGCCCTACTTCCCGGGCTATAAATCCCGGGCCGGTCGCAAAATACTGGTGCGGTAAAACACCTTCACACGTTTTAAAAAAAAGTTGCCCTATAGCAAATTAGAAAAGGAGTTTGCAAAATTGCCGCTTAAAGCCTCGTATCCTCGTATGTTGAACAGCAACGAGGAACTTGCGGTACCATTGGTCATGTTGCGCACCAGCTGGCAACGTTGCGCGGTGTTGTGCTACGTTGCCGATCTTGTTGAGCATCACGTGTTGCGCGTTGCTGTCATACGAGGCTTCAATCAGTTTTTGTCTATGCCATTGCCGCAACTCTCGGAAACCCGTCTTCATTGTCATAAGCTTGGTGAGAATAAAGAAGAGAATAATTGACCTATTGCCAGCGCCAGCAGCGACCAATGTCCGGTGTGCTCGTGCATCAGACTGGGTGCGCCGGAGTGGAAGCCGCAGCCCGTCGTGCACGCCATGCGGTTCTTGGCGAATTGCGTGGTGTTCTGGAAACAAACATAATGGCAATACTGACAAATCTCAAGGTACACACGAAACCGAAGAAGAGAAACAAGGGGCCTCAATAAGGTTGAGATTTTCTCAAAAACTACTGGACCGATTTTAATAATTATTTTACAGTTACAACTTTTATCTATCTAACGATGAAAAAATTTTTGCTATAGATTAAGTAGTTTTGCGAAAATCTCAACCTTAAAAACTCTCCTGTACACCTTTTCTGTGGTCGGCCGTACCCACAGACCACTTACCCCATAGACCTGTTACGGAGCCCGTGTCTGCCCATACATGAGCGCAAAATTGCTTCGCGACACGTGTAACCTAGGGACTCTTTAATACGGCATACATCGATGACATAATTTTTCGCTTGCATTTCATGTCTATGGAGTAAGTGGTCTGTGGCCGTACCTAACTCAATATTGCAACGTTGAATTTGAGGTTATAATTGCACTTCGGTATTCTGTAAGATAGTACTCCAGAAGTGAACTACTAAGCGCCTGCGAGAATTCACTCACGATTGACACAGGAAAAGGTTTTACTTTACAGCCTGGCTTAGCAGAACCCTATACTTGTGAATGGATGAGCAACTCTCAGTGGGAGAATTGCACAAGACAATCTAGATAGTTAAAAGAGCAATCGAGAGGATCTTCCATCAACCTTTTAAAGTAGGTAATCCTTTGAAGACGTAGATATTGAAATTCCAATGACAAAGAAAAAAAAAACGCCCAAGTGCGAGTCGGACTCGCCCACCGAGGCTTCCGTGTAACGCAACTTAACCGTACAAATATGCGAGAAAATGCGACTTAAAAAGCCATATCTTTTGATTGCGTTGACGTAGAAGTTTTATTTTTTGTTTTTAGTTTTATCTGTCCACGAGTTTCTGAGATATAGGTCTTGACAGACAGACAGACGGACAACAAAGTGATCCTATAAGGGTTCCTTTCCTTTTGAAGCACGGAACCCTAAAAATATTCTTACGTCAGGGTAATCGTACAGATAGCAGAGTTCCCTGGGCAGCAAGCTAATACGACTGACTTCCTTGTCTTCTTCGGTAAAATCTCTTGGTACATCTGCAAAATAATGCAAAATTGCTCAAAAAACTAAGAAATTAGACTATCAGAAAGTCATTAGATTTACTCTGTTCTTTAGTGATCTAACCTGCCGAACCATAGTAACTAGGAGCAACTACTTAACCTGCTTTCCAATGCGCTTTTATATCCACTGAATTACATTTGTTACAAGTGGACACTGCAATAGTCATCAGTCAATAACCACACATAATATGCTCACCGTTTGCAAAATCAATGTGGTACAATTTCTCCGTAGTCTGGTGCCCATCTTTCCTTACAACGAAGTTCTTGAATGGCAAACACACAGGCAACATGTAACCTGAAACCCAAGATACGCAAGGTACAGATAGAAGATTTATCAGGCACTTGAAAGAAGGTTACGTGGCATGAGCATTTAAAGCGAATAAATTAAAGAATGAATTAGCACTAATGAAGGCCTAATTAAATGGTGGGCTAAATCTGTAACACCAACTTACTTGAAGCAACAGGTTTGATCAGCTTCAGCAAAGCGACGCTGTTCTTCGCTCCGAAGTGCTTGTACTCCGGATGCAGCAGCACGTCAGATATTGGCATCAGCAGCACAGCCGGCTCGCAGTCGGCTCCGTCTGCCAGCTGCTCGAGGGACAGTCCACATTCCTCTTCATCACGCTCGTAGTCGCCGAAGACTACGTTGCCTCTGAAAGGAGTATGAATCCCGAAAACCACGAAAGAACAATGGAAGTACGAGTATTTTCTTCGGGTCTCTGGAAATCAAATCTCTTTATTGTACCTAAGTAAGCACGTAGTGTATTTATTTACACCACTTTGCAAGTAAAAGGTGCTAACTATTGTAGTGACTGATAGTCCTCTGTGCAGAGGGTGCCTTGACGAGGACGAGGCAGTGGAGCACGTCTTGCTCAACTGTCCCGCTACCGAAGAAACCAGAGCGGAAATGAGTATGAGGACGGATACAAGCATATCAGTATCGAAAAGCCTGCAACAGTGGAGCTGTCAGCCGGTAACTTTCCTATTATTCTTAGCTTTTCCCATCTCTTCTCCACTCAACTTACAAAGCGTATCCCTCCGGTATCTCCGCCGCATCCACAGCAGTCGACATCGCATACTGTTTCGTTATAAGCACCACTCGAGGCACTCTGAAGTAATGAGGAGTTCCATTCTTCACTGCAACCAGGAATTAATGTACATCAGACCATCTCTTGGCAGATAGGTATTAATAAGTTTTTTTTTTCGTTTGGTTTAGTGACGAATCCTATTTGTCAGAGTTCTTCAGGCCGCCTTTGACGTGGCCTAACGACTGCTGCCGAGCGACAGCAACCGGGACCAACTGCCTAACGTGCTTATCGAGGTACGGAGGGGCTCAGATGAAAGTGTCACCCATCCAGGCATTGACGTCGCCCAGCGTTGCTTAACTTGTACGATCGTTTTCAACGTGTACTCGCAACTGGACTACGAGCCCCTCTATTAATAAGTAATATACCTAAGTGAGTCTGTTTTTTATTCATATTCATGATCATCAGCAGTAGCTTATTTCAATGTCATCACTGTTTGCGTAAAAGCCTAGGACGGGCCATTATCCACCACACGGGTTCAGTGTGGATTGGTGAATCACGCATCTCTTATTTTTTATTCTTAGGTATGTATTCTTAGACATAGGTACGGGATCCACGGTCTGATGATGACCAGAAATATAGCCTCTAGATTTTACGATTTCTTGTTTATTGTCTTAGATATTGCCTTACCGTGAATGTACTGCAAAGCACCAAGCCAAGTGAACTGCAAGTCCTGAAGAGCTCCTTCATCAGGGTCGAATTCGGGGTCGTCATGGCAGATGTTGAATTGACCACGATTGAGCGTTATACCTGCACGGAAAGAAAATATTCGATATGGTTGTTCTTATTTGCAACTGCAGGCTAAAACCAAATATTATATTTAGAACAAGTCTCTGTCACTGTCACTGTAACGCTTCTTCACAGATAGACAGACAGACAAAGCAGTGAACCTACAAGGGTTATTTTAGTACCTCACGGTCGAAGACAAAGAAAGCTCGAAGACAGTAGAGTTTTTAAGGTTGAGATTCTCTCAAAAACTACTTAACCTATTGCAAAAATTCTTTCACTGTTTGATATATAAAAGTTAAAACCAAGTAACCGTAAAAGAATTATTAAATTCAGTCCAGTAGTTTTTGAGAAAATCTCAACCTTATTGAGACCCTCCGTATACTTATCTGTCTTCGTCTATATCTACGGAACACTAAAAAAGGGTACTTACAACCATAAGTTACAAGAAAAGTAAAAACTTTTTTCCACATTTGTTAATAAAAAAATTAACTGCTACTTCCTATAGCTGTTATTAGCTTGTAGTAAGTGGTGGTAATCGAACCTAGGTTCCTTCACTCCCACGTTAATTTAACTATTGTGACTGTACTCGTAGTTGAAGTCATTAGAGAATCGCAATTGGTTTGCAGTCGTTAAACATAAGGTTTACAAACTGAAGATCTTATGGATACTTAGCAAGGAATTTTGTTTGTTTGCTGTTTGTTAGGACAATTGTTGTTTTGGAGAGGGGCGGAGAGTTGCTGCCTGATATAAGATGTTATCGCAATGCAAATTGAAACCTGATCGATCAAACTCAAGTTATTTATTTCCTTCCACATTCGGTACATTTTACATAGCAATAGACACTTGGTGGAAAACTGGTGCTCAAGCTAGGAATTATCCTGTGTTTTGAGTTTACTAGAAATGAAATGAAATATTTTATTAATAACATTATGTTACAAGTCAATGTTTACAAAATAATTTATCAATATTATTGTGATTATTATAATATTCTCATTATTTAAATTAATTCATGTATGAAAAATAAACAAAATAGCATAATGTACACAACGTCGCTTGAAAGTGAAACCCACGTATGTGCGGAGAGTAAAAGACATTGCCACATTTCAATGGCGCAATATGGACAATACCCAGCTATAGTATAGTAAGTAAGTAACACCACATTATAAAGACTAGGTCACCATGTTTATATCAACTAACTTGTCCAAGCACGTGACGTGACATTGGCGCCACACAAAACTATAAACGTATCCGATACTCATTGAAACGGACCATGCAAATACTAGGCAATTGCATGCCAACGTAATGGCATAGGTTCAGTTCAATACAGATATGCATTTATTAGCCGAGATTCAAGCAAATACCGTGAGCTTGACCTAAGCTAGTTCTTGCCACTTCTTGCAACATTGAAAAGTGTATGAACTTTAGGGACCGGTGATTTTTAAATGATTTCTATGGCTAACCGCGTAAGGGTGGCTTTCCACCAAAGATGTGATATGCTACGTTGCTATGGATGCGTTTGATATCCACCAATCATATTAAATCCGTGTCGATATCTCAAGGTTACACGTGTCGCGAAGCAATTTGGCGCTCATGTGCGGGCAGAAACGAGCGCCTTCCTGTTACAGGTCTATGGGGTAAGTGGTATGTGGCTTATGATAAGCATTAGAGTCAACCTATCTACGAAACCTACATTCTCTTCAACACTAAATTCTGGCTCCGTCTCTGTTAAATATATACCAATAATAATGATAGAGTAAGTGACTCGTGACCTACACAGATCATATCAAGTGTTTATCAAACATTGCGATTCCGCGCGCGCCTCGGGCTGCATTCACAATATTCAAATGTCGCAAATTGCAGACATCCTGTGAGTGTGGCACCACGCATCACAATGTACGACAATGTGCCACGTAATTGTGGCACGATAGTCAAAGATACAGCGATGGGTAGGTAGGTTTCTTCTTCTTTGTCGTTATACTCTTGGCAGAGTCGTCGTGGTCGACACTTCAGACGCAGTGCCTCACAACACGTCGCCACTCGTCTCTGCCGGCTGCTCTCCTGGTGCAGACGTGCAAGGAATCGGCCACGGCTGCCCTGATCTGGTCCGTCCATCGCGTTGGCGACCTGCCGCGCGCTCGGGTACCGGCAACCTTGCCCTGAACCAACTCCACGCCGAGACACGTGCCCAAAGAAAGTCAGAATGCGAGCCTGAACTACAGAGGATAGACGTTGCTTGATGCTCAATTCTTGATTTGCTCAATGATACAGTGCTCCTGACAATAGGCAAAGTTACACAAACACACACACACCCTAGTAGGTATGGTTCAAAAGGGAAGATAGCACTATAAGCTATAAATCTTAATTCAAGTCCGTTATCTATCACACTGTGTATCGTGGTATCGTGGAATACTCCTGTCAGGGAAGAGGTGCAAGTGCATGTCGAGTCACAGCGCTGCACACCTCGGTGTCAGTTCAGCTGAAACATGCACCTTTTGCCACACCACTTAGCATATACTTACTTACTTACTCCGCTGGCTCAGCGATCCGAAGTGGGTCTTAGCCTCTGAAACGAGAATACGCCAGTCATTGCGATTCTGCACCGTATCGCGGATATACTCAGTCTGAAAACGGTGAAGGAGTTTTCCTTCTGTTCTAATTTCTTAAGGATGTTTATCCTTAAGAAATTAGAACATGATGAAAAAATTATTGCCGTGGGCAGGAATTGAATCTGCGACCTTGTCATTCCGTGACACGCTCTTACCAACTGAGCCACCACAGGACACGCCCATCGAAAATCTTCATCGCTTTATACATACTTAAAGGATATGTTACAACTCCATCTATCGGACAATAGTAGTAGTATTCCGACAACCATGTCTAACATTCGCAACAAGGTCGCAGGTTCAAGTCATGCCCACGGCAATATATTTTTGCATTTTTTGAACAATACGTAATATAGAAAAAAATCTAAGTCATGTGTATTGTGTAATCCACGGGCCCGCGTGGTGTATCATGGCCCGAGCTCCCTCGGTGTAAGTAAGGGAAGGTATGTGCCCGAGCAGTGAGGACATACAAATACACTGATGATGAAATAGTAATGGTCTATTTCAACCCAAATGACGCATTACATACGCAAGAGTCTCGTCAAAGTACAGTAGATTAAGTAACACATAGGGGTTCAAATCACCATAACTATTTAGACCACGTAATTTTACATATTTCAGAGACATTTACATACATTTTACTGGATTATAATCAAAGTATATAAGCAGGAGATGTAATTTTGAAATTCAGTTGTAATTTTTCTAAACTAGAAAAAATGTTATTGCAAAATTTTGTTTGTTTTATTGGGATTATTTTCCCTGCCTTAGGTGAGATAGTTTTTTTATATAATTAGATTAAGTAATAATAATCTATTACTAATTAAGCAGTTGCCATTGCTCATAGGATCAGCAAAACTGTCAGTGGGCTGGTCACATCTGTCGTAGAACCGATAACCGATGGGGGAGACGAGGTCTCGAGTGGAGGCACAGACCACTTACCCCCTATCCCTGTACCAGGAGTTCGCCCGTGTCTGCCCGCACATGAGCGCAAAATTTCTTCGCGACACATGTAACCTAGAGATATCGACGTAGATTTAATACGGCACCCCTGCCCCCCGCTTCGTCTATTTCGCTCATCGTTTGACAGAATTTTTCGCTAGCTTTGTACCGATTTCATGTCTGTGGGGTAAGTGGTCTGGGGTAAATGTAGTGTGGGACACCCCTGATAAGATGGAGGGATGACCTACGTAAGGTCCTGAAGAATTCATTAAATTAAGGTTATTTCAAAATTGTGTCTATTAAGTACTTGGGTATAAAAATTTGAGAAAAGATTGCTAGTGCAAATTGGACAATTAAATGTGTAATCTCTGCTGAACTCATATTTGGAAGAACAAGGACATTGAAAAGTAACCCTTCCTTGCTGCGCAATCGGGTAAAAATTAAAAATCTCGTCATATTTCAGCAAAAATTTTGATGTTTTGAATATCACTGAATATCGCTGCAAACTACTAATCGAATCAATATTGTAGGTACTCTATAAATTTACTCTTAATAATTTTGTAAACACCTTATCACGTTGCAATAAGATCTAAAATCAAATACTCCAATCCGATGCCACGTAACAATGACGTCACACATCTATTTATACCGTTGAGGCTGGTACGATAGTGAGCGTTAATTTCGACCCAGCTGAGCATGTCAGGATGGCCGAGCGGTCTAAGGCGCTGCGTTCAGGTCGCAGTCCACTTCTGTGGGCGTGGGTTCGAATCCCACTTCTGACAAACTTTTTTTGTTTTTCTTTTTTCTATTTTAATTTTTGTTGTTTTTGAGGTAACCTGTTTTTAACCTTTACATCTTTTAGGTATAACGAAAAGGCATTTGTTTGATAATTTTGCGTAGGTATATTTAGTAAGTAAGTAAATGGATTTTCCGACTAGGTACAACATACATTATTAGCCATAAAACCATGTACTTACTTACTTATCGAAAAGTCCTAAATCAAAAGTTGTTCAGTTATCGATACAGAACACCCCCCTTCGGCTTCCTATACACGCGAAGACAGATAATAGTATACAGGGTGCCTCAATAAGGTGGAGATTTTCTCAAAAATTACTGGACCGAATTTAGTAATTCTTTCACAGTTACATAAGTAGTCTTTACTTTTATCTATCAAAGTAGTTTTTGAGAAAATCTCAAGCTTAAAAACTCTCCTGTACACCTTTCTCTGTCTTCCAACGCACATAGCTAGGCCGGGGATTGAACCTGGGACTTCAGTAAGTCCATCAGCGACCCAACCACTGCGCCACCGAGGTCAACCACAGAAACTGTGTTTTAGTATTTAAAAATTCTTCACATTACAGTATCCTCACAGCTGTACTCCTCAATCGAGGGTCGAGAGGACTGGGAGAGGATCGTGGGAGGGACCAAGGCGAAGAATGGCTCCGTACCGTACCAGGTGTCGCTCCGGATATGGGGCGTGTGGCACTTCTGTGGTGCCTCCATTGTCACCCCCAGGGTCATCCTAACAGCTGCTCATTGTGTTGACAGGTATACACGAAGACTACTGGAGGGCTAGCCTTAAGACCTTTTTTAGGCGCTCAAGTTTCTCAAAGTCTGCGCGAACGAAATTTTTGGACTATTTTTCGCCAAATATCTGACATTGACGGGACTTGAGGGCTAGTAAAAATCGTTGTAGCTCACCCTCTTGGGCTGAATAAATAATTATTTTATTACAGTAACATTTTGATTCAATAATTAGATATTCTTTCCTCTTTATCATGTGGCCCGATTGTTAACGCCTGAGGGTTGTCTGGGAGCAATTTCATTTTCCAGTTAAAGATTGGATTGCCAATAATATTCTGGTAGGCGCTAACTAATAGCGATGAAGGCTTATTTAGATGGAAATAAGTACGTAACAACAATTTAATAAAGCTTTTAATAATTTGCTTATTTTTAGTCACAATCATCATTTTAAGGCTGGGAACTAATTAGGCAAATAGTTTGCGGTTGACTGACGGCTAGCTGACTCACGAGCAGGACGCGTATCCCGCAGCCCAAATCAAGTGTCTTATTTTGTAAACAAAAAATACTATCATTTTGAGATTTTCTGTGATTATTCCATAGTTATTTTCATATTCATTTTTGACATACTTAAGTATAATTTAGATTGTTTCTATTCGTTATTATATTAATTTAATAACACTTAAATGTTATACCTAACATTAATTTGTATTCATTTGACTAAGCTATTTACTCTATTATTACCTGACGATCATTTTTACAAATATGACTATATTTGACATTTTATTGTATAGTATTTTATTGTGTAAAAATGAAATAAAGAAATCTAAATCTATTATTAGATCGGATCACGTTATTTTCACAATGATGAACAGGTTCAATCAATCAGTTCCTTCAATGTTACACAACCAGGTAATTAGACTATTATATTTGTTTACAAAATAAGACACTTTATTTGTGTTTCTATATACAATACATATTGTAGGACCGCTCCATCCATCTAAAATATATGGGAGGCAAACAGCCGCAAATTATTTGTCTGAAGAAGCAGTAACAGCGAACTCAGGTCTACCTAATTTATATTTCCCCTCCCCAGACTCAAACCCGAATACTTCCAAGCCATAGTGGGCACCAACCAACTGCGCTCAGGCGGCAAAGCGTACACCGTCAGGAAGGTTGTAAGGCACGAGGACTATGACGATAACGTTATCAAAAATGATATAGCAATAGTGTTCACTGATGAGGAGATGGATTTCAGCAGTACTGTGGATGCCATTGAGCTGAATGATGAACCGGTGGAGAAGGGAGAGGAACTCATATTGACTGGATGGGGAACTACCTCGGTAAGTAAGAGAAGACAGAGAAGTATAACAGGGGCCTCAATAAGGTTGAGATGTTCTCAAAACTACTGGACCGAATTTACTTAGTATTTCTTTCACAGATTCATAGTTTTAACTTCTATCTAATAGTGTAAGAATTATTGCAATAGGTCAAGTAGTTTTTGAGATAATCTCAATCTTAAAAACTCTCATGTACACTTTTCTGATATTATTTATAACCGAAGAAAGTATATAAACAGTAGAATTGGCGATATTGTTCACGTTTTTCTGTGTCTGCAATTATAAAATCCTGAGATAAAATTCCAATCGAATTTGTAAGACAGATATTTCATTATAGGAACACTTGTTAAGAAAGCGTATTACAGAATAGATGACTATTTAAACGACATGCAGTGTGTTTCGCGCCAGTTCCGCGTGAAGGATAGAGTTTAGACTACCACAACTATTACTAATAAGTAATAGTTGTGTAATACCTGTTTTAAAAGATGTCCTGCTGAGAGTTTTTTGCCACGTTTTCTCCTCAGCGTTGGCACCTTTTCCTTGCAAAGTGGTGTAAATGACAATTCAAAAAAATATGTTGACGTGCAAAAATGTACACAACGTGCTTACTTGCAATAAACAGATTTGACTTTGACTTTTGAAGGTAGAGAGTGAGAAACAGCAGTGATGACGTGTGGCTATAGCATGGTGCGAGTGTCTGTAGTGATCATGTGTGCCTGCTCGTGCGACCGCTGTGAGACCAAATCTAAATTTCTCTAAAAAAATTATTTCGAAGTGAAATATTGTTTATCTTATTTATATTGTTATCAGTACCCTGGCCGTCTACCAAACGACCTGATGCAGTTGGAACTGAGGTCCATCACCTACGAGGAGTGCAAGGAGGCACATAAGAATATCAACGCAGTCTTCGAGACACAGGTCTGCGCGCTTACCAAGGCCGGCGAGGGAGCTTGCCACGTGAGTAACGTCATTACCAGCACGTATCACGCCACTGCTGGACACAGGCCTCTCCACTCGTCCCACATAAATATGCTGGACACTATGCTAATGAGACTCCAGGCGTGTCATAATGTCCTGGTACTTGTAATGATACTTAAAGAGCTGGGGTTCTAACCGAGTGGAAACAACGAAGAGGGAGCTTTGCCATGTGAGTCACGTCATCATCAGCCCGTGTCAGAACACTGCTGGACGCAGTCTCCCAATGCACTCCACTCGACGCTGGTGTTCGCGCCGCACTCGCCCCACAGACACACGCGGGATACCATGCTAATGAGACTCCAGGCGGCTCATAGTGTCCTGGTACTTGTAATGATACCGAGACTGTTTTTAGGTTTAAAGAAATACTTAGTTCTCTCTGAAGTTGGATTTTAAACTCGTGATAGTTTAATTAATTATAATCCATTGTTTACTAATTTGATGATGGTAGTATCTGAATAACTAAACATTTTCACGACTGCCTGTCCTGTCATACTGGTTTGAAGACTAGACTAGATATATAAAAAATCTTGATATTCACACCAGATGTTAACATCAAAAAAAAATATTCCTAGACTTCACACCAGTATGACAGGACATTGTTAACGTTAGGCAGTCGAGTATATTTTTATTATTTTCCATACTATCTCTTTCCTCCTCAGGGTGACTCCGGAGGTCCTCTGGTGAGGGAAGGTCGTCAGATCGGCATCGTATCTTGGGGCATACCCTGTGCCCGGGGAAAGCCAGATGTTTACACTAAGGTTAGTATACATATAACATAGCAACATATAAAATATACAGTCTAAAACAGAGAAAAGTGTGCAAGGGGTCAAACTGGGGTCAAATTAAGGTTGATATTTTTCCAAGAACTCAAAATTCTTTCACTAGTAGATACCTACTCAGATCAGGATCTGGAGACACCTGTACACTTTTCTCTGTATTCTACTGTAGTAGTAAATAGTGTAATAGTTTTTACTCTAATTCAAATAATAATTAAATGTAATTATTTTGGTTGTTTTTTCAAGTCTAGGAAATCAGCTACTTGAATAATAATATACTATATTCAAGACTAAGACTTCAGATTTCCTAGACTTCACACTATTGGATCAACATTCACACCGTTGTATGAATATTAATTAATTATTTTAATTAATATTATTAATGAAAGTAAGTAGTTTAATTACTTTTAGTGACCACAATACAGTGGGTCTGCTTTTTGCCCTTCTGCCTCTTTGTATATCGAGCCATGTAATATACAGAGTGTAACGTAAAGGGTATAAGAAACCGAAGGGAGGGTGTTCAGTATCGGTAACTGAACAACTTTTTTTCTACGACTTTTCGATATTCACGAATTTATTTTTTGACTTTTCATACATTTCGTACCGGTCAGCTGATCGATTTGTATGAGACATTATTTTATTTTTATTTTTTATTCGAAAAGTTGTAGAACAAAAGTTGTTCAGTTACCGCTCCTGAACACCCTCCCTTCGGCTTCATATACCCTTTACGTTACAGCGTTGTATATTATTAAACATGTATGATTACAATATTTACAATACAATATGACGTAACCAAGTATTCTTGTGTACCTAAGGTTAAAATGAATGAGTATGAGCATTGACAATAATTGACCATGATGTAGGTACGAGTATTATGGAAAGACATAAAAAAATATATTGATTTCGACTAGGTGGAGGCATTTATGAGGTGGATTGAGAAGACTCTATACGACGACGATGAAGACCATCTCAAGTATCTCCAGAAGCGGCGGAAGACCAACCGACATTGACCCAATACAAGGAATGCGATATCGCATTTTTACTCTACAATGATTATTATCGTTTTCCGAAATTTATTTTAATTATCTAAGACTACTTTCAATTATTTAAGTATTTATAGTATGACCGTCTAAATCAGTCGCCTGCGCGGTACAGGGACGCGGGGGTAGGACGACAACGGTGACCGAGAGAGGTGCGGGGGCGGGCGCGCGAACAGAAATGTATTGTAACAGAAATGCGCCTGCCGCCCGCACCTCTCTCGGGTCCCCGTTGTCGTCATACCCCCGCGTCCCTGTACCGCGCAGACGAAGACTGATTTAGACATACTATAACTCATTTTTTATTTCATAAATCAACTCTCATAATATTCCTGCTGAACTGACTGATTACTACACTGTCCTGACTCCTGTCATTATGAAGGATGGCAATCTAGAAATCAATTTATTCCTATAAATCAGACTAGAAAAAATTCTGATCCTCACACCAGTGTGAATATCAGGAAAAATTCCTACCTTTCACACCAGTTTTACAGAACAGTGTAAAATGAAAGTATACCATCGGTCAAGTAGTTCTTGAGAAAATCTCAACCTTATTGAGACCCCGTGTATACTTTTCTCTGTTGTTGACTGTACCTTACTACCTAACCTAAGTAAAGATTTTTGGAAAACGATAACTGATATGGACTGATAATTTGTTGACATTTTTAGTTAGGTTGTGAATATACTTTTTTTGCAATTTGATTGATTTAATTTTATTTGCTCTTTCTTATTATCTTTTTTATTTGATCTTTGTTTTTTTCCCCGTGTGGTTTAGTGACCAAACCTATTTGTCAGAGTTATTCAGGCCGCCCGTAGGCCTTTGACGTCAAGCGACAACAACCGGGACCAACTGCTTAACGTGTGCCCCGAGGCACGCAGCTCAGATGAAAGTGTCACTAGCGGTCACCCATCCAGGTCCTGACCTCGTCCAACGTTGCTTAACTTGTACAATCGACAGCAGATCAATGGTAACACTTTTTACTTTTGACAGTTCTTATTATTTGCCTCGTAAGACTTGAAATCGTACTGCAAGTGGACTGCGAGCACCTTGGGTCTTTGGGTTGGGAACAAGACAACTGCCCCTTTAGCATGAACTCTTATAGCAGGATTACTTCAATAATACTTTGTTATTTCGTACCATGACGACCTTAAAGTAAGCTTATTAAGATCGTCATTGTACGAAGTAACGACATAGTGATTAAGTAATTGTGTAAAATTATATTATTTTAAAGGATGTGCTGCTGAGTTTTTGGCCACTTTTTCTCCTCAGCGTTGGCACCTTTTCCTTGCAAAGTGGTGTAAATGTAAATTCAAAAATACGTTGACGTGCAAAAATGTACACAACGTGCTTACTTGCAATAAAGAAATTTGCCATTTTTTTTACAGTACCTACATAGTTTTATCTGTTATCTATCAAACAGTGAAAGAATTTTTGCAATAGATCAAGTAGTTTTTGAGAACATCTCAACCTTAAAAACTCTCCTGTACACCTTTCTCTGTGTTCCACCTTACCATGACGACTTTAAAGTAAGCGTATTAAGGTCGTCATTGTACGAAATAACAAAGTATTATTGAAGTAATCCTGCTATAAGAGTTCATGGTAAGGGGGCTGACCATTCTTGCGGTCAGATTATAATAAAATAATGTCATTAATTAATACACAGTTAATTTGACATTTATTATATTTTAAAAAATAATCACTAGTATCGTACATAGGTACATTCTAATATCACAGTATTCAGTCGTGAGTTTCTAATGGCTGTATTATTTGTACATATATTATCCTTCATAGATAAAATTATCAGTAGTAGGTATAATAATAAAACCTACTTTAACTATACAGGGTGTAACGTAAAGGGTATATGAAGCCGAAGGGAGGGTGTTCAGTATCGGTATCTGAACAACTTTTGTTCTACGACTTTTCGATTTTCGCGATTTCAGCTGATCGATTTGTATGAGACATTAATTTATTTTTATTTTTTATTTGAAAAGTTGTAGAACAAAAGTTGTTCAGTTACCGCTCCTGAACACCCTCCCTTCGGCTTCATATACCATTTACGTTACACCCTGTATAATAATATACGTAACATTAATTCCTAAATCAAAGTTTTTATCGAAACAAATTAAAATGTTACTTTACTACTATAATATTATAAAGTTTTTTGTATTCTCTCACGACCTTTAAAACAATTATATTCAGGCAAAGTTAGGACCGCTTAGTACAATTTGCTTTATACATATAAATACAGGGTGGCCTAGAATTCATTCGACACAATTAAATGGATGGTTAGACTTGTGACATACCTACATTAAATACTGCACAGCGTTTAAGTAAGTTGAACAATTTGGAAACAAATATATATATATATATATTTACAACATCAGACCAGGCTGTATGCTATTTTGGCATTTATTTGGCTTTGCCTTTCCCACTGGGAAAGAATTTTACAAAGGTAGGGGCAGGGGAGGGCAGCTCCCCCCCCCGGAAAATGTTGACGTCCCTACTAAGTATCTTATCTAGTACTTTTATCGATAAAAATTAAGAAAACTAATTTTTTGCCATTTGTTTGCAATACAATATTTTTACTACTAAAAACACCTAGCTTATAAAAAATCTGATCCCCCCCCCCCCCCCCCCCCCCCCCCTGGCCGAGAACCTGCGTACTTAGTTAAAAAAAAATACATTCTGATTTAATAAAAGCCCTTACCAATTTATTATTTATCATGAGTACAACCCCTTGTTTCAATTTGTCGAATGAATTCAAGGACATATAGTAAATTAATAAAAATCTACAACATTTCCAAAATATAGATAGAAACAACGAAAATAAGTACTCTCAACCGAATCCAGACATAATCAAAGAATTCCTGAACATCTTCCGTGGACAAATATTCGGACATATCTGAAGTCAGACCTTCAGTCATATTCTCTTTCCCATAATCGTAATCAATTTCAAAATCCTTAAGAAAATCTCTACCAAAAATTCCAAAACTTATCAGATTTGCACTATCAGTGACTTCTACTGAGACTCTGTCAGAATTTTTGACAGTTGAAGCATCAAAATTGAAGGAAACAGGACTGTCAGTTGTCATAATGACAGGAAATTGGACAGAATTTTTGGTGAAATTACCGTTGATTATGATTCTATCGAAGTGGAGGCCTTCGCTGTCGTTTTCAACTCTGTAAACAAAAGAAAATAAGTATTTAAATATTAAGAGCCTTCCTAGAGCCAACTAGCGCCGCCAATCTTAAAAAAATCATATCTTCCAATATAATCAATTTTTCACATTGTTTATTGCTATAAATATTATTTTTTAAATGCTTATTTGTAACGTGATGCAATGTAGGCAAGTTGTAGTTCACATAATTGCGAAAAACGGGCGTTTCTGGCACATTTGTGAAGTACAACTTACCTACATTGAATCACGTTACGAATAAGCATTTAAAAAATAATATTTATAGCAATAAACAATGGGAACGTAGCTTTTTTAATAAAATTGATTATTAAAACTATAGTGAGCCATTACTACAATTTATTATATATAAACGGATATCACTCACTTATATTGTTTGTTGTTTGTTTGTTGTGTCGGTCTAATTGCCGACTTTAACAATATAAGTGAGTGATATCCGTTTATATATAATAAAAATTGATTATATTGGAAGATATGATTTTTTAAAGATTGGCGGCGCTAGTTGGCTCATGTCATCGCCTTAAATGGAAAATAAATTCGTTACGACTGAGATTCGAACCTTTCGATATCAAATTTAAAATCATTCACACCAGTGTGAACGTTAGGAAAAAATATTCCTATCCTTCACACCATACATGACAGTGTTAAGTTTAGTCAATCGTGCCTTTACCTATCTTTTTTGGGAGAGGGACGACAGATTTCGTTTCAAACCATAATGTAAGTAAGTATAAAATTAAATGACATTACTGTTTCGACAGAACATGTTTCGAAGGAAAGATCTCTCGCACCAGTGCTCGTTCGCAAAAAAATCCATTCGAACTAACGTTGGTAGACATAAAATGTATTCGAAACAAATGGTATTCGCAAGAAAGAGTTGTCGAACTAACGTTAGCCGCCCGAAACAAATGTTTTTCGCAAATACGAACCTGGTGTCCCAGTGGTGTAAATGTCAATTCAAAAAAATATTGACGTGCAAAAATGCACTCAATGTGCTTACCTGCAATAAAGAAATTTTACTTTGACTTTGCAGTAGTGACGTAAAATCGTACGAGAAATTGATAGAAACTTTAGCGAACGTTATCACATTATCACGCTGTAACCATTTCATATTAGTCATTCTTCAATTGACAACAATAAAACTATCCAATAATCACTAAACTAATCGATTTAATCCCTAATTTAATATCGAGGGTAAACAATGATAAGTAAAATTAGTCATCGTAATTAAATTATATCATAGAAGAAACATGGATTTTTTTGTCCCATATTTTTCAAGTTGTTATCTAAACCTACAAGTTCAAAGTCGCTCAGCGAGCTATTGAAAGAGCTATGCTTAGAATTTATCTGGTAGATATATTAAGAAACGAGTACTTATATCCGCCAGAAGACAAAAGTGGTTGACTTGCTCATAGAATCAGTAAACTGAAGTGTCAGTGGTCACATCTGTCGTAGAACCGATAACCGATGGGGTAGACGAGTTCTCGAATGGAGGCCACGAACGGGTAAACGTAGCGTGGGACGCCCCCCGACCAGATGGACGGATGACCTTCGCAAGATGGCTGGCAGGGACTGGATGCAGAGGGCCGAGAGTGGCGTGCTTTGGGAGAGGCCTACGTCCAGCTACGGGCTGATGATGATGATGTTATCTAAAGATTTCGATATCCTAAATCTTTGATTTATTAGCGTGTTCATCAATCCGTGCTAGGCCTGCGTGGTGGATAGCCCGTCCTCTCACGATTTGAGAGAGGGTCTGTTTCATTAAACATACATTTATTTTCTTCTCTTATGGTGACCGCACCTATTGTGATTGTTGTATCGGTCGCCCGCAGCCCTCTGCCCTGGTCTGGCGACTGCTGCCGAGCGACAGCGACCGGGACCAACTGCTTGACGTACGCCCCGAAGCACGGAGGGGCTCAGATGAAAGTGTCACTAGCTGTCCAATCCAGCGTGCTCGAGACTAAACTACGAGCTCCTTGAATAGGCTGATGATTAATAGAAATCGAAAAGTTAAACATACCCAATAGCACAGCTGCGTTTGTACTGTCCAGCGCATACGATCATGGCACAGGTTTGAGTTCCGATGTAGTGGCTGCCCCCGAAATGGCGAGGGCCGGCGAACGCAGCCAAACCGTAGCCCATGTCACTATTTGGACCTTGAACAAAAGAACATAGGGTCTACTAACACTGAAAAAGGTGTACAGGAGAGTCAGCCATCATCATCATCAAAGTTTATTTTTATTCTAAGCCTTATGCTGTAAGTTACTAGCCCTTATCCTAGTTTAAACTCATTTCACGTTTATGGCTAACGGCGTTGGTATTTAAGTTGATTAATATTCAGAGTACTCCTCAATCGTTGTTTATTTATGTTTGATAATTGTAAGTCGAGTGTTTTCTTCCCGCTCTCACCGGTGAGCGTAGATTTGTTGGTGCTACTGATTGAAGTAATTAATCAGTAGTAGACAAGTAATAGATAAGTAATTGATATTAGTATTTGTATAAGTATTTTGTCTTATTTATTGTATTTGTATTTATTATTTTATTTGTTAGTATAAAATACCTACACACATAATATGGATATCCCTAATGATTTAAATGATAGTTTCTTTTCTTGCTGCTCCTCTTCAGGTGACTTTTACAGTGCTGATAGCGATGATTCTACACCATCGTCCTTGCATGATCAAATTGCCTCTGTGTTCTCCAAATTTCCGAGAAATTTTAACGTTGTACATATCAACGCACAGAGTGTTCCTGGTCACTACTCGGACTTGCTGGCTACATTTAGTACTACTCACTTAGATGCTATAGTGATATCTGAGACTTTTCTGAAACCTTCTCTACCTTCAGTGCACTGCTCTCTTCCAGGATTTAAATTGATCCGCAACGATCGCACCAATAAAGGTGGTGGTGGCGTTGCTATTTATCTGCGGGCTGATATCCCTCATAATATTGTCAGTACGTCGCCGAGCGCATATTCTAATTCTGCTGAACATCTCTTCATTGAAGTCACCCTATTTCACACAAAAATATTACTTGCTGCTTTCTACTGTCCCTCCAGGAATATTGATTACTTTTCATCTTTCGAATCTCTTCTTACTAACTTCTGTCCGTTATTTGATCATGTTCTCATTCTTGGTGACTTCAATACGTGCCTATTGTTGGATGATAATCGCTCACACACTCTCCAGTCCATTACTTCCTCTGTAAATCTTCATATTTTACCTTTATCTGCAACTCATCATTTCCCGAACACTACACCTTCTCTTCTAGATATTATGATTGTTGCCTCTCCAGAAAGTATTGCCGCGCATGGTCAGCTCGCTGCTTGTTTCTCATACCACGATCTTATTTACCTATCTTATAAGGTACGACCTCCTAAGCGCAGTGCAAAGGTTCTTCTATTGCGCAGTTTTAATGGAATTAATTTGGGGGCGTTGAGGGGGGATGCGAGTAATGTAGACTGGGCGCCTCTGGTTAACAGTGGTGACATTGATGAGAAGGTTGATTATTTGAGGACAAGCATTGTCAAGCTTTACGATCATCATGCTCCCTTGAAGCGTGTCAAAGTAAAGCACGTACCGGCTCCCTGGCTTACAGAAGACATTAGGATTATGATGGGTAAAAGAGATAGGGCGAAACGGATTTATAGAAAGTATCCAACGGAGCGAAACCTAGACCGCTATAAGTTTCTTCGCAATCGTTGCAGTCGTCAATGTAGAGATGCCAAAAGACGCCACATTTTTGATTCTATTGAAAATTTCAGCCCAGCGCAAACTTGGAAATTCCTGAAAACCCTCGGCATTGGAAAATCTACCTGTGAGGGTACTAATGCTGTTGACCTTAATAATCTCAATAACCACTTCTCCACACCCCCCATCATTTTGGAAAATGCCATTAAATCCAACACACTACGGGAACTTTCTGATTTACCATTGCCGAAATGCACACCATTCACCTTCAATCCGGTTGCCGAGTGTGATGTTAAGAAGCACATACTTTCAATATCTTCAACGGCGGTAGGGGATGACAAGCTATGCTCACGTATGATAAATCTAATTCTGCCAGAGCTTCTGCCAGTTCTCTCTCACATTTTTAACTTTTCACTGACAACAAGTTCCTTTCCCTCCGCCTGGAAAAAAGCTCAAATTATTCCGCTGCCCAAAACTTCAAATCCTAGTTCGTTTTCCCAATTCCGACCAATTTCCATCCTCCCATTTCTTTCTAAAGTTCTCGAGCATATTGTACATAAACAATTTTCAACTTACCTTTCAATTAACAACTTGCTTAATCCTTTTCAATCAGGCTTTCGCCCTGGACACAGTACTGTCACAGCTCTGCTCAAGGTCACGGATGACATACGTCTTTCTTTGGAAAATCAATTACTCACCGTCCTTATTCTTCTGGACTTTAGTAGCGCTTTCAACTCCGTGGATTTTGATATTCTTTTAGGCACTTTGCGATCGCTTAATGTTGCTTCTCCGGTAACCGCTTGGTTCGATTCTTACCTTCGTGGTCGCTCGCAGTGTGTCAGATCGGATGAGGCTACCTCAGATTGGTGTGATCTCGCTGCGGGTGTTCCTCAGGGTGGCGTTCTTTCTCCTTTGCTCTTCTCTGTTTTCATCAACACCATCTCCAATGTAATCACTTCTGACTACCATCTCTACGCTGACGACTTGCAGTTATATCGGCACTTCAATATTGAAGACATTGATCTTACGATTCAATCAATTAACAATGATATGCGCAATATTGGTGTATGGGCCAGCTCTTATGGTTTATTGGTTAACCCTTCAAAATCGCAAATAATATTTATTGGTAGTAGGTATATGAGCAATTTACTTCTAAAGTCACATATCCCACAAATATTTTACAATGATGTGCCTATTGCTGTTACCAAAACCGCTAAGAATCTTGGCGTCATATTTGATTCCTGTCTCTCTTGGGATGCCCATGTTAACGAAATTAGTAAAAAAGTTCATTATTCATTTCACTCTCTAAAGCGCCTTCAAAATTTTCTACCATTACAAACTAAAATCTCACTTGCCCAGTCTTTACTTCTTCCGATAATCGATTATGCAGATATCTGCTTCTTAGATGCCAAGGAAGAGCTTCTGGACAAGTTGGAAAGACTTCAAAACCTTTGCATTCGCTTCATCTTCGGCCTTCGTAAGTACGATCACGTCTCCCATTTCAGGTCTCAGCTCAAATGGCTCCCTATCCGACTTCGAAGAAACGCTCACATTGTTTGTTTCCTCTTCAAATGTTTAACTAATCCTACTACGCCTTCTTACCTACGTGAGCGTTTCAACTTCATCCGGCCCAGCAACATGCCCAGATCACACATAAGAACACTTCTTCAACTACCTTCATTTTCTCACAGAACAAAATTTTATAGTCGCTCTTTCTCAGTGCAAGCCATTAGATTATGGAACGCGCTCCCTCCTAGCATACGGGAAAGTCAGTCCATGTGGTCCTTCAAAAAATCAGTCAAAGAACATTACCTATCTCTTGTAAATATGTCATAGTATTAGTGGTATGTATATTTTTACTTATGCAATTTATATTAAGTATTTTATTTTAAATATATTATATAGTATGTAAGTATATATTTATATGTTTAAGTATTTATGTGTAGGTATAATTAATATTATTCGTATTTAGTTTAATATTGTATTATCCATTTATTTATTAACTATATTCGGATAGTTACACACTATGTCTACCTTTTATTTAAGTTATCACTTCATGGGGTTTGCTGGAAGAAATCTCTCATAGAGATAAGTTACGCCCTTTGTGCATGTCTTTTCTTTTTATTTTGTTACATTAATGTATCAGTGTGTACAATAAAGAGTTATTATCATCAGCCCGTATCAGTCCACTGCTGGACGCAGGCCTCTCCCAAAGCGCGCCACTCTACCCTACTCTCGGCCCTCTGCATCCAGTCCCTGCCAGCCATCTTGCGAAGGTCATCCCTCCATCTGGTCGGGGGGCGTCCTACACTACGTTCACCCGTTCGTGGCCTCCATTCGAGAACTCGTCTCTCCCATCGGTTATCGGTTCTACGACAGATGTGACCAGCCCACTGACACTTCAGTTTACTGATTCTATGAGCAATGTCAATCACTTTTGTCTTCTGGCGGATATACTCGTTTCTTATTCTATCTAACAGAGAAATGCCAAGCATAGGTCTTTCCATAGCTCGCTGAGCGACTTTGAACTTGTGGGCCAGTTCACCAGGAGAGTCAATAGGGTTGTCATTTCCCCAAAAAGTACTAGGTTGATTTTTGAAAGTTCTTTAAAATTACAAAGTGTGTACTCTAAACTATTTACTAGTAAAATATTTTTTAGAATCAGTCAAGTAGTTCTTGAGAAAATCTCATCCTTAAACAACCAACCTTATTGACAAACGAACTTCATACCATAAAAGAAGGGACCGCGAAGGAAAGAGCGACAGCGACCAGGACCAACTGCTTAACGTGCGCCTCGAGGCACGGAGGAGCTCAGATTAAAATATCACTAGCTACCCATCCAGGTACAGATCTCGTCCATTGTTGCTTAACTTATACGATAACGAAGAAGGATTGTATATTTCTTACCTGCAGAACTAGTCTTGACGTAGAACTCGCAGCAGAATTTTTCATGGCACACTGCTTCTGTATAACCTCTGACGCTAGCTTCGAGGTTCAGAGGCCTGATGATGTACTGGCTCAGGTCTTCGGCTGGAAACGCGTGGAGCTTAGTAGGAGTGACTACGGGTGGGATCATGGGTTGATCTGGAAATGAAAGTTAGCTATTAGCTTTAGGAACCTGTGATAGAAATTCGAGGTTAGTAGATGGACCCTTCATGTCTTCAAGCCTATCCCAGAAAAGCTGTTAGAGAACCGACACAGGTGGGTGCGAACATGTCACGCGACGACCACCTGAACACATGACGAGAAAAGTGCTTGACATAAGCACGCAGCCCAGAGGTCGCGGCAGACCCCGTCTTACATGGATGTCCCTAATCAACAGAAACTTAAATGATCACGACATCACACCAGAAATGACCCAGGACGATCGTCCTGGAGAAAAATTACTAGAACGGCCGACCCCAAATAAATGGGAAAAGGCGAGGCAGAAGATGAAACATCTCCTTCAAATAGGACCATCCATTCTGGAGCTACGATAACGCAATCAGACACACAGATAGAAAGGCATGAAACTGATAACCCCTCGAGAGTTACAAGACATCACGTCAATTCCATTTCTAGCAATTCCTAATTCCTACTTCTTACCTGATTCACCATCCTTCTGAAGATCAGCGAAAACAACTGTAGTTCCATCACCGATGGAACCCGCATCGCCAGCGTAGATACCGGCTGAGGAGATCAGGTTAGCGTTGGTCACGTAGGCCCATGACGACGAGAACTGGGAGGCTGAAAGGTTACCAGATAGAACCTGTCACAAGAAGCTTTGGATGAGGGAGTATTCTCCAATCTAGTCATCAGTGGTCGACGGTGCGCATTGGATCACGACGAGGAAATTGGTCATTGGACGACAAAATTGTAGTACATGCTGTTTTGTAATTGTTTTTATGTACAATGAAGTGTCATCATCGTCATCATCAGTCTATTTTTGTCTCCCCACTGTTCGGGAACAAACCTTCCCTTACATCGAGGGAGCGCGGGCCATGATCCACCACGCGGGCCAAGTATTGATTGGCAATTAAAGTGAATTGAATTGACAATGGTGTCTCTAAAGTTAACTTTGCGTCGACCTAAACGCTGAAGCAGCGTCGAATGACATATTCGAATCTATCTCGTCACTAAATTGATTCGATTATGGTCCGATGACCGAGTCAATAGGAAAATAGAATAAAGAAAGAAAACCAGTATCTTACCGCTCAAGAAAGGTACTTCAGATGACCAAGAACCAACAACCACGAAATTCTTTAAACTCTCCACATTTTTAGGATTCTGGAGCACCAGGTCTTCATCCATGAGGACACCGAACGTGACCCCAAAGTCTGTGGTGAAGGTCTTGGCTCCTGAGGAGGCTTCAGTACAATTAGCGATGTCGTTCACTGGTTTTCTGTACCTGCAATTATAAAATTTATAAAATCTCAATGGAATTCGTAACATTGGTGTGAGGAGGTAGGGAATGAGAAGTAGTCCTGCCGGACGTGTGGCTATGACATGGTGCGAGTGCCTGCACCTGCAGTGATGAGGTGTGCCCGTACAGTGTGCGAGGCGTAAGCTCAAGTTTGCATTTGTGTGAGTGCACACAGATGGTGTAAAGTGATATTCGGCCTGAGGCGCGACGCGTCCTACGCATACAAAGGACATTGCCACATTTCAATGGAGCTTTGCCCCATCTACAAAACTACGTGACCATTTAAGCTGTACCTATCATTTTGTTGAGGACTTATTACAGGTTTCATATTGCATAATCATAATCAGGATCATTTTCTACTACTCTCGCAACTTAGGAGATTCTATAGGTAGAAGAATAACAAAAACAATGAATAAATCGCTTCGATTTTTTACTATTTTCTGAATTCTTAATTAAGCTGTTTTTTTCGAATCGCAACTTGTACAAAACTTTATTTTAAACCAATAATTTTAATAAAAAAACGAAGATACTTTTACATTTATTCGTTAACTTGTACAACTTGCGGTTGATGGTGGGGCAGAATCTGGCATTGTCATTTATACACAGCGGGACGCCACCCTGGCGCGCACGCACCGCACTTCACCTCTTGTATCGCTAGCAGCTTGGCGATCACTCACACAAATGTAAACCTGAGCTTACGCCTCGCGCACTGTACTCGGGGGCTGCTGGGAGACCGAGGGAAGCTAGAGTGATCTAAAAGGACAGCGATGAGATTCGCTCATCACGCTATAACCCATGGCGTTTTTGCTACAATCAATGTATGTTGAGTGATGGGAGATATGATGGGGTTGGATTGGCAGAGATGTGTCCTGTGGCAGATGGAATTTCGTCGTGAAGCCTACGCCATGAGAGACTGGTGGTTGGGCGTAAGTTTATGGTTATGTAGGTAAGTACCTACGTAATTCATAAGACTACGATATACAGTCATGCACAGGCACAACCCATAGACGCGTATTCATAAACGTAAAGTTAGCCACCGTTTAGGCCAGTTTCCCTTCTATCTTAGAGCCAAACCACACGATGCGGAGCGGCTGCGGCGCGGCGCCTGCCGCACCGCAATGGCGGTCACACGGGCGGTGCGGCGTCACAACGTTATACGGTAGCCTCGCGGCGCCGCAGCGGCGAAGTACTGTTCACGCGTTCTTGAACTAGCGAAATGAGGCTATATCAAGACTTTCACTGGTACTCATTTATTATACATATAATATACACGTAATTATACGAAACACAAGCGTGCGCCATTCCCTATGCCGAAGAGACAACTACGCGATAACGTCGCGGCGTAATTGCGGCGCCGCATGCGCTCACCCCTCCCCGCCTCGCCTCCCTCATCCCCCAAGTCCGGTGTGAGTGCGGTGCGGCGCCGGACCGGAACGGAGCGAGTCGTGTGGAATGTCCCTTTTTATACGTAGGAAACCGCAGCGGGGCCGCTCAGGCGCCGCGCCGCAGTCGCACCGCGTCGTGTGGTTTGGCCCTTAATCTTTTTTAACGAAGTGTGAAAGGGATAGCAACACGATTTAAGGAAAATGAGGTTAACTAGGTTTATTAATAACAGCAAAAACATTGGATAATGTACACTTATTTCTTTGTGTAGTTTTGATAAAATAGGTACCTACCTAAATTTATTTATAGATCAATTGAATCGTAATAGTATTTAGCGTTATTTTGATTGAGCCTCATAAATATTATTGCAAATAAACAGAGTTTAATTTCGTAAGTTCGTGTCGGGTTATCTTTTCGGTGGTTAACGAAAACAATGCGATGTGATAACGGACATCCGAAAGGTCTGTATAAAATATTATTAAAGACTGAGTCGCATTTATTTATTTCTTAAGAAATATACGAAATTATGACTGATTCTATAGATAGTTCATTCCTATTAATATACTGCACTGGAGGGATGACCTTCGCAAAATGGCTGGCAGGGACTGGATGCAGAGGGCCGAGAGTAGGGTTGATTGGCGCGCTTTGGGAGAGGCCTACGTCCAGCAGTGGACTGATACGGGCTGATGATGATGATGATGATGAATATACTGCACTACAAAAGACATTGCCACATTTCAAAGGAGTTTTGCCCCACCTATACAAAACTGCCTGTACATTGAAGCTGTACCGTACCTATCATTTTGTTGGGGACTGATTGCAAATTTCATATTGCATAATCATAAACAGTAAGAGTTGCGAGAGTAGTAGAAAATGATAATCAAAGTAACGAATAATTCGCCTCGATTTCTTAATGTTTAACGCTCAGCACTATCTGTTATATTGTCTGATGGTGGGCCCACAATAAAAAAAAATATGTCACGTTACAATGAATAATTAGCGGAAAAACTAAGAGGAAAACGTACAAAAACTTTTAAAATTGATTTTTCGACGCGCAACTTGTACAAATCTTTATTTTAAACCAATATTTTTTTTAAAAATGGAGATAATTTTACATTTATTCGTTATCTTGTACATCATTCGGTTGATGACTGTATTAAGTAACAATCATTTGCACGCCAGAAATGGCAGAATATTGTATGGAACTACTGTAAAACTTTAACACCTCTGATACCCGTATTCATGCAAATAAATGATTTATGATTATGATTATTATGATGGTGGGGCAAAATCTGGCATTGTCATTTCAAACGCCATGTTTGTTTACATCCATGGAAAATTGGATTGGGACGGGCTATAGGTAGCTTTGTAAATCAATACTTACACAGAGACAATAGACCCTTGTCTATCGAAGACCAGATTGCTTCTTATCAGCTCGTATATGTTGAGGCAACGGGCCTTCTCATAGAGATGAGCCACAACGTACAAGCCGTTTAGTTTTGCGGCCTCAGAAATGGTTTTCACTGCCTGTAAAGTGTTGAGAGTTATAATGGGTCTTTCCCAGAGGTCCATTCCTTCCTTTCTCGTATGGCTTAGACCCGTAGCACACGGCGTATTTTAAACGCGCAAACGACGCGCGTTTCAGGAATGCCCGTCGTCTGGGCCGTAGATGCCAATTTTTGCGTTTGTATAGATTCAAACACGCGTAAAACGCGATATAAACTCGTTTGAAGGGTCTATTCCACTAGTCCCTACCAGCTGTCCCCCCTAGGGGGGGAAGAGTGGAAATTTTTTTCCACCCATCCCTACCAAACCATCACTGGTTGGGTTGAGTGGAATTTCATTTCCACTCGTCCCTACCAAGCCGCTTTTGGTAACAAGTACAGTCGAGAATAAACACATGCTATGCGCGTGATGGATCTATCCAATAGATTAGCTTATTTTTACGTTTTTTTCTTTCTTTTTAAAAGCAGTGCTAAAGCCAGCGCAAGCTGTGTAGTCTCAACCGACGCCGTTATACAACTGATCTGATTAAAACGTAGAAGCTACGAGCGACTACAACGCGTCTGTATCGCTGTATCTGCGCGTCGACTGCGCGTTTAAAATACGCCGTGTGCTAGGGGCCTTACTTAGTGACCAAACCCATTTGTCAGAGTTATTCAGGCCGCCCGTAGGCCTTTGACGTGGCCTAACGACTGCTGTCAAGCGACAACAACCGGGACCAACTACTTAACGTGCGCCCCGAGGGCACGGAGGGGCTCAGATGAAAGTGTCACTAGCGGTCACCCATCCAGGTCCTGACCTCGCCCAACGTTGCTTAACTTGTACGGTGGAACACAGAGAAAGGTGTACAGTAGAGTTTTAAGGTTGAGATTTTCTCAAAAACTACTTGATCTATTGCAAAAACTATTTCACTGTTTGATAGATAAAAGTTAAAACTATGTAACTGTAAAAGAATTATCAAATTCGGTCCAGTAGTTTTTGAGAAAACCTCAACCTTATTGGGCCCCCTGTATACTTATCTCTTTCTTCGACTGTACGATAGTTTTCAACGTGTACTCGAAACTTATGTACATTTACCGAGTGCTCTCAAAACGGTGAAGGAAAACATCGTGATGAAACCTGCATGTCGTAGAAGAAGAAAAAAAATCTAAGGCATGTGAAATCCGCCAACCCGCACTGGGCCCGCGTGGTGGATTATGGCCCGAGCTCCCTCGATGTAAGGGAAGGTCTGTGCCCGAGCAGTGGGGCGATATAAATAGACTGATGATGATGATGACTCGCAACTGGCCTACGCGTCCCCAAGAGGTCCATGAATCTATTATTATCCTTTTCCCACCAGGTCCATGGCAAAATAAAATTGGTTTTCCTTTTTTACACGAATTCCCAGCAAGACATTTATTCAATAAGGATGCTGCTAGATTTTGGACTTTCCCAAGGCTGTTATTCATAAACGTGATTTAAAATTACCGTTTAGTCACCCTGTCCCTGTCTATCTAAACCTTTTTTAACGAAGTGTAAAAGGGATAGCAACACGATTTAAAGGATGAGGTTTAACTAGATAGATTTAAGAATAACAGCACAAAAAGCATGTCTCACTTACCTCATCGTAATAGTCTGAATCGTCAAGTTTATCTGTATCAAAATTCTTAGGAGACTGTAGTACTAGAATGTCCGCATTCTGAAAGAAATAATTACGTTAAAAAACTAGGTTATGAAACATAATCGATGTACCTATAGGTATCCTTACTATAATATCCACACCGACATCCATATAAGTCGTAGTTTTGTCGAATGAATTCAAGGACAACCTGTAGGTATATGTAAATGCATTTTCTTTCTTTCTTTCTTTCTTTCTTTCTTTCTTTCTTTCTTTCTTTCTTTCTTTCTTTCTTTCTTTCTTTCTTTCTTTCTTTCTTTCTTTCTCTCTTTCTTTCTCTCTTTCTCTCTCTCTCTCTCTCTCTTTCTTTCTTTCTATATCTCTATTTTCAACTGTACAGTCGAAGACAGAGATAAGTATACAGAGGGCGTCAATAAGGTTGAGAATTTCTCAAGAACTACTGGACTGATTTTAACAATTCTTTTACAGTACATAGTTTTAACTTTTATCTATTTAACAGTGATAGAATTATTGCAATAGTTTAAGTAGTTTTTGAGAAAATGTCATCCTTAAAAACTCTCCTGTACACCTTTCTCTACTGTACCTATTAAGGGGTCAAGGCCGATTGTTAATAGAACCAAATTAGAACTGATACGCTGAAGGTGTTAATTTTCAATATTGCTCGCGACCTTCGTTGGACTTCAATGATCTACTGTTTCATCAATTCACTGTAAGTTTCCGATTTTTGTAATTCGTTTTCCAATAGTGGTTAAGTGACATGAGCCAACTAGCGCCGCCAATTTTTAAAAAATAATATCTTCCAATATAATTAAAAAAAGCTATGTACACAATCTTTATTAGGATAAATACTATTTTTCAATATACAATACATGGCATAATTGCGACAAGCTAAGTTGTAGTTCACAAATGTGCCAAAAACGGCCGTTTTTCGCAATTATGCGAACTACAACTTACCGAAATTGAATCACGTTATAAATAAGCCTTTAAAAAATAGCATTTATCCTAATAAAGATTGTGTAAATAGCTTTTTTAATAAAATTGATTATAATTGGAAGATATTATTTTTTTAAGATTGGCGGCGCTAGTTGCCTCTCTAATGTGGACCATGGCATGATGGGCACCATTGGCGTATTTTAAACATTATAATATAGCTCAGTGAATTTAGAGCACTTTAAATTTTTTAAATACACTTACAGATTTTCCGGCTTCTGAAATGATTGAGGCATAGGAGGCGAATTCCACATCTTTTTGGACCACTGCCGCACGATAGGTGTCCTGGAATGTTAGCAAGTATAATTTTAAAAAGATGTTCGATTTTTTATTGCTGCAATTACTGGTACGGTGGAACACAGAGAAAGGTGTACAGGAGAGTTTTTAAGGTTGAAAAGATATTGCCACATTTCAATGGAGCTTTGCCCCATCTACAAAACTACGTGACCATTTAAGCTGTACTTTGTTGTGGACCGTATTTTGTTGGGGACTAATTACAGGTTTCATATTGCATAATCATAATCAGTATCATTTTCTACTACTCTCGCAACTCCTATAGAAGAATAATAAAAACAATGAATAAATCGCTTCGATTTCTTACTATTTTCTGAATTCTTAATTAAGCTGTTTTTGTCGAATCGCAACTTGTACAATACTTTATTTTAAACCAATAATTTTAATAAATAACGGAGATATTTTTACATTTATTCGTTGTCTTGTACAACTTGCGGTTGATGGTGGGGCAGAATCTGGCATTGTCATTTCCTCAAAAACTACTCTCGCCTTATCCGCATTCATCAAACTTTTCCCAATATTTGCTACACACGAAGACAAAGAAAAGTGTACTAAAAGGGGACCTCAATAAGGTTGAGATTTTCTTATAAACTAGGCTACTTGACCTTAAGGGCCTGATATGAGCCAACTAGCGCCGCCAATCTTAAAAAAATAATATCTTCCAATTATAATCAATTTTATTAAAAAAGCTATTTACACAATCTTTATTAGGATAAATACTATTTTTTAAATGCTTATTTATAACGTGATTCAATGTCGGTAAGTTGTAGATCGCATAATTGCGAAAGCCGTTTTTGGCATATTTGTGAGCTACTACTTAGCTTGTCGCAATTATGCCATGTATTGTATATTGAAAAATAGTAATCATCCTAATAAACATTTTGTAAATAGTTTTTTTAATAAAATTGATTAAATTGGAAGATATTATTTTTTCAAGATTGGCGGCGCTAGTTGGCTCATATCAGGCCCTTAATAATTCTTACCGTACCTACTTACTATAATGATGCGATTTTCTACCACTTTTCCATATTACATTAACAATTTTATTGTTCAGTAAAAAGACAATATAAATCTACCAAACATCTTGTATGCTTACATTATGTACTATGTTTTTATGTATTGACCTAACCTATGCACAGTAAACTATTTTTATTAAGCTAGGTACAGTCTAAAACAAAGAAAAGTAAACCCGTAAACATCGATTGTCCAAGGGATCGTTTCTACGTATATTAATGTACAGACAATACTTAGTTTATTTTTTAATCGAAAAGTCGTAGAACAAAAGTTGTTCAGTTACCGATACTGAACATCCTCCCTTCAGCTTCACATGCTTTACGTTACACCCTGTATAACAATATTAATAATCTTGTACGATAATTCTGCCTACGTGACGCAGGCCTCGTAATATAAGGGACCCATGGAGTTATCATATGGCTTATTTAATAACAAAGGGAGCCCTTGGTTAGAAAGGGACGCTGCATCCCTTAGAGGGAGAAAGCACAATAACACGCGGGATGTGCATGATTTTTGGTCGCCGACCGTGATTATGGTGTTGCAGACGGGCGTTTCATGGGCGTGAAAAAAAACGTAGACCGCAATTTTAATTTTTTATCGTGCTCACTTTTGATTGGCCGGCGTGAAAATTGCGGAAATAAGAAGCAGAAGGCGATGATAGTCTGAGGTCGAGGATCATAGAATATGATATAATAGGTTTGAGAACTCATGCTAAACTTGCGCTTAAAACCGTCTATAAATCTCAACCTTAATCTATCTCTAAAGGTATTTCCGCAATTTTCACGCTGGCTAAAAATACGTAATGTTATAAAATTCTAACATCACGCTAGAAATGAGGGGTTTCAAGATTACATTTTATAAAGAAAAAAAGTACCGCTATCCCCGGTAGATGGCACTGACTGGTCTGATGTCAACATTAAATGCGTTGTTATTGCTTGTAACTTGGGCTTTTCGTATTGCATACCTAGTATTAATTTGTACTGTGTACGATATCACTGTGGCTCTGTTGGAATATAGCGTGCCACCGAGGCGAGGTCCCTGATTCGAATCCCGGTCGTGATGAATTTTTTTATCCATTTATCATTTAATTTAGTTTAGTTTTTATACTCATTTTGTGGCACTAGTTCATTGATCTCCTATAAACAACTAGATACACAGTCTGCCTTCTAAAAATGTCCGTGCGCAAAGAAGGTCCAAACGGATGAATCATTTACTTTATTGGACATTATTTGGACGTTAACAATGGACCTTTATTTGGACATTTTTAAAATTGTTTTAGTAAGACCTTTGTGTATCTAGTTGTTTATAGGAGATCAATGCACTAGTTAGACCTATGGCACGACTCTACATTGTTTCTCTATCTCCAAACTTTGAACTTACTTACCTAGGTACCTGCTCGAAATAATTATTTCCCTTTTCGTTTGATCATTTACACATTTATAATATTAAACAAGGTTTGCGGTAATACTTTGTCATATTAATGATCATATTAAACAATCATATTATACAAAGGTTGTCTGGAAGAGATCGCTTTGTTACGATGCGGTCTCTTTCGGCCGCATCTTGTATTGGCCGCCTAATTTTAAAAATAGGAAGGTTTGAAAAAGAAAAAGAAAAGCTTCACTGTTATGACAGATAGAGAGAAAAATGGTTGATTTTTTACGACTTGTAACTTATTGATAAAATCTGAAGTAAAATAATATATAATATTTAATCCATTTTACCGTATTTTTAATAAAACGCTCGCTCCGCAACACTGGCGCCCGAAAAACTTAAAAATTTAGAAGACGGAGCTTGAGCTATACTTACAACACAATATCATCAGAGGAGAACCTGTACGGATCATAAAGAGGAGGACTTGCCACATCAATATCATCAGAGGAGAACCTGCACATTACTGTCATCAGGAGGAGGACGTTCAATCACTATCAGGAGGACCTGCACATACCATCATCAAGAAGAGGACGTTCATCCATTACCATGAAGAGGAACCGTTAATACCTACTTATTTCTATTTTGCTCATTTCTATTTCTAATACGATTACCTAACTTATTATTTCTAAATTTAGGCAGCCTCTATCTAAAATTTCCCGGATTCATCTAATCTCAACTCATTCAATTTCATTTCTCATCATAATTTATTTCAGGTTTGTTTACATCATATTTTATCTGACTGAAGTCTGTCAAGAAATACTTTTTTAGTTCTGACAGATAAATATTTCATTTTCAATATGACAGATTATTTACAGTCATTGTCTATTGACTTGACTCTAAAAAGTTTACATTTATTTACATTACTATACATTTATTTACATTACTATTTAATAATACATCTTACAAAAGGAAATACTTATAAATAATTAATATTTTAAATAAAATATTTACAATGGATATTTCTCAGCTTAATAAGCCGGAAATTGTTTATGAATTGAAAATTCGAAATGCAACTATAAATCCGAACCATGTAGTTGATCAGTTACGTACTCAGTTATCAGGAATATTAGACGACACTGACAATTACTCTGTTTTACCTACTAGCCCTTACGAGTTCCAAAGAGACTTACAGGAAATTAAAAAATGCCTAACTCTATTATCAACTTACTTTTCATCTTATTCTACTCGCAAAAATAAAATAATTGCAAACTTAATACATTTAAAACACAGATTAACATTAATTGACATTACTACCGAAAATACTTCGGAAGAAATCGAATCTTTCAAGTCTATTTCTGACGAACTCGTAAACTATGAAACACGTTTTAACACACTTGAATACACACCACTACAATCAGCATACCACTCTGCCGAGAGTGTGCAAGTACAACTTGCGAATGCACCTCTTCAACCTCAACTTTTTTTCGAAAATTTAACACAAAAACTATCAGATCTTTCAGAACGTAAACCAAACAACGAAATTAAACGCTTTAATTTTATAGGAGATGGTTGTCCAAAAGATTTCTTACAAAAAGTAGAAGAATTTGCATTCGCAAGAAATTTAAAAGATGAATCATTATATTTACACATATATGACATTCTATCAGGCTCAGCTCTCGATTGGTTTAGAGCCAGAAAAGAAACCATTAAGGATTGGTCTACTTTTAAAACTAATTTTCTCAAAGCTTTCGAAATAGTCGACTTCGACTACAATCTAAGAAAACAGATTGATGCTCGCAAACAAAAAGATAACGAGCGTATTGTTATTTACTTCTCGTCCATGCAATCATTATTTTCAAAATTACATGAACCTCTACCTGAAAAGGAAAAAATTAATATTATCCGACGAAATTTAAAACCAGAATATGGTAATCGATTATTACCAAATGACCTTAATTCAATTAATGCCTTAATGGATTCTTGTAAATGGATAGAAAGCTGTATGCAAATATCTCAACCTTTAAACTCACATTATATTAATCAACCGTCAACACTACAACAGCAACCCTCTAACAATAATACTTTGACAACTCATATCCCTCCTTTTCCCTACAATTTTTCTTCTTCTAACCCAACTTCTAACTTTACTCCAATACAAACAATTACTAAATTAAATACACCACTTAACACTCAAAAATTCGCTTGTCCACGTTGCCGTATGAACAATCACACCTTAGCCGACTGTACGAATACAGAAATAGTTTGTTTTCGTTGCGGCAAAAAGCACTTTACAGCAAAAAAATGTCCCAGTTGCAATAAAATCAATCAAAAAAAACTAAATAAAGAGGAACATATTTCAAAATCAAAACAAACCTATTTCGATCCTTCAGAATGGCAAAATTGGTTAAATACTATTAAAATTTATTTTAAATCGTACAAAATAAATACGCTCCTCTTTAATAACTGCTCTGACTCAGAACGTCCTTATATTAAAATAAAGGCGAATCATTTAACTTTGAACGGTCTCTTAGACAGTGGCAGTGCCATAACTATTTTAGGAGATAATTCTCATAAAACATTATTACAAAATGGTTTTACATTAAATACTGAAAATACAATTCGTGGCACAGTAGCAAATGGTCAGATTATTAATTCAATTGGTGCTATTGAGCTCCCAATTTTATTTAAAAACAAATTTTCTATTATTACAGCACATGTAATACCAAATATTACACAACCATTTATTTTAGGCATTGACTTCTGGAAAATGTTTAATATCGCTCCAGATGTTCTTTCTAACGTAACTCTATACAATACCAATAACAAGCCTATATTTGCTATCAACACTAATGAATTACATTTAAATACTTATGAAAATTTAACGGAATGTCAACGCATAACAGCGGATTATATTATGCAAAAGTTTAAATGCATTTCAACTGAACAATTACCATTAGGAAAAACTACATTAGTTGAACATCACATTGATACCGGTGATCATCTCCCTATCAGACAACGATGTTATCGCTTGTCACCTGAAAAGCAAAAAGCCCTTTGTAAAGAAGTTGATGAAATGCTAAAGCTTGATGTCATCGAACCTTGCGAAAGTCCATGGCTTAGTCCTGTGATTATTACTCCCAAAAAAGATGGAACTTGGCGTTTTTGCGTTGATAGTCGCAAACTGAATTCCATTACTACTAAAGATGCTTATAAGCTACCTTTTATTTCAGATATCATAGACAACCTCCGAGATGCTAAATATCTCTCTTCTATAGATATCGCCAAAGCATTTTGGGAAATTCCCTTAAAAGTTTCTGACAGGCCTAAAACAGCATTCCACGTTCCGAATCGCGGAATGTACCAATTTAAGGTAATGCCTTTCGGATTAACTAACGCACCAGCTACTCAACAACGTTTCATCGATAGTTTATTATCAGCTGATTTTGACAACTCTGTCTTCTGCTACCTTGATGACATCGTTGTTGCTACACAAACATTCGAACAACACGTTATTTTACTTAATAAAATACACAAAAAACTCACTGACGCAAACATAACTATAAACTATCCCAAATGTGCCTTTTTTCGCAAAGAATTAAAATACCTGGGTTACGTCATTGATGAACATGGCCTTCACACTGACCCTGACAAAGTTAAAGCCATATTAGAAATTAAGACGCCTAAATCTGCAAAAGATGTTAAGAAATTTCTAGGCACTGCAAGCTGGTACAGACGTTTTGTTCCAAACATGAGCACTCTTGCAGCACCTCTTACTAAACTTACTTCTACCAAGAAGAAAGCTCCACCATTTAAATGGACTCCTGAAGCTAATGATTCTTTTGAGAAAATTAAACAAGCCCTTGTTACAACACCTATTTTATCATGCCCAGACTTCCAAAAATCCTTCTCTGTTCACTGTGATGCGTCTGCTTACGGTTTAGGCGCAATGCTAACACAAAGCTTTGACGGCGTTGAAAAACCCATTGCTTATATGAGCAAATCTCTTACCGGTCCTCAAAGAAATTACTCAATTACAGAACGCGAACTCTTAAGCGTTATTACAGCTCTTGAGCATTGGCGTTGTTACCTAGACAATGGTCAAAAATTTACTATTTATACTGATCACTCTGCTCTTCAATGGTTTCTACGCCTTGACAATCCCACAGGTAGACTTGCCCGATGGAGCATTCGTTTATCTATGTTCAATTTTGAAATTAAGCACAAAAAAGGCACAGAAAATGTGGTTCCTGACACTTTATCTCGTCTTAACCCAGTACATGCTATAAATGTTAATTCTTCTAATACCACAGACCAATGGTATTTATCCATGTTCTCCAAATGCAAAAATAATCCTTCTTCAACTCCAGACTATATTATCAAAGACAACAAACTTTACAAATATTCACGTTCCAATACACCGTTAAACTCAGAATTTAGTTGGAAACAAGTGATTCCTTCCGAGCTAAGAGAATCAATTATTTTTGAAAACCATTCTACACCTACAACAGGTCATTTTGGCACATTTAAAACTTACCATCGCATAAAGAACACATACTTCTGGCCAGGCATGTATAAAGATATTTCAAATTTTATTTCTAAATGTGAAACATGCCTTGCATACAAACCTCAAAATCAACACACTATAGGTCTTATGGGCAAACCTAAAAATTGCTCTAGACCATTTCAATGCTTATCAATTGATTTAATAGGTCCATTACCTATTACTCGAAAACTGAATAGATTCATATTTGTGGTAACATGCTGTTTCTCCAAATATTGTTTACTTTTTCCTGTTAAAAAAGCAACTTCATCTATTATTCGACATATAATGGAAAATTTAGTTTTCATGACTTACGGTATCCCAGAAACAATTATTTTGGACAACGGTCCTCAAATGATAAGCAATGAACTTCAAAACCTATTTATTTCTTATAAAATTCCTAAAATACATTACACTCCAAGATATTGCCCACAAGTTAACACTGTTGAAAGGTACAATAAAACAATCATAACAGCAATAGCAACCTTTATCGACAATGATCACCGAACTTGGGATCTACATCTCAATAAAATACAAATGGCAATAAATTCAGCAGTTAATGAAAGTACAAAATTTACACCTGCATATCTTGTTTTTGGTCGTGAACTAGTAACTTGCGGTTCAGTTTACAACACATCTGATCTAACAGATGATTTAATTTTTGCACCTAGAGACGAATATGCAGAAAATATTGGCCTTCTTTCCTCAATTTTTTCTGAAGTACAATCACGTTTGTACAAAGCTCATAATGCTAGTGCAAAATATTATAATAAACAACACCAACACTTTGAATTTAATACAGGAGATGTTGTATGGAAACGCAATTATGCCATAAGCTCTTCTGATAAATATTTTACAGCCAAATTTGCTCCAAAGTTCATAAAGTGTATTGTTTCTAATAAGATATCACCACTTATTTATGATCTTACAGATACTTCCAATAAGCCTCTTGGTCGATGGCATATAAAAGATATTAAGCCTATCCATAGTTTTAATAATTAATTCTTATTATCACTTACCTTTTCTACTATTTGATTTTCCAAATTCAAAAACAACTTGCACAAGAACCATATTTTAGACATTTATTTTGTCCACTGTACAAGAACCTCATTTAGACATTTATTTTGTCCACTGTACAAGAATCTCATTTTAGACATTTATTTTGTCCACTTGTACAATAACCTCATTTTGTACACTTATTTTGTCAACTGTACAAGAACCTCATTTGGTACACTTATTTTGTCTACGGTACAACAAACATATGTCAGACACTTATTTTGTTCACTCAACATTGACATTTTTGCCCACTCAACTTTAACATAATAAACTTGAATAATTATTTTCAAAAGACAAAAAAAAAAAACTTACACAAGTACTTATTTATTTTATACATTTACTATTATTGTAGACATTTATTTTGCCAACTTAACATTAAAACCTAATGATCTCAACTTTATTTTAAAAAGTTTTAAATAACTTTCATAACTAAACTTTTATTATTGAAAACTATTCAATTAGCTATTTTTGTAAATTATGCAATTAATTAAATAATCTTTAATTAGATTATTCTAATTTCCTTCTACTAATTTTATTGTCTCTCAATTAGTAAATAATTGACTGACTTTTACTCTAATTAATTAGTTATCTTACTAAAGATTAAAACCTTATTTAATACATATTATTAAATAATTTAATAGTTAATAATTTTTACACTATTTTATTATCTATTTTTCTTATACGCATTCTCATTACCCTTTCGAATCCATAATAATCATAGACGTATGTCTAACTTTATGATTGCTTAGTCAATTGGTTTAATATTGACTTACTTATTTAACTTATATAGTTAGTAATTTCTTCATTATACTATTACTATAGTATATTCCTTACCTTAATTACTTACCTTTATTCCTCTGTATAGAGCGGTAGAATACTCTTTAAATAAGCCCCTATTCACTATCTATTTATTTTATACTTCTAACCCTCATAACTACACTTACAGATAGGTGCGGCGACAACACTTAAAATAAGCCTTTGTCAAAACCAAATTACTATTTACTTATTTAGTGCTTAAACACTAATTATATTTTAACTTACTTTAACTACTTAATATGTAGTTACTTACTCTACTTACTTATGTGTTACACACATTATTGCGCTTGTATATTTCTAAACACTGCACTCGTAACACTTTATACAATACACTAATCATACATACAGTTTCTTTAATAATAAAAAAGTTCATACAAATCTATTTATTAAAACTTTTTCAAAACTTTTCTAAAAGTACGCCATTTTAAAAAATAAGTTTGCTGTCGTCATATTATGACATGACAATATTGACAATAACGCCGTTTTAGATAATAATCGTTGTCATGGTAACTTCAAAAGTTTTAAAGAACTTTTTAAAAGTTTCGAAACAACAAGTAGTTGTTCGTAAATTATTTCGATACATATTTGGACACACATACATTCATGTACACTCATCCAAATAAACTTACAACTATTTTACTTACCCTCACTTACATACTAACACTAAACATAATCATCATATTCAGCGGGTTGTGACTGATCAAAAAGCCTCCACTAAGTTAATTGGTTTCAATAAATGAGAAATGCCTTTATTATAAAGACTTTCTCTAGTATGTTGTCTTATTTTATTTCAAATAAATAAGACTTCGGTTTGTAGTTGTGGTTATTGAGACCTTTCCATTGTATAATACCACTAGCATCTTTCTAAATTAAAACTCATTATCTACCATAATATTATTAATATTACTTATCTTTATATTTCTTTTTTTATCCTTCTTAGCTGATACATTATTACTTACATTTATTCCTTTTGGAGATTACACCTAAATTTTATTGCATCCTTAACGAAATACATTACACTTTACTTATCCCTTCCTGCGAATTTTTTCTCTACCTTTTCTTCTTTCCTTTCTTTTATCTTCTTTTCATCCTGTCTTTCTTTTTCTTCTATTTTTTCTTTTCTTCTTCTCTCTTTCTTTAACAAACTGTACTTTCCTTCATCTTCTACATTACCTACCATCTTAATTCATCCTCATTCCTTTTCTTCATTCAGTTTTTCGGAATTTTGGATATAAAAAAAAAGTTTTTCAACCTTTTTTTTTATGCCGGGCCCCCCGGGTAGTGTTACGATGCGGTCTCTTTCGGCCGCATCTTGTATTGGCCGCCTAATTTTAAAAATAGGAAGGTTTGAAAAAGAAAAAGAAAAGCTTCACTGTTATGACAGATAGAGAGAAAAATGGTTGATTTTTTACGACTTGTAACTTATTGATAAAATCTGAAGTAAAATAATATATAATATTTAATCCATTTTACCGTATTTTTAATAAAACGCTCGCTCCGCAACAGCTTTAAGCGATAAGACCGCCAATTGTGATACTAACTGTGTTAGCATATTTCTTTTGTGTAATTCCTTTTATTTTGCAACAAAGAATATTTATCTTAACTTATTAAATTTTTATTAAGTATAAAGTGTACTCATTAGCGGGCAAATATACGCTCGTCTGACGGTGACTTAGTAGATATTGAATAGTGAGAAGGAAAAAAAATGAACGGAATATTATAACAATGCATGCACCATGTTGATACTTAGAGAGATATAGAGTATAAATACCTGTAACTGTTATTGACGATTTGCAGGGACATTCACCACTTATTTACTTAAACTATACTATAAAAATTGTTAAGTAGTAAAACTTAGGTGGTTATTTAGTTAGAAAAACAACATAATAAAAATATTTAACTAACTCAGTTAAGTACTTACCTACTTATAATAAAATATATCCTACCGTACCTAGATTCTAACTGTTAGATTAAAATATAATTGTTTTTATTCGATAAAAAACTAAAATGAACTTACAAAATAAATTAAAACTAGCTACCTAAAATTTTAAAAACTACCTGAAAATCTAACTAAAAACAGTCTAAAAAATACACAAATAATTTGGAAAACAATATTTTTGGGTGTAAGAAATTTTTAATACCCATGGATTTTATTTAATACACATTCATATGATCAAAAGAAAATTCTTTAAAATTTAATCGTTTTTTTTAAAATAGGTACTTAATTAACTTCATTCTAATTTACAAATATCATTTTTAAACCACAATAATATTAAAACAATCTTAAATTAAAAATACCTTAACAGACAGCGTAAAATTCAGGCACAAGAAAATGACCACCACTTTGATCAAAAACATTTTTGTACAATTTTTTCACAACATAAATACAAAAGAAACATAAAGATATAAGCTAAGCCTACACCGCGACTTTACACGCCGACGGTCGGCGGGAGAGTGAAATGAAAATAGAATGAATTGTTATTGTGGTTTTGCAATATCAGTCAACTGATTACAAGCTATCAGGGTGTTCCTCTCAGGGTGGTAATAACCTTTTAAAACATCCTGTATAGAACTTAGGCTGTTATTCATACATAGTTTTGAATGTGAACGTGATCTCTAACTTTATTTATTTATTTTATTAATGGACTCGACAGTTCGTCATTTGCCAATGTCATGTTATAGAAAATTCAATACATTCAATAGACTTCTATCTTCCTTCAGGGGAGTCGCCGTAGCGTCTTCACTCTGGACGAAGCAGCTCGACAGTCACGTTCACTCCCGAGCTTGTAGCGGGAACTCTTGATAAAAGCTTGAAACTTCAGATCTTGCATAAATAATCCAATAACCTCACCGTACTTGTCATTCGCGAACATTTTCTGATTAATTTAACGTGATATTAAACACAAAATAGTCCCTGTAGACGTTAAAAAGAAAATTATCAAATATTTTCGCAACCGTCGTTTCCCGCCATTTTCAAGAGAACCCGATCTCTAACTTACAACTACTTATCAAACATCTATGAAAGACTGTAAGGCCACGTTTACACATCGATATATTATTTATAAGAAACGAGTATATCCGCCAGAATACAAGTGGTTGACTTTTGCTCATAGATTCAGTAAACTGAAGTGTCAGTGTGCTGGTCACATCTGCGATAACCGATGGGGTAGACGGGTTCTCGAATGGAGGCCACGAACGGGTTAACGTAGTATGGGACGCCGACCAGATGGAGGGATGACCTTCGCAAGATGGCTCACAGAGACTGTATGCAGAGGGCCGAGAATAAGGTTGAGCGGTGCGTTTTGGAAGAGGCCTACGTCCAGCAGTGGACTGATACCTACGGGCTGATGATGACGATATTATTATTTGACATTGCGTTCAAAAAAATCAACAAAATCCAACGCCAATATCTTGGCAATTTCAGCGTTTTTTGAGATTCTGATTCCACCATTTTAAATAACTTCACACAAACTTGGTTTCCGTATTTCCAAAAACGCTGAATTTGACAAAAAAAATTGGGCTGGTTGCCTGTTAATTCTGAATACATCCATCAACCACAATATCACGATCCGGACTGTGATAAATATTGATGTGTAAAGGTCGCCTAAGGCCGACGAAACTTGAATCTCAACGAAAGTCAACATGAGCTCGGTCTTAAGACTGTCAAAATTGTCTGAAATCTGACAGTTGTGAGACAGAGCTCAAACAAAGCTCGCACTCAAGCTCTTGCTGTCTATTGAAAAGAGCGATGTACCAGGATCGCAGCAGATGGGAGGGAGTGAGTTTATAAATTTGTATGGGCAAAGAATGCTACTTATATAAGTATTTTATATAGGTACTTATGCATTTGAAATCGTACTTCAAGTGTTATGTGGATTGTAAATGTAACTCAATAAATATTGTACGAACGAATTGACCGATAAAAATATAATCAGATAACATTGAATTTAGAAAATGGACTGTGGACTTTGTTGTTGTTTTCGGCGTGGACTTTGGTCGTCCAAAGCTGCTGTCGAATACAGATTATTTGAATACCTAAATATAATTTTTTATTATACTTACTTAAATAATCAAGGACTAACGCTACTGCTGAAAAATATATTGGACTTTGGACTGGAAATAATTTATATTTTCTATAGATTGGTAAGTACTTTTGCAAGAGACCAAAAATAGTTGGCATTGCTCATAGGATCAGCAAACTGCCACAGTGGGCTGGTCACATCTGTCGTAGAACCGATAACCGATGGAGACGAGTTCTCGAATGGAGGCCACGACCTGGTAAACGTAGCGTGGGACTAGATGGAGGGATTGCCAACACAAAGTGGCTGGCAAACTGGATTTAAAAAGCCGTGAATCCTTGGGAGAGACCTAGGTCCAGCAGTGGACTGATACGGGCTGATTATGATGAATTTATGTTAAAAGTACCAGGAGACCATGGCTAACCTGGAGTCTCAATATGTGTCAACCAACACTTGCTGATTCCACTCGGTCAGAAGCCCCAGCTCTTTAAGTATCATTACAAGTACCAGGACACTATGAGCCGCCTGGAGTCTCATTAGCATGGTGCCCAGCGAGTGTCTGTGGAGCGAATGCGGCGCGGACACCACCACACCACTTGGGAGAGGCCTACTGCTTCCAGTGGACTGATACGGTATGATGATTTTACGAGCCTTTTAATTTTTTTTTTAAATGGTTAAAAGACCCAACCCTCTTATATATCTTGGTATTTCCAAAAGCATATCAGTAATTGCAGGTGTTAATGGCGTCATAAGCTATTGACCGATATCTCATATTTTCAATGGCATATAGGTAAATTACTTACCTACACCTAAATTATACTCGATATTAAAAAGTATCGGTTGCAAAGTTACGCCTTAAGTAACCTAAAAACGTTGTGTTTGCATGTAGATAACTCTAATTATTACAATAACACCCAAAACTCGACGCTGCTTTTTGAGATATATAACGTAAGTATTATAATGTCAGCCCCTGTTTAAGCACAGGAATAAATAAAAATAATACTGGTTCAAGACAAATCTAACGACACCTTACTTATTTAGGTACATTAAAATACCTAAATCAGGTCACACACAACCGACACAGTACAGTTGAATATCTACATTAATTTTAAATGACATTGCCACATTTCAATAAAGCTTTGCCCCACCTACAAAACTACGTGACCATTGAAGCTGTACCTATCATTTTGTTGGGGACTTATTACAGGTTTCATATTGCATAATCATAATCAGTATCATTTTCTACTACTCTCGCAACTCCTATAGAAGAATAACAAAAGCAATGAATAATTCGCTTCGATTTCTTACTATTTTCTGAATTCTTAATTAAGCTGTTTTTTTCGACTCGCAACTTGTGCAGTCGAAGACAGATAAGTATACAGGGGGCCTCAATAAGGTTGAGATTTTCTCAAGAACTACTGGACCGATTTAAATATTTTTTTACAGTAAGTAAGTACATAGTTTTAACTTTTATCTATCAAACAGTGAAATAATTATTGCAATAGATCAAGTAGTTTTAGAAAATCTCATCCTTAAAACTCTACTGTACACCTTTCTCAGTCTTCGGCCGTAATGCGTAAAACATTACCTTCCTTCCACCCGTCGTGTAATAAAGTTCCAAATTCAAATGGCACAAACTATAAAAATACTCATTAAAGATTGAACCAAACGATAGCAAATCCTAGGCCATTCTAAGGCGTTTGGACCCCGTAAATAAGTAACTTCCTCATGTAAATATTGTTGGATTCTCTGACAATTGTTCACATATTATATGTTATTAGGTATGTCTACAAAAAAGTTTCAGCGACAAAGAAATTATTGTTGGGGTCTCCATACAAACACTCACCAGAATGACTGGCCTACTGTGGTGAGGGTGATGGTGTGGTGTGATGGTGTGTGTATCCCTCGATATAACGTCTGTACCGGTAGCCCTCTATTGTTGGATGACTATATGGTTGTTTTTTTTCATTACAGGGCGTACCTTTACTCCCCTGTGACGTCATTTATGCAATAATAAGCAATAAACAGTTTAAGCGGGTGTTATTAAAACTGATAAGCTGATAAGGGTTTGCGGGGGGCAGAGGATATATAATCAATGCTTCTAGAAAAATAACTATAATCTTGCTATCAACAGCATACGATATTAGTTGTTATAGCGATATGTATTAGGCCCTTAGCGACAAATAAAGTAACCTAATTTGTCTTCGGTCTTTATCTAACTTGACGTTTTTAATGAAGTGATTTAAGAGCCTTCTAGCGCCGCCAATCTTAAAAAAATAATAGCTTCCAATATAATCAATTTTATTAAAAAAAGCTATTTACAAAATGTTTATTAGGATGAATACTATTTTTCAATATACAATACATGACATAATTGCGACCAGCTAAGTTGTAAGTTGTAGTACCTAAGCTAAGTTGCGCTTTGGGAGAGGCCTACGTCCAGCAGTGGACTGATACGGGCTGATGATGATGATGAAGTTGTAGTTCACAAATGTGCCAAAAACCGCCGTTTTTCGCAATTATGCGAACTACAACTTACTATAGTATTTTAAACATTTCGTAAATAGCTTTTTTAATAAAATTAATTATATTGGAAGATATTATTTTTTTAAGATTGACGACGCTAGTTGGCTCTATGAAGGCCCTTAATGAACTAAAAGTAACAAAGCATGGTTTAAAAATTAAACTATGTGTACCTAAGTATCCTTAAAGCCATTGTTGCTATAATATGCTAACATACGGAAAGAAATTGTATTTAATCTGCATGGAAATTTATTTGAAAAGTATTAGATAGATAAGTAAATGCTAAGTAATACTATTTAACTACCTAGGATTCAGATAAATTGTATCAGAAATCAATCCACATAGAAACAGGATTGATAATTTAATTTGGCTACTAGGTACCTATAAGTAGGTAGGTACTTTAGATAATAAACATTTCACCTTGGTCTTGACATTGGATTATCAAATTTCACTAATAGATAACAGGTAAGGCAGGTAAGGTACCTACCCACTGTCACTGATGTATTTATTTTAACACGTTCACAGTCTCCGTCCAAAAAATGTTTTGATTTCATTGTAGGCCCATTATTTCAATCTCTATACAAGTCGAAATACGTCATGTTATGTGAGCGCTTCAACACTGGGTGGAGCACTCGTCTGAAGACAATAGGACGGGAATGGGCAGCAGCATCCACCAAGGACATCGTAATTACTTAGGTACCTTCAGAAAAAAATACCCTTAGTGCGGATCGGTAGGCACATACTGTTTTCATCGTGCCACATATGTCACTGGGCTGTGAACGTGTTATAAATAAGTATGTACGGTGGAACACAGAGAAAGGTGTACAGGAGAGTTTTTAGGGTTGAGATTTTCTCAAAAACTACTTTAACTATTGCAAAATGTCTTTCACTGTTTGATAGTTAAAAGTTAAAACTATGTAACTGTAAAAGTATTATTAAAATCGGTCCAGTAGTTTTTGAGAAAATCTCAACCTTATTTAGGCCCCCTATATAGGTACTGTACATAGATTTGTCACAAAACCTTATCAATGCACAAATTGTAAGTAGGCTACTTATCTAACTGATGATTGATATCGATGCCAAATGCATACTTGTATTTTTATTGGCTTATCTATGTTATTATCAATAAATCTTGGGAAAATCAATCGCTTTCTTTCATTAAGTACCTACCTAGATACAATTATTTCACTTTATCGCAATTTATTATTAAACGTTGTCCTTCCAAATGATAGAATACAGGTTCATTATCCAATGAACATGTATTCTATCATTTGGAAGGAACATTTGATAGAAAACAGGTTCATATCCAATGAACCAGAATTCTATCATTTGGAAGGAACACTTTTCGAAGGTTCATTGGATGAGGACTTTGGAAGATTTGTATGAAATAGACGAACGGACCTACTGATGCTGATTTAGAATATGAAATTGAACTTCAAGATGAAAAGTGGAACCTAGGATTATGTTGAAAAATAAATTACATTTTACAGCGTCATCTATCGAAGGACACGCGTATAATTATTGTACAGGTATCTACAAAAACGTCCAAATTACGACATCTATCGGATATATTGAGTAACTAGTGAAAACGCTATCTAACAAAACAGCCCAGGCACGTATTTTTTGTAAGGCGCCATCTACCGGAAAGGTTATGTACCTAATGAACGAACTCTAAGAAAGTCACAATTTTAATTAACATCTATCTAATTTTCTTAGTATTAATGAATAGTACCATCTACCGGATATATAGGATACCTCTTGAACGGTATCTAAGAAAACATCCCAGTCACGTGTCTAGCATTAAGCGCCATCTACTGGAAAGGTTATGTACCTAATGAATGAACTCATTGAACATTTTTAATAACAGTGCCATCTATAGAATATGACAAGTAGTAATGAATAGCACCATCTACCGGATATGTACAGTACCTCTAGTACGATAGCTAAGAAAACGTCCCATTCACGGTTTTTTGTTATTTTTTGGTATATTGGTAGCATCAGTGTGACCAGTGTAGAAAATTTTTAATGCTAAAAAGCTTGTATCTGACGCCAAAAATTGAAGATAGAAAAAAATATTTCAATTTCAAACGGTTTTCGATTGTGTCGTGTTTTGTAGCGTATGCCGAATTTATGAAACTTTTGTAAAAGTGGAGGTTTTCCTTCGATAATTATGTCAATTTTCAATGAATTGTTGCCTAAGATCTTGGATATATCGAAGCTATCCGCTAAAAATATAAACGATGGGCTCAAGGTAATATAATAAACGTGTTAAAAATTCACAATTTCCGTCATGGCTTCATTCGTTGATTTTCATCGTTATTTATCTCAAAAAGTGTATCAGAATCAGTGCTAAGCTTAGATAATTAGGCGGTAAGTGCTTCTAGAGTGTAAAGTTGTTGGAGATGTGAAAAAGTGTGATTTTTCAGGCATCACTTGAGCGCTTGGAAAAATTCGAGGAAGAATTACTAAATGGACGAAATGGAACGCGGGAGAAGACCCACAAGGATAAAAATCTCATGACAACGCTTCAGAGTATCGACGAAGACGACAGTAAGTGAAATTACCTTAATTTCCATGGAATAATGAATGTAAATGCCTGTTACTCTGTGACATTTGATAAAAGTGCTTTACCTAAGTTTATCCTTATATTAGCGCCTGAAATTAAGCGCTACATGCTTTAAATTTGAAAGAGAGCTTAGGGCAAATACTTATTGGACTATAATTGCTTTAAAATGTGTCAATTTCTTATGTTTATCAGGGAATTATAGATTCCCTATTTTTACTTTGAGTTGCGCTAATCTAGATAACGCCATGTTGGCTTCAAATCCTGTGTTAACTAGGTATTTGTAAAGACTACAAAATAAAATCTAATTTGTCCTGCCTTTAGTCTGTGATTGGAGAAATTCAGTCTTTTACATCTTATTCATAACCCCATTAGAACGTAATCTCACGATGACTAACTCAGTTAGTGGCCATAGGTGCGTATTCATAAACGTGATGTTACACCACCGTTTAGGCCCCCTGTCCCTTTCTATCGTAACCTTTTTAGGGATGCCAACACAATTTAAGGGAAGTGAGCTTTAACTGGGTTCATGAATAACAGCATGAGTATGTACTTATCATATGGTCTGGTCACATCGACGATACAAATCAGTCAAAGTGCTGTCCAGACACGTCAATTATACAAGTCAGAGGGCCAATAAGGGGGTGCAATTTAAAATTAAACACAAAAATTACTAATATTGTACTACGTAACAGGAGCAAAGCTTTCTGGACTAACCAGAAAAAACATTGGACAGTTATTTTAAAACCATTAACAAGAATACTACTACTAGGATAGACTTCACAAACACTGTGAAATAGACATATCAGCGATGTGCTGCCTGTACATAATTAAATAATAAATGACCGAACCATTTGTGTTGGATCTTTTCTGACAACTCTAGCTTGCTTCGCTCACACTTTGTCAATCAGTTCCCCCTCAGTGCCCCATTGACAACACCTGTGGCCCCGACTCTACCAAATGACTTTTACAGATGAAACAATAAAGTCTCCGGGCACAGACAAAGGCCTCAAAGGCAACCAGACGGTCGACGGCAAGCTCTCTAGTTCTCTGGAGGGTGATGGCCAACGACGGTCCAAGAAACGCAGCAAGGATGAGGTGGAGGGCATGCACAGCCCGGAGCTGGACAAACGGCAGAAGAGAAATGCCTCAGTTAGAGCTCAGGGCATTATTAGTAAACAGGTGAGTTGAAAACTGTACATTATCAGCAATGAGCTTATTATTTAATTATAAATAATAGTTAATCCATTACTTAAACCATTGTCTAACTTTAATTCAAGTTTATCTCTACTGCTTGTAGTGATAAACATGACTTGACTTAGGTAATTGGGTGCACATATTGAAAATTCAATTATATAAAATTTTTGAATAAAAAGACAAAAATTAAATATAAAAGGCGCCATCTCGGGTCGTGTCTCGTCGAAAGGTTCCCATCACACTGGCCGCGTTACCGCGCTGGATTACTAGGGATATACTTTGGACGAGATACGACCCGGAGAGGGGGTCACTTACACTACACACGGTCACTACCACTGTCCCTCAAAGGCGACCCAAATTCGCAACAAACTTCAGAGTGTCAGGTCCCCACGCCCCCGCTGTCTCCTCAGCGGCCGGAACAAATTCGTATAGCGTGACGAGAACAAATTCGTATTATTTAAATCAGTTGAAAAATTACATAGTTACAGACATTTGAAAAGAAGAAATCAGGCAGTAAGAAGTAACTTTTCGTACAAATTCCGTCCTAAGTTAGTTTTACCGCAAAGCAAAGGGATGAACCACAAAATCAATCAATATCTCAGGTGATAATTGGAATATTGAAAAACTGATTTAAGATGAATCCTCGGCAGGATATCTTAAATCAGGAGTTGATTTATACATTTTTTGTTTTAATTATAGTGCTTGAGAAAATCTGAACAAATTAATGATACTTAGAATTTGTTTTGTGCATTATGCCACGACTAGAAATTTTTCATCATGTTTAAAAAAAATTATGATATCTATTTTTCTCTAAGTTAGCCTGTTGTTATAGGAAAGAGAGATTTTGAAGATACTGAATGCAAATGGCGTAGCTTTCGTGACTTCCAGCAAAGTGGTAAAAAAAATTATTAAATTGTTCTGTAACAATTAATTATTGTAACGTATAATAGGTATTAGGTATAGAAAGACTATTATAATAGTTAAAATAATATGTAATAATTGTTGGTATAGTCATTGTATTACATTTGTCATATCCATTTTATATTATCTATTCATTGTTATGCATCATAGGTTATTCTTTCATATCTTTAATTTGGTTTCAATTGTATAACGTATATGCATTTTTTTAAATTAAATTTCATTTATTTTATTATTCAACTTGTGGTTAAATTGAAAGTCTCGAAACCAGACTTGAACCGTAACGGTTTAATAAATACTTATTATTATTCAATATTATTAATCTCGCAGGTGAATGTAAACTTGACACAGAAGATGCGTCGCGAGGACTCCACAGATAAGAAGTCCCGCGGCCGCCCGCGCAAGGAGGACAAGGAAAACGCACAGCCCCTCTCGCTCGCACAAAGTAAGTATCACGTCATCATCAGCCCGTATCAGTCCACTGCTGGACGCAGTCTCCCAAGGCGCGACATTGTTCGCGCCGCATTCGCCCCACAGACACACGCGGGACACCAGACTAATGAGACTCTAGGCGACTCATAGTGTCCTAGTACTTGTAATGATACTCAAAGAGCTGGGGTTTCTGACCGAGTGGACACAGCAGGTGTTGAGTTTGACATATTGAGACTCCGGGTTAGCTATGGTCTCCTGGTACTTTTAATGCAACTTAACCATCCATCAGCCCGTATCAGTCCACTGCTGGACACAGGCCTCTCCCAAGGCTCGATACTCGTACTACCACAGACATACGAGTACTAATGAGACTCCAGGCGGCTCATAGTGCTCTGGTACTTTTAAATAACACTTAAAGAGCTGGGCCTTCTGATCAAGTGGAAACAGCAGGTGGGGTGAGACATATTTAGGCTCGTATTAATAAATCACTCACCCCAAAAGTCAATCTTGAGAACGATCTCAAGATGGCGTTCCTATTAATAAAAGCAAACTTAGATGCGCGTTTAGGAATCTGGTATCACGTGAGTAATGTCGCATCAATAAACAAAATCAGTTCTCAAGAGAACTGTCAAACTCACACTTGAGAACGTATTTGCTGATTGCAGGCGAACCGCGACTTGAGAAAGACATCACGTGATGTCTTTCTCAAGTTAATAAATTACATACTTGAGATGGTGATCACGTCTTGAGAGTGTATCCGCTGAATTCGCTATTGAGAGCGGGTTTGAGCTCAGACTACACTATACGGGCCTTAACCTCCAAGTTAGCCATGGGCTCCTGGTACTTTGCAACTTCATCATCATCAGTCCGTATCAGTCTTTGACATGACATGGTGAGAAGCAGCATTGAGGCTGTCCAGAATTTCCTGCAGTCTGTCTTAATTTATAGTCATGTATTCTATTATTTTAGTTTACTTTTTATGCTTCCCTTTCACAGTCAAACAGGAGAAGCTCTCCCTTGCCCCGGAGCCGATGGAGACGGAGGCGCCCCCGCCCCCCGCCCCGCGCGCGCCCGTCAAGCAAGAGTCCAGGAGGGATGACCTAGCCATGCCTCCACCACCACCGCCCGTACCCAGTGAGATAACAAATAAGTTTTTAAAAAAATATTCCCATAGTTAAAGGCAAGGCCAACTACATACAGCCTGGTTTGATATATAAATAACGTCTGTTATCATTAAATACATACATATACAGGGTGTAACGTAAATGGTATATGAAGCCGAAGGGAGGGTGTTCAGTATCGGTAACTGAACAACTTTTGTTCTACGTCTTTTCGATTTACGCGAAATTAATTTTTGACTTTTCATACATTTCGTACCGGTCAGCTGATCAATTTGTATGAGACATTAATTTATTTTTATTTTTTATTCGAAAAGTCGTAGAACAAAAGTAGTTCAGTTACCGATACTGAACACCCTCCCTTCGGCTTCATATACCCTTTACGTTACACCCTGTATACGAAGGTAACCTAACCTAAACCTACACACAGCCCTCCCATACCCCTAAATGAAATAACTCAACGATCCACGTCTATCCTTGAGTCATGCAAGGAAACCTTGATAAGAGCACAAAACTTCACAAACACGACTTCTTAACGAAAAAATTCTGGAAAAAAATCAAGTATTCAGAGGGACAAAATCTTGAAATGGTATTTTTCTTTTAGGATGTTACTAATTTTTTTACCTTGTTAATTCGACCGCCCTTGGGCTGGCCAAATGACAATGTCAGATTCTGCCCCACCATCAACCGCAAGTTGTACAAGATAACGAATAAATGTAAAAATATCTCCGTTTTTTATTAAAATTATTGGTTTAAAATAAAGTTTTGTACAAGTTGCGATTCGAAAAAAACAGCTTAATTAAGAATTCAGAAAATAGTAAGAAATCGAAGCGAATTATTCATTGTTTTTGTTATTCTTCTATAGGAGTTGCGAGAGTAGTAGAAAATGATACTGATTATGATTATGCAATATGAAACCTGTGTAAAAAGTCCCCAACAAAATGATAAATAAGCTTAAATGGTCAAGTGGTTATGTAGGTGGGGCAAAGCTCTATTGAAAAGTGGCAATGTCTTTTGCCAGTACTACAACACTGATCCTACCGCCGTCTGGTCTGTTTTAGAGCCTCGCAAGGCGGTACCGAAGCCCTCGGAAGGTAGTAGCGAGGAGGACGCGGCTCCGGGCAGACGACGGAACACGAGAAAGCTCACAGACACAGCGCCGCTGCCACGTGAGTGATACCCGCCCATTTACGGATGCAAAGAGGCGTTTAAAACAACTGTCAAGCTTTTAAGATTTATTTATTCAAAGTCAAAGTCAAATTTCTTTATTGCAAGTAAGCACGTTGAGTAGGTACATTTTTGCACGTCAATATATTTTTTGAATTTTCATTTACACCACTTTGCAAGGAAAAGGTGCCAACACTGAGGAGAAAAAGTGGCAAAAAACTCTCAGCAACACATCTTTTAAAACAATGATAATACAATGATTACTTAATAACTATGCAGTACGTAACTATTACTATTGTTAGTAAGTTTATCCCTCTATTTTATTAATGAAATATCCTTTATTTTATTAATGGACTCTGAATGGATGGATAGAGTTCGTCATCTTGAATCTTGAAGACTGGTCTCGTTCGCACTTTGGCCGCGCGGCCCATTGTGCGCGAGGCGGCTGGCGCTACTCTAGCCAGCCGAGCGCAGCCAGGAAGAACAACAGGTTCTTAATGACCCTGCAGGCCTCCGGGAGCGGCCTCGGTGACCCGAGGATTGTACCCCGCTGCTCGGCCACACCACTGCACTCTAGAAGCACATGTGCGACTGTTTCCTCCTCCTCCATGCAACCCCTGCACGGACTATCTGTAATCCCAATTGTAAAGAGATGTTTGTTTAAAGAGTAGTGACCTGTAGTCACTAAGCGCACATCTTTCCTGCCTAGTTTGAGTAACTGTCTGGTCAGACGGTGGTCAATGTCATATTACAGAATATTCAGAATATCACAGTCTTCTCGTTCTCCAGAGGAGTCGCCGTAGCGTCGTCACTGGACGAAGCAGCTCGACAGTCACGTTGAGTCCCGCTAATTCTTTGCTTTATGTGGTAACATGGTTGTTAGATAGTACAGGAAGTGCTCACATAAACCCTGTAAGGGCACCGCAACATTAGACACTTAAACAATTAAAATTCAATTTTGTCAGTCAGGCAGTCATATTAATTTTTTTTTGTAAACCTATAAATTGTCTCACTGCTGGGCAAAGTCCCCCCCGTCCCTTCCATCCATCCCTGTCCTGAGCCTCTTCCAGCCACCCATCCCTGTATCTAACGATATCGTCTCTCCACCTACGCAGAGTTACATATTCAATAATACAAATAAATATAATTAATTTGCAAAATCATGTTCGAAAAACTCTCAAGGTACTCTTGACTATAGCGCCAAACTTCAGATCCTGCATGAATCCTCCAATAATTTCACCATATTGTCATTCGCGAACATTTTCTGATTTTAATTTAACGTGATAATAAACACATAACACCCACTGTAGACATTGATCTCCTATAAACAACTAGATACACAAAGGTCTTACTAAAACAATTTAAAAAACGTCCAAATGAGGGTCCATTGTTAACGTCCAAATAATGTCCAATAAAGCAAATGATTCCATTCCTCCGTTTGGACCTTCTTTGCGCTCGGATATTTTTAGAAGGCAGACTGTGTATCTAGTTTATAGGAGATCAATGGTAGACATTAAACTGAATATTATCAAATAATTTCGCAACCGTCGTTTATCCGCGATTTTCAAGAGAACCCAAAGGAGGTCTTCAATAAAACCAATAGTGACTGATTCCACTGTTCCGTCAGTGCCGTCGTCGCGCTCCACCCGAGCGAGCGCGCGCGCCACCAAGACCCACGAGCCGGAGGAGATGCCTCCACCTGAGCCGAGACAGAAGAGGACCAGAGCTAAGAAGGTACGGTATTATCTACGAATCAAATGTTATTTATTCTCTTCAATTATCAAAATATTTATTAATTAAAGAATATACGTAATAAGTAACCTAAAATAATAAAATGACTAAAAACTAACACTAAAAATCTAAAAACTTGAACTACCTATAAATAAAACATGTCCTCTAGAAGGGCATCGAGAGTCACGGTGCCCAGAAGGCTGGCAGCATTCCCTCTCTCCAGACCTCTGGTCGCCGGACTCCTCGACCAGCCGCTTGGACAGCTCTTTAACTTTTCTTCCATATATTTAGTACATTTTACCCGACTGCGCAAGGAGGGTTATGTTTTTCGAGTGTATGTATGTATATGCAGCCTAAACGGCTTGATGGATTTTAACATATGAGGTGTCGTTAGATTCGTCTTGATTGCAGGAGTGACATAAGCCGTAATAAAAAAAATCAAAGTGGCTTAAAAAGTGGTCGGGTTTTTTGTTTTTTTAAATAAAGATAAATTAAAATTAATTTTATTGTTACAGAAAGTGTCAGAACCGCCGGCTACAGATGAAAATGATAATACGCCCCAAGAGAATGGAGTCGGTACGTTTTTCGGGGGTTTACCCAATCTTACCTACCATATAAAGCATAGTGTATGAACACTGTACAGTCGACGACAGAGATAAGTATACAGGGGGCCTCAATAAGGTTGAGATTTTCTCAAAAACTACTGGACCGAATTTAATAATTCTTTCACAGTTACATAGTTTTCACTTTTATCTATCTAATAGTGAAATAATTTTTACAATAGATCAAGTAGTTTTTGAGAAAATCTCAACCTTAAAAACTCTCCTGTACACCTTTCTCTGTGTTCCACCGTACACGTACAGGGGACCTCAATAACTCAATGAGGTTGAGATCTTCTCAAGAACTACTTGACCGATTTTAAAAATTATTTTACTAGTAGACACTATGTAAGGCAGTTGTCCTACCGCCGGAGCGAGTAAAGCTATCAACTATACAACGAGTGTGCGAGCAGCGAGTGGCGAGTATAGTTCTGTAGCTCGGCTATCAAAGTTCAAAGTTCTTTATTGATATTGCAGGTATATAAATACAGATGTTCACAGATAATTATATCAGCGAGTGTCGCTGAGCGACGGGCGATTACTCGCTTCACTCGCCCACTCGCCAGTGTAGCTCAGCGAGTGGGCGAGTGGCGCAGAGCGATGGGATGTACTCGCTCGGCGACAATATAGCCGAGCGAGTACTCGCCTGCGGTGTGAACAGTCGGCGATGAACTATTAATATATGCATCTCTTTTGTTTACACGGAATGTAGTATCTGTTGTACGTGTCTTGCGCGAGAAAATAGCCGGGATTTACTCGCTTACTCGCCGGCGATGGGACTAATTGTAAAGAATTTTCAAAAATCTGTCAAGTAATTTTTGAGAAAATCTCAACCATAATAACTCTCCTGTGTTTATGATATAAATTTTACTCTACATATATTTTTTATTTTTTTTATTTATAGGCTCTCCCGCCGAAAAGCCGAGACCAAAGAGAACTAGGAGGGGGCAAAAGGCGGCGTAAGTATTATGCCTAGTTATTAAACACCTTACCCCCCGGCCAGATGAAGGGATGACTGCACAAGGTGGCTGATAGGGACAGCATGCTAATGAGACTCTAGACTAGTCATAGTGTTCTGATACTTTTATTTTAATGACACTTGAAGAGGCTTCTGACCGAGTGGACACAGCAGGTGTTGAGTGAGACATATTGAGACTCCAGGTTAGCCATGGTCTCCTGGTACTTTTAATGCAACTTCATCATCATTATCAGCCCACTGCTGGCCTTGGGCCTCTCCCAAGCCGCGCCACTCGACTCTGGTGTTCGCGCCGCACTCGCCCCACAGACCGTACAGCATGCTAATGAGACTCCAGGCATGTCATAGTGTCCTGGTACTTTTAACCATACTTAAAGAGCTGGGGCTTCTGACCGAGTGGACACAGCAGGTGTTGAGTAAGACATATCGAGACTCCGGGTTAGCCATGGTCTCCTGGTACTTTTAATGCAACTTCATCATCATCATCAGCTCGTATCAGTCCACTGCTGGGCGCAGGGCTCTCCCAAAGCGCGCCACTCATCACAATTCACTGCCTTTTGCATCCAGTCCCTGCCAGCCTGGCTTAGGTCATCCCTCCATCTGGTCGGTGGGCGTCCCACACTACCTTTACCCGTTCATGTTCTCCACTCGAGAACTCTTCTACCCCATCGGTTGTCGGTTCTACGACAGCTGTGGTCAAACTCACTAAAACAATATTTGCTGTTATTCATAAACATAGTTAAACCTTACTTCTCTTAAATCGTGTTGCTATCCCTTTCACACTTAGTTAAAAAAGGTTAAGATAGAAAGGGACAGGGGGCCTAAGCGGTGGCGTAGCTTTAAGTCACGTTTATGAATACCATTGTTGTTACAGTGACAAAGAACCCGAGAAACCCGAAGAACCCCAGCTAGAACCTCAAAAAGAACCCGAATTGATATCACTGAAAGAAGAAAGAATTTCTCTACCGGACCCCCAATCGCCCCTTTTACAGCCCAAAAACAAGAAACCTCAAAAACAAACCGAAGAAGATACAAGAACAAAGACAAGCAAATCTAAAAAGGGCATCGAAAAACAAAAGTCAGCAGACTCTATTGAATCTACAGAGAAAACAAATAAAAGCAAGAATGTTAAACAAAAATCAGCAGATGACGTTTCGGAAGACTTAGAACAAACTAAAGAACAACAAACAGTAAAAACTAAAGCAGTTAAATCTAAAAAGCTTGATAAACTGACTTCTGTTGATGGGAGTTGTCTAGTTTTGGAGGAAGCAAGAGTTGTTATAGAGAAATTGGACGCAACTATGATTTTAAGTAATGATATGGACAAAACCATGGTTTTACCCAATGGGGTTTACAACCATGCACCGGTTACACCTACTACTATTGTAAGTATAACTTTACATTCATATAATTTATTACTATTACATAGAATGGGCGCTGCCTCTGTGGCTTTTGGTAGACTGCGCGACAAAGTGTTCCGATCGCATGACATTAAGTTGTCAACAAAGATATCAGTCTATATGGCGATTGTTATTCCGAACCTCCTCTATTCTTCAGAGACATGGATCTTATACCGTAAACATATTCGCACGCTGGATAGATTTCGTATCAGATGTCTCCGCGATAGTATGAATATTCGGTGGATGGATCGTGTGAGAAATACAAATGTATTACGACAAGCCAATGTTGGTGGCATTGAGGCCTATTTAATGAGGCGACAGCTTCGATGGTGTGGGCATGTTCTCAGGATGCCGGAGGAAAGAGTGGCGAAACGCATCCTCTATTCTGAACTTCAGGACGGTAAACGGAAACCTGGTGGCCAGTTCCTCAGACACAAGGATGTTCAGAAGAGACACATGAAACGGTGCAATATTGAACCCTCGAAGTGGGAGGCATATGCTGAGAAGCGCCCGGAGTGGAGACGCTTGGTACAGCAAAGCGTGTATGCCTTCGAGGACGCCAGAAGACTGGACCTGGATGCTAAGCGTGACCAACTGAAGGCCAGATCACCGGTGGTCATACAGTATAATTATGAAAATGGTGTCCTCACATGTCCGCGATGTGCAAGGAGTTTCACAGCAAAAATTGGCTACAATAGTCACATGAGAGCTCACCAAAGGGCAGACCAGCGAAGCCCCATCCCCTAATTAAGCCGTGAAGCGTCGCTGTAGCCAAAATCGGCCAGGAGGCCATTATCATCATCACTATTACATAATTTTATTGTAAATATTAATTTACAAACACTGTAGAATATTTCACATATTATATGGGAAATGAAATCTTTTTCATTACGAAATAGACACAAATTCATGGTCAAATGTGAAATCAAAATTTAAATTAGTTAAAGATGTTAAAAAGAGACAGAAACAGTACACGATGTATTGTGTCTGTGACGTCATACTGAGGCGCCTACAAACTTCATACTAAAGACCGTTTTGCTAAAAAGAGATGGAGCATCCCCCCACCACTTGACTTGCTTAATATCTTCGGGATTAATTGAGATATCGAAAAACGGATATCAGATTTATTCAGCATGTCTATTAGAGTTCATTGATGCAATAAAAAAATATATCCTTTCTCTCAAGTTACTCAAGTTTTTTACAGTCTTGTACGAGTAATAAGTATAAAATATATTAATTCGATAAATGGGGAATTACCGTGTTAAACATTTATTATTGATGTCTCGATATTTCGCCAGCATTGCAGCCATCATGGTCACGAGTATACTGAAGTCGGTGAGTGTTGTCAGAAGGGTGACACAAAACGATCTACCCTCTTTCGTGTGACATCAATAATAACAGCCTTACTTATAATCGATGATTAAAATTAATACCTTGTTTAACAATTGTTTAAAAAAAATGTTTACTTATAAACACTATTTAAAGTTAATCAACTCCTGAAGAACCGAGTAAGTAGATGTCAGTTAGGCTTGTTTAAATGGTTAATTAACAAAATGGCGGACCGAATTCGGAACAGCTGATACATTTGACCATTTGACACTGCTGATTACTTTTTTAAGGACTTTGGAGTACCCCAATTTAGGCCAAATTTTCGTTCTTTTTTTGAATTCATTCGGATGTGTTACCGTACCTAAATATTTTTTGGTGTTTAAAATGACGATTAGCTAATCACTGCTTAAATAACGTTTATAAGTAAAAAAAGGTTAATCACTTATTAAGAGTTTAAATAATAATTAGTTAATATGTTGCTCAGTGCTTGATTAGTGTTTTTTTTATATAAGTAAGAGGGTAAATGTTTAACACGTTAATTCTCGTTTTATCTAATTAATATGTATACAAACCGTGTAAGTTTAAAAAGTATAAGATAGATTGCAATTGCATAAAGAGTCCATTAATAAAAATACATTTTGATTCGCAGCGCCAAGTGAACGAGACCGTTGTATTGGAGAGCTCGCGTGACACCATAGTGCTCAGCAAACACCACGCCATCATGGATTGCACCGTGGTCATAGAGAAAGGTAGTTATAAAATGTAATTAGGGGTCCGAACCTCAAAAAAAGGGTATGTTGCGCAACTCCATCTATCGGACAATAGTATTATTATTCCGACAACCATGTCTAACATTCGGTTAGAAACATGATTTATGATGACGCGATCCTATTTTTTGTCAAAGTCAAATTTCTTTATTGCAAGTAAGCACGTTGTGTACATTTTTGCACGTCGACATATTTTTGAATTTACATTTACACCACTTTGCAAGGAAAAGGTGCCAACGCTGAGGAGAAATAGTGGCAAAAGCTCTCAGCAGCACATCTTTTAAAATAATATAATAATACACAATTACTTAATAACTAGGTTACACAACTATTACTATTGTTAGTAATCTAGACTTTATCCCTCATGCGGACCCGGCGACACACACCATGCATGTTCATCGTTTAAATAGTCATCTATCCTGTAATACGCCTTCTTAACAAGTGTTCCTTTAATGAAATTTTTAATTTCCTCTCTGGTAACGTTTGTTCACCGAGCATGGATAATGCGTAATACAAATTCTGAATTTACGTAACGTCATCGTGTCTGTAGGTCCCGCCCCGCCTAACGTGACGGACGACAACTCCATTCTGACGGACGACAACAGCGAGGGCGAGTTCCAGACACCGCCCAAACCACCGCCAAAACAACAGCCCACGTGAGTATCTATGCATACTTATTTATTTATTTTATTAATGGACTCGACAGTTCGTCATTTGCCAATGTCATGTTACAGAAAATTCAATATATAACAGTCTTCTATCTTCCTCATGAGGAGACGCCGCAGCGTCATCACTCTGGACGAAGCAGCTCGACAGTCACGTTCACTCCCGAGCTTGTAGCGGGAACTCTTGATAAAAGCTTGAAACTTCAGATCTTGCTCAAATTATTCAATAAATTCACCATACTGTCATTCGCGAACATTTTCTGATTAACTTAACGTGATATTATACACAAAATAGCCACTGTAGACATTATAACAAAAATTTACAAATATTTTTTCAACCGTCGTTTCCCGCCATTTTCAAGAGAACCCTATGCATACTTCAATACTTCATTTATTCAGCCTTATTAGGAGATCTAGTTAGGAAATATGGTTACGTCATTCCAGGTCTGCAGTGAAGGAGAAGGTGCAGCAGTTTGAGGAGATGGCTGCCAGAACCACCAGAACAAAGACACGAGCCATGGCCAAAATGGTAGGCTATTGAATGTTTTATTATTATTTATTATTCGTCAACAATATTACAAAATGGTATTATAAGAGTATATTATGTTAGTTATCTATACATATAATAAGACTGTAAAAAAGTTGTGTCTGTACATTGGATATTTTTTGAAAAGAATAATTGTAATGTGTTTTAGAATCGATACTGATGCCAAAACACTAATTTTTAGAATTTTTGTCTGTTTGTCTGTGACTTTGTGCAAGTATCGCGCCATAACTACTGAAGGGATTTTGATGGGAGTTTCACTAGGAGATAGCTGAAATATCCGGAGAGCTCATAGGCTATAAGCCATGGCGGTATGTGATGTGGAAACAAGGATCCAGAGAGGAAGATCTGCCTCCTGATCTCCTCCATCTTCCTCTACGCAAACGAAGTTGCGGGGTACAGCTAGTATAACTCGAGAACTATATAATAAGAGAGCTCGGTGGCGCAGGTTCGATTCCCAGCCAGGGCAGCCATGTACCAATAAGTGTTCCTTGGTTTTTCGAAGAAAAATCTTACGTACATTTACCGAGTACCCTCTAAACGGTGAAGGAAAACATCGTAATAAAACCTGCATGCCGTAGAAAAAATCTTAAGACACGTGAAATCCGCCAATCCGTAGTGGGCCCGCGTGGTGGATCATGGCCCCAGTCCCTCGATGTAAGGGAAGGTCTGTGCCCGAGCAGTGGGGCAATATAAACAGACTGATGATGATGATTTCAGATTTTTTTGAATCATTTATTAATTATTCGAGTAATTTATGTTATTTTTAGGATGACGAGGACAGTTACACGCCGCCCGACAAGCCGGCCAAGCCCGTGCTCTCGGCAGAGACTCTCAGCAAGATGAACAGCCTTATCTTCAACGGGAAGGCGCCGCAGGTTACTGAACATTACTATCATCATCATCATCAGCCCGTATCAGTCCACTGCTGGACGTAGGCCTCTCCCAAAGCGCGCCAATCAACCCTACTCTCGGCCCTCTGCATCCAGTCCCTGCCAGCCATTTTGCGAAGGTCATCCCTCCATCTGGTCGGGGGGCGTCCCACACTACGTTTACCCGTTCGTGGCCTCCATTCGAGAACTCGTCTACCCCATCGGTTATCGGTTCTACGACAGATGTGACCAGCCCACTGCCACTTCAGTTTACTGATTCTATGAGCAATGTCATCCGCTTTTGTCTTCTGGCGGATATACTCGTTTCTTATTCTATCTAATAGAGAAATTCCAAGCATAGCTCTTTCCATAGCTCGCTGAGCGACTTTGAACTTGTGGGCCAGTCTCACCGTCAATGTCCACGTTTCGGCTCCGTAATTTTGTTTGGCAGCCTCCCGTAACCCGGGGATTCTTACTATTACATACAACATTACTATGCTAGACGTATTTCTGGCCTCTTGAGGGTTACCAAATGATCTTAAACGTTGGGCTTTTCCTTGCAAAGCGGTGTAAAAAGACATTGCCACATTTCAATGGCGCTTTGCCCCACCTACAAAACTACGTAACTATTTAAGCTGTACCTATCATTTTGTTCGGGACTTATTACAGATCATATTGCATAATCATAATCAGTATCATTTTCTACTACTCTCGCAACTCCTATAGAAGAATAACAAAACAATGGATAAATCGCTTCGATTTCTTACTATTTTCTGAATTCTTAATTAAAAAAAATTCGACTCGCAACTTGTACAAAACTTTATTTTAAACCAATAATTTTAATAAAAAACGGAGATATTTTTACATTTATTGGTTATCTTGTACAACTTGCGGTTGATGGTGGGGCAGAATCTGGCATTGACATTTAACACCACTTTGCACCACAGACTCCGTACAAAGATTTCCTTGTAAGTCCCGCCTATTATTTCAATCTCTATACAAGTCGAAATACATCAAATTTGTTATGTGAGCACTTCAACACTGGGTGGAGCACTCTGACCACTCTTCTGAAGACAATAGGACGTGAATGGACAGCAGCATCCACCAAAACATCGAATTTACTTCAATAAATAAATACCCTTAGTGCGGATCTGGTAGGCACATACTTTTTTCATCGTGCCACATATGTGGGGCACGGGTTTGTGAAGCTAGTTCATCGTGCTCCATATATGAGGCTGTGAACGTGTTAAAGATATATGATTCTGATACCCCAGATATCCAGCTCAGCGACTAAACCTCGCGCCATACCTATCGCCAAGCCTGCGCCCGCCTCGACCTCGAAGCTGAGTGCTCTGAGCCGGCAGCGCGAGGCGGCCGACGAGGCGTTGCGTCGCGAGGACGCTAGGAGGAAGAAGGAGGCGCTGCTCGACGCCAAGAGGGAACAGCAGAAGAAGTGAGTGGATAGAGAGTGGGAAAGAGTTGCCAAGTAGGAGGGATCATGACTGGATCGGCAGAAGATGTGAGTAGATAGACATAGAGCGAGATGTGGGAGAGTAGTAGAGATGCGGTGAAGATAGAGCTAGACAGAAGGTAGGAAGAAGATGGAATCACTTTTGTTTGTCAATAGAAAGCAACAGGAATAGTAAGTAGTAGCCAAGAAGAGACGGAAGAGAGAAGCCAGAAAGGAGCTCGGAGGAAGAAGAAAGCACTACTGGATGCCAAGAGAGACAGAGAGGAGCATAAAAGTAAGTAGTCTTGTTCTTAGAGCAGAGGGAGATGTAGAGGAGTCCGGAAGAAGGAATTCTGGATGCCAAGAAAGAGTAGCAGATTCAGTAGTATTTTGTTATAAGGAAGACGCGGTGAAGAGAGAAGGCTGGAGAATGAGGAGCATCAAGGTATAATATTTTTTTCTGGATGCTAAAATATATTATCAGACAAAGTAAGTAGTCTTTGGTCTTACATAAGATAAGATATTTTTTATTTGCTTAAAATGTGGTTACAATAGAAGATATAAGAATATATGAAATATGTCCAAAGCACATCTTGCCATATAATAATGACATGCAAATATTACACTATTAAAGCATTGTTACTACATTATTAGGTTGATATTTCTTAGTCCAAAGATAAAATTGTCAACTTATTTAAAATAAAATTTATATCCATCATATACAAATTAAAATGCACCAATTATTATTATTCTTCCATTACTGTTATATCTTGCATCTGTAAATTGTATTCTAAGAACTCTTTAACTGAGTAGAATGAATGTAGAATGTAGATTTCGATTCGCGTAACGATATACTCGTATGCCGCTAGCAAAATATGTCTTATGTATATGAACAGTATAATATCAGTCTAGATCTAATAAATTGTCGTTTGTATCAGGAAACGCGAAGAGAAGATGGTCGCGGCCGCCGCGGCGCGCGAGGCGGCCGAGCGGGAGCGCCAGCTGGCCCTGGAGGCGGCCGCGCGCGAGCGGAGGGAGAAGCAGGCGCACGCGGACCTGGGCAAGCTGGAGCGGCTGCGGGAGGTCGAGAGGGTACGTCACTGGGTGAAGAGGGCACGTGTCTGGGGGGAGAGGGCACGTCACTGAGGGGAAAGGACGTGACTGGGGGAGAGGGGACGTCACAGGGGGGGGCGTGACTGGGAGGAGAGGGGACGTATCTGATGGGCGAACGTGACTGGGGGGAGAGGGTAGGTCGGGGAGGAGATGGGACGTCACTTGAGGGAGAGGGGACGTGACTGGGGGGAGAGGGGACGTCTCTGATGGGGGACGTGACTGGGGGAGAGGGGACGTCACTGGGGGGATAGGGGACGTCTGGGGGGAGATGGGACGTCACTGGAGGGAGAGGGGACTTGACTGGGGGGAGAGGGTACGTGACTGGGGGAGAGGGGACGTGACTGGGGGGAGAGGGGACGTCACTAGAGGGAGAGGGGACGTGACTGGGGGAGAGGAGACGTCACTGAGGGGAGAGGGGACGTGACTGGGGGAGAGTGGACGTCACTGGGGGAAGAGAGGACGCCACTGGGGGGAGACGTCACGTCACTGGGGGCGACCGCTGGCCACTTGAAATTAGTTCTCTAAAATAGCTCGAAGATCTAAAATAAAATATTTAAAAAATACCTCAAATGAAAAACTTTACATGCTGAATTGAGCAGTTGTACGAGTAGTTATTTTTCATTATCTTTTCTTCCAATACGCAGAAGAAGCAAGAGCTAGCGCGCAAAGTGGCCGAGACGGAGGAGCGGCGCAAGGCGGAGGAGCAAGCGAGACAGCAGAGACTCGCCGAGGAACAGAAGAGAGCAGAAGCTATGAGAAGGAAGCAGGAGGAAGCGGAGGCGTGAGTTATACTACTTTTATGTTATACTTTTTCTTCTCATGAAATATACAATGTCCCGTAAGTAGCACGTCAAACTAAGAAAAAAATACCTTAGTAAATGTGTCACTATTCAATTAGTAAGCACGTTGTGAGGTTTTTTTTAATGACAAAGAATTCTGTCAAGCTTTTTTGGGTACAATAGATAGTTTTTTGAGTTTATGTGAGTATGTTTTCTAATATGAATTAGATAAAACGGGAATTACCGTGTTAAACATTTATTATTGATGTCTCGATATTTCGCCAGCATTGCAGCCATCATGGTCACGAGTAGACTGAAGTCGGTGAGTGTTAAACGTCAGAAATATCGAGACATCAATAAGAAATGTTTAACACGGTAATTCCCGTTTTATCTAATTAATATGTATACAAACCGTGAAAGTTTAAAAAGTGATATGTATGTCTAATTGCAGTCTAAACGGCTTGATGGATTCCAACATTATGGTGTTGTCAGATTCATCTTAGGGGTGACATTTAATCAAAGTTTTTGTCGGTCAGGTTTTTTGTTATATTTTCTTCTTGTTATTTTACCGAAAAGTCTTCCATTTTTTTTTCCTCTCAAATGCTCATTAATAATAATAATAATTAATGGTCTACCGTATTCAAGTATCATTTTGATATAAATCTTTCGGGAACTTAAGAGGAGAAGATAATTCCTGATTATTATTTAAAAAAAACATTGTATTGTTTCAGTATGAAGAAAGAGGCAGCGATAGTGGCCAAAGAGATCGAAAAAAGACAGAGGGAATACATCGAAAAACATAAAATGAAACACAGACTAGAAGATAAGAGTAAGTTATTTCTAAACGACTTCACAAAAGGAGAAGGATCGGCAGTTTTGGGGGCTCCAAACTGTTCACTTTACATCTGTCTATTTTAATGTTCAGACACAGACCTATTTTACATCGATATTTATTTATTTATTCATTACAATTTTATTACAGAATATGTCCAATACAAAATTGTAGTCATTCATACATAAAACATAACAATTGAAATAATTAATAATTAGTATATATTTAGACTTAGATGATGAAACCTGCATGTCGTAGAAGAAAAAAAATCTAAGGCATGTGAAATCCGCCAACCCGCACTGGGCCCGCGTGGTGGATTATGGCCCCAGCTCCCTCGATGTAAGGGAAGGTCTGTGCCTGAGCAGTGGCGCAATATAAATAGACTGATGATGATATATTTAGACATTAGACAAATAATTTAATGCACCGCGTGTGAACTCGGTCAGAGAGCACGAGAACAGGTCAATTTGTTGTTCCCGCTCCCCCAACGCATTGAGTATGCGCAGCGCTCTCGGTACGGGCGCCTCCCGCAGCGCGTTGGAGCGGCCGCGCGCCATTTTGATATTTTCTTGCATTTATGTTTATGACTGAAATAGGGTATTATTAAAAAAAACAGACAACTAAAGATTAAGTATAAAAATAAACTTGCCTAATCAAATAAACCTATTAAATAAACCTGTTTTGTTTGTGCCATCGCAGTGACCCCTGGTACGCCTGGCTACTGTCCCGTGGAGCCGGTGTACATGGCAGATGGGTTCCAGCACTTGAACTCTGACGAGGACGAGGAGCCGCCGCCGCGCGCGCCGCCCGCCTGGAGTACTACTAAGGTGAGAGGGGCTCTTAGGAGGGTGTTGGTGTCTTTGAAAGTGTGTGATGGTGTCTTTGACAGTATGATGGTGTTTTTGACAGTGTGATGGTGTCTTTGACAATGTAAATCCGAGAGTCAGGGTGTCTCATAGTGTCTGTGACAGTGTAAGGCTGAGATTTAGGGTGTCTGAGAGTGTGAGTAGAGTGGATTACTACTAAGGTGAGGGTGCTCTTAAGAGGGTGTTGGTGTCTTTGACAGTATGTGAGGGTGTCTTTGTCAGTGTAACTCCGTGATTCAGGGTCTCAGGGTGTCTGTGACAGTGTTAGGCTGAGATTAACGGTGTCTCTGAGGAGGAGGTGTCTCTGAGGGTGTCAAAAGTATATGAAATATGACAATTATAAAATAGAACTCTCTGAATCTCGGATTAGGAGTGTGATAAAAATATAAAATCATAATTGAATTCAATCTTTTATAAAATACCATAACCACATTAATTATTTTCGCAGGCGCGCAAAGCAGCCCTTCTATTGCAATCGGAGGTGCCCCAATCGCACATCGACGCGTGGTTCAGCGTGCGCGTGCACAGCCCCGACCTGCGCGAGATCTTCCCCGGCATCGAGCGCGCGCGCATCAAGCGCACGTCGTCCGCAGTGTGGCGCACGCCCCCGCAGGCCAGGCTGCTCGCGCGGCACGACTGATCAGGTACGATATGGTGTCTACGATGCTGTTATAGTAATATTAGAGACACCAACACACTATAAAGAGACACCAATACTCTAAAAGGACATCAATATACTCTAAAAGGACACCAATTGCATTATTAAATGACACCAATACACTCTTAGAGACCAAAACACTCGGAGACATTCCCGAGACACCCTAGCACTCTTAGGGACACCCTAACGCGCTTAGAGATAACAATACACTCTCGGCAACATCCTCACCAACATCCTTAGTGACATCAATACACTATCAGAGACACCAATACAGACAGAGACTCACACTCTTTATAGACACCAATATTCTCTTGGAGACACCATATTACTACCAGAGACACCCTCATAATGTTAGATAGATTTTTATGGCTAAATGTGTTGAAGTCTATTAGAAATTAAGAACTACTGTATGCAAATAAATATATCTTATCTTATCTATACCAACATTATCTTTGAGACACCCTCAGAGACACCGTCTCACTCTTAGATACACCCTCACACTCGAGAGACACCCTCATCTGACAGAGCTTTACATTCTCAGACACACCGAGGTCTCACCGACATCGCACTTGTAGAGACGCCCTCGCACTCACAGACACACTTAAAATACTCTACTACTTGTCACATTTGGCTGTATTCTAAAATATATGTTTCATTCTTTTAGATATTACAAAATCACAGATCGTTACTATCGCGGGTCGCGGGCGGCGGCGTTATGTACAGATGTTATATTGTAACACTAATTATGTTATTATAATTATAATTAAATATTGTAATCATCAATCCTTATCGTTTTCATTTTGACACTTGGACGACATATACCGAACCGAATCCCGAATCAAGTGTCTTATTTTGTAAACAAAAACTACTAACATTTTAAGAGCCTTCCATGAACCAACTAGCGCCGCCAATCTTAAAAAAATAATATCTTCCAATATAATCAATTTTATTAAAAAAGCTATTTACGAAATGTTTATTACGATAAATACTATTTTTTAAATGCTTATTTATAACGTGATTCAATGTCGGTAAGTTGTAGTTCGCATAATTGCGAAAAACGGCCGTTTTTGGCACATTTGTGAACTACAACTTAGCTTGTCGCAATTAGGCCATGTATTGTATATTGAAAAATAGTATTTATCGTAATAAACATTTTGTAAATAGCTTTTTTAATAAAATTTATTACATTGGAAGATATTATTTTTTTAAGATTGGCGGCGCTAGTTGGCTCTATGAAGGCTCTTAAGCTTTTCTGTAATTATTGTAAAGTTATTTTCACTTTTGCTCGTAGGCCAGTAGCGAGTACACGTTTGAAAACGATCGTACAAGTTCGGCAATGTTCGGCGAGGTCAGGACCTGGACCTCACTTTCATCTGAGCCCCTCCGTGCCTCGGAAAGCACGTTAAGCAGTTGGTCCCGACTATTGTCGCTTGACAGCAGTCGTTAGGCCACGTCAAAGGCCTACGGGCGGCCTGAATAACTTTGACAAATAGGTTTGGTCACTAAACCACAGAAAAGAAGACTTTATTTTCACAATGATGAATAGGTTCAATCAATCAGTTCCTTCAGTGTTACATCACAACAGGTAATTAGACGATATTTGTTTACAAAATAAGACACTTGATTTGGGCTTCGATATACATTGCTGCGTTTCGTTGTCGTTTGTTAAAACTTGCCAAAACATTGCAGTAATGTATAACGTCCATGTGCCAAATTGAAAGCGATTACGAAAACTATAGAAGTCTCAATAACCCCACTGTACTATTACGATGAGTTTTAAACTATAGTCTGTCCCAATCATTGATCTCCTATAAACAACTATATACACAAAGGTCTTACTAAAACAATTTTGAAAATGTCCAAATAAGGGTCCATTGTTAACGTCCAAATAATGTCCAATAAGCAAATGACCATTCATCTGTTAGGACCTTCTTTGCGCTCGGTCATTTTTAGAAGGCAGACTGTGTATCTAGTTGTTTATGAGTTCAATGGTCTCAATACAATTTCCCATGGATGTAAACAAACATGGCGATTGAAAGTTCACCAAAAACAATATCATGGTGGCACTTCACTTGGCTATTCGTATTCGCTATTGGATGTTTGTTGTTATATACAAATAAGTCGAATATTTTGTCAAGAATACCAACCACACATGGCAATTATGACAAATACGCAAATACGAATCCAAGTGAAGTGATGTGTGGTTGGTATTCTTGACAAAATATTCGTCTTATTTGTATTTACCGTCAAGTATTTGTCAAATACGACAAACTAACAATAGCGAATACGAATAGCCAAGTACAGTGCGCGAGGCGTAAGCTCAGGTTTACATTTGTGTGAGTGATAGCGGTACAAGAGGTGAAGTGCGGTGCGTGCGCGGCAGGGTGTATTTTGTTGCGTTTGTATTGGACGCGTCGCGCCTCAGGCCGAATATCACTCTACACTATCTGTGTGCACTCACACAAATACAAACCTGAGCTTACGCCTTGCGCACTGTACAGTGGGAGCATTACATAAATACCTTCGCTACGGGATTGTTGGGACAGTAGTACCGGTATTGGCCGCTAGAGGTGCAAAACAAATCCGACCAATCCTGTACGTCGCAGCTGCGGTTTACGCAGTCGCTAGCGAGCGAACTTACGTTGTCAAATCATGGTAAAGGTATGAAGGGTATTATGAAGTAGCCACAGTTTTGTTAATGGCTATATGACGCTTTTGTATAGTAGACAGTAAATTATTATAGTTTTTTTTTATCGATAATTAGGAAAATCGATTTAAATTAATATAGATTAATGGACGGTAGGGGCCGCTGCATATGACATCCATGTAACATAAAAGTAGTTGACATAGCTCATAGAATCAGTAAACTGAAGTGCCAGTGACGTCTGTCGTAGAACCGATTACCGATGGGGTAGACGAGTTCTCGAATGGAGGCCTCGAACGGGTAAACGTAGCGTGGGACGCCCCCCGACCAGATGGAGGGATGACCTTCGCAAGGAGGCTGGTAGAGACTTGATGCAAAAAGCGGAGAGGCGTGTTGAATCGTGGGAAGGCTGATGATGATGATAAAGTTGCATTAAAAGTACCAGGAGACCATGGCTAACCAGGAGTCTCAATATGTCTCATTCAACACCTGCTGTCTCCACTCGGTCAGAAGCCCCAGCTCTTTAAGTATCATTACAAGTACCAGGGCACTATGAGCCGCCTGGAGTCTCATTAGCATGGTGTCCAGTCTGTGGGGCGAGTGCGGCGCGAACACCAGCGTCGAGTGTCACGCCCTGGGAGAGGCCCAGTCCAGCAGTGGACTGATACGGGCTGACGATGACAACTCGTATGCAGCGGCACCTCCCTCTTAACACTCTTGTTTGACGACAAAATATAATTAAGTATCTCGATTTGGCATGGCATTTGAGTAAAAAAGCTCAATCTTTTACAAGTTTGTATTACGAGCACAGATAGTATTATTTTTAGGCTAAATTACATCAATCGCGGATGAAGTTTAACCCATGTTTAAACGAAAAATGTATAAAATAGTTAGACATTTAGGAATTGATCGTCAGAAAGAGATGGCGATACTACAATGTGACGTCATCAATAGCTAATACCATACAAAATACGTACTAAGAGATAATTTTACTTAAAAAGCATGAAGTAAGTAAATATATATCTTAGTATTAGAAACAGATTTAGTTGATAAATAATATTTACTGACATTAGAAAATCAGATATCACAAGAAGTGACGTCACGTCTTACTAATTTCATACAAAGTAAGAGCGAGATTCATATACAGTTTTGAAGCTCGCTCTTATAACTGTCATAACGTCTGTGGAATTTGACATTTGTAGAAGAATTACGTGAACTTTAACCTTTAATGTCTTTGCTATACGATCTAACACAGAGAAAGGTGTACAGGAGAGTTGTTAAGGTTGAGATTATCTCAAATACCACTTGACCTATTGCAAGAATTCTTACACTGTTAGATAGATAAAAGTTCCAACTATGTTACTGTAAAATAATTATTAAATTCGGTCCAGTAGTTTTTGAGAAAATCTCAACCTTATTGACGCCCCCTGTATACTTATCTCTTTGTATGCACTTAAATACCTATTGAAAAATAAACTTCAAATGTATTATCAGCATGATAATTTAGGCATTAAAAAATATTGAATCAACTGCTCTATTATAATTATGTACTTATTTAGAGAAATTCCGAAGTTTCATAGTTCGGCCACAAAGCATACTTACAACTTACATTACATATATCAGATAAGTCCCTTTTTTACTACATTATAAATAAACACATTACCTGACAGTTTGCGCAGTCGGTTAAAAGCCTGCCAATGTGACGAGTTCACACGAATTTTAGATTAATTTTTATCATTAAGACTGTTATAGACTTTTTGAGAATAAGTTAGAAATAAAAATTGGTATCAAGTATCTGTGGTTTTTATTTACTTATCTGCTATTGTTATGCGACTTTGAGCCATCTTGGAGCATGATCACTTGATCATCCGTATGGGCTGACGATGACAACTCGTATGCAGCGGCACCTCCCTCTTAACACTCTTGTTTGACGACAAAATATAATTAAGTATCTCTATTTGGCATGGCATTTGAGTAAAAAAGCTCAATCTTTTACAAGTTTGTATTACGAGCACAGATAGTATTATTTTTAGGCTAAATTACATCAATCGCGGATGAAGTTTAACCCATGTTTAAACGAAAAATGTATAAAATAGTTAGACATTTAGGAATTGATCGTCAGAAAGAGATGGCGATACTACAATGTGACGTCATCAATAGCTAATACCATACAAAATACGTACTAAGAGATAATTTTACTTAAAAAGCATGAAGTAAGTAAATATATATCTTAGTATTAGAAACAGATTTAGTTGATAAATAATATTTACTGACATTAGAAAATCAGATATCACAAGAAGTGACGTCACGTCTTACTAATTTCATACAAAGTAAGAGCGAGATTCATATACAGTTTTGAAGCTCGCTCTTATAACTGTCATAACGTCTGTGGAATTTGACATTTGTAGAAGAATTACGTGAACTTTAACCTTTAATGTCTTTGCTATACGATCTAACACAGAGAAAGGTGTACAGGAGAGTTGTTAAGGTTGAGATTATCTCAAATACCACTTGACCTATTGCAAGAATTCTTACACTGTTAGATAGATAAAAGTTCCAACTATGTTACTGTAAAATAATTATTAAATTCGGTCCAGTAGTTTTTGAGAAAATCTCAACCTTATTGACGCCCCCTGTATACTTATCTCTTTGTATGCACTTAAATACCTATTGAAAAATAAACTTCAAATGTATTATCAGCATGATAATTTAGGCATTAAAAAATATTGAATCAACTGCTCTATTATAATTATGTACTTATTTAGAGAAATTCCGAAGTTTCATAGTTCGGCCACAAAGCATACTTACAACTTACATTACATATATCAGATAAGTCCCTTTTTTACTACATTATAAATAAACACATTACCTGACAGTTTGCGCAGTCGGTTAAAAGCCTGCCAATGTGACGAGTTCACACGAATTTTAGATTAATTTTTATCATTAAGACTGTTATAGACTTTTTGAGAATAAGTTAGAAATAAAAATTGGTATCAAGTATCTGTGGTTTTTATTTACTTATCTGCTATTGTTATGCGACTTTGAGCCATCTTGGAGCATGATCACTTGATCAGGTCCTTGCCATTCGTGGGCCATTGTGTGAACACAGTTTCGCTGATGAGTCATGCTGGCCTGTCGTGGCGCATCGCCGTGCAGGGGTCATAGAGTAGTTAACAAGTATCGAATGAAATGTTTTTCATTATTATTACAAAATAGACAAATTCATTATCAAAGTATGTAAAGGTATTTTTTTCTGAACGTAAGTAAGTACAACATTGGTGGATGCTGCTGTCCATTCACGTCCTCAGAAGAGTGCTCACATAACCAAAATTGATGTATTTCGACTTGTACTTATAGAGATTGAAATAATAGGCCGGACTTACAAGGAAATTAATATTTTTTTGGTACGGGGACTGTGAACGTGTTCTTATCCTTATCCTGATTGGGTGCCAATGTGGCGGCACTTCGACCCATTGGGATCTTTTGTGCTCTCCCCTTTCCTTTATGCTCCAGCTCCTCCCTAAAGATATAACTCAGTAGGTCTGCTATGCTGCTCATGGGAAGGAGCCTGTAGTCTTCTGGTTCCGGATAGGCCGACCCCAGGTGACTCATTCGCTTTCTTCTGTGAACGTGTTAAAGTGGGTCCAATATAATTGAAACACATTAATCTCTAAACCAATATTTTATTGCTAATCACCACTGCATCCTTACATAACACGATTTCATATTATACATAAGTAAACTGGGAATCGAATGCATATTACAGATATATGGTAAAGATATTGAAGCCAGTGACAGAGTATTTTTGCGTGTTTTACAACATCCTAAATATCCATTCGAGAATGACGACAGTATTGTAGATTTATCTATTGGTTAGTGATTTGATTATATGTAGTAATCAATTGATTACGAATGATAACGGCAGTAATAAATATGTTTTTTTGAATCAAAATCGTTTATGGATAGTTTTTGACGGGTTTTAAGACGATTTAGTACAACTCTTAAATGTTGATGTTAAAAAAGGATAGCTTGATACATTTTTGGTAGGTAGGAAAGCGATGGTAAATGCGAACATTACAGAATTGTACTTTTTGTTTTCAACAAAAACTATTGAACTTGAGATTAGAGGTAGAAATGTCAAAGTATTGCAATACCTCTGTTAAATGTTCCGTGAACTTTGCACATAAGACTGTCAAAATTGTATGAAAACTGACTGTAAGATTGAACTCAAATTCAACTCACACTCAAGCTATGGGTCTCAGTAGCGATATAATCATATCTATTGTAAATAAAATCTTATAAAAGATCTCTTAACAATCTTATAACAGGAAGTTTTCACTGAGTGTAACCCGTTTTCACTGATTATAACCAGTTTTAACTGATTATAACTCACTTTCACTGATTGTAACTAACCACAAACGATTCTAACCTTAAAACCAAATTATTCCAAAGCGGCGGCACCAGAGATGATTTCAATCAACTCTCTGGTGATGACGGCTTGACGGGTCCTGTTGAAGGTCAAGGTCAGCTTGTCAATCATTTCCCCAGCGTTCTTAGAAGCATTGTCCATGGCAGACATACGAGCGGACTGCTCGGAGCATGCGCCTTCCTTCAGAGCGTAGAATAACATCGATGCCAGAGAGAACTCCATGTAAGATTGAATGACATCAGAGTCTAGGGAATCGTAGACTGTGAGTTTTGGAGCAGTCTGGAAGGAAGAATATAAAAATTGATAAATTGGATCTTGAAAAGATTAATTTCAATGTATTTTAGGATCTATTTTGTGTTTAATATCACGTTAAATTAATCAGAAAATCGCGAATGACAGTATGGTGAAGTTATTGGATTATTTATGCAAGATCTGAAGTTTCAAGCTTTTATCAAGAGTTCCCGCTACAAGCTCGGGAGTGAACGTGACTGTCGAGCTGCTTCGTCGAGAGTGATGACGCTACGGCGTCTCCTCTGGAGGAAGATAGAAGACTATTATATATTGAATTTTCTGTAACATGACATTGGCAAATGACGAACTGTCGAGTCCATTAATAAAATAAATAAATAACATTTGCAGTACGATTGTCGTACGTACTGCAAGTGTTATCAATGATCTGCTGTTATCCGTACACGATCTTGCAAGATCGTGTGAGTACTGCCTCTTACCTCCACCGACTGCTGGCTGAATAGCGGCAGGTCTGACTGCTGGTACGAGACCACGGAGCGGAACTTGTTGTACACGATCTTGCCGGAGCCGAACTCGTAGCCGCTGGTGAGAACGCCGCTCGCGATCTTGCACGCGTCTTGGAAACTGGGCGGCAGGCGACCGATCTGGAACAATGCATAAATAATTCAAACATCGTGATTTATGACCTTTTACTTTTGAGTTAAAGGGAAAAGACATTGCCACATTTCCATGGGCGTACAGGTAGCCCCCCCTATATCTAGTACTTTTATTGATAAAAATTAAGAAAACGAATTTTTTGCCATTTGTTTGCAATATTTTTACAATTAAAAATTACGCGGCGCGTTCGTTCTTTCTATAAGCACCTAGCTTATAAAAAATCTGATTAGCCCCCCCCCCCCCCCCCCCCCCCCCCGGTACGCCCATGCACATTTCAATGGAGCTTTGCCCCACCTACAAAACTACGTGACCATTTAAGCTGTACCTATCATTTTGTTGGGGACTTATTACAGGTTTCATATTGCATAACCATAATCAGTATCATTTTCTACTACTCTCGCAACTCCTATAGAAGAATAACAAAAACAATGAATAAATCGCTTCGATTTAGGCATGCACTTTTGACTTTCGACTTGACTTTGCATTTTTTTTATCAGCTTTCAGAAAAGTATTATTTCAATGCTCAGAGTAGAGCAAAAAAAAATACTCAAAATTCTTTATTTCCATAAAATATTTACATTTCTTTGTATTACTATTGGACTCCGCACTAGGCGAACCTGTGTCGCGCTAGTCCAGAAGTGAACAATATGAAAATCCAACATGTACGTAAAGTCGAGAGCACGCCAATCCCAACATACCAACGCTTGTTGCCATCGAACGTGCCGTCGAGTGTACATACTTATGATCACAATTGTATCAAGTAGCGAGACTTACAAGTGTGTTTGTGTTAGTGTGTTAGGGTAAGGGTGTGTGTGTGTGAGAGAGAGAGAGAGAGAGAGAGAGTGAGTGAGACGGGGTGTGGTGTGTAAATTCGCGCTAATATTTTACTTATTATTTAATTACGGCCAGAATTTCATCTATTTAGCATCAATTTTTTTTGTGAATTTCGACCCCTCGTTAATAGTATCAAGGAATGTATCGAATTTCCAATCATCCTGTATACTGTAATATATAATGTTCCATACCTCATTAGCCACGAAAATGATATGCTTGGCGTAGAGGCGCTGCAGTATAGCGCGGGACTTGTCTCCCACGCAGATGACCTTAATGTTCTCTGCGCCGGGCTGAGCCAGCAGGTTGCGAATCACCTTCGCCACGCCGGTGTGCACGGCGCCGCAGAGACCTGCCAATATTAATGAGATTACGGGATGAAAAGCATGGAACAATAAACTACAATACGGTTCTCTTGAAAATGGCGGGAAACGACGGTTGCGAAATTATTTGCTAATTTTCCTTTTAATGTCTACAGGGGCTATTTTGTGTTTAATATCACGTTAAATTAATCAGAAAATGTTCGCGAATGACATACGGTGAAGTTATTGGATTATTTATGCAAGATCTGAAGTTTCAAGCTTTTATCAAGAGTTCCCGCTACAAACTCGGGAGTGAACGTGACTGTCGAGCTGCTTCGTCCAGAGTGATGACGCTACGGCGTCTCCTCTGGATGAAGACAAGAAGACGCGGTTACCCAGGGTGGAGACCATACTGCGACTCCCCTGGAGGAAGATAGAAGACTATTATATATTGAATTTTCTGTAACATGACATTGGCAAATGACGAACTGTCGAGTCCATTAATAAAATAAATAAAACTACAATACAGGCAGGTCGATACCTAGAGTCGCTGTCACCCAGAAGCACAATTGTTTCGAGGGTGGTGCGTACCTACGCAGTGTGTTCGCTATATAAGTTAATAAGCAATTGTAATTTATAATGTTCATAATTAATTGATGATCAATGATATTTATATTCTGATATTTTAATAATTTATAATGTAACTGACTGACTTGCAGATATGGTTTAATAAACCACTGTTAGGTGTAAGTTTGTACATAATAAATAAATAAATAATAATAATAGCCAGGACTTGAACCTGTGACGAAGCAGCTACAGTATTCAAAGTTAATTTAAAAAGAAATTATATCAAAAAACCTGACTGCAAAAATACTATCACCTTTTAATTACCTTTTTATACCCTATGACACTCCCGTAATCAAGACGAATCTAACGATACCTCATACACCAAAATCCATCAAGCCGTTTAGGCTACAGGATGGCAGGAAGGAATGGACATACATACCCGAAAAACATTACCCTGCATTCAACATTATGGGAATTGATAGTTCAACATTGTGAGATTTCAACATTTTGCGTCTGCTTTTGAATGCTTGCTTGCCATGATTAAAATTAGAAAGTTGAACTACCGGGATCAATTTTGACCGTAAAGTTCAACTTTCAGAATATATTACGTTGTATAAGTTGAATTACTTGGAATATTTTTGTCCAATTAGTTCAACTAGTTTTATTTCAAGGTGAAATGACATTGCCACATTTCAATGGAGCTTTGCCCCACCTCCAAAACTACGAGACCATTGAAGCTTCTTGTTGGCACTTACCTCTGTCTGAGGTCATCGCAATGTACAGTTGCTTCGTAGCTTCTTCAGGCGGGGCTACCTGTAAACGTTTCAGCTATAAGTCTTCCGATATCAACAATGTACAAATCTTATTTTAAAGTTTATTCACTTGTAACACAGCACAGGATCTTTTACATTTAATAAATAAGTTGGAATAAAGCCAACAGAGATATGTACATGGCCGGGTTGGAATTAAGAAACGGAGGCATTAATGTAATCTTATCCAACCCAACCTCTACACAGGCCGTGCAGATATATAGGTTCGTCAGACACTCCTTTGACTCCCCCCTTCCTGGTCGTAGTGGTTGGGGCCTACGTATCGTATGTCCCGTACATACGATACGTAGGTCCCAGGTTCCATCGTGAGGAAGTCTACATGCAACAGAAAATATCTAAGGAATGCGTGATCCACCAATCTACTAAGTCTCGTGTGCTGAATGGCCTCAGCTTCTTCGATGTAACGAAAGGTTTGTGCTATTAAAATAACAAGCATAAATTATTTCAAAAAAATAAAGCTGACTACAAAAAAGACATCCCCTTTTGATTAATTTTTTAACCCTATGCCACTCCCGTAATCAAGACGAATCTAACGATACCTCATACACCATCCATCAAGCCGTTTAGGCTACAGGATGGCAGGAAGGAATGGACATACACCGCAGCCCTAATGAAGTGTCTTATTATGTAGACCTGTTGTGATGTAACACTGAAAGAACTGATTGCTCATCATTGTGAAAATAAAGTGATCTGATCTAATAATGTGAAAATAACTATGCAATAATCGCAGCTTAATTAAAATGTTCGTACGGTAGGGTAGTTTTTGTTTACAAAATAAGACACTTGGTTTGGGCTTTGGTTTACATACATACATACACCCGAAAAAAAATACCTTCCTTCTGGGGCAGTCGGGTAAAAATAAAATAGGTTAGGATTTTTTCAAGAACCACTAGACCGATTCCCATAATTATTTTACTGGTTAAAGTTAGTTTAAAGTACATAAAGGAATTTCAGATCTCATTTGAGTATTTATTAAGGAAAATGCAACCTTAAAAACTCCCCTGAACACCTGTCTATGTTAGACTGTACATAAAGGGTGCCACTGGACGGTCACAGACATAGGGACAGACCACAAAGTTGAAAAGACTGTCTCAGCATAATACAGAAGCAGATTTCTTATCAAAGTGGACATACCTATTATCATAACTTTAGATTTAAGTCAATGAATTTATATTACGATGTTCGCTTATAGTTAATCATTTTGCTAAAGTTTTTAAATATCATAAAGTCTTATTTTTAAGTTACTTATATCTAGGAACAAATCTACACTAGATTATAAGTTTAATTGTTATACTTACTGGCAATAAAGACATTTTAAAAACAAAACAAGAAGCAGATTTGATGATGGAATCCTACCTCAGCCCTCTCGTAGAACTGCACAGCACCCTCTCCGTAGGGGCGTGCTGCCTTCAGATCACGCTCAGCACGGGCATATCTGTACACAACGTTTCGGGTCATTTAGAAGATAATTAACGTCCACATGAGCCGGGACAGGACTGATGCTGGTGTCTTCTTTTTGGAGACCAAGATCCACTTTGGATCACTAACCAGTAATTAACTCCGCAATAATCAGTTATGGCAAATTTTTACTCATTTAAGCTGTACACTTTTAATAAAAAAATGTTACCATATTTTTTTTTAATATGATTTTTTTTGTCTAATTTTCTATTAATTTTTTTTTTATTTCATTAAAAATATATTATGCAGACTACAAAGCTTTTAACTGATTTTCTATTTAATTTCATCTGGGGTTGCCTGAAAGAGATCAAGTTGAGCGATAAGGCCCTGTTTGCACAAATTTTATTACTCAAACTTTGTTTGTATGTTGCTCATTCAAAAAGAGCAGGTATCTATTTAAATACTATACCAACATTCTTGTAACAAATCGTTAAAGCTTTTTTTAACCTGTTAAATTCCTATCACCATCAAAAATCTTAAATCATTGCTATCTAGGTATGGTGTAGTGACCAATCTAAATTGTCAGTCTCTCAGGCCGGCCGCAGGCCTCTGATATGGCCTCGCAATTCATACATGATTAAACATAGTAGGTGTAGTTGGTCAATTATAGTTTACAGGTTCTAAATGCATTTTTGTGCCATATCTTCTTTAAATATGGACATTATCTAGTCATTTATTTACTATGGCACTCGGAAACATGTGGAAATCCTCAACAAAAACTATCCTTACTTGGCAGCAGACACCATCTTCATGGATTGGGTGATCTTCTGAATATTCTTGACGGATTTTAGGCGAATTTGAATCGACTTCAAAGTGGCCATATTCCTAGTCTGCTGGTGGTTGGCCACCGCCACCGCCTGGCTGCACACCCCTGGTGCTAAACGGCCCAGCATTTTCACGACCCTGCGACCAAAACCACCAAAATCAAAATTACACAGGTTATGTCCAAGTTATGTAAGACTCGACATTGAAGGTTTTCACAAGGATTTAAGCTTCCGATCTTGAAATTAATGATTGGCACTGAAGAAAGACGGCAGCTGAATTATATTTTAACACAAATTACTAACTTTTATGGGCGTTTTTCTGTAAATTATTCCAGCCGACGAAAAATGTCGCTGGCCGAAAACGTCGATCGAGGTGGCCAACGAAAAAAATAAAATTGATTTTATTGAACGCCTCCATACGGTATAATGAGAAAAATAACCCTCCTTCTTGCGTAATCGGGTAAAAAGACATTTCCTTCAGTATTTATCAAAATGAAAGATATTTTTGTCAGTAAAAATGTATATTTTATAATAAATATCGTATAAGAAAACCACACGAAAAAAATCAACAATAAAATTTTGTGAACGCACTTGTAGTCGTTCCGATGTACGTATAAAGTTCAAAGCGAGTAGGTACTATTAATTACTTAATTCATTTGTCTTTATAATCACCCAAAAGTATTTTAAATCGTTTATTTTAAACGTGGCTTTGCGAATTATTTTCGCAATATGATTTCATTTAGTAATTTGAAATGACTGTAATTTTAAATTACGAGCTGTCATTTAACATACGAGACACGGAACGATAATAATATTGCTATAATCCGATAAAATGCAATAGGTTATCAGTACAACAAAAACTAATACACTTTCGAGGCTTCTTAATTCTGTCCTGTCTCATAGAGCTTCTTGTGAATCATTTGGAAATAGTTTTCCTCCTTCTTTTGTTTTCATTAATTTTTACAAATTCCAAGCTAATAATCAGTTATATTCAGTATGCCTACCCCAGACAAGCCTGTGACGGACAAACCTGAGCAAATTGAAGAGCAACCGCCTCGAGAAATGAGTCAAACCGATCATTTGAATAAGAAATTGTTGGCTTCTCTCTTCAAAAGGATGGACGAGGCTGGTGACTCCAAATTGTCGCAAATGATGCAACCAGATAACAAAACAGAAGACGATGATGAGTGGAAGGATTAGTGACTAGGTTTAGTTAAGAATATTAAGTGTAAATATAAGTATTATTAGGTTAAAAATTAAAGTTTTATAATTATGTAGATTTGCTTTTTATTAGTTGTTCATAATCTAACATTGGTCGTGGTAGGACTCCGGCACTCAGATGAAAGTGTCACTAGCGGTCACCCATCCAGGTACTGACCTTGCCCGGCGTTGCTTAACTTGTACGATCGTTTTCAACATGTACTCGCTCGATCGTTGGTTTAGATGACCGCATTTGTAATTTTTTTAAACATCGCCAATATGGTCGACGTACGTCCCCCTCGGACTGTATATATTGTTGTTTTCTATTAAATTTTCTGGGGTAATAATGATCAAGACTGTTCTAAATACACCACATGAACCATCCAGCTATTTAGAACAAATGAATGAACATTATTATTTGACATCCCAAAATATCTTGCCCGGAAGCACAGACCACTTACCCCATAGATCTGTAACAGGGGCCGTGTTTGCCTGCACATGAGCGCAACATTTCTTCGCGACAAGTGTAACCTAGAGATATTATCGACATGGACGCCTCTTTAGTACAGTGCCCCTGTCCCCCCGCTTCGTCTCTATGCGCTCATTGTTGACATAATTTTTCGCTTGAAAATTTGTACCGATTTCATGTCTATGGGGTAAGTGGTCTGTGGGTAGCACCGACCACCAGTTATTACGTAACCAGTATAAGCTAGCATGATGAAGTTCCCTAGGGCCAGCTTATACTGGTTATGTAATCGGTCGATCCAAATATTTTAATAGTTGACAAGTATAAGTGTACTACTTAAAAGACACAAATTCATGATCAACTGTGAAATCAAAATTGAAATTACTTGAGAATTGAAGTAATTACAGGCATTTAGAAAAGTTGTGTTAGAGAGAGACATAAACAGTACACGCCATATTGTGGTTCTGACGTCATACCGTAGTAGCGCCATACAAACTTCATACTAAAGACTGTTTTGCTAAAAAGAGATGGAGCATCCCCCGACCACTTGACTTAACCGCTTAATATCTTCGGTATTAGTTGAGATATCGAAAAATTGATTTCACAGTTCTCTTCAGTAGGAGCATGAGAGTTGATTGATGCAATAAAAAAAATTAGTCAAATACCCATTGATCTCATAAATAACTAGATACACAGTCTGCGCTAAAAATGTCCGAGCGCAAAGAAGGTCCAAACGGATGAATGGACCTGTCGGAATCATTTGATTTATTTGACATTATTTGGACGTTAACAATGGACCCTAATTTCGTCGTTTTTTAAATTATTTTAGTAAGACCTTTGTGTATCTAGTTGTTTATAGGAGATCAATGCAAACACCCCATTGTTCTGCAGCCCAATAGGAAATAAAACACAAGAAAACAGTAACTTGAATAATATTTTTATTATGTACTACACGAGTTATAATGAGGAATGTCCTTATTTACATAGTTTTTTGTGTTTATAACTCCAATATATATTCAATCGTTGAACATTTTATATAACAGGCTCTCTGTCTGAATGTCATGTAGTCTATAACTACATAATTACATAATACTGAAATAAACTTGCACATTTAAAAGAAAGAAATAAATTGAAAAATCATTATTGCATTTAAAATGGCATTACTTATTTTTAATAAATAACATTTACTTTAAAACACACTTTGTATTTTCTCTATAACTTACAACCTGCATTTGATTTGAATACATTCAAAAAAATCATTATAATAATTCAAAAGAAATTAAATAATCTACAAAATCTGTACATAGAAAAATATAGGAAAAACTTGATTTTATTTTACAGAAGGGAGGTAAAATAATGGGGAAACGAATGTATAATTTGTCCAAAAAAATATTTTGGGAAAATAAAATTGTACAAAGGAATATAGCAACTATTGCGAGCAACCGAGAGTTGCGTTTGATAGAGCGCGGCGCGGCAACACTTTTCGGTAACATTTACCTGGAAATAAGAACAAAAATAATTATTTTTTTATCTCAGCTTGTTTCATACAAATATGCATGCAAAATGCGACATAAACGGCCATATATTTTGATTGGGTTGACGTAGAAGTTTGATTTTTTTCATGGCTTTAGTTAGGGTTCCTTTTTAAGGTTCCGTGCCTCAAGAGGAAAAAAGGAACCCTTATAGGAACACTTTGTTGTCCGTCTGTCAAGACCTATATCTCAGAAACGCGTGGACGGATCAAGGTGAAATTAATACCAAATACTCAGGTCTATAACCTCATGCAGCCGTGATAAAATTTCTACGTCAACGCAATCAAAAGATATGGCCGTTTATGTCGAATTTTCTCGCATATTTGTATGAAAACGCAAAAAACTCAAAGCCTGTATGGTACTTCCCGTTGACCTAGAATCATGAAATTTGGCAAGAAGCTAGGTCTTATAGCACAAGTAAAGGAAAAAATCCCAAAAATGTAAATTTGAAATTACATCTCTCCAAATATATTTTTTTCTTATTACAAACTTATATTTAGAACATGATGAAAAAATTGTTGCCGTGGGCAGGACCTGCCTTGTCATTCCGTGACACGCTCTTACCAACTGAGCCACCACAGGCCACGCCGAGCCCACCTCTATTTTATATTATCTTATATTTGCAGATGATCAACAAGTCAAAGCCAAAAGTCAAATTTCTTTATTGCAAGTAAGCACGTTGTGTACATTTTTGCACGTCAACATATTTTTGAAATTACATTTACACCACTTTGCAAGGAAAAGGTGCCAACGCTGAGGTGAATCAGGAGTATGTCGATGTAAGGACATAATATTTTGATAATGATAAAGATAAGTTGGTGTTTAAATCTAGTTTAGAAACGACGGTTGCGAAATTATTTGATAATTTTCCTTTTAACGTCTACAGGGACTATTTTGTGTTTAATGTCACGTTAAATTAATCAGAAAATGTTCGCGAATGACAGACAGTACGGTGAAGTTATTGAATTATTTATGCAAGATCTGAAGTTTCAAGCTTTTATCAAGAGTTCCCGCTACAAGCTCGGGAGTGAACGTGACTGTCGAGATGCTTCGTCCAGGGTGAAGACGCTATTGCGACTCCCCTGGAGGAAGATAGAAGACTATTGAATATATTGAATTTTCTGTAACATGACATTGGCAGATGATGAACTGTCGAGTCCATTAATAAAATAAATAAATAAAATTGGCTTTAGTGATCCATTTATCCTGTTTAAAAACACCACTCACCTATTATTAGGGTATTTAGCGGCCGTCTTATGTGGTCTTCTCGATCATGTCGATGTTGATCTTGTAGAACACGTATGGGAAATACTCCGCGTGGCCGAAACCCATGCCGGCCATCTCAGCGGTCTGCGAACGACACGAGACAGTAAGTCCAGGATAGATATATAGATAGCCAATATCCAACAAGACACGGTCAAAACCTAATTCCAATAAAATCCAAATGAAAATTACATAGCAAGAGCCCATACGCCTTATCAATAAAAATCTATAATAAATTACCCGAAAAATTTAAAAACGAAAGTAATAATAAACTGTTCATAAAAGCTTTAAAGCAAATGTTAATAAACAAGTGTTACTATCCATTACAGAAATACTTAGACGATGATTTCACATAGTCCAATGTCGAGCTGCCTTCCCATATTGCTGTGCCCGAGGGGGTCCACATGTATTGTGAATTGTAACTGTGTTATGTACCTAATATGTGTGTGATATGCAATAAATGAATTATGATATTATTTCAAGCTTTTCACACGGGCGTGAGAAGACTGACAAGAACCAAACCTTTTGAGTGAGTGTAGTGTAGTGAAAACAAACTTTAATAGATTGTAAGTGTCGTTGGACAAACTCTTTACTATTCGTGGCAATTTATAGAAAAGACATTGCCACTTTTCAATGGAGCTTTGCCCCACCTATAAAACTACGTGACCATTTAAGCTGTACCTACCATTTTGTTGGGGACTTATTACAGGTTTCATATTGCATAATCATAATCAGTATCATTTTCTACTACTCTCGCAACTCCTATAACAAAAACAATGAATAAATCGCTTCGATTTCTTACTATTTTCTGAATTCTCAATTAAGCTGTTTTTTTCGAACCGCAACTTGTACAAAACTCTATATTAAACCAATAATTTTAATAAAAAACGGAGATATTTTTACATTTATTCGTTATCTTGTACAACTTGCGGTTCATGGTGGGGCAGAATCTGGCATTGTCATTTAGGGTCAAAATCAAATTACTTGTTCAGACGCATCTGGGTGCATGCCACCTCATTTCTCATGCACCTTCACGGCGGACGTCAACGGCCATACAGACCATAAACTTTTATTTAAATACACTGAAATTAATACTCGGTTCGGTGCTTGAGGGCCCTCCATGAGCCAACTAGCGCCGCCAATCTTAAAAAAATAATATCTGGCAGGCCACATGTTGCGCGATACTAATGGAAAGTGGAGTAAAGCGGTATCGGAATGGTACCATAGGGAAGGGAAAAGAAGCCGAGGAAGGCAACTCGCAAGATGGGAGGATGAACTCAAAGTAACAGCTGGTCCATGCTGGAGGAGAGTCTGCCGTGATAGACCACAATGGAAACCGTTGGAGGAGGCCTATGCCAAAAGGCACACCGAATTAAGAGATATTCTATGAAACATTGTTACAACTCAGTTCACAATTATTTTCTTAATTTCGGAATAAAAGGCTTTATTATTATTATTATTATTTTTTTTTTTTTTTATTCACGGGTCTAAGAAAACCCGGTCCTTTGAAAGGCTTGCACGGAGACATAGGTCCAACGCGTAGAGGCCCCTTAGAGAACTTTAATTTGAAGGGATATGTGATGCACCTAGCGGGACCCGTCTCTGAGCGCATCTGACTGCACTCAATGACAGACCCCGTCAGGTGCATAAACTATTGCAGTGATTGGAAATTACAACTTAATTGGGGCTATTGGTTTGGGGTGTTGGTGGGTCAGTCAGTCTGGTCTATAGAGCGAGACGTCGGACACCTGCCATGATCACATTGTCTCGAAGTTATGACAAAATTATTATTATTATTATAAATAAATAATGTCTTGGTATGTCTGACCTCCTGGTTGTGTTGTCCCGTGGCGTTGTGCGCGGAGTGGTCGAGGTGCGCGTAGAGCTGTTGCAGCACGTCGCGCAGGCGCTTCATGCTCTTGCGCGACGGCACCACCACGGCGGCTTGGAAGTTCACCGGCAGACCGTATCTATTAATTAATTGGTTAACAATAATAATTAAGTGGTTAACAATTTTTATTTAGTCAGGTAATACAAACATACGAGTTTGTATTACCTGACTAACTACCTAATTTTTTTTTTATTATTCGTCATAAAATCCACAGCACTTTAAAAAAATTACATTTCAGTTTAAGTCATAACATACTGCCAATGACGGATTTACAATATTAAAAATAAACATAAAAATTAGGGAAGTTAAGTGTGTGTTGGTTTGATATGGAGGGTGGGTGAGGGTGTGTACGTGCGTGTGAGAGAGTGAGAGGGTGGGTGAGGGTGTGTACGTGTATGTTATGTATTTACTGTAGTACTCATATCCCCCAACAATGCTACACATTTGGCAGGGGGATGGAGTAAACGTATCCAATAGCGGAAACCCCAACCCTCTCCGTGCATATATTCAATAGATATAGGTACTTATTTGAATAACCGAAATACCATGTTGTTATTTCTATGTCGTTCGATATTTCTATGTAGTGAATAAATAAATAAATTAATTAAAAAAAGACCGTATCTATAGGAGCGTAATTTCACAGCAAAGTCACGAGGTTGTTTCCTTCAAAGCCTCCATAAATGACCATAATATTTTTTCCCTCTCCTACTGTAACTCCTTTTTGAAAAGGATCACCAGTGGCGTACTATTGGACCGTCATACAGTGACGGGTTTAAGCGACACAATGGGGCTGAAATGCCGTACGTTACATAGTCACGCCTCGGCTATTTAAAGCAAAGAAAGAAGAATAGAGTATGAAGAAGTTGTTCAGTTGAAGGTCATCCCTCCATCTGGTCGGGGGGCATCCCACACTACGTTTACCCGTTCGTGGCCTCCATTCGAGAACTCGACTATCGGTTGGTTCTACGACAGATGTGACCAGCACACTGTCACTTCAGTTTGCTGAACCTATGATTCTAAAGCTCAAACCCATCCTCAAGAGCGAATTCAGCTGATACACTCTCAAGACGTGATCACCAACTCAAGTATGCCAAATAATATTATATTAATAAACCAATCTGGAGGGCGTATCACGTGATGTCTATCTCAAGTCGCGGTTTGCCTGCAATCAGCAAATACGTTCTCAAGTGTGAGTTTGACAGTTCTCTTGAGAACTGAGTTTTGTTGTGTCGTAGCCTCCATTCGAGAACTCGTCTACCCCATCGGTTATCGGTTCTATGACAGTGACCAGCCCACTGACACTTCAGTTTACTGATTCTATGAGCATTGTCAACTACTTTTATCCTTAAAAGCCTATAGCATATCAAGTGTAACGCTTTGGACCGTTCTTATTATCTGCGTCGTAAGAGTTGAAATCGTACTGCAAGTGTTGTCCGTTACCTTAGCACCGACTCCACGAATACACGTAGCGCCTTCACGTGAATCCAGGCGCAGAAGCACTCCGAGAAGTTGACCTTCAACCATCGCACCAGCGGACCCTGGAAATCACACTCAGTGTTATTTATTTACTTCATTAATGGTCTCGACCGTTCGTCATTTGTCAATGTCATGTTACAGGATATTCTTAAGGGCCTGAAATGAGCTAACTAGCGAAATGGATAATGGATTTAGCACACAATTTACTGCCACGCTATATTTGAGATTATTGATGGTGAATAAAAGCAATCACAAGCTAAAAAATCGACTCTTAAAAATTGATATCGCTATGTCTATGAAAGTCGATTTTCAGCCCACTGTGCGCCGCCAATCTTTAAAAAAGAATATCTATCTATAGGTATAATCAATTTTAATAAAAAGTGCTATGTACAAAATCTTTATTACGATAAATACTAGTTTATTTATAACGATTCCATTTCGGTAAGTTGTAGCTCGCATAATTGCGAAAAACGGCAGTTTTTGGCACATTTGTGAATTTTGTGAACTACTTAGCTCACAAAATTCATATTGTATTGTATATACAATACAATATATTGTGAAAAATAGTATTTATCCTAATAAAGATTTTGTACATAGCTTTTATTAATAAAATTGATTAATTTGGGAGATATAATATTTTCAGATTGATGGCGCTAGTTGGCTCATATCACTTTTTTTTCTTTGAATTTATCTACGAAGAAATTCTAAAAAAAAAATCAACGTAGGTATTCAGAGAGACAAAATCTTGAAATGGTATTTTTCTTTTAGGGTGTTACTAATTTTTAGACCTTGTCAATTATTATTAAATACTAGCTGTACCCCGCAACTTCGTTGATGGAGGAGGATGGAGGAGATCAGGAGGCAGATCTACCTCTCTGGATCCTTGTTTCCACATCACATACCGCCATGGCTTATAGCCTATGAGCTGTCCGGATATTTCAACTACCTCCTAGTGAAACTCCCATCAAAATCCCTTCAGTAGTTATGGCGTGATACTTGCACAAAGTCACAGACAAAAATTCTGAAAATTAGTGTTTTGGCATCAGTATCGATCCTAAAACACATTACAATTATTCTTTTCAAAAAATAGAATAGAATAGAAAATATGTTTATTGCCATACACCAGTTACATAAGCTTGCAAAAAATCAATCAAGTAGTAAGTTATAATCTAATATAGTTATGCTAAGTGGTGTGGCAAAAGGTGCATGTTTCAGCTGAGCTGACACCGAGGTGTGCAGCGCTGTGACTCGACATGCACCTCTTCCCTGCCAGAATATATACCTGATATTCGGTATGATAACGAGCTTAATATCTAATGTACAGACACAACTTTTTTACAGTCTTATTATATGTATAGATTAATAAATAAAACATAGAGCGCACTCACAAACTGTTTCTTCTTATCAGTAACCAGCTTGGTGATCTCATTCTTGCCGGCGGCGAGGTCCGCCTCGTTGTACGAGAACTCGCGCACCACGAACTTGCGTTCGCGCGCGTGCAGCTTGAACTCGTCCACCACCTGCAACTGCGCTCTGCTGCATGCCCGGGGCAAGTCCGTAACGGGGCAAGGGGGATAGGGGACAACACGGAACGGCACAAACGGGCTACTCTAACATTGGCTTGAAGGATAATGACGTTAGTATGAGCTAGCCTATAACTGCGCTCTGCTGCATGCCCGGGGCGAGTCCGTAACGGCACGGGGACAATACGGAACGTCACAAACAGTGGTTTAGGCCGATCGTGGTATACAGTTTTGAGTGGAGTGGAAGGAATAGACAATAGGAAGACTAGATGATGGTGAAGGAAAACATCATGAGGATAAAATATCACCCTATAATGCACCAATCCGCATTGGGCCTAATAGGAGCAGCTAACGGCACATTAACCTACATAATACATCATTGTAATCAAGGCACTATAAGGCTGATAGTCATAGTCAGTTATGAGCATGAAGTCCATCAAAAATGTATGAAAACTGACTAAATATTAAAGTCTAGAGTCGAGTGCAGATTGAATTCGTCCACCACTTGCAACTGCGCTCTGCTGCATACCCGGGGCTAGCTCGTAACGGGGCACGGGGACAATGGTTGGTCCTCTGGCTGTTCCGCCTCGCGAAAGATAACCCCAAATATGAAGAGCTGGCCAACCTTCACTAGTCGGAGAGGCAACTCAAGAAGAAGAAATATATCTACGTCTCCATACTCTATGTGCACAGTACCTTAGAATTTGAATTACGCATTATCCATGCTCGGTGAATAAATTAGAACATGATGAAAAAATTATTACCGTGGGCAGGACTTGAACCTGCGACCTTGTCATTCCGTAACACGCTCTAACCAATTGAGCCACCACAGGCCACGTCACGCCCAATGAAAATCTTCATCGCTTTATAATGCATAATAAAATAATGCGTAATTCAAATTCAGAGTACAAATAGGAGCGCATCATCGTAAATCATGTTTCTAACCGAATGTTAGACATGGTTGTCGGAATACTACTACTATTGTCCGATAGATGGAGTTGCGGAACATACCCTTTAAGTATGTATAAAGCGATGAAGATTTTCGGTGGGCGTGGCTTGGCCTGTGGTGGCTCAGTTGGTAAGAGCGTGTCACGGAATGACAAGGTCGCAGGTTCAAGTCCTGCCCACGGCAAGAATTTTTTCATCATGTTCTAATTCATTCACCGAGCATGGATAAAGCGTAATTCAAATTCTGAATAAAAATAGGAGCGCATCATCGTAAATAATGTTTCTAACCGAATGTTAGACATGGTTATCGGAATACTACTACTATTGTCCGATAGATGGAGTTGCGTAACATACCATTAAATATGTATACAGCACAGTACCTTTTTGAACAGCGTGACGGTGAAGAGGCCGTAGTCCCCGTCCTGGTGGATGAGCTGCGTGGAGCGCGGCACGATCATGTCCGTGATCTTCTCGTAGTTAGTGTTCCAGTCACCGAACATGGACCTGACACGGGCGGAGACAATACATCAATACGAATTTATAATCGGATATCATATAGATTTAAAAATGTACAAAATCGTAGCTCATTCAGAAAGTTTTCTAATTCTAAATGATATTTTACTTCAAAATTTGTTATTTAAAATTTATTATCTTGGAAGTCTGCCTTCTTAAAATGTCCGAGCGCAAAGAAGGTCCAAACGGATGAATGGATCATTTGCTTTATTGGGCATTATTTGGACGTTAACAATGGACCCTTATTTGGACGTTTTTAAATTGTTTTAATAACCTTTGTGTATCTAGTTGTTTATAGGAGATGATTGGAAGTTACTTATTATTACTTACATGTCAGGCCTTTAATGATATGACCACGACATAGTGGAGCTATTCAAGTGAATACTAGACTACTGTATGACCGGTCTGCTCTTAGCCAATAGATTGTCCAACACAAGTTTAGAACATTGTTGATGGATGTGATCAAGTGTATAGTCGAAGACAGAGATAAGTATACAGGGAGCCTCAATAAGGTTGAGATTTTCTCAAAATACACTGGACCGAATTTAATAATTCTTTTACAGTTACTAGTTTTCACTTTTATCTATCAAACAGTGAAAGAATTTTTGCGATAGGTCAAGTAGTTTTTGAGATAATCTCAACCTTAAAAACTCTCCTGTACACCTTTCTTTGTCTTCGACCGTCCCTAAGATGTGAATAAATGAGTTATGAGTAACTCCCTGACCCCTATTATAGTATGAGTCCTAAACCGCCCAGAGCCTTGTACTCACTTGGGCACGATGACGAGCAGCGTGGTGAGGTACTCGCTGTCCAGGATAAAGTGCTCCTTCTTCACCAGCTCAGCCAGGTTGCGAGTCAGCAGGCTCCCGCTGGTACACAACAACTTCATCAAGACATGCTCTCCTGGTACTTGTAATGCAACTTCATTCAAATAAATCTTTATTGCATCCCGTAAGTTATATCATAGATAGAAGTATAAAAATATAGTACTTTATGAACCCTGTCATCATCATCAGCCCGTATCAGTCCATTGCTGTTCGCGCCGCATTCTCCTCACAAAGATACGCTGGACACCATGTTAATGAGACTCCAGTGAGCTCATAGTGTCCTGGTACTTGTAATAATACTTAAAGAGCTGAGGCTTCTGACCGAATGGAAACAGCAGGTGTTGAGTGAGACATATTGAGACTCCGGGTTAGCCATGTTCTCTTGGTACTTTTAATGCAGCTTCACCATTATCATCAGCCCGTATCAGCCCACTGCTGGGCATGTACCTCGAAAGGCAAACCACTCAAAACGATCCACGGACTTTTGCATCCAGTACCTTGCGTAGGTTGGGAGGAGAACTACGTTTACCCATGGCCTCCATTCAAGAAGTCTACCCCATCGATTATCGGTTCTACGACAGATATGACCAGCCCACTGACACTTCAGTTTGCTGATTCTATGAGCAATGGCAACCACTTTTGTTCTCTAGCGGATATACTCATCTTATCCACCAGAGAGATGCCAAGCATAGCTCTTTCCATAGCTCGCTGAGCGACTTTGAACTTGTGGGCTAGTCTCACCGTCAATGTCCACGTTTCAGCTCCGTAGGTCAACACTGGTTGAAGACCTTTGTTTTCAGGCATTGTGGTATTGAAGACGAGAAGATGACAATGAGGCATTAAAGGCTATTATTATTAGTACTAAAATGGTTTCCGTAACCGACTCACGTCTGCTTCTTCTCCAAGTTCTGTAGGTTGCCCTTGAGCGAGTTGTAGGACTGCGACTTCACCTTCAGGTCGGCGTCGATCTGGCCCACCTGGGGACAGGACATTATTTTAAATTAATTTATTTAATCAAACACATTCTCCAACGATGTTAGGCATCATTAGAGAAACTAAAGCAGTCCGACTCCGCTGGCTTGGCACGTGGAGAGGATGGGAGGGGAACGTGCAGCGAAGCGAGCATACGTCGGAAAGCCCAGCGGACGACGGCCTGTCGGACGTCCAAGATACCGCTGGGGCGACGAGGTGCAGAAGGACCTGCGAGAGCTGCAGGCGCCGGACTGGCGCCAGACAGCGCAGAACAGGCTGCAGGCGCTCTTTGGTGTCGGAGGCCAAGATCCACTTTGGGCCACTGAGCCAGCGGAGTAAGTAAGTAATTAAACACATTTACATGAAATTAATATTAATTAATTTGATGAATAAAAATGCCTCTTTACAGCTGCTATTATTTAATTTCAATTTATTAAGGATTTATGTAATGTATGTGCCTAATATCTGGCCTGTCCTGGTGATAGCCTGCCATATCATTCTCGGGCCACGTTTAGCATCTATTCGTTTTAAACCTGACCTGTTACAGGATTTATATTTGTATACTTAAGTGTATTTGTTAGTTTATTGACGTAATCAATGTACCGAAGTGTTCCTACGATCTTAATAAATGAGTATGAATAGTAACTGCCAAGGATTCTGGATAACTTTTGTTTGAGGCTCAAACTTTGAGCTGCAACTTTCTATCTCAAACCGTTTACCTAGAACAAATGGACCAATATGATAACATTGTATTGTGACGGCTGCACTTCACTTGGCTGTTCGCTATTGGATGTTTGTCAAAATTCATCCAAAATTCATAAAAATACGAATATCGAGGCACTGCGCCGTGCTCTTCACTCCGCCGCTGCTGGGCATCTTCTGTCTCACTCTTGCTTTTGACAACCATATAGCGCCTTAAGAAACAGTTAACTTTTCTTGCAATAAGGTCAAGTACTTTTTTCAAAAAGAAAAAGGGGTGTAATGGTGTAAGGGTTAGCGGCGCTCGCGACGCATGGGCTCGCCAGTCGCTTCCCGTCTCGCGTCCCGACCGGTACTGTCCAAACATTAATACTGTCATATAGTTGTGTGTGTACAATATACAGATATACAGTTAAAGTTAACTACTCTTTTATTTAACATCCCCTTTATGGAGTCAGGACATTTACAGTAGAACATAAATAGATAAAGACAATAATATTCTTAACAACTTTTTGAGATAATTTGAACCTTAAAAACCTAGACCGTACCTGTTTACTAATGATATCTGCGATGTTCCGCAGGCTCTGCTTGATGGGGTACTTGGCCATGTCCCACTGGAAGCGGGTCAGGTACGTGGGCAGGTCGCCTACAAGTCAACACACAACGTATCAGCACCACTATAACAATATTCTAATCAAGAGTTGAGGAGCTGAATATCAAATGGTAACATGTCCAGAGTAATAGAACATATACTGTTTTTTTTTTACAGAAATCGTCAAAAAGTATTTTGTAGTTTTCGCATATTATGACTACAAAATGACACTGATGTATGTCAGTGAATGTTGGGTATGGCAGAAGAAGGATGAGAGTAGAGTCAATGCTGTAGAGATGCGCTCATTGCGCAGTATGTGTGGAGTGAAACTGAGTGACAGTCCCTACGGGAATCAGGCGTGAGTTTATAAATGGATAAAAATGACTACAAAAATAGCATGTTGTAACTAAAACCTTTATTTTTTTAGTCACAATATGCGAAGACTAATCACTAGCTGCAATGCTGTGGTGAAACGGGTAGTGTGAATACAACATCTATTATAATCTGGCTGTATGCACCGGTCTGCTCTTTGCCAATAGATTATCGTGATCGAGTGTACCAAGTGGTCCTAAGATCTGAATAGATGAATTATTAGTTACTACATAATTTAGCCGTTCGATTTCTGTAAAAATAGAAAAGCAGGTCATGTCACTATTTGAAATTAACCTCGTCATTTGTAAACACAGCTGTATCAGCACCATCTATAAGGTAAAAACTACTGTATTTAATTTAGAGGAAATTAACTCGTAATTTATTTTCAAAACTGATAACATCAGTGTTTTCCAACAAGTATTAATTATTTCATAAACAAACAATAAAACCGACTGCAATTTTTATTTTTGGAATGAAATTTTCATTGCATATTATGTAAGGTTTTATCTCACTGCATTATGTCAAATCACACAAAACATGTCACAAGTAATTATGACAATAATGTGTGTGACATAATTCATGGTGGTACTTCACTTGGCTTTTGGTATTCGCTATTGGATTGGTACTTGACGTACAGTCGAAGACAGAGATAAGTATACAGGGGGCCCCAATAAGGTTGAGATTTTCTCAAAAACTACTTGACCGAATTCAATAATTCTTTTACAGTTACATAGTTTTAACTTTTATCTATAAAACAGTGAAATAATTTTTGCAATAGGTCAAGTAGTTTTGGAGGAAATCTCAACCTTAAAAACTCTCCTGTACACCTTTCTCTGTCTTCGACCGTACATATAAATAAGACAAATATTTTGTCAAGAATACCAACCACACATGACAATTATGACAAATACGAATAGCCAAGTGAAGTGCCACTATTACATAATATGAAATGAAAGTATATCTCTGTATTATGTCAAATCACACAAAACATGTCACAAGTAATTATGACAATAATGTGTGTGACATAATTCACATAATGCTGTGTAAAGTCCCTTATGCAAAAACGTTGTAAGTCAAAAACGACAATTTCTCCGTCCGTCGAAAGTGCTTAAACAAAACGACAAGAAATATTTAAGCAAAACAAAAATTGTCTAATTAGAATAGGTCTAGCACTAAACATACCATGCACAACACCTAACATATATGACATTCGTAGCATGTTTACAACAATCAAAAATAATCAATATATTTTACATTGACCTACAATAAATGGACGTCAGGTAAACATATCAAAGGACAAATTATTATATATAAGATAAACGGATATCACTCACTTATATTGTTGAAGTCGGCAATTAGACCGACAGTTTCGACCGATAACATACATACATACATTACATGCACATTTTCGATTTACGAGATTTTTACGACTTTTTATAAATTCTGTAGAAATCAGAGGATTGATTTTTATTCGAAAGGTCGTAGATAGTTAAATAGCGATAAAACCGAGGATTGATTTTTATTCGAAAAGTCGTAGAATAAATTTTTATTCGAAAAGTCGTAGAATAATTAAATAGCGATAAAACCGCCAATTGTGATAGGTACTAACTGTATTAGCATATTTCTTTTGTGTAAATCCTTTTATTTTGCAATAAAGAATATTTATCTTATCTTAAAGATTATTTATCTTCGGTACCTATACCGAAGCCCAAATCAAGTGTCTTATTTTGTAAACAAAAACTACCCTACCCTACTAACATTTTAAGCTGTTCTGTGATTATTGCATAGTTATTTTCACATTATTAGATCGGATCACTTTATTTTCACAATGATGAACAATGAACAGGTTCAACCAATCAGGAGGGTTACTCTCACCTCTTATAGCGATCCAGTTTAGGTTCCTAAACTGACAATTTGCTACAATGACGTCAAACGTCATTGTAGCAAATAGCGATTCGGAACCTAAACTGGATCGCTATAAGAGGTGAGAGTAACCCCGCAGTTCCTTCAGTGTTACATCACAACAGGTAATTAGACAAACATATTTGTTGTAACTCAGAGCACTTTTTTCGAGAATTTTGTAATAGGATTCGCCGTCAATTTGTTGATAGGTCAATGCACAAAATGCATGCAAAACATCAATAACGATCAAGTCATGCACAAATCACTACTAATATAATACAGTACGCTTTAACCAGTCAAAGCTTGTGGGTGCATATTTTGATTTTCAAATAATAATGTAATATCCACAACTTACCTACATTAAGTACAGTAATAATAATTAAAACCGGTGCTTTCACTCGAGTAGTTTTACACTAATAATTGTTTATATCACACATTCAGAATAATCTATACCTAAAAAATTAAATCCAAATAGCTTCTGCACAAAGTTACAGACATAAATATGATATAGATATTTGTATAAGTACTAAAATATTTTTACATAGGTATAATAAAATAAATAAATACTAAGTACGTAATATTTGTTACCGCAAATGTCTGTCGTCCAAGGTTTTAACATTTAACTATGGTTGGGCAATGTCGATTAACGGAGATAAATTGACCTTTTGAACCTATTTCACTTTCAACGTGCACTTGCAATTGAACAAACAAGATATTTTACTATTCTTAAATTCCCTCAATAGATGGTTGCCTGGAAGAAATCGCTTTTAGCTGTAAGGCCGCCAAAATTGTATGTACGGTGGAGCACAGAGAAAGGTGTACAGGAGAGTTTTTAAGGTTGAGATTTTCTCAAAAACTACTTGACATATTGCAAAAATTATTTCACTGTTTGATAGATAAAAGTTAAAATAATATGTAACTGTGAAATAATTATTAAATTCGGTCCAGTAGTTTTTGAGAAAATCTCAACCTTGTTGAGACCCCCTGTATACTTATCTCTGTCTTCGACTGTACATTGCAGTTTTGTATTTTTGTTTTGTAATTATTTGTGTATTTTATGTACATCAAAAATCACCGGTCTTATTATATGCGTCGTAAGAGTAGAATTCGTATGCCAGTATTACCATTGAGCTGCTGTTGTTCGTACAATAAAGTGTATTTAAATTAAGTTTAATTGATATTTTAATACAGTCGAAGACAGATAAGCATACAGGGGGTCTCATAAGGTTGAGATTTGCTCAAAAACTGCTGGACCGAATTTAATAATTCTTTTACAGTTACATAGTTTTTACTTTTATCTATCAAACAGTGAAAGAATCTTTGCAATAGGTCAAGTAGTTTTTGAGAAATTCTCAACCTTAAAAACTCTCCTGTACACCTTTCTCTGTGTTCCACCGTACAAGAGCGACATTTCCCGTTGACAAACATTTTCAGTAACACATTTATACAATTATTGCAATAATAATAAACGTTCATTCATTTCGTGCGTTAGAATAAATATTAGTTTAATATCAAGGCCAGCTTGTTTCCATCAAGTTTTATTAATAACTTAATAACGTTAACGATAGTAGAATACAAATAAAATTGTATGGGACGTACATTTGTATTTTCGTTGGTTGGAAGTTGCTTTTATTTTATTATAATTATAGTAACTTTTGATTGCGATTGAGTGCATACGACACTTACCATTTACCCCATAGACCTGTAACAGTGTCTGCCCCACAGACCACTTACCCCATAGACCTGTAACCGGAGGGCGCCCGTTTCTGCCCGCACATGAGCGCAAAATTGCTTCGCGACACGCGTAATCTTGAGACATCGAAACAGGTTTAATATGGCGCCCCCTTTTTTTTTACTTGGGGAAATGCTTTTCGCATCTCACCGCGCCAATGAGGAGGGGCGCGCGGTGAGTATGTGGGACTCCCGCCATAATGGTCCTATACCCACTAAAACCCCAAGGTGGTCAACGCATCGCGTTTGGAACGAGGTTGTGGGAACGCAGCGCCTAATACCACAACCTCGTCCGCGGCCGCCCTCGAGCGCCCCTGCCCCCTGCTTCGTCTAATAGCACCTATCGCTTGACAGAACTTTTCGCTTGCAAATTTGTACCGATTTCATGTCTATGGGGTAAGTGGTCTGTGGTCTGCCCGCACATGAGCGCAACATTGCTTCGCGACACGTATCTCTTTAATACGGCACCCTTGTCCCGCAGCACCCGCTTCGTCTCTATGCGCTCATCGTTGACAGAATTTTTCGCTTGTACCGATTTGTCTATGGGTAAGTGGTCTGTGGCATACGATAACATAATATTATCGCTTATATTCCGGCATGCTGCGGGCAAGCCGTGATGGCAATATGGACGGGGAGGTACCTCTGCAATAGTCCGCAAGACCTGGCTTCCCATAGCACAGAGAATCCTAGTTTGGGAGCCAGGAACATTATTATCTTATGCTATTTTTTGTGAACAATAATAAACATTTCATTTCGTTAGTTAATGTCAATACCATACATTAATCTTTCTATTCTATTAGCGTTAACGAAAGTTAAAGCCACGTGGCTAGGGGTAATATTAAAAAAATTCTAGTTTATAGATATTTCTATAGAAGATAGGAATCGCCTTAAATACGTAGGTATGTGATTAGTGAATTAAGTGAAACAACATTGACAAAGGAATTACACAACTAAGCGAAATAAAACGATTTAAGGGGAACCTTCCACTTTAATTTCTCATACAAACTTTTCATTCGTGTATAACTTTTATGCTGTCGGCCAGAACACGTGACTTAACTGTAATACAAACGTTGTTAGCCATATGTTTAGTTTAACCGTGTTTTATCCCTTTCGTGTGAAAGGGATAAAACACGGTTTAAAAGCCAAAATTATTATATTATTAAAAGTAGTGTTACTTTAATAAACGTTAAGAGAGGAAGTGACTGAAGGCTTTTAATATGGCGTAAAAGACATGCACAAAATAATTTTAGGTATGGAAACCGAATTCGAAGGATCCCCGTTAAATAAAACTTAATAAAGCTACGAGTTTACATAAACAAGTGTTTAAGCTTCTACAAGGGCATTCGTGAAAAATACTTTTAGTTTTTGTAATTATCTTTTTAAGGGCCTTCCATGAGCCAACGGCGCTAGTTGGCTCATGGAAGGCTAATAAACATTTTGTAAATAGCTTTTTTAATAAAATTGATTATATTGGAAGATATTATTTTTTTAAGATTGGCGGCGCTAGTTGGCTCATGGAAGGCTCTTAAGGTTATTATTTCACATAATACCCATACATATTAACTACGAGTACATGTAAAACATCACTTTTTATAGCATAATTAAATTATAGTCTACCTTAGAGAAAAGTATACAGGGGATCTCAATAAGATTGAGATTTTCTCAAAAACTTCTTGATATAAATTATATGGTAGTCTGTTATTTACCTTATTTTATGCATAATTCTCATGTCATGTAAACTTGATACGCTGTTGACTGCCCAATAAAACCATAAAATAAATTAAAAATAATAAAACTACAAAGCACAGTAACGCTGAACATCAAATTAATTTTTTTACAGTTGAATTTATTGCAAACATATTTTTTTTAAATTTTTTCCCAAATTGTTATATTTACTTAAACGCTGTGCAGAATTAATGTATGTCACAAGCCTAACCATCCATTTAATTTTGTTGAATGAATTCAGGGTCACCCTGTATATTACGGTGCATATGTCGCAGTCAACTGGTTAAAATAGACGTTAGATTGAACAGCTAGATGTTTAATTGAATGACGCCGTTCAACCAAACGACTAAATGTAGATCAGCTGAGTAGCTGAATACAACGTTCTACACTACATTTAGACGAAGCTTAGATAAAATTATCTTTATAGGAAACCAGTTCCGTAGAAGGATAAAAAAATCTTTTTCGGAAACTGGTTTCCAAACTCCGGTTTCCTAAACGGCCGACGGATACCACCTTTACTATAACGATAAAGTAGTTTTTGAGAAAATCTCAATTTTAATGAGGTCCGCTTTGTATTTTTCTCAAAATTAAGACTATTTGTCAAAGCGACATTTACAAACATAATAAGTGTGAAAAGACGTACATTTGTGTGGTTTATAATAAGTTAATACTTATAGCCTAGCTTCGGTGGAAGGGCGTAGCGTCAACTTAAACTTTATACTTAAGATAATTTAATTTTAGAATTAAAACTATAGGCAACGAGCTATTAATCCAAATTACTTACCTACAGGATGTAACGGGCTTTGAATTCATTCGACAAAATTAAATGGATGGTTAGGCTTGTGACATACATTAATTCTGCACAGCGTTTAAGTAAATTAAACAATTTGGGGAAATATATAAAAAATATTTACAATAAATTCAACTATCAAAAAAATATTAATATTTTACATTTTAATTTAAGGTATTTTTAATTTTTTCAAATGATTTTTTCACTGATGAATGAATTTGACCTAATGGTCATTTTTAAGGTCATTGTGTGCCTTGTGACATACTTAGTTAAATTTTTTGGCAGTTTTGATTTACAAAAAATCCTTACCAATTTAATATTTATCATAAACAACCAGTTTCAATTTGTCGAATGAATTCAAGGACACCCTGTATTGTTATCCGTGTGTAAGTATAAGTAATTTGAATTTCAAAATTACAATAGTAATATGATAAATAAAATTCAAGATGGCGCTACCGACACGAAAATCTTACGGCCAGCGCCATCTGCTGTGAAATTAATTATAAAGATGGTACTAAGATCAAGTATAAACTAAAGCCACGTTTCCACTACGCAATAAATAAATATTTGACGCGCGACATGTTGCTCAACATGTTGAACAGCAACCAGGAACTTGCGGTACCAATGGTATTGGAACTGTGGAACACAGAAAGGTGTACAGGACAGTTAAGGTTGACATTATCTCAAAAACTACTTGACCTATTGCAAAAATTCTTTCACTGTTAGATAGATAATAGTTAAAACTATGTAACTGTAAAAGAATTATTAAATTCGGTCCAGTAGTTTCTGAGAAAATCTCAACCTTATTGAGGCCCTCTGTATACTTTTCTGTCTTCGACTGTATCATTGGTCATGTTGCGCGCCAGCGTCACGTGTTGTTGCCTAGTGGATACGAGGCTCAACGCAATCACTGCCATCGCGATACCAAATAATATTTTAACATAGCTTGCGCGTTGAAAAAGAACGTAAGATAAACAATACGAACCGCAGACAGCGCTGTACGTAAAAAGTGAAAAACAAAACTTACGAGAGTATTCAACTGATACGGGGAGTACAGGACCTACCATTTATTTTTTAAATCGCAAAATAACAGGATTTGAGACTTTGTGAGCAAAAATGATTAAGAAATCAACTTTTGACATTTTCAAAATTGTCCTTAAACCAGCCTTTGTTTCTTGAGACTGTTTTGATAAAGACCCGACGGGATGACGCTCGTGCCCTGGAAGATGGGACGGCCCCTAGTATGGGACGCAACATGTGTGGATACTCTGGTGCAGTCCCATCTTCCAGCAACATCATCAAAGGCCGTCGCAGCAGCTACCGCAGAGGCAACTAAACGGTTTGGTGTGTACCCGGGACCGTGGGGACCAGGCGCACACAGCATCCACAAAGAGATCTCTGTGCGCCTGGTGGATGTGTCTAATGACCAGAGGGCTGGCGCGTACCAGTGTCCCCAGAAGGCTGGCTGCATTGCCTCGCTGGGCAATCCAGCGAGGCAATGCAGCCAGCATTCTGGGCACACTCCCCGCGGTCGCGGTACTGGGGTAATTTTTATATATACATTTTACTGTCTTTAGTTAAATATTTTGTCGTTATTATAAATAAATAAATTAGTAACTAGGTTTATAAAAAAATGTAATAAACTAATTTAATACTAATATTAACGTAACCAAAGGTTCCATAGAGTACATAAGGTGTATTAAATGAGTATTATGATAATAAATTACTAATATATAATTTGAACGATAAAGGGTGATGGGCATTTTTACATGTTGGAATGGTTAAGGGAAAAATACTAAACACTGCTGGTTTTATGTTGTTGTTTAAAGATTTCTGACACAATAATAACTGTATAATATGAAATTAAATAAATAAATGAATTAGTCACAAAAATTTAATTGAAATATATATAATCAATAATAATAATAGCCTATAGGTATTAATAATAATTTATTTGGGTATCAAAATAAAATTTTAACAGTTACATCTAAAATACATGCATAATAATAATTTAACAATTTTTTTTTAGTATGCTGGTACCGATTTGTTTAGTATGTTGTGAGCTCTAGTTCCCACACTAGGATGCCCTGTGTTGTGGGAGCTAGTCTCTTCCGGTGTGTAACCTAATGTAGATAGTTTAATGTTGGTTGGTCAAGGTGCGGTATTCTAGCATGGATAGTTGAAATAAATAAACATAAATGTAAAAAAAAAAATAAAGGATAAGTCTCAAATCCTGTTCGAACATAAAGGACATTGGAGCTAGGGTTGTCACTCCTAAACCTTGCGATAAAACGTGATGCGGGCGGTCCTCCTCCTCGTCTTCGTCCCATCGCGGCGAGCTGCGGCCACTGGAGGCTTGTGACTCCGAGTGGTGCGAGTGGTGGGAGTGGTGCTCGCACGGCCAGCAGCCGTGGTGTTCGGAATAGGCAGAGTCGCAGACAGGAGACGTCGGGGTGGGCGGCGGCTCGCCCCCGGCCCCACCCCCGCCGGGGTCAGCGTACGACTCGAGGCCTAAAGTTTGGTGGTTTGACAACCCTAAGTATATTTTTTTAATTAAAATAGTGGTTTGATTGTGTTTTTTTTAATAATCATACTTAATATATGGGAAAGTTTTGTGATAATTTTATTAATTATATAAGTCAATCCGTCTTAAAAGTTTTCGGAGGTTTCACCTCAAATATCGCGGGTAAGCCTTATATTTGCTTTGCAATGCCATGATTTAGGGAAATATTTATGTTTTGCAAGATTTTTGTGCCTAAGATATTTCTAATTAGGTACTCAGTTCCAATTATTTATTAGTTATTAATTTAAGTATTAGCTGTTATCAGTCATTTTCAAGATTTAATTTGATGGAAAGTTTGGTGGTAACCTTACCTTGATATTTTTTTAAATTATTTATAATAATAAGGGAATGTTATGATTTATTGGTTGTAATAATAAAGAAAAGTTTGGTTTGTGATAACAGTACGTCCTTCTTTTTTTTTTAAATAATTACATAGGTATTTAGTTTGTGATATGACAGACGATATTATAATTTTATTTTAATAAAGGTATGCAATTGATCATTGTCCTTTATATCAGGTTTGCAAATATTGTAGTTTGCAAGTTAGCTCTCAAAGAGCGGATCCTATCAAAAATATAAAGTATCTTATTAGAAACTCTATCCAAAAATAATTTAGATTAAATCACTGTGATTATTATATTTAAATCAATGATTAAATTTAAATGACATCCGAATTTTTTCATGTTTAAAAACAAATTTCAGCCCCCTTACCATGAACTCTTATAGCAGGATTACTTCAATAATACTTTGTTATTTCGTACCATGACGTCCTTAATAAGCTTACTGGTAGTCATGGTATGAAATAACAAAGTATTATTGAAGTAATCCTGCTTCAAGAGTTCGTGGTAAGGGGGCAGAAGTAATTATTATTTAAGTGTGGAATATTATTTAATTTTAGTTTTATTTTAGTTTAGTTATATTTTAGTAAGTATTTTTATTTTTAGTTTAATATTGTAGTTTAGTAAGTTAGTTTATATTTTTAGTAATTTTAATAAACTGGTTATATAGTGTGGAATAAACATTTTTTTTCATTTACACAGGTATTATTTACCTAGTTCAGGCGCCAGCCTCCCCACAAGCTTATAATTGTTAAGACTGATAAAATGTACCTACCCATACTATTATGTTACCTGTTTGTGGTGAGGAAATAATAAATGATTATTATTATTATTATTATGTATCTCTCTAGGTTTCACGGGTTTCAGAAAACCCGGTCCTTTGAAAGGCTTGCACGGAGACATAGGTCCAACGCGTATTATTATTATTTATTTAGTTTTTAATACCGACCAACATTTATTAAGAAATCATCTTTATGAAATTCAGGGTTTAGATTTTTCAGTTATCTATTAATTAAGGTAAGAAAACGCTTAAGAAAGCGTCATTAAAAAAAATATCAACTTTACTATCGAATTATCGTATAAAGTCCTGAATAATATCGTTCGCAAGATTATATGCGTATTTACGGCGCCTCTAAACCTATTTCAACTCTGTTTACGTCATTGCTGTTAAGTATTACATAAAAGAGATTCATAAAATTCACGATGATCCACGAAGATCTTATTTTATTAAATCGTAAAAGTTCCGCGCTGTTCTGTCTTAAAATTGGGAATAAAATAAAAATTAGGACATTAGTAATAGAATAGGAGCAAAATATAAAAACAAAAAATTATACTTACTTAATAATTTAAAATATAAATTGAACACAATTTAAATAACAGTAATAATAGTATAAAATTAAAAAGCGCAAAGCATAGACAATATTGAAGCTATGGCTAAGCTATGAATGTCTTGTGAGGCAGTGATTGCGATTGTCTATGATATGACGAACTATAATTTCATAAATATCACATGTTTGTGCACGATTAGGCTCTTAGCAATAAATCTTCTTAAGCGATGGTTTAAGTTCATAGTTGCTACCGATTTTGTATGGCGAAATCCAGCGAAAATTATCAACCATATAATTTTAAGTCACGTTTGTCGCTAACGACTTCAGGTTCGTTGCGAATAAAAATTGTTATACGGTGGCTTTGACAGGTTGTTGAATTTTATATGGCAAAATCCAGCGAAAATCCTTAATCCGTCGCCTAACTTTTATCGCTACGAGCCTTAAGTAATGTCCTCCACACACAGCCGCGATCTGCGATCAGTTGAAACGCATACCCCTTTTCTGATCATTTTAACGTCCGGTAGCGATCTGAGGCCTGCGATCTACGTCCAGTAGGTAACGACGGCAGAAAGTGAGGTGGGGCATGCGTTTGAACTGATCGCTGCTAGGTCGCGGCTGTGTGTCAAGCTTAAAGCCTAAAACGTAGGAACCGTAAATACACAACCTAAAATTATTAAGTACTTGAACCTTGATTGATTACTTGAAGACGTCAATCCTTGAAGTTTATTTTTGGAAATATTGTAGGTATGTCCCATTTTCTATTAACTGTTATGGTGGCACTTCACGTGGCTATTCGCATTCGCTATTGGATGTTTGTCGTATTTGTCAAATACTTGATGTACGGTGGAACACAGAGAAAGGTGTACAGGATAGTTTTTAAGGTTGAGATTTACTTAAAAACTTGTTGACCTATTGCAAAAAAAAATTCACTGTTTGATAGATAAAAGTTAAAACTATGTAACTGTAAAAGAATTAATTAGATAAAACGGGAATTACCGTGTTAAACATTTGTTATTGATAATCAGATTATTGTCTACTCGTGACCATGATGGCTGCAATGCTGTCGAAATATCGAGACATCAATAATAAATGTTTAACACGGTAATTCCCGTTTTATCTAATTAATATGTATACAAACCGTGAAAGTTTAAAAATCGCAACCTTATTGAGGCCCCCTGTATCTGTGTCTTCGACTGTACATACAAAATAATACGAATATTTTGTCAATAATATCAACCACACATGGCAATTATGACAAATACGCAAATACGAATAGCCAAGTGAAGCGCCGCCATTAAAATGCTAGTTACATTATTTTAGTATTCAAAATTGTTGATTTAAAAAATATTCTACTTAGAAAACAGTGAAAATTTGACACAAAATTTGTACGTAATTTTGAAATCACAGATTATTCCAATGTAATTTAATATCATTTGAAAGCTTGTTTCATGTTTGTAAAATTATTTATATACGAAATGAATTAAGTAACTATAAAAAAATCCTATTATTTATATTAAAAGAGTCTGTTACTTATTTATTAATAATAAACATAGTCCCTGTTGCTGTAGATCGAAATACAATCTTACTTACCTAATTTTTAACAATAATAATTTTGAAATAGTTTGGCCAATTTCATAACTATTTAATTTAAACAGTTTTGTAACAAAAATATGTAATAATTATTTATTGAAACAAATTATTACGGACGAACTGAATGAATAATAATACTTATGTACTGTTAACAAAAGTTTTTTTTACCAATAAGTTAAATAAAAGCAATATTTAATTAACCTGAATTACAAAAATATATAATTACAAAAATAAATTAACCTTAAGCGATAATCATGCAATATCCTATACTTTTTATACTTATTAATATACGTAAAAATATTACACAACTTTATACATAATATATACTTATCTTGATATCATTTAGGAGCTATTATATAATTAGGTAGTCATAATTTGACGCTAGGGATGCAAAAACAATCGATATTTGAAGAAGAAAAAATCGATTTTTTGTCCAGCTACGCCATCGAGTACTTTGTGATTTACCTACGAGCCCTGACTGGAGTAACAAAAAAAGATGTAAACCGAAACATTCCTCCAAACAGCATCTATTCGTCGATGTTATTAGATTCATAACATCGATACATAACATCGATTAAAAGATTTAACATGCCAATGGCAGTAATCCTGTAATGTGTTTTAAAAAAACTATACCTATAATAGACAGGTCCAAAATGCTCAGTTCCTACACCGAAGTTCCTAAAACAAAGGATGGCACTACTTCTAGCACTATCACAGTTAGCTTAAAATTAGAAAATACACGACGACGACCGGGTCTTTCCACCCCTAACCTTGGGGGAGAAGTGCGGGCCTTGAGGCTACTCTCTACCCGGGCATGCGCTCGCCGAATGTTGATCCGACGGTGAGAAAATACACGAAACAATCGTCATCAATGTTCCATTTGTTTGTATCTGCCAAACCCGAAACACAATTTGTGTGATACAATAAACATCGATGGAAAAAAATCGATGTTTTTCTTACTAAAATATCGATTGATCGTTTGCTTTGCATCCCTACTTATATCGTACATACGGCGTAGTATATAAGCCTTAACATAGAAGCCCGCACATAGTACTTCAAAGCGTTACATACACTACAGAATATTACTCACTGCCGCAAACTTTTTTCCATTTCTCAGACACTGAAAATGCAATTTCAAAATCTAACATTCTCAATTAAAAATTATTTACAAATAGCTAAAACTAAACTTGAACTAAGTTGTGTCGTGTCACGTGATAATTTAAAAAATATATATATTTTTTTAAAAAGCAACAAAATAGTTATATAATTAATTAAAATATTATAAGTGCCTAAAATGTGCATGATTAAAAAAATCGATTTTACGAAATTTTACGAAAAACATACCTTAATATATAATTTATTTTCGCTTCTTAGATATTCGAGTTCCCAATATTATTGAAATGAGTATTATAAAATATTTTCACTTACCAAACATCAACTTAGCTTGTATTTTTTCCTTACAACTGTCACTTTGAAAAGTCAGGGCGTAAAGAACGCTCAAAACTATCTATGGTCGATATTCATAGTTTTGAATGCGCCCTGAGTTTGAATTCAGTCTTACCATTGTCAAATTCGTAGACACTTACAAGCGAGTTTACGTTGAGTTCGTGCTCAAAATCTGTCTATAAATCTCGACCTAAGTCAGTCTTCTCCGTTGCACTTACTAAAGTCAAACTTACGTAAAATGCAAAATCCTACTAATATTATAAACGCGAAAGTTTGTATGGATGGATGTTTGTTGCTCTTTCACGCAAAAACTCTTGAATGGATTTTAATGAAACTTTACAATAATATAGCTCATATATCAGAATAACACATAGGCTATAATTTATAATCCTGCGCAGACGAAGTCGCGGGCAGCAGCTAGTATCGAATAATGCAACAAATCAATATTTTTGCGTTTCACATTCCATAACAGCTATTTACAAAGATGCAACGGTGCAATAGGTTCGAAATAGTCATAAGTAAACGAACCTTTCTAAACAAACACTGATCACTCAACATTCTTAGCCATTTAGAAAATGTGTTGGGAATTTATGATATCAACGAATCTTCGAGTTATCAAGCAAACTGATGGGGTTATCTGATGGTAACTTGGTAAGTGGTCATATAACCCATCAATTATTATTTGCAGCGGTAAGAATCAACATTAAAAAATAGTTATTGTCACATTTGACAGTTTTTGAAACTTTTGACAGTACATGTAATTTTTGACAGTTCCTGTCATTATTGACGGTTCTTGTCATTTTGTCAACGGTGTGTCGATCAAAAGTTATAGAATCAGGTACATGAAACCAACATTTGGGCGACATTACTATTATAATTTTCGCCCGTAAGGAACTCGCCCAGTATCATTAAAGCATGTGGGCCAGTTTACTACGTGAAAATGTATACAAGGTAAACTCGCCCACGGACCAGATATTTTGTGTCGTTGCGAGTTTGCGACTAAGCCATTATTTTTACTGATCAAATTGTATTTAAAGTAGTGAGTAGTTAGAAAACAATTGACATTTAAAAAAAGAAATCGAAATATCAATTGTTTTAATACCACACAATTTTTAAAACAATAATAATGTCGCAAATACAATTTGATTACTAAGAAATATATTATTACTGTGCAGTACAAACTTGTAAAAACATTATGTTACGAGACATTTTTTTATGATTTTTTTACATTGGCAACATTGCGCATATAAGGCGCCGTCAAAAACATTGTTCGTTTTACCAATCGGAAGAAACCCTAATGGTGAAAATGAAAGATTCGTTGATAATTCGATATGTATGTACATATTAGTGCCAAATGTAAATTGAAGTGATTAAAACGTTATTAGGGATTAATATGAGGTGTCAATGTGTGAAAATGTATAGAAAACAAAAAAATACATAATAATAAACATTCTTAAATACAGTGCAATTGTATAATTGCAAATTAATATAACAAAATTGCCAAATAAATTAATAAACACGCTTGCTTGTTTCATTTTAGTAACACTTGTGGCGATTCCAAAGTGTCGCACGCTAAATTTAATCTCTAAACGAAGCGTCCCGCCCACTCTCAATGTAACATAGGAGTAAGCGTGACAGTTACGTTTTTAGGATTAAATTTGCCGGCCACAACAGAATCGCACCTATTGAATGAAACAGCTGGCGTAAAAAGGAATATACATGCAAAATAATAAAATAGAAATGTTAATAATATAAAAAGAAAACTTAAAAGGTAGAATAAACATAATAGGTAGATCCAACCACCGAGAATCAGCGACACATGCCAAAATTTTTCGCACTACTCTGTGCTTTTATCATTTATCTACTTTCAGTTCATTCTTTTCTATCATAAATTAGTTTTTCATGCTGGCAACATTTTCGACCGAATTTTTAAACAACACCCTAGTTTTTCTCTCTAATAAAAACTTCCCAAACATGCCAAGATAGTTTTAGCTCTAAACTTTGAAACCTGTTCATGCAAAACAATTTTAAAATTTTATTCTCGGTTTTTAAATTAAACTAACCTTAGTTTAAACTTTGTATGTATATTTTTTATGTACTTCGTGTTTGCTTAAACACAAAGATGATGTTTTTAACACATTTTAAATGATGGAACAAGCCAGAGTGGAAATTTAACCCGGCTTATACTCAACCCGACTTCACTATAATATCATAACGTGCGTATCCGATTAAACCTAATGAGCCGTTGTCTTTTCGAATTCATCTTTAAAACTAGATGGCAGCACGAGTATGAAACAAAAACGTCAAAGTGAAATAGTGTGGCCCTTCTCGGTTTCCCAATATTTAGGGGAGATTATTTGACCGGAGTAGTACAATAAGTTATACTATATACAGTCGAAGACAGAGATAAGTATACAGGGGCCTAAATAAGGTTGAGATTTTCTCAAAAACTACTGGACCGAATTTAATAATTCTTTTACGGTTATATAGGGTTAACTTTTATCTATCAAACAGTGAAAGAATTTTTGCAATAGGTCGAGTAGTTTTTGAGACAATCTCAACTCATTTCTCTGTGTTCCACCATACTAAACGTATTTGTAATGCGAATTCAAAGACCTTTTGGCCGATGGCATTGGCCCATGCGATTATAAATTTAAAAAAAAAACAATGACATTTCTTTTGGTATATCTACCAATAGAATTTGTCGTAAACTATAGGTAATGCCAACTATTGTAGTCAAAAAAGTTTTTTTTAAAACCGCCTCATTGTATAAAATTAATGGAAAGTGACAGAATTCGACTCCTGACGTCAAGTGAATAAAGTGCCGGGCTGTGTATAAGACGGAGGTACAAGGTTCGATTCCCAAAATGCCGGGTTCAATTTCCACCGACGAGCAAAATTTTCTATGTTTGTTCCTTCATTTAAAGCGTAATTATAATTTATTTCAGTTGATAAATGTCTATTAAATATTTAGAGTTAAATGCAAATAAATGGCACCAAACAATATAATTTCTTTGCATATATTTAGTTTAATAGAGGTGTTGACAGCATTGAAAATTAAACGTATTCATTTATTTTACGAATTAAATAAATTGTAGTTAACTGTGGAAACAGAATTGAAATCAGTTTTAATATAAAAACAACACAGAGATTTGAAAATTGAGAATGAGGAGTTTTCAATATACATTTAAAAAAGAAAGAAAGTACCGCTAGCTCCGGTAGATGGCACTGACTGGTCTGATGTCAACATTAAATGCGTTGTTATTGCTTGTAACTTGGGCTTTTCGTATTTCATACCTAGTATTAATTTGTACTGTACTGTTTAAATTACACAAACAAACCAATAAAAATAAATTATTCAGCTGACATTGAAATTTTTTTTCATGGTGCTGCGTTTTTTACGATGATATCGCACTTCGGTGCAACGCCATCTATTATCAACTTAAAAATATTGGTTTTTTCTTACACCTGTCACTTTGATAACCCCTCATTGGAACTTACTAATTTCATTCTATAACAACGGGGTGAAGCACAAAGACGATTAACATCACTGGTGTAAATTTTTGGAATATCGAAAAACTAATTTCAGAGATATTTTTGAGTATGTAACTTAGTAAAATGCATTTTTTCTTTCTTTCTTTTTAGTCAACATCCCTATTAAACTTAGTTTTCGTAGCAATAATGTTTAGTGCCATTCAACATGATGTAGTGATAATATGTGCATGACTTACTGTTATTCGCCATCAGATTCTCGTGGAGTTTATCGCGTTGGTCTTCTAGTACCTGTCAATGATGAGGATGATAAGAGACAACGACATTACATCTTTGAGAAAATGATTAAGTAATCAAATAGGAAGCCTTATTAAAGATTGGATTTTCTCAAAACCTATTGGGACTGATAAATTTATAAAATTCTAAACAATCAACTATAGTATGACCGTCTAAATCAGTCTTCGCCTGCGCGGTACAGGGATGCGGGGGAAGGCGACAACGGGGATCGAGAGAGGTGCGGGAGGGGGGAAGGGAGGGTGGGGGGGGTGTAACAGAAATGCGCCTGCCCCCTGCACCTCTCTCGGTCCCCGTTGTCGCCTTCTCCCGCATCCCTGTACCGCGCAGGCGAAGACTGATTTAGACGGTCATACTATAGTTGATTGCTACGGCGTCTCCTCTGGATGAAGACATGAAGATGCGGCTACCCAGGGTGAAGACGCTACGGCGACTCCCCTGGAGGAAGATAGAAGACTACAATATATTGGATTTTCTGTAACATGACATTGGCAAATGACGAACTGTCGAGTCCATTAATAAAATAAATAAATAAAAACGAGAGAGAGAGAGAGAGATTCCTACCTCTCCTAGGTATTGCGCGACTTTCCTGGTGACACTCTCGACGAAGGTGTCCAGCTTGCCGAGGTCATCAGACAGCCCGACGAGTTGATCCAGCGTACCCACCTACAATTTATGAAGAAATACGTTTACAATTTATAAAGTAACAATAACTATATTTAAAGTACCTTTGTCCACAGATAATGAGAACCAGAAATTGCTATTAAAATTAGCAGTATATTTGATTAAACAGTAACTTTTTAAATTATCAATATTATCATATATAAACGGATATCACTCACTTATATGTTGAAGTCGGCAATTAGACCGACAGTTTCGACCGAGTGCGCGAAGAAACGTCACCGGCGACGCGGGCGTGGCGCGCTCACCTTGAAAAAGACCGTCAAAATCGGTCGAAACTGTCGGTCTAATTACCGACTTCAACATATGAGTGAGTGATATCCGTTTATATATAATAATTTGTAGTAATGGCTCACTATAGTTTTAATTATAAAAATTGTATATTTCATAAAAAATTGCAATTTTCATTTTTTTTCACTAATTTTATATGAAGTAATCCAGTGAAAATCTCTAAAAAGACCGTCGAAATCGGTCGAAACTGTCGGTCTAATTGCCGACTTTAACAATATAAGTGAGTGATATCCATTTATACAATTTTTCATTTTTTTTTTCATTTTTCATATAAAATCCATCCAGCAACCATCAACATCAGCTAAAGTAAGTTTTATTCTTAAGGTATAAATTGATAACATACCAAAAAAGGTTTTTTCGTCATTATAACATTTTTGTTCTGGGCAAGATCCTCTTCTCACTTCTTATTCCACACTACAGTCTTATCTTTTTAATAAACTAATCTGTGATTACAACATTGATATTACAATTTCTAGGTTAAACATACCTTTAGGTCTGGGATCGGAAATTTGTAGTTTAAACTCAGGTTTCCGGACTTGGTGGCATTGTTGAGGGTGTCCCATGTCTGTTGGCAGGTCTTGTCGCCGGGGGCGCTGATCACCCAGTATTCCGACATCTTCACTGAAAAACCACCGAAATTACGACCTTAAACTTATTAGGGGATAAAGCTACAGCTCAGGATTGACCTTAGTACACATGAAGACAGAGAAAAATACATAGGGGGTTTCAATAACGTTGAGATTTTCTCAAAATCTACTGGAAATAATTTAATAATTCTTTTACAGTTAGGTGAAAGAATTCTTGCAATAGGTCAAGTAGTTTTTGAGATAATCCCAACCTTAAAAATTCTCCTGTACACCTTTCTCTGTGTTAAACAGTACCATGTCTAACAATAAAATTGTTTAATTATATTATCATCACAAGTCTATACCGCTGCAGGACATAGATCCACTATTGTGGGCACGATTGGCATGCCCACAACCCTAAATACTTGTGACGTCACACTTTCACGGTCTATTGAGGTGGAACTGTACAAAATCTTGGTCAGGACATCATATAATTTGTAAACATCTCCTTTGTGCAATGCACTATATTGAGCTAGCTTTCGGGTGGTTGTGACCACAACCTTTTTTGAGGGCTGAATCCGCACCTGGACATAGTCCTCTCCCTAGGTACGATTCTCAAAACGATTCATGGTTTGCATCCAGTCCCTGCCAGCCCCCTTGCGCTGGTTATCCCTCCATCTATTTGAAGGGTGTCCCACACTACGTTTACCAGTTCGTGATTCGAGAACTCGTCTACTTCATTGTGGCCAGCCCACTGTCACTTCAGTTTGCTGATCCCATGAGCATCAAATACTTTAGTTCTCTTATAAAGTACACTATACACGTCACTGATAATTATTTACGTACAGTTCTTCTCACATTACGGTAATCTAGGAAGTTTTTGCCTGACTTTGTCGCGAAAATCGATTTTTCTTCGAGACTTTACCCCATGACTTCTGCTAGTAAAATGGTGCGATAACCTCGTTTTATGACGCATAGCACTGTTGCCGCGAATCAATATCGGGAGCGAACCTTCGGCGCCCGCTTGTCGCTCAGACACCCGGGCGCCAGCAACGATACAACCCGAAAACACCCCCACAGAACTAATCACAACTTTGACACATTCGTGACCCGCGCAATAGCATTTCGCGGCCCCACGGACCGCTTCACACGCATGGAAACATCACATTACTCACCCGGAATTTGTTATTTAGTGCTGTTCAATAATATGTAACAAGAAACAGCAAAAAATCGGTGAAATCACAAGACAAACGGGACTAGCCCTTCAGCGCCATGAAAATTCACGTGATGCGGTGCTGCCACCTACAACGACTGATCGGACAGCTGATTTACGTCAATTGTCTATGGTATCGGTAGTATTTAGAAGAAAAAAAGTTAGTTTCTTATTGATTTTTCATCGTTTTCCACTGTTTTCGTTGTTTATTTCTCAAGCTACTACAAAATAAACATTTTCATGAAAAAACTATACAGACATTTCATTCACAATCACAAAGTAACTAGGCAGAATGTGAATATTTCGAGTTCCTTTTGCCTCATCGTAGTCAGAAATAAAAAGTAAGAGATTGTCTATGACGTATACGTTCCGTTTTCGCATTTTGTTTGGCTTAGTTCTAATTTATTTCTCCATTATATTAAATAAAAATTCTGCTTGGAGCGAAACGTAATGTTTCAATGTTTGTAAATGTGAAAAAAATATTTTGAGGTTACGATTACGAAACAAATAAAAAATGCGAATTTTTGGCTATTTAGCGAAGAAAGTTGGAGATCTCACTGTGAAATATTCAAATTTTCCTGAATCCTATGTCAAAAGGAGTTATGAACAGGTTAATTACCGCTTTGAACACGTAAATATCGTGTTATGAAAACATAACCTCTATCGATGTTTTTAATAATTTTCAGGTGTATTGGAGGAACCCTGTGGGTTATCCACAGTACCCGAAGGCTCAGGTAGCTCGGAAGAAGTTCCGTTTCACCACAAATAGACCTTGGACCGGACAGTTCCGTATGCAGAATGATCGTGGAGTTTATAGGAAGAAGGTGTTTTTGGAACCAATCGGAGAATGGAGCTTCTTCAAGTATGTATGAACTAAGATAATTCTTTTATTATGAAGCCTAAAACCTATCACAGCCTGCCACTATTTATTTTGTTACCGATTAAATGAACTTGAACTATTTCTGAACGCAAAGTTGGACAACTACCTAAAGACTATTTAATTTTTAAACCCACAGTATTATCGGAAAATTGATAAACTTATAGACCGCGTAGTAAGCTTTCTGGATTAACCATTGATTTAATTTGCTTGTACAGTCGAAGACAGAGATAAGTATACAGGGGGCTTCAATAAGGTTGAGATTTTCACAAAAACTACTGGACCGAATTTAATAATTCTTTTACAGTACATAGTCTTATCTTTTATCTATCAAAGAGTGAAAGAATTTTTGCAATAGGTCAAGTAGTTTTTGAGAAAATCTAAACCTTAAAAACTCTCCTGTACACCTTTCTCTGTCTTCCACCGTACAAAGCTTGTGGTGTCTCTAATGGAAGCTGACAGCTTGTACTTCGCATACAAACGATACAAGACTTGTCATACGAATCTGGTACACAGCAAGTGTAAGCAGATCAAGTGTAACACTTTGGACCTTATTATCTGCTTCGTAAGAGTTGAAATCTTATTGCAAGAACTGTTGTTGTCCGTACATATCACAGACCACTTACCCCATAGACATGAAATCAGTATAAATTTGCAAGCGAAAAATTCTGTCACACGATGAGTGCAATAGGCGAAGCGGGGGGCAGGGGCGCCATATTAAATCCGTGTCGATATCTCAAGGTTACGCGTGTCGCGAAGCAATTTTGCGCCTATGTGCGGGCAGAAACGGGCCCCTCCTGTTACAGGTCTATGGGGTAAGTGGTCTGTGATACATATAGTAACCAATAACCCACTTGCAGAGGAGACCGTGTGGAGGTGATGGTGGGCAAAGACAAGGGCAAGCAGGGCATCATCTGCCAGGTCATACAGGAACGCAACTGGGTCATCGTCGAGGGACTCAACACACACTTTAGAAATGTTCGTATACTTTTATTACTTATGTTTGATATTTTCTTGCATATGCGAAACAAAAACCTAAATGAAAATTTTTTTGTTCGACGGGCGATTACTCGCTTCACTGGCCCACTCGCTAGTGTAGCTCAGCGAGTGGGTGAGTGTCGCCGAGGGCTGGGATGTACTCGCTTGGCGACAAAATAGCTGAGCGAGTACTCGCCGGCGGTGTGAACAGTTGGCGATGAACTATTAAGGGCCTTAATAGAGCCAACTAGCGCCGCCAATCTTAAAAAAATAATATCTTCCAATATCAATTTTATTATAAATGCTATTTACAAAATGTTTATTACGATAAATACTATTTTTCGATATACAATATATGGCATAATTGCGACAAGCTAAGTTGTAGTTCACAAATGTGCCAAAAACGGCCGTTTTTCGCAATTATGCGAACTACAACTTACCGACATTGAATCATGTTATAAATAAGCATTTAAAAAATAGTATTTACCGTAATAAACATTTCGTAAATAGCTTTTTTAATAAAATTCATTATATTGGAAGATATTCTTTTTTTAGATTGGCGGCGCTAGTTGGCTCTATGTAGGCCCTTAATATATGCATCTCTTTTGTTTACACGGAATGTAGTAACTTTTGTACGTTTCTTGGGCGAGAAAATAGCCGGGATTAATCGCTTACTCGCAGGAGGTAGGACAGCTGCCTAATACCATGAATTTTGACTTATGTTTTACAGCATCACTATTCTGTTGTGGTCAGGTTGGTCGAGACAAATCCTTCCCCGGCATTACGATCAGGTCGGAAGCCCCTCTGCTGGTGACGACGGGCGTCAAGCTGGTGGACCCTGAGACCCTGAAACCAACGGAAGTTGAGTGGAGATATACAGAGGAAGGAGATAAGGTAAGACCTGTGACTATTATAATTATATTTAGTTTTTTTTTTGTTAACCTATATTGTCCCACTGCTGGGCAAAGGTCTCCCCCCTCCTCTTCCATCCATCCCTGTCCTGAGCCTCTTCCAGCCACCCATCCCTGTATCTAACGATATCGTCTCACGCCGAGGTCTGTCTTTATATTTAGCTTAAATTATTAAATTACTATTATTTTTTATGCATGAATTGAATTTATTTTTACTTATTTATTTATATGCTTTTGTATAAATTTGTGATTCCCAACCATTTTTTACCAGGTACAGTCGGAAGACAGAGATAAGTATACAGGGGGTGTCAATAAGGTTAAGATATTCTCAAAAACTACTGAACCGAATTTAATAATTCTATTACAGTTACATAGTTTTCACTTGTAGCTATCAAACAGTGAAAGAATTTTTGCAATAGGTCAAGTAGTTTTCGAGAAAATCTCAACGTTAAAAACTCTCCTGTACACCTTTCTCTGTGTTCCACCGTACCACTGTAATTACCCGACTGCGCAAGAAGGAGGGTTATGTTTTTTGAGTGTATGTATGTGAGTTTGATGTCTAATTCTTTGGCACGCCTTGCAGCCTAAATGGCTTGATAGATTTTAACATGTGAGGTGTCGCTAGATTGTAGGACTTTTTTTTTCTTCTCTGGGTTTTATCCGCGATCAGTCTTCGGACCATAAGCGAATGCGATGAGCGAAGATTGGCTTTCGATTCACAGCCTCCATTGAGACTGCCATCCTCTTAAATTGGGTGGCTCATTCATCCAGCTCCATTATTGTGTGTCGCTTTAGGCGCTTTGGGTAGGGGGCGTGCTATCGTATTCTGCCTAATTTTTAATAGCTTTTAAATATTTGTTTCATTTATATTAACGCAAAGAGGAGGGGGGAGACCTTTGCCCAGCAGTGGGACAATTTATAGGTTAACAAAAAAAAAATATTAACGCAAAACCTACTTATGTATTTTCATTTATTTCTTATATTTAATTTCAGTATCTATGTATTTTCGTTTTATGTGAACATATTGTAATTGTGTAAGTATACTTATACGTGTTTAGGTAAATGTGTATGTCTATATTTTTATGTATACAAATGTAACGACTATATATTTGAGTGCCTATAGTTGAGTACTTGTCGTGTCATCGCTCACGCCGGAGGCGACACTCTGTCGAGGTCAGCTGAAAATCAGCGCTGCGGCCGCGTCGTCCGCGCCGCAGCACATGCTGAGCTGGCCTCTGTTGTCACTGCACTGCCGCACCAAACGATTCTTGTTAATGTATTGTACCTATATATTTAACTGGTGTTATGTGCATGTGGAATAAATTTATTTTCTTTCTTTCTGCAACAGTTCAACGGCAAGAGTGTTTGGGTGGTTGAATAGTCGCTCCCTGTATTTGGTGACTGTGAGGCGGATCTCCTCCTTCACTGTGGCGATGCCCAGATGTTTGTGTATTTCAGCATTAGTGATGAACCATGGTGCGTTTGATATAGCCCTGAGTATTGAGTTTTGGACTCTCTGTAGGATGGTAATATTTGAGTTGCAAGCACTACCCCAGAGCTGGATTCCGTACATCCAAACTGGTTTGATCACTGATTTGTAGATTAACAGTTTGTTATCTGTGGACAGTTTGGACTGACAATAATAATAGTCTGAGCAGTGGGGCAATATAACTAGACTGATAAATTGTCTATGTACTCACATAGTCTATTCTTTATATAGTACATAGACAATAGACATGGATTAGGATATTTTAAATGTAGCTCTGCAACGGTCTTCCATATAATCTTCACACCCATTTTAATATCGTATTTTTTTCAGGTTCGAGTGTCTCTGGCCAGTAGTCGCGTAATCCCCGTCCCTAAGTCAGCTGAAGAGACCATGGACTACAAAACCAAAGAGCTCTACATAGAGAATGTAGAGAAAGACACGACTGCTGCAGCTGCTACTAAGGTATTGTCTTTTATATTGATAGAACTGCTTAAGAGGCCAACTTATACAGGTACAGCTAACAGCAAAACAAGTGTTTGTTGAGGAGCTAGGCTCGCTGGTAAATAAAATGCTGAAAAACTGATGAAAACTGAATATAATAATTTAAAAGTGGTAAAATATACTAATCTGTAGGGGGCCAGGAACGCAATTGACAAACAACCAAAAAAGGAACAATAATTTAAATATGTATATAAAAAATTAACTAAAATAACATATATGGCCAGTCGCTAACAGTAACGCTTTGGACTTTGGACCGTTCTTATTATTATATTGTTACATATTCAGAACACTAACAGATATTTATACAAACATATGTCTATCTGTTTTTACAAATAAAACCATTAACAAGTCTTCACCTTATAACACGATAATGCGTCTTTCTACATCGAGATACAAGATAGCAAACAATATAAATATAATAATACGATGTCTCAATTATCTGCGTCGTAAGATTTAAAATCGTACTGCAATTGTTACCATTGATCTGCTGTTGTCCGTACAAGATACTGTTTATTTTAACTTTATTAATGGACTCGACAATTTTTCATGTATTTGCCAATTTCCTGTGACAGAGTATTTCATAGCTTAATCTATCGTCTTCTATCTTCATCCAGAGGAGTCGTTGTAGCGTCATCACTCTGGACGAAGCAGCTCGACAGTCACGCTCACTCCCGAGCTCGTAGCGGGACTCTTGATAAAAGCTTGAAACTGCAGATCTTTAATTTCAGATTTTTGATAACTCCAATATTGATATTCGCGAATATTTTCTGATTAATTTAACGTGATATTACAAAATACACAAAAATTATTTGGAAAACTAGAAACTAAGTAACAAACTTATTTGGGCTTACATTTCTATTACACAAAACAACCACTATAGACAATAAAATGAAATTTTACTTATAATTATACTTTTTACCAGACTGCGAAAGAAGGAGGGTTATGTTTTCAAGTGTATGTATGTCTAATTATTTGTCCCGCCCTGCAGCCTAACCGGCTTGATGGATTTTAACATATGAGGTGTCGTTAGATTCGTATTGATTGTAGGAGTGATATAGGATATAGAAAAATTAATCAAAGCGGCTTAAAATTTTGGCAGTTTTCTTGTTTTTTAATTTAATAGAATATTGTAATTGTTTCAGATTTCCTTCCAACCCAAACTGCGTACATTCGAAATGGATATTATGGAAGAAATGGGTATAAAGGAAGAACGGGTTCCTGCTAAGACTTATTGGTATTAATAGTAGATTAATTAATTGTGATCATTATAATTAATATAAATAAATATTTACATGTTAATGTGCATAATTTGGTTTTATTTTCAAATCATTTGGGTGTCTTTTTAAAAAAAATATTAAGGCTGGCTGAAACACGTATCTAACGTAGATATTACTATTTATTATATTTACTTACTATGCACTTCTACCTCTTTCTGATATATTTTTATAATATCCTCTGCAGTTGGTTGTCTGGAAGAAATCGCTTTTAGCGATAAGACCGCCAAAATTGTACATGCTTCTCAATTATGTAATTGATACTGTATTATGGTGCAATAAAGTGTATTTATCTTATCTTAAACACATTGAAAAAAAAAGCAGCGAAAAGGTTGTAATGTATGATACTCTATGAAAGATGACAGACTGGACGCAGCAACGGAGCGTCAGCGGCAAAGCAAGGGAGCGGCAACCACGCAGCGTTCAGTGTATGAAATATTACAGTCACTGCCGCTGCCTTTTATTTTTTATTTATTTTATTAATGGACTCGACAGTTCGTCATTTGCCAATATCATGTTACAGAAAATTCAATATATAATAGTCTTCTATCTTCCTCCAGAGGAGTCGCCGTAGCGTCTTCACCCTGGGTATCCGCGTCTTCATGTCTTCATCCAGAGGAGACGCCGTAGCGTCATCACTCTGGACGAAGCAGCTCGACAGTCACGTTCACTCCCGAGCTTGTAGCGGGAACTCTTTATAAAACTCCAGATCTTGCTCAAATTATCCAACAAATTGACCATACTGTCACTCGCGAACATTTTCTGATTAATTTAACGTGATATTAATCTCAAAATAGCCACTGTAGACAATAAAACAAAAATTATCAAATAATTTTGCAACCGTCGTTTTCCGCCATTTTCAAGAGAACCGCCGCTGCCTTTCTACTGCGCTGCTTTTTAGGGTTCCGTGCCTCAAAAGGAAAAAGGAACCCTTATAGGATCACTTTGTTGTCCGTCTGTCAAGACCTATATCTCAGAAACGCGTGGACGGATCAAGTTGAAATTAGTACCAAATACTCAGGTCTGCAACCTCATGCAGCCGTAAAAAAAATACCTTCTACGTTAACGAAATCAAAAGATATGGCCGTTTATGTCGAATTCTAGCGCATATTTGTATGAAAACGCAAAAAAACTCAAAACCTATAGGGTACTTCCCGTTGACCTAGAATCATGAGTTGACCTAAATTCGGGGCTGCATGAGGTTGCAGACTTCAGTATTTGGTATTAATTTCGACTTCATACGTCCACGCGTTTTTGAGATAGAGGTCTTGACAGACGGACAGACAACAAAGTATTTCTATAATGCCCTCCACACACAGCCGCGACCTCGCCGCGGCTTGCGTCCTGCGATCAGTTGAAACGCATGCCCCGCCTCATTTTCTGGGCATTTTAACGTCCAGTAGGTAGCGATCCGAGGCCTGCGATTTACGGGTTTAGGCGCATTATGGCTAATTCTCATTATGGCAACCGACTCGCTAATGGACTACTTCTCATTATGGCCACTTCTCATTTTGGCTACTTCTTATTAGGGCTATTTCTCATTAGGGCTACTTCTGAACGGCAGAAAATGAGCCGGGGGCATGCGTTTCAACTGATCGCAGGAATGTGTGTGTCAAGCTTAAGGGTTCATTTTTTTCCTCTTGGGGCACGAAACCCTAATTATCATTATCACACTGATATAAATTATCGGCGTAATATTTATGTGTTGGCGTACTCCGCCATCTTGTTAAATTTTAACACGCGCGCCCAAATGGCGCTCTCAGTCGTAAATCGTTGCTATGACGCTATAGAATCGCGATCGGCGACGGCTTGCTCGGGGGATGCACATACACCATAGTAAGGGTGCCTTTCCACTAGAGATGTGCTATGCTACGTGGCTCAAAAGGTAAAAAGTTATTGGAGCTGACCAGCTCAATGGAATAATAGAATTAAACAGTTTTAAAGAAAATATATTATGCAGACAAGACAAACGTAAAATCAACAGTGATCGAATAATGAACTGATGTCATAGCATTGACATCTTATAACAGCCAGTACCTTATGTAAATTATAATGCAAACTCTAACACGCTCCCTTAATTTACATTACCTAAATCAGTTAATCCAAGCCCTGAAACACAGTAGTTATGTTTATTAATTGGTAACGCTTTCGTCAATACGTCAGCTACCATTTGGCCCGTCGACCTATGTCTAAGTACAATATCCTTTTCCTTAAGCACATCCCTAATGAAATGAAACTTAATGTCTATGTGCTTACTTCGCGCATGATAGACAGGGTAACTGTTGATTTTACGTTTGTCTTGTCTGCATAATATATTTTTACCTTTGCAGGGAAAACTAAATCCAGCGGTCTTCTTCGACTTACATTCGGAAGCTTTATGTCCAACAATATGACATTTGAAACATTTGTATGGAAATCCTTGACCATTTCCATATTTCACATCTGCATAATATATTTTCTTTAAAACTGTTTAATTCTATTATTCCATTGAGCTGGTCAGCTCCAATAGGTTATGATGGCCCAGATCACGGGAATTGAACGTTTGACCAAAGAAAATATATTATGCAGACAAGACAAACGTAAAATCAACAGTGATCGAATAATGAACTGATGTCATAGCATTGACATCTTATAACAGCCAGTACCTTATGTAAATTATAATGCAAACTCTAACAAAAGTAACCCTATAAGATCACTTATGAGCACTCCGTCTTATATCTCAGAAACGTGTGGACGGATCAAGTTGAAATTAATAGATACCAAATAGGTACTCAGGTTTGCAACCTCATGCAGCCGTGAAAATTCAACCTTCTACGTTAACGCAATCAAAAGATATGGTCGTTTATGTCGTGGTTTCTAAATCTAGTTTATCTTTCGTTAGAGCAAAGTTACGGTTAAGTTGCGTTGCACGGAAGCTTCGGTGCGCCTACTTGGCCGGTTTTTTTCTGCGTCGTAAGATTGAAATCATACCTACTGTGTCCTTCCATTAATCTGCTGTCCAGTTTACCTTCACGAACCACCATTTTATGGTCAACTTAGTTGCCGGGAACTGTGCGCACATCACATACTTATCATATTTATTGCTACCGACAAGTTGTGTTGTAAACTAATTACCTATGCAAGAGAATATACTTACTTACGATAGTCTTAGCACAATGCTACACGCCCGACCCCCCAGGCGCGCGGAGCGGCATATTAGCGGCTGGGGTCCCCGACCCGCACGGAGCCGCGCCAAAATAAACTGCAATAAAAACGCCGATGTAACGCTTAGATTCCACTTCTACATAGAGTACACTCGGCCGTAGAAAAATATGAGACTCTACACAGTAACCGGTATTTTAATCTGTGATGCAATGTGATTAAGAATTAAAACTATCGTATATTCCCACTAGAATTTTTTTCTCAATTGTTCACTTGAAAATAAAACATTTAGCGCCCTGTTTCAATTCAATTAGGTAGGTACAGTCGAAGGCAGAGATAAGGGGGCCTCAATAAGGTTGAGATTTTCTCAAAAACTACTGGACCGAATTTAATAATTCTTTTACAGTTAAGTAAGTACATAGTTTTAACTTTTATCTATCAAACATTGAAATAATTTTTGCAATAGGTCATATGTCATAGGTCATGCATAGTTTAAGAAAAAATCTCAACCCTAAAAACTCTCCTGTGTTCCAAGTATCTAGGTATCTACTCTAAATCCAACTACAAATCATTAGATATGGATCCTAATCAGAGTATGCAACCAATTTGACTTACTTATATTGTTGAAGCCGGCAATTATACCCCATTGCCAAGCAAAGATGAAGGTGGCGCAGAGAATGGAGCGTGCTATGCTGGGCATCTCTCTAAATTCTAATCGATAGAGTACCCAACTCAGAAATCCGCCGGTGGACTAAGCTGCTGGATATTGGGGAAAGGATGGCTTCCCTGAAGTGGAGATGGACAGGGCACGTTGCACGTACAGACGACGAACGCTGAACGTACAGAGCTACAGGCTGGAGGCCACGCACGGGACAGCTCAGCGTGGGTAGACCATCAATGCGATGGTCTGACGACATCTCTCGCACATGTGGGAAGGAATTGATGCGTACTGTCATAAATATAAGACAATTGAAGGATTGCGAGAAGGCCTACGTCCAGCAGTGGACGCGGATACAGGCTGACCATGACGACGAACGCCATGTTTTTACTGTAACCAAGTGACTTTCGTTAACGCTGGTAAAAATAGGAAGAACAATATATGGGTTTGACATACATTCTATTTTTAGGGCTAATCTATACATATAATAAGACTGTAAAAAAGTGTCTGTACATTGGATATTTTTTGAAAAGAATAATTGTAATGTGTTTTAGGATCGATACTGATGTCAAAACACTAATTTTTAGAATTTTTGTCTGACTTTGTGCAAGTATCACGCCATAACTACTGAAGGGATTTTGATGGGAGTTTCACTAGGAGATAGCTGAAATATCTGGACAGCTCATAGGCTATAAGCCATGGCGGTATGTGATGTGGAAACAAGGATCCAGAGAGGAAGATCTGCCTCCTGATCTCCTCCATCCTCCTTTACGCAAACGAAGTCGCGGGGTATAGCTAGTGTTAACTAAGGCACTTGGTTAGGTGTTTAACTTTTAAAGAACACTCAACCCTAAATTACTATCTTGTATAGGTAATAGCCATGTGAAGTGGGAGCAACTGATAAGTAATTTACGTCTGCGAGTGTACTCTTGGCGTCACGCTGTCGCGTGTCTATCGAGCGCTCCCGAATGTGCCGACTCACCACGCAGTCACAGTTATGGCTTGTAGTTATGGCTTAGCCGATCACATGCTTACTCAACGACTTCAGAGCTTTTTGGTATGCTATTACCTAAATAGTAGGAAAATCTACTTAAAACTATCTAGGTAAGTATTTATTTTCGGCGCGAGTTTGGTATCTAAGTACTTTGGTTTGGTCTCGCTATGTAGGTAAACATCAAAGCACATGAAGTGAAGTGTATGTAACACTGGACTTTGGATAGTTCTTATAATCTGTGTCGTAAGATTTGAAATCATACTGCAAGTATTACCATCTGCTTTTATACGTATACCCTAAACGATAGGTGCTATCTGTTTTCTATGGGTAGGTACGGTGGAACACAGAGAAAAGCGTACAGGAGAGTTTTTAAGGTTGAGATTGTCTCGAAAACTACTTGACCTATTGCAAAAAAAAACCACTGTTTGATAGATAAAAGTTAAAACTATGTAACTGTAAAATAATTATTAAATTCGGTCCAGTAGTTTTTGAGAAAATCTCAACCTTATTGAGACCCCCTGTATACTTATCTCTGTCTTCGACTGTACCATGCTTCTTTGTGCAATAATCTATCTCTCTAAGTAATCTCAAAAGATTTCGAAATCACATTAGCTCATGGCCGAACTAGGTATCAAACCTGGGCCCCAAAAAACTGAAGTTTAAAGTCCTTCCGAGCTCTTAACCCTTTCCAGGGTAATATCGATAAAGTAAGGGTTGATATCGCGTCCCGAGCGACGAACACTTAGCGACGGTATTGTCCTATAGGGCTCACAGTCCACTGTATCACTAGAGATGTGAAAGATGTTATCGATAGATAGGTATTAGTAGCCCCTTAATTTTGATTCTTGTTCGTAGAAAGGTCGACCGTGGAGGACAATATGTCGACCAAATTGGCTAACATTTCCTCATCATCATCAGTCAAACTTTTATGTTCCAACTGCTCAGTCACAGACCTTTCCTTACAACGAGGGAGGCCGGGCCATAATCCATACGGACCTATGCTGTTATTCATAAACTTAGTTAAACCTCACTTCCTATAAATTGTGTTGCTATCCCTTTCACACTTCGTTAAAAAAGATTAAGATAGAAAGGGACGGGTGGCTAAACGATGGCGTAACTTTAAATCACATCACGTTTATGAATAACAGCTCTAGTGATTTTAACTTCTTCTTTCATTGTTTGTAATCGTCTAGCTAGTCTATAACTAATAGTTATTTTTCTAACATTTTTTCATCCTAGGACATAAATTCATATAAAGATAAGTAGAGATAACGGAATTCCGTCTGCCGTGATCCTGACACTTCTTCACAAACTTATCGTTTCTCGCATCCCTCCAATTCACAGACCACTTACCCAATAGACATATTATGAAATCGGTACAAAATTGCAAACGATAAATTCTGTCAACGATGAGGGCATAGACACAAAGTGGGGGACAGGGGTGCCGTATTAAAGAGATGCATCCATGTCGATAATATCTCTAGGTTTCACGTGTCGCGAAGCAATTTTGCGCTCATGTACGGGCGGACACGGGTGGACTCCTGTTACAGGTCTATGGGGTAAGTGGTCTGTGCTCCAATTACATTCCTTGCAGCAAAATGGTCATTCAAGCTTTTCTGGCTATAATAAATACTTCTAATCGATATCGATAAGCACCCAATCCCTACTGGCCACCGGATTGGAACTCATAAATAAAATATAGGTCGCGTCAGCTGCCCGGTTTCCCACCCACCTGGCTGGTGCATACGAATTTATAACGATGTAACACGTATTTTTAGAAGGATATTCGCTACAGGAACAACTTCTTTCTAGAAGTATGGCAGTACCTATATGACGAATGATGGGGAGTTATTATTAATTAATTATTTTATTAATGGACTCAACAGTTCGTCATTTGCCAATGTCATGTTACAGAATATTCAAAATATCATATCGTCTTGTCTTCATCCAGGGGAGTCGCCGTAGCGTCAGTCATCACTCTGGACGAAGCAGCTCGACAGTCACGTTCACTCCCGAGCTCGTAGTGGGACTCTTGACTATAGCGGCAGACTTCAGATCCTGCATGAATTCTCCAATAATTTCACCATACGCGAACATTTTCTGATTAATTTAACGTGATATTAAACACAAAACAACAGTGGTTGTATTGTACCAGTGGGTAGACATTAAACTGAAAATTATCAAATAATTTCGCAACCGTCGTTTCCGGCTATTTTCAAAAGCCTGCAACGTTTTTTATTAGCGCTCAAGTCATGTCAAAGTCTGCGCGAACGAAATTTTTGTACTGTTTTTCGGCAAAAATCTGACATTGACAGACTTGAGCGCTAATAAAAATCGTTGCAGCTGACCCCGCCAGGATCAACTTCTTTCTAGAAGTTAGAAGTATGACAGTGTGATCATATTAGATTCCTTATATTGTCTGGGGGGTGACCGCGACTTCAATCGTTATGGTTATCGTTTTCATTTTGACACTTGAACGATATACATTGCTGCGCTTCGTTGTCGTTTGTGAAAACTTGCACAAACATAGCAGCAATGTGTAGCGTCCATGTGTCAAAATTAAAGCGATAATGATAACGATTGGAAGTCGCGGTCACCCCACTGGTCTGCTTTTTGTCCCAGATGCAAAGAGCCGAGAATCGATTTGAATGTCGCGCATTGGGAGAGGTCTGCGTCCAACAGTAGACTGATGATGATGATCTACCCTTGTAGCACGAGTCAGCGCTAGCGATCGACGCAACGCCGCGGAGCTGACAAAGTGACATTATTACAAGGCGTTTGACATTAGTTTGACAGCTCCGCGGCGTTGCGTCGATCGCTCGACTCGTGCTAGCCCCGCAGCTCTTGCTTCACAAAAGATTATGGTCCAAGGAGATTGCAAAAAAGTTGTAAATAAAATCTCTTGCATACATATATCACGGCCCGCTCCTGTTTTGCTTGGATCGCCTTTACGTAAGCCCGCTGCGCTGAGGAATTTACGAGATCCGACCCTTTCGAAAGATACCCGCTGATACGGGGTTCAGTAAATAAAGTGCTATGTTTTTTAGCGATTTCTTTTAAGTAGAGAGACGAGGCTTGCTCGTCCTGACAATAAATGACATTGCCAGATTCTGCCCCACCATCAACCGCAAGTTGTACAAGATAACGAATAAATGTCAAAATATCTCCGTTTTTATTAAAATTATTGGTTTAAAATAAAGTTTTGTACAAGTTGCGATTCGAAAAAAACAGCTTAATTAAGAATTCAGAAAATAGTAAGAAATCGAAGCGATTTATTCATTGTTTTTGTTATTCTTCTATAGGAGTTGCGAGAGTAGTAGAAAATGATACTGATTATGATTATGCAATACGAAGCCTATAAGTCCCCAACAAAATGATAGGTACAGCTTAAATGGTCACTTAGTTTTGTAGGTGGGGCAAAGCTCCATTGAAATGTGGCAATGTCTTTTAATAGAAAAAATAGCAGAATGGGATAAAAGTTTATTTGGCAATCAAATATCATTCAACTAACGAATGACATTACCCAAGTACCGAAAATTAAAATGAGGGGTTTATTTTGAAAATTATTGTTCTTGGGGGATCTTGTTTAAAAATAGTTTAAAATTAGTCCACTGTCTCTCTGAAAGAGGGAGATCAGATGCTCACTGTTTTTTAATCCATCGGCTTTTCCCTATCAATGGATCTATTAAATTTTGTGCCAAGATCGCGGCGTTGAGGGGTTTCCAAGGTTACATTTAAAAAAAGAAAGAAAGTACCGCTGGCCCCGGTAGATGGCACTGACTGGTCTAATGTCAACATTAAATGCGTTTTAGAATTAAAACTATAGTGAGCCATTACTACAAATTATTATATATAAACGGATATCACTCACTTACGCAGTGTATGTACTTACGCAGTGAGTACATACTGCGTGACGGGACCTAACGTGAGTGGCGGTAACTCCCCGACAAGTGAGATCGATCAACGAATCCAGCTACAGCCATCGAACGCACCGTCGTCGTCGGCGGGACAAGTTATCTCGGAGCGCGCACAGAGGGCGCTCATCCGCAGTGCCCGCAGTGCGCGAAGAAACGTCAACGGCGACGCGGGCGTGGCGCGCTCACCTTGAAAAAGACCGTCGAAATCGGTCGAAACTGTCGGTCTAATTGCCGACTTTAACAATATAAGTGAGTGATATCCGTTTATATATAATAATTAAATGCGTTGTTATTGCTTGTAACTTGGGCTTTTTGTATTTCATACCGAGTATTAATTTATACTGTATTGTTTAAATTACACAAACAAGCCAATAAAAATACATTATTCAGTCAGCTGACATTGATTTTTTTTTCATGGTCCTGTGTTTTTTTTACGTTGATTAGCACTTCGGTGCAACGCCATCTATTATCAACTTAAAAAGCTTGTTTTTTTTCCTTGGAACTGTCACTTTGAAAAAGGCAATGGTTGTAATGTATGAAACTCTATGAAAGATGTCAGACTGAACGCCGCGCGGTTGCCGCTCCCGTGCTTTGCCGCTGACGCTCCGTTGCTGCGTCCAGTCTGTCATATTTCCTAGAGTTTCATGCAATACAACCACTGCCGCTGCCTTTTAATATTTTTTTTTTGTAGATACTACGTAATTGTAATTAAGATAAAATATGTTTCAAAATATTTGATGTTATGGTTGAGTACCATTGAATAAAACCTTAGGATTTACTGCTGCACCATGCCCGAGGCCAGTAAATTTAAATTATAATTTAAAAAAGTAAATAAATTCACCTTTTGTAGGAAATAAAATCACAAACAGCTCGGCGGGAAGATCGCTGTTATTTTTTTTGTTATTTTGGTAAATCCGCGCCGCCTCGGTTCCGAACAATTAAAGCTATCCGCTTAAATCCGGGACTACTTGCACTACCGTTCGCAGAACAATTTTATTATTTTTACCCGACTGCCGAAAGGAGGATGTTTATCGGGTGAAGGACCTAAATATGTATGTCCGTTCCTTTGTCGTCATTTAGCCTAACTAAAAGGTTTGGGATGAGGTGTAGGTAGAGTTTCATCTCTATTAGGGGCTCATATAGCATAGGTATATTTTATGCTAATTTACTGTAAAAGTAACTAAATTTTCCGAAAACCTAACAAGTGTAATACGTAAGTATAACCAGCATTAAAATACTGACTTTGAATGCTCTCAAAAACGAGGACAAATAAACAAATTCTAAGGTATGTACCTCTAATACACCAATCAGCACTGGACTTGTGTGGTTGAACTTGATCATGAACCCAGCTTCCTTGATATAAGGGTACGTCCGTACCTCAACATAGCTGACAATGATGATGCCATGGAGAGTTTTTTTTAATTCCCCTGTGATTTAAGAACAGACTGCTAGAGATCTTCGTACGATAAACATCGAGGGAGCTCGCGGACTACGATTCACAACGCGGGCCCAATAGAGATTGGCGGATTACACACATGTCACATGACATAGGCCAATAGTCATAGACAATTTTGACTATTGAGTATGAATGGAGTTTTGAGTTTGGTCTTAGTTTTGACAGTCGTACCTAAGTATGAGCTCATGCTGAGTTCATGCTCAAAATGACTGTTGCGAACGGTATGGAAGGCGTAAACTATTTAGTAGCTACTTACATAATTAAGAAGGTCTAAAAATATTTTTAACTTTTAAGCAGAAACATAGTTAAATTTTTTTGCCGTCGCTACAAGCCGGGGAATTAATTTCGTATGTAAAAAGTGAAACGAGAGTACGGATTACCCGGCCGCATTAAGTAGGCGTCAAAAATCCACCTCCTCTCCTCCCAGATAGGGGGTAGAGTTGCCAGCAAACAATTTACTTATTTATTTAACAATACACACCTTGTATCACCATCATCAGCCCGTATCAGTCCACTGGTGGGCGCAGTCTCCCAAGGCGCGACACTCGATGCTGGAGTTCGCGCCGCATTCACCCCACATACATACTCTAGAAAGAATGAGACTCTAGGCATGTCATAGTGTCCTGGTACTTGTAATGATACTTAAAGACTTCTGACCGAGTGGAAACAGTAGGTGTTGAGTGAGACATATTGAGACTCCGGGTTAGCCATGGTCTCCTGGTACTTTTCAGTGCAACTTCATCATCATCAGCCCATATCAGTCCACTGCTGGACATACACAGGATTCTCGGCTTTTTGCATGCAACCCCGCCAGCTACCCTGCGCAGGTCATTCCTCCATATAGTCGGGGGTAGTCTCAAAAAATATATGAAGGAACAATTAACCTGCATGTCGAAAAAATCTATAGCATGTGTAATCTACCACTGGTCCCGCGTGGGGATCATGGCTATAAATAGACTGATGATAATTCACAGCAGCCCCGGATCTTCAATTTCTTTTGGGCGGGGCAAAAACTGAAAAATGCCGCCCCCGCCCACATATATTTTTACCTTTATCGTCTTTATCATTTCATTCTTCATCCGTTTGACGGGGGGAGGGGGGGGGGGGGGGGGGGGATATGTGATACTCAAAACCAATATGAGTAATTTCATGTCTATTGGGTAAGTGATCTGTGACAGTCACTGTGAAATTACCGTAAAGCTACGAATAACCGATCGCTGACAACCCTAGCGGGGCGAGGGGTGTCGCTATATTGTGTCCTATTCATTATCTTCTTACTTAAGTCTTCGACTTTGACTCTTGTATTACTAAGGAAAATATTTCTTTAGAGAAGCATGACATTATTTTAATTATTAAGTCTTAAATTTTAAGGGACAATGAATTTTAACATTGCTCATAGGATCAGCGGGGCTAGCACGAGTTGCGTTAGCGATCGGCAACGCCGCGGAGCTGTCAAACTAATGTCAAACGCCTTGTAATAATGTCACTTTGACAGCTCCGCGGCGTTGCGTCGATGGCTAACGCGACTCGTGCTACAAGGGCAGCATTGTGTCAGTGAGCTGGTCACATCTATCGTAGACGATCGTAGATAGGGTGGACATTTATGTTTTTATCATATTAAAGGACTCGACAGTTTGTCATTTGCCAATGTCATGTTACAGAATATTCAAAATATGATATCATCTTCTCTTCATACAAGGGAGTCGCCGTAGCGTCTTCACCCTGGGTAGCCGCGTCTTCATGTCTTTATCCAGAGGAGTCGCCGTAGCGTCTTCACTCTGGACGAAGCAGCTCGACAGTCACGTTCACTCCCGAGCTCGTAGCGGGATTCTTGACTATCGCGCCAAACTTCAGATCATGAGTGAGTAAGATGTGCTATGAAGATGCGGCCGCGAGGCAGCTGTGCGAGGAGGATGCGCGGCTCGAGCTATATATGCGATGCAGCGACAGTGGGGAGACACTCGCAGACATAGCTCCCACCCATAGTACTGTGGAACACAGAGAAACGTGTACAGGAGAGTTTTTAAGGTTCAGATTTTCTCAAAAACTACTTGACCTATTGCAAAAATTATTTCATTGTTTGATAGATAAAAGTTAAAACTATGTAACTGTAAAAGAATTATTAAATTCGGTCCAGTACTTTTTGAGAAAATCTCAACCTTATTGAGACCCCCTGTATACTTATCTACGCATCCATCCACACCAAAACATATAGCGTAGTTTAAATAGTTGTTACTCTTGCTACCAATGCTATGCCATGTGGAGCAATATGATTGCTAAACGCATCCTTAGCAATGTAGTATCTCTGGTGGAAAGGCAGCCTAAAAGTCGAAGGTAACTGCGAGTATTACCTATTTATATCCTCACAGATATGTATGCAGTAGGCCCTTGTAGATCGCAGCCGTATATGATTGAATTTGGTAACACCCCGGTATCCCAATTCGGGTAAATTCACCGAGTAATTTTCCACTTACGGCGTTTAGGAAATCGATTTGGGATAAACAGGCGTACAAAATTGAATTTTTTGATATAACGATAAAGTGATAATAACGCTTATTAAGCTTAACTTTGTTCTTATTTTCATATGGTTCAGTCACTACTACCTATCCTCCTCAATCCTCATAAGTTTGAGCAATATGAAGAAACTAAGTCCTTTTGTTTTTTTAAACTTTCACGGTTTGTATACTGGTCAGTCTACTCGTGACCATGATGGCTGCAATGCTGTCGAAATATCGAGAGATCAATAATAAATGTTTAACACGGTAATTCCCGTTTTATCTAATTAATATGTATACAAACCGTGAAAGTTTAAAAAGTGTAACAGAATTATTAAATTCGGCCGAGTAGTTTTTGAGAAAATCTCAACCTTATTGAGGCCCCCCGTGTACTTATCTCTGTTTTCGACTGTACATACAAATAATATACCTACGTAGCAGACAATTTTTAGCGTCGAATCCACTCATTTGTTTATCCATTGTTTGAATTTTCAATAAAATACGAAATTATATCTACAAACAGATCTCTTTCTGACATAAATGAGAGTGAAAGTTACAACATGGCAGGAAATCTGCAGTCTAATTGTGGAACTGACTGTATTAGGAAACCCATTTCTAAAGGCACCTACTCCATTGCTGGCTTTCAATAATAACATTAAAATTATCAACACAGCAATTGAGCAATGAAATGAAATGAAATTATTTATTTGCCTTGAATGTGGTTACCGGGTTCTTACATTAGTACTTATGCCCAGCACACTCAGTCATTGCTGACATGCAAATATTATGGTCACATATTAACTTATTCCTATTATATTATTTACATTTCAATGACTGTTATAATTATAATTCAATTATTTCCTATTAATATCGATGTCATAATAATAATAATTAATCTACTAATTCACATATATATTTTTTTTAATAATTTATTGCAAAAAAAACTAACTACTACAAAATAAAACTAACTTAATATGTAAAAAAAATAAAATACCTATGAAATAAAACTATAAACTAAAGAACGAACACGTCGTCGAGGTCCCCGTTCTGTGGCATGGTGCCCAGGACGCTGGCAGCATTTCCTCGCTGTATGGCAATACTTAACCGCTGAGCGAGGTAGCTGCCAGCTCTGGGATCACCCGAGATGTGGACCAACCGGGTAGACAGCTCGTGGATGATATCTTTTGAGTCTTAACTAATTCACATAACTTTTTAATATTCTAGCCTAGGTCATAGTTTGGTCAATGATTTAAATAGAATTGGGAATAGGTTTGCTGTCATTGTTTGTTCCCCAAACAAAGTATACTTACTAATAAAATATACTTTTAAAATAAAAATAAAAATTGTACTTTAGGCTCTCTCCATAGAGTGCGGCGAAGTTTTTTCTTCATGTATCTCATTATAATGTGGTCTAGATAATCCCAATATAATTATGACAACACGATCTTTATTTTTAATAAAATAATAATCCAAAATCAAATCATCCGAAAGGGTTTGACGCATGCGTCGCTTCGAGTATTCGTTTTTTATATAAACAAAGTCTTGATTGACCCTAATCTTTGATAGGCTCGGATACTACTTTGTGTGGGAATGGATCTAAATTATTATCTAAAAATGGTCGAAGACAGAGAAAGGTGTACAGTAGAGTTTTTTAAGGATGAGATTTTCTCAAAAACTACTTGAACTATTGCAATAATTATTTCACTGTTAAATATAAAAGTTAAAACTACGTACTGTAAAATACGTTGTACGTTGTACGACGTAAAAGATGTTCTGCCTGCTCCAGATCTCATCTCTCTCTCACACTGGTTTGCTGGTAGATAACTCTAATCTAGAGTTAAGCACACCTTATGTACATCTTATTCTATGTATTGTATTGTAATCAGCTTTGTGTACATTAAAGAATTAAACACATAAACATAAACATATAGCACCACTCCAGCCAGGTCGTGCCTGACCCGGATAGCCCGAGGGCTATCCAGATGCACCGGAGGGCACTGATTTTGTACGGGGGAGACACGCTCTGGGATGGGAAGGAAGGTAGCCCAACCGCAACCAGGCTACCACAGCCAACGGACTATGCAATCTAGCGCCAGCAGGAATTAGGAGGGATGGGTGTGAGCGTTGATGATGATGCCGCTGGTGCTGCCGTGGGTAGCCTATTTTCGAATTCTTGAAGAATTATTAAAATCGGTCCAGTAGTTCTTCAGAAAAACTCAACCTTATTGAGGCCCCCTGTACCTATACTTATCTCCGTCTTCGTGTGTACCTACATAGTAGACACGAAGACGGAGAAAAGTACGCAAATCCGCGCCAGGTGGAGGTATGAGGCGGTGCCAAGCGTGCTGGTGTGTACGAGGCGCAGCCGCCTGAATGAGGGCCGGGAGGGGGAGGAAGGTGATGGATGAATGGATGATGAATTGTGGGCTATTACAGTCCACAATGGGGAGTGCTCGGGGCGCCAGTCGGGTCGCGTATGTGACTCGGCAACAATAGCACGAGGAGGAACACCCCAGAAGGTTTAGTCGGTATTCCGCCCCTTCAGGGCGGCGCACCCGACATAATCAACACGCTTCCTCGGGCGTGGTGGTACACGTAAACGTGTTTTACCTGGGACAAAAAAAGACGTCGACGTCTTAACCCGAACTTATCATCATCATTAGCCCGTATCAGTCCACAGTTGGACGTAGGCCCCTCCCAAAGCGCGCCACTCAACCCGACTCTCGGCCCTCTGCATCCAGTCCCTGCCAGTCATCTTGCGAAAGTCATCCTTCCATCTGGTCGGGGGGCGTCCCACACTACGTTTACCCGTTCGTGGCCTCCATTCGAGAACTCTTCTACCCCATCGGTTATCGGTTCTACGACAGTGACCAGCCCACTGCCACTTCAGTTTACTAATTCTATGAGCAATGTCAACCACTTGTCTTCTGGCGGATATACTCGTTTCTTATTCTATGTAACAGAGAAATGCCAAGCATAGCTCTTTCCATAGCTCGCTGAGCGACTTTGAACTTGTGGGCCAGTCTCACCGTCAATGTCCACGTTTCGGCTCCGTAGGTCATCACTGGCAGGACACACTGGTTGAAGCTCTTAGTTTTTAGGCATTACCCGAACTTATACCTATTGAAAATTCAAATAAAGGAAAAACAAATGAGTGCTTCTTGGATAGAAGCCGGAGCACTTATGCTAGACCTAGAGGTAGTTCAACACTTAAACAACTTCCAAAAATGTGAAGCATTTGGCGGTGGCAACCAATTTAGTTGCAGCAATTAGAGATGAGAGCAGCCGAGTTCAGAAGTTTGTTCTGTGGAGACTTTACGTAAATTAATTCAGCTCAACTTTAAACTTAACCTTGTAGGTACCTAGTTAAATCTCAACCTATGAATGTGCCAAGTAATGAAGGCTTTTGAAAATGGCGGTTACAATATTATTTATTAATTTTCATTATTATATCACACTTCCAAACCATCCACAAGGATCTAAACATAAGATATGTAAAGGACGAGATTGTCACCTCTACAAACGCCTACAGGAGGAGAATAGAGGCTCACCCAAACCAGCTGGTAAACAAACTATTACAGACAGACCCTAAGACAAGAAGGCTGAAACGCAGAATACCGGAGGACAATCTACTCCCGGACCACTGACCAATTCCTGGCTCGTCACTGGACGACCTGGTACTAATACCCAAGCACCAAAACTGCAGCTAAATGTCAATTGAGACAGATCGCGGCAAGAAGTGGAGACAAAAAAAAAAAAATATGCATGCAGGCATATACTTGCACTAGACCAAAGAGACTAAGTCCTCTCGACCATAGTAGACGGTGTTATTCAATGGAATTGCACCCAAAATAAAATTCCACCCCAGTACACATCTGATTATGGCTGAAGAGAAGATGGCAGATATAAATTGGAGAAAAAAAAAAAATTATTATATCACGTTAAATCAATTAGAAAATTTTCGCTAATGACAATTTCATGTATCAACATCGTAAATCATGTTTCTAACCGAATGTTAGACATGGTTGTCGGAATACTACTACTATTGTCCGATAGATGGAGTTGCGTAACCCTTTCAGTATGTATAATACGATGAAGATTTTCGGTGGGCGTGGCCTGTGGTGACTCAGTTGGTAAGAGCGTGTCACGGAATGACAAGGTCGCAGGTTCAAGTCCTGCCCACGGCAAGAATTTTTTCATCATGTTCTAATTTATTCACCCAGCATGGATAAGGCGTAATTCAAATTCTGAAGTTTTCTTATGATTTGTGCAAGATCTGAAGTTTCGAGTTAGAGCCAAAAGTCCCACTTGGAGTGGACGTGACTGTCGAGCTGCTTCGTCCAGAGTGATGACGCTACGGCGACTCCTCTGGATGAAGACAAGAAGACGCGGATACCCAGGGTGACGACGCTACGGCGACTCCATTGGATGAAGAGAGAAGACTATGTATTTTAAATATTCTTTAACATAACATGGAATAACGTGAGTAACGCCGTACCTATTATCGAAACTGAAGAACCCTCTCAAGCTCACAATTGAGATCGTATTTGCTGAGTGCAGTCCGACCGCGATTTAAATGCGTACCTATAGGTATAATTGCTCAATATTGTTAATTAACGACGTACCTATTTGAGATCCTGATCTCGTCTGGAATATTACTCAGTTGAGTTCGCACTTGAGAACAGTCTTGAGATCGGTCTATTAATACGAGCCCTAGAATTGTCTGAGAATTGATGTCTTGATCTAAGATTTTCTTTTATCCGTGTATGCCATTGTTATCTACCCTATTTTATGCCCCGACTCTCCCCCATTGTGCAAAGGCCACTAAATCTAATTCGATGGCCATCTAACCGTAAAACGTCTAAATGTAAATATTTATGTTAAAAATTCGGTTAAATTTTAACTAAAATGTCGGCGTTACTGTCACTGGTTGGTTTAAGTTAGGAATGATAGCGATTATCGCAGTTAGCCTTAAACGGGTTTTAATTTAGAGTTATTAAAAGGTTTTAAAGAAGTGTAACCTCACTTATTTTAAATGAGTTTTACGAATAAAATAAAATATAATAAGAAAACTGCAAAAACTGATTCATGTTTGATTCATAATTCATTGCTATATGTGGTAACATGGTTGTTAGATAGTACAGGAAGTGCTCACATAAACCCTGTAAGGGCACCGCAACATTAGATACTTAAACAATAAAAATTCAATTTTGTCAGTCAGTCAGTCAATAATACAAATAAATTCAATAATTCATTCAATTCATGATTGACATGAATTCAATTCAGAGAGGCAATGCAGCCAGCGTCCTCGGCACGATGCCCTGGGGAGGGGGGCTGGACGACGACGACGTGTACCTTTAATAATAATATTTTGTACAATTACTTATTATATTTATAAATACTCATGTTTATCACCTGACCACCATGAGTTTGCTGCGCTTGCCGTGGAAACGATAGGCCCGTGGTCCTCTGACACCAAAAAAATAGTGCATGAAATCTCGACCAGGCTGATCCACGCCTCCGGCGACCTGAGGGCTGGCGCTTACCTCTCGCAAAGGCTTAGCCAGGCCATTCAGAGAGGTGATGCAGCCAGCGTCCTTGGCACGATACCCTGTGGAGAGGAGCTGCACGACGACGTGTACCTTTTATAAATAAATTGTAATTTATAATGTTCATAATTAATTGATGATCAATGAAAATATCATTCTGATATTTTAATAATTTATAATGTAACCTAATTATGATTTTTTGATTTGTGAATTGTGACTTGCATGTATGGTTTATTAACTGTTAGGTGTAAGTTTGTACGTAATAAATAATATTTTATTTACTTACCCAATTGATTATTTTACTTATTTTAAATTTTATGAATAAATCAAGTATAATAATATTATATACATTATAGTAAGTACTAGATAGTATTTAGTTGTTTAATTTAATGTAGTACACTTTTCTCTGTGTTACATCGTACCTAAGTATACAAACTCTATCATCTGATCACTTGGACCAAACGCCACAAGATGCACTCTAGACGAGCGTGGAATGAAAAAAAAAGTGGCCGATCCAATTTCATTACCCGGACAGTTTATGGTCAACGAGTCCTGGATATACAGCGTGTTATAGAATAGACAAATCAGAAATCATGTATTACTTTATTCAATTTAAATAATTACAATGTCAAAATAAAACTAAACTAAACAAACTAATAATACTACCTACCTAATAATACTTCCTTGATGATACTGTGACATTAATTCAATTAAATCTAGCCATGAGTGTTTTTTAGAATTTTAATATAGTAAATGTAGATATAATATGTTTGACATTTTAAATTGACTTTTGACATGTAATTAATAATACTTAGATTAAATTAAAATAATTTTGCTACTACAAAATTTGTACGCCTTAGGGCCGAATATGGTGATACTACCACAACTGTATAATATCTGCATTAACCCATATTTACAAATAAATTTCATTTCATTTCATTTCAACTAAAAATACTTTAAAACTACCTAGAAAAAAAAACCTTGCCTAAAAACAGTTTAAAAAATTCGGCCCTCTTGGCCCATCACACTGGCGGCATTCCCGCGCTGGATGGCCAGGCTCAGCCGCTGCGCGAGCGCGCCGCCAGCACGAGGGTCACCCGTCGCCTCCCTCAGGCGCTTGCTGAGCTCCTTGTGGAGCACGTGTGCGCTCGGACCCCACGGACCAAGTGTCTCGAAATCATTTATTGTGTAACTGTGCATTACAGATCTTAGATCCTTTTTATGCATAGGCTTTATCAACGCCTTTTTAGATCGTCAAAAGCATCCTGTCTCAAATGTTAGATTGATCATATAAACCAAAGGCTATGTAGTTTATGCAAGACTTTATAACTGGCATGGGTATGTTATCATGACCAAAGCTTTTTTTATTTGTCACAACACAATTAGTGTTTTGGCATCAGTATCGATCCTAAAACACATTACAATTATTCTTTTCAAAAAATATCCAATGTACAGACACAACTTTTTTACAGTCTTATTATATGTGTATGATCACACACATGTTAGGTATATAATATAACACAGTTAAAGATCCCCAATACATGTGGCCCCCGTTCGGGCAGCAATATGGGAAGGCAGCTCGACATCTACTATTTGAAATCATCCTCTAAGTATTTCTGCAATGTATAGTAACACTTGTTTATTAACATTTGCTTTAAAGTTTTTATGAATAGTTTCGTTTTTAAATGACAATGCCAGATTCTGCCCCACCATCAACCGCAAGTTGTAGGTACAAGATAACGAATAAATGTAAAAATATCTCCGTTTTTTATAAAAAATATTGGTTTAAAATAAAGTTTTGTACAAGTTGCGATTCGAAAAAAACAGCTTAATTAAGAATTCAGAAAATAGTAAGAAATAGAAGCGATTTATTCATTGTTTTTGTTATTCTTCTATAGGAGTTGCGAGAGTAGTAGAAAATGATACTGATTATGATTATGCAATATGAAATCTGTAATAAGTCCCCAACAAAATGATAGGTACAGCTTAAATAGTCACGTAGTTTTGTAGGTGGGGCAAAGCTCCATTGAAATGTGGCAATGTCATATATGTCTAACATTGCAGTTAGAAATCTGAACTCCCTGTATAAGCTCGGTTACACTTTACGAAACAGTTATAAAACTTTATAGGGCAGTTACAGGACACCGTATCAATTGCATGCATTAAGACGTAGGTACCACCTGTGTGGTGCCTTTACAATGTTTCTAGACAAGCTGATGAGTCTTCTTGGGTAGCCAGAAGACTACAGACTTCCCATGAGCTGCATATTTATTTTATTTATTTTATTAATGGACTCGACTGTTCGTCATTTGCCAATGTCATGTTACAGAAAATTCAATAGGTATATTCATAGTCTTCTATCTTCCTCCAGGGGAGTCGTAGTAGCGTCTTCACCCTGGGTAGCCGCGTCTTCATCCAGAGGAGACGCCGTAGCGTCATCACTCTGGACGAAGCAGCTCGACAGTCACGTTCACTCCCGAGCTTGTAGCGGGAACTCTTGATAAAAGCTTGAAATTTCAGATCTTGCATAAATAATCCAATAACTTCACCATCCTGTCATTCGCGAACATTTTCTGATTAATTTAACGTGATATTAAACACAAAATAGTCCCTGTAGACATTAAAAGGAAAATTATCAAATAATTTCGCAACCGTCGTTTCCCGCCATTTTCAAGAGAACCCATGAGCTGCATAGCGGACCTAATGAGTTACATATTTAGGCTTATTCATAAACGTCATTTAAAGTTACGCCACCGTTTAGCCACCCTGTCCCTTTCTATCTTAACCTTTTTTAACGAAGTGTGAAAGGGATAGCAACACGATTTAAGGGAAGTGAGGTTTAACTAGGTTTATGAATAAAGGGTATAATTTAAACCTATATACATTTATTCCATATAACAATAATAAAAATTCTAAATAACTATTATAATATTAACCTAAAAATATATATATAAACTAAACTAAAAACTATATGTACAATAGGTCGGTTGAACTATCTGAATGACTTAGCATTACAGATAGTTCAACCGATCCCCGTTGTCCGGCAACGTGCCCAAAATGCTGGCGGCATTTCCCCTCTGGATCGCTAGGCTGATCCTTTGGATTTTAAACCTTATGTTATTGTTAATAATGTGGCTGGCTATCCTACTAACCCAATTATCCGTCTCTTTTATTACCATGTCGGCATTGATCCCTTCCTCTAAAAGACATTGCCACATTTCAATGGAGCTTTGCCCCACCTACAAAACTACGAGACCATTTAAGCTGTACCTATCCTTTTGTTGGAGACTTATTACAGGTTTCATATTGCATAATCATAATCAGTATCATTTTCTACTACTCTCGTAACTCCTATAGAAGAATAACAGAAACAATGAATAAATCGCTTCGATTTTTTGCTATTTTCTGAATTCTTAATTAAGCTGTTTTTTTCCAATCGCAACTTGTACAAAACTTTATTCTAAACCAATAATTTAAATAAAAAATCGGAGATGTTTTTACATTTATTCGTTATCTTGTACAACTTGCGGTTGATGGTGGGGCAGAATCTGGCATTGTCATTTAATAGCTCGTTGAGTGCTAGAGTCGAGTTAGTTTTATTTTATTCAATATTAGAGTTTAACGGTGGTTAAGTTTTATTGGAAATAATACCGATGTCAGTAATTTTGTAAACGGACCGTAATTGTTTATAGTTTCGATACTTTATTTTCATCTTTTAAGACGTTGTACGTTTTTCCAATTAGTGTAGTAAATATGGAAAAAGACCTTTGAAAATGGCGACGTGACGGTTGCAAAATTGTTCAATAATTATTATATATAAACGGATATCACTCACTTATATTGTTAAAGTCGGCAATTAGACCGACAGTTTAATAATAATTTATAATAATATACCTATATATATATTTTTTTTTCATTTCATTTTCAAACATTTCATTTTCATTTTCATTTCATTATTGTCTAAAGTAGTTGTTTTGTGTCGTTAAATTAATCAGAAAATGATCGCGAATATGAATATTTTGGAGTAATACTCGTGTGTGGATAGAGTGGATAATTATGTGCAAGATCTGCTGTTTCGAGCTAGAGTCAAGCAAGAGTCCCGCTACGAGCTAGGGAGTGAACGTGGCTGTCGAGCTGCTTCGTCCAGAGTGACGACGCTACGGCGACTCCCCTGGATGAAGAAAAGAATACTACAATATAATATTTATGGCTCTGTAACTCCACATTGACATAAAATTAAAAAAAAATACTTATAGAAGAAGCCTAAACAAAAACTACTAACATTTTAAGTTATTCTGTGATTATTGCATAGTTATATTCACATTATTAGATCGCATTACTTTATTTTCACAATGATGAACAGGTTCAATCAATCAGTTCCTTCAGTGTTACGTCACAACAGATTATTATTCGATCATATCTTGTTTACAAAATAAGACATCTGATTTGGGCTTCGGTATACCTATTACATACCGATATTTTAATCCCTTATTCTTTAAACAAATCGAATTCATGTCACCGTACAAATTGGAAAACTTTTAGGTCTGTTTTTTTTCATAAAGATTGAATTAAATGCCGGTTTTGTGACGAAATTGCTTTTTTTGTGACCTCACGAGTGAGTCCGGTTGGACATTTTGTCGAAATTATTTCAATTACAAAATTGATGTTACAAACTTTTTTAGACGGAGCACTTTCGGCTTTTCTTTTTATTATTTAAGATGAATCCTTAATACTTCTCTTCTGTACAAACTTCTCTAAATTGTAAAGCTCAATCGTAAAACAACTCGTCGGTACACATTTTAACTATTTTACATTCAGATAGTTCAACCGACCTATTGTACATATAGTACAATATATACAGTAGAGCTCGGTGGCTCAGTGGTTGGGTCAATAGACTTGCAATATGGAGGTCCCAGGTTCGATTCCCAGCTAGGGCAGCCATGTACCAATGAGTTATCCTCGGTTTTTTCGACAGATAAACTTACGTACATTTACCGAGTGCTCTCATAACGGTGAAGGAAAACATCGTGATGAAACCTGCATGTCGTAGAAGAAGAAAAAAAATCTAAGGCATGTGAAATCCGCCAACCCGCACTGGGCCCGCGTGGCGGATCATGGCCCGAGCTCCCTCGATGTAAGGGAAGGTCTGTGCCCGAGCAGTGGGGCAATATAAATAGACTGATGATGATGATGATGATTGTACATATAGTTTTTAGTTTATTTTTTAGGTGAGTATTATTTGGAATAGTTACTTTAAATAAATATTTTAAATAAGTAGGTAAGTACTTATACCTATCAAGATTATTGTTCGTATTTATTATGCCTTAAATTATAAATAAAAACCGACCAAGTGCGAGTCGAACTCGCGCACCGGGGCTTTTCGCTCTGACGAAAAGATAAACTAGATTTAGAAACTTATCTTTGCAATTTAGTTGATCATCTGAAAGAAAGAAAGAAAGAAAGAAACATTTATTTGACACCACAAAACATACACCATGAAAACATAACAACAAATAAAACAAAAAAGACAGTGGTAGGTACTTGGTGCGGCATGCAGCGCCAAAAGAGACCAGCTCAGCATGTGCTGTGTCCAGCGGGCCACAGCGCTGGTTTTCAGCTGGCCTCGGCGGTAGTGGCGGGCGGCACAGGCGTTGAGCGGTCAAGCACCGCTCCCTCGCTACAACTAATAAATACGACCAAACAAAAAGTACGAGTACAAACACACTAACAGGGAAGTTGCGACACATATACAATAAATAAATAAATAATAATATTATATACATTACAGAAACAAATATATACTTATATATCTGCAGATATAAGTTTAAATAAACAGATGTAATTTCAAATTTACAGTTTTCAGATTTTTTCCTTTACTTGTACTATAAAGACCTAGCTTCTTGCCAATTTTCATGATTCTAGGTCAACGGGAAGTACCCTATAGGTTTTGGTTTTCTTGCATTTTCATACAAATATGCGATAAAATGCGACATAAACGGCCATACATTTTGATTGCGTTGACGTAGAAGTCTGATTTTTTCACGGCTGCATGAGGTTACAGACCAGTTGAGTATTTCGTATTAATTTCAACTTGATACGTCCACGCGTTTCTGAGTGAGTTTCTTGACAGACAGTTCCTGCACGAAACATTTTTTACGAAGGTTAAAATTCGGGGCTTGTTAATATTTATATTTTTTTTTAATTGGTTTTTACCAATGAAGTTCCATTTGCAAGTAAAACCATAGGCATAAGCTATACCTACATATAAATAAGAAACGATATGAAAGATCGGACCTTTCTCCCGCTTCTAAACAAACTATTATTGCTGCATACGAATCACCTAATCTATCAGGAGAATGAGATGAGTCCGTCCGGCGTTAGGTTTGATATAGTTTTGCCTTTTTCGAGAAAAGTAAATTTTCTTTGACGTAAGTTATTTCGAGAAAATTTTCTAGGGTCGTCCCATCTGAAAAATATGAAGCCAAAAATATCAAAGCGCTATTGAGAGAGCCTTTTTCACTCTCATACTCGTATTACATCAGAACACATCTCTTGTAAATTTTCTAGGTCTAGGCTAATCTAAAAAAAATGAAGTAAGAATATCGGAACGCCCTGTGGAGAGAGTCTTTTTCATTCTCATAAAGAGACATCTGTTTTTATATGTTTCACTTCTATTAAAAGTTCAAACAATGGAAAATAAGAGTGGTACTACGCTGAAAAAAAATTACCCGTGGACCCACCCTCCAGTGGGTTAAAGTCGAAGACAGAGAAAGGTGTACAGTAGAGTTTTTAAAGTTGAGATTTTCTCAAAAACTACTTGACCGATTGTAAAAATTATTTCACTGTTAGATAGATAAAAGTGAAAACTATGTAACTATAAAGAATTGTTAAAATCGGTCCAGTAGTTTTTGAGAAAATGTCAACCTTATTTAGGATCTCTGTCTTCGTGTGTACAGTCGACAGCAGATCAATGATAACATTTTTTTTTACTTTTGACAGTTCTTATTATTTGCTTCGTAAGACTTGAAATCGTACTGCAAGTGTTACCATTGATCTGTTGTTGACTGTACAACGGGTAACAACTCGGCAACAATATCTACAAGCTTGCGACATACCTAAATACTGCTTACAACACGATGTTCCTTTGGTTCATGGCGAAAATCGAAAAGTCGTCTAATATTTTATCGATACTGACTACCCTCCCTTCGTTTACCCTATTCGTTGCACCCTGTATAATACAAAAATAACGATTCCAGGATTGTAACGAACAAAATTAAACAATAAGCTTCGCTTTCACAAACACAATGCGAAAAATATTAAGAGAAGTTTTCCGAAAAAATTATTGGGGATTTCCTTTCCCCCGCACTGGGCGAGCTTCATTCGTATAAAAATACCATCGCCATAGTCCCCTACCATTGTTACATCATAACCAAACTCATAGTCATCATCAGCCCGTATCAGTCCACTGCTGGACGCAGTCTTCCAAGGCGCGACACTCGACGCTGGTGTTCGCGCCGCACTCGCCCCACAGACACACGCGGGACACCATGCTAATGAGACTCCAGGCGGCTCATAGTGTCCTGGTACTTGTACTGATACTAAAAGAGCTGACTGAGTGGAAACAGCAGGTGTTGAGTGAGACATATTGAAACTCCAGGTTAGCCATGGTCTCCTTGTACTTTTAATGCGACCTCATCATCATCATCAGCCCGTATCAGTCCACTGCTGGACGCAGTCTCCCAAAGCCCGACACTCGACACTGGTGTTCGCGCCGCATTCGCCCCACAGACATACGCTAATGAGACTCCAGGCGGCTCATAGTGTCCTGGTACTTGTAATGATACTTAAAAGAGCTGGGGCTTCTGATCAAGTGGAAACAGCAGGTGTTGAGTGAGACATATTGAGACTCCAGGTTAGCCATGGTCTCCTGGTACTTTTAATGCAACTTCTTTATTATCAGTCCGTATCAGTCCACTGGTGGACGCAGTCTCCCAAGGCGCGACACTCGACGCTGATGTGACACACGCGAGACACCATGCTAATGAGACTCCAGGCGGCTCATAGTGTCCTGGTACTTGTAATGATACTTAGAGAGCTGGGGCTTCTGACCGAGTGGACACAGCAGATGTTGAGTGAGACATATTGAGACTCCAGGTTACCCATGGTCTCCTGGTACTTTTAATGCAACTTCTTTATTATCAGTCCGTATCAGTCCACTGCTGGGCTCTCCCAAAGTGCCACACTTTTTGTTCGAGACATTTCAAGATTTTCGTGACTTTTCTCACTCGAAAGACTTTGTAACTAATAGTAGCGGCCCACAATTTATTCGCACAATAATTTTGTGAATGTAAAAAACTCTCTTTGTTGCAACTTTTTCTATTCGCTTTTAATTTCATGTTTACCGACGCGCAAAGGACCCTTTTTCACAAGCTGTGGTTTTAAAATGATAATAACTAATTTTAGAAATTATATTGTCATTCGCGATTCTGTCGTCCCCGCTAAATCTAAACCTAAACGCAACTGTCACTGTGACTCAAAAATCAATCTGTCACCACCTCAAGACGGTGTTCCTATTAATAAACGTAACTTAGGTGCGCGTTAAGGAATCGGGTGTCACGTGAGTAACGCCGTATTATAAACAAAACTCAGTTCTTAAGAGAACTGTCAAACTCACACTTGAGAACGTATTTGCTGATTGCAGGCGAACCGCGACTTGAGAAAGACATCACGTGATACGCCGTCGAGATTGGTTTATTAATAAATGACATACTTGGGACGGTGATCACGTCTTGAGAGTGTATCAGCTGAATTTGCTCTTGAGGGTGGGTTTGAGCTCAGACTATTAATACATGCCTTAGTTACACTGCGTAAGAGCGAGTCTCTTATGATCAATTGGGCGACTTGCGTACTTAAATATTGTTTAGTAGCCTAAACTCATTTAAACCCCTAAACATGCTTAACATCTTGAATATCAAAAGTTCCTTTTTTTCGTGTGGTTCCGTGTTCAGTATTGTCAGAGTTATTCAGGCCGCCCGTAGGCCTATGACGTGGCCCGACGACTGCTGCCGAGCGACATCAACCGGGACGGACATCAACCACGGAGGGGCTCAGATGAAAATGTCAGGTCACCCATCTAAGTACTGAACTTTTTTTTTTTCTCGGGGGGAAAATCATCTAGATATATCATGATACCTCCTTGCCACGGGGAGGCGAGGATGGTTATGTCGGACTCTTACCGACTAAAAACCCCTCGGTGTTCCGTCTCGCCGCCCTATGACGGAGTCACAGGGAGACTTGCGAATTACTTCCGCGACTACGCTGGCGTGTGTCCGGGGGGACCCTTCTCGGGGGTCTTTGACCCCATCCGACTGTTAGCGGTGTGCTGGAACACATGCACGCCGACCAACTCGAGGACCTGTTACCGAGCGTTGGACTACCTCGTGTCCACTCGCCCGGAAGCCCTCATTATGGGGGGAGGTTATGGGCATACGCCAGCCTCCTCCGCCCGACTCTCCTGCGGCGGATTCGTTCGGACAATGGATCAACCTCTCTTCTCTAAGTACTGACCTCGTCCAACGTTGTCTAACTTCTACGATCGTTTTCAACGTGTACTCGCAACTGGATTACGAGCTCCTCGTTCTGTCATAGTACAAACTTCTTCTTCTTCTTATGGTGCCGTCTTCTTACGAAGGTTGGCGATCATTATGGCAATCTGCACTCTCGACAACGCCGCACGGAACAGAGACCTGGTACTCTTGCCGTAACATTGGCGTAAGTTCCTGAGCCATGATATTCTCCTTCTACCTGGCCTTCCTCTGCCCTGGATCTTTCCCTGAAGAATCAGTTGTAGAAGATCGTACTTTTTATTCCTCATTATGTGACCTAGATACTGGAGTTTCCGTTTTTAGTACAAACTTGCGATGTAAATATTATGGCTTACTCCGTGGCCGTTCTTTCATTCATGATTCCCATAAACTAGGGATAGCCACAAATTAGTGTAGCGCTCATTAAAGCCGCGGCTACACGAAACTGTTTGCCCGGTTCATTACGCAGCTGTCAGGAAACACACCCTTTTTCTCGAAGAGTACACTTACCGGCAAAATAAATGGGATCATTGCTTCAAGCGTATTACAGAGGACCTCAATAAGGTTGAGATTTTGTTGAAAGCTACTGGACTTTAAAGGCCTGACATGAGCCAACTAGCGCCGCCAATCTTAAAATATTTTCCAATATAAACAATTTTTATAAAAATGCTATGTATGCAATCTTTACTAGGATAAATACTATTTTTTAAATGTCTATTTATAACGTGATTCAATTTCGGTAAGTTGTAGTTCGCATAATTGCGAAAAACGACCGTTTTTGGCATATTTGTGAACTACTACTTAGCTTGTCGCAATTATGCCATGTATTGTATATTGAAAAATAGTATTTATTCTAATAAAGATTGTGTATACAGCTTTTTTAATAAAAATGATTAAATTGGAAGATATACATGAGCGCAGCGACCGTGAGACGCATCATGTTGCAGGACTTCTTTAACGACAGTTATCATTAAAGTATTTTTTAGATTTATATAAAAAATTTAACATAAGTACCTATTTAAGTCACTTTTATTTTTTAATTCTTTAGACCTTGCTATCTATCGGTGGAGATTTGTAATTAGCTTCTAGACATTATTAAGTAACCTAAAGTTATTGTAGCTGTAAATCTTCCTTAAAATAAATAAATATATATAGTTGGCTCTGGAAAAAGTTCTTGCAATAGATCAAGTAGTTTTTGAGATAATTTCAACCTTTAGAACTTTTCAGTACACTTTTCTCTGTATTAGATCGTAACACAGAGAATAGTTAAGTAACGTTGGAAGCGGTCTATACCTGGATGGGTGAATTACATCTGAACCACTCCGTGCTTCGTAGAGGGCGCTACCATCATTTTCTATAATGGACTTCCTAACATTGTCCGCCAGTGTATCAGTTCCCAGTGAGTGACAGGCGCTGACAGACGAATGGTTCAGTTACTGCGCTCATTACACTCGTAGAAAGGTTAATAGGTGGGCCAGGTTCGATTCCAGAGTCGCTTCACTAATAACTTCAAGGAACTATTTAACTTATAAAGAGAAGTATTATACAGGGTGATTGGAAATTCGATACATTCCTTGAAAGGGGTGATACTAGAGGTGGTTTGCAACAAATTAGGCCCTATTAACGAGGGGTCGAAAATTTATTTAATGAACGCAATTAACATCGAGGCTCGGAAAAGTGCAGCAGTTGCATCTTTTAATATTAACTTAAGGCGCTGACATGAGCCAACTAGCGCCGCCAATCTTAAAAAAATCATATCTGCCAATATAATCAATTTCATTAAAAAAACTATGTACACAATCTTTATTAGGATAAACACTATTTTTTAATATACAATACATGGCATAATTGCGACAAGCTAAGTTGTAGTTCACAAATGTGCCAAAAACGGCCGTTTTTCGCAATTATGCGAACTACAACTTACCGACATTGAATCACGTTATAAATAAGCATTTAAAAATATTATTTGTCGTAATAAACATTTTGTAAATAGCTTTTTTAATAAAATTGATTATATTGGAAGATATTATTTTTTTAAGATTGGCGGCGCTAGTTGGCTCATGGAAGGCTCTTAACTCTACGATCTTGTTAGGATGTTAGGTTAGTTATAAATATAGGTCGGATTAGTATAGCAGTGAGTGCATTCCGTGTAAATATTAAACATTTCCCAGTTTACTTAGAATGATAACTCTATCTGACAGAGTAACTAAAGCTACTTAAATATTAATAAAGGAGAGATATCTCTGAGAATTCTTAAAACATTTTTGACGTAAATTAACTACTTTCTTCTTGCTTAGAAATTGTGTTTAAATTGAAAAATGTATAATCATCTTCCAAACGATATAAAAAATGCAACAAATGAAAAAACATTCACACGACTGCTAAAACAACACCTACATGCTAAATGCTATTACAGAGTAGATGAATTTCTAAATGATAAAATATAATAAACAATCGCTACCTACTACTTCTTAGTAACTACAATTTACTAAATATTTGGAGAAGAAATGTCGTCTCTCTCTTGTATTGCTGTGCGTAAACAAGGTCCATAAAGAACATTGTAACATTTTAATGTTAAGTATGTGAACATCTGTATTATAACTTATGGAATGCAATAAATATATTGAGTATTGAAATGTTTTAAAATAATAGGTCAATATTTTAATATCCTCGGGTGGCATTATGAGTCCACCTAAGGCTCGGCTTCTGCTGGGAATGAGTTCTCCACACTCACAGAGGATATGCATGGGGGGTTTCCTCGGTTTCGCAGCAGAAACTAGGAATGGGTAGCAAAACATTACTCTCTATCTCTCTATCAAACAGTGAAAGAATTTTTGCAATAGGTCAAGTAGTTTTTGAGAAAATCTCAACCATATGGTGTCACTTCACTTGCCTATTCGTATTTGCGTATTTGTCATAATTGCCATGTGTGGTTGGTCAAAATATTCGTCTTATTTGTATGTACGTCAAGTATTTGACAATAATCGAATAGCGAATAGGTACGAACTTTAAAAACTCTACTGTACACCTTTGTTTGTTTTCGACCGTACCATTTTTAGGGTTCCCTATTTCTCCTATCGATGACAACAACGTTGTAAGGCGAGTTTTAAGCATAATAACGCAATGCGACGTACGTCATTTTGTGTCAGAGCAACGGAACCATGCGCAAAAGGCATTCGGGAGTCCGCCGCGGGCCCGCTCGGTCGCGCCCGTTACAACTTAGAACGACGTATCCGTTACGATACAATGTGAAAACGGATTTTCGGAAATATTAGACTTACTGCACTTTTGCTGTGAACCGCGAAAAATGTTTACTGTAAATTTTTGTGCTTAAATTTTTGTTCTAATTTTTAAATTACTTATGTGAGTAAATAGTTGAGTAATTAGAAATTTTGAGTGTGTTACGAGTTAAGTGTTTGAATTTAAAGGAAGTGGATGGAAATTGAAGTGAAATTTTAATAGTGATTTTGACATAGTGTCAGATTTTTGTATCAGTGAATTGTTGGGAAAATTTGGCGCATTTTTCCGGACACTGCGACAGATAGAGGTAAGTCTGATATACGGAATTTTAGTGCAGTATTTATCATTAAGATAAGTATATAATATAACGCTTTAGGGAACAAAATCCCTAAACTAATGTAGTTTTAAGGGATACTAACATTATTATGGACCTTAGTAGTTTGAGAATAAAATGATTTTTCTATTATTTATATGTTATAATTTATAACATAAATTATCATTTATAATTAAAACTAAGTATAGTGAGCCATTACTACAAATTATTATATATAAACGTTGAACCTTGAGAAAGACCGTCGAAATCGGTCGAAGCTGTCGGTCTAAGATAAAGATAAGATAAGATAAATATTCTTTATTGCAAAGTAAAAGGAATTACACAAAAGAAATATGCTAATACAGTTAGTATCACAATTGGCGGTCTTATCGCTTAAAGCGATCTCTTCCAGACAATTAATTGCCGACTTCAACAATATAAGTGAGTGATATCCGTTTAATACATAATAATAATAAATTATGACTATAGTAAGTATTAAACATTTGGTTAATTTATTTCTTATGAATTCATAAATATGCCGTAAAATAAGCACGGATAAAAAAAAATGTTGGCGCCCCCTTACCGACACTGTCTGACAAAAAACTCTAATAAAAACAATTGAATGTTAAAAGTGATAATAAGACGAATTACGGTAAATAAATTCAATAATAAAGCGAATCCTAAACAACTTTCTTCCATACAAATTATCTACTTATTAGATAAGATATTAAACGACTTCCAAATAATTCCAAAGGTTCTCAATTCGGCTTAATTTTATCTATAGACAACCTAAATAAAATGCCAAAAATCCTTAAATTAGGTATGTAGGTAGAGTCCTTGTTTTCGATATTAAATTATTATTAGTAAGTAAAAAGTAAAAGTAAAACAATTTTATTTATCATTAATAAATAGTACAAAGAAATAAATACATTGTTGTTGCATATAAGTCATACCATACATAAACAGTAGATTACAACTATGAACTAAAATTTAACTATAAAATGACCTACAACTACTTCAGTTAAGGAAAAACATTGCTACATTTCAATGGAGCTTTGCCCCAACACGTGACCAAAACTACGTGCCAATTAAGCTGTACCTATTTTGTTGGGGACTTATTACAGGTTTCATATTGCATAATCATAATAAGTATTATTTTCTACTACTCTCGCATCTCCTATAGAAGAATAACAAAAACAATGAATAAATCGCTTCGATTTCTTACTATTTTCTGAATTCTTAATTAAACTGTTTTTTTCGAATCGCAACATGTACAAATATTTGTACTTTATTTTAAACCAATAATTATAATAAAAAACGGAGATATTTTTACATTTATTCGATATCTTGTACATCTTGCGGTTGATGGTGGGGCAGAATCTGGCATTGTCATTTATGTGAACAACTCAGGGCGTTAGATAAACAAATATTTGTTAATATAATCTAATTACTTATCTCATCCCGTAATATAAATTAATTAAACAAAGGAACAACCGGCGAAATTACGAACATTTTGCAAAACATTGCTTCAAGATCAAATTATTACAAACTCCTTCGTAGGCTGTGGACACATCGAGCAAATAATAGTCTATTTATTTATTTTCTTAATGGACTCGACAGTTCGTCATTTGCCAATGTCATGTTACAGAATATTCAAAATATCATATCGTCTTCTCTTCATCCGTAGTGTCGTCACCATGGATATCCGCGTCTTCATCCAGAGGAGTCGTCGTAGCGTCGTCACTCTGGACGAAGCAGCTCGACAGTCACGTTCACTCCCGAGCTCGTAGTCGGACTCTTGACTATAGCGCCAAACTTCAGATCCTGCATTTATCCTCCAATAACTTTACCATACTGTCATTCGCGAACATTTTCTGATTAATTTAACGTGATATTAAACACAAAACATCCACTGCAGACATTAAACTGAAAATTATGAAATAATTTCGCAACCGTCGTTTCCCGCCATTTTCAATATAAATAAATTAAAAATGGAATTACTGTATTTGAAAATGTAAGTAAGTGATTAACTTTTTTATATTTTTTTCACACTCACACACATTCACTTCGCCGGCGTTACGCAAGCAAACTTACACGCGAGTCAGCTAGCCGACAGTCAGTCGCAAACTATTAGCCTAATGTGCCCACAGCTTAATTCATCAAATAGCGACCAACCTCAGATTTTTATTTGACCGAAAGGAATATTTTTTGCAAATTTTATTCAAATTAATTCGTCATTTCATTAATGTTATAACGCTAATCTATCAACGTTGGGAATTCTTAAGATAACTTATTCCGTTTATTAAAAATCTTGTCAAAGATCTTGTTTTAATATTTAATCTAATTCTTTAAAAATAAATAGAATTATATAAACCTAAGGCCGCGTTTCAATTTGCAAGCAAACTCTAACCTCGCCATTCCGTTGCACGCTCTATTCCAACAGAGCCACCGTGATTTTTTACCCAGGTCGTGAATTTTGTCTCCATATTCTCGTCTTAGGGACGGTAGAGCGTGCCACGGAATGGCGAGGTCCCGGGTTTGAATCCCGGTCGTGATGAAATTTTTTCTCTATTTATCATTTAATATTTCAGCATTTTAGGTTTTCATTTAATATTACGTTTCAATTTGAATAATATTTCTATTCTAATCTCTGTCTGTAAACAAGGAACGCTTCTTACAAGAAAAGTTAAATCATTTTGAATTTTTAAATGACGGAAACTCATTTTCCGTTTGCAGAGATGCGAAAAAGCCTATTTCCTCTTTCTGGGGAAAACACCCACGCTTTTTGCTTTAGTTAAAAATTTCGCATTTAATCGCAGCATAACGACGTCTTTTTAATCTGCGCTTCAACCGGTATAAACCAGATTGGGGATATACAGGCTGTCCTTGAATTCATTCGACAAATTGAAACTTGGAGTTGTACTCATGTTGTCTAGACAAATTGAATATTTACATTCAATTTGTCTAGACCATACATTTAAGACTCTGATATTTCAATTATACAATGATTGTAATCTGTTTTGTGTACCAAATAAAAATAAATAAATAAATTGGTAAAGTTTTTTAGTACAACTGACAAAAGTTTAAACTATGTACTTTACTTAACTGTAAAAGAAATACTAAATTCAGTCCAGTATTTTTGCGAAAATCTTAATTTTATTGAGCCCCTCTGCTACTTCTCATACCTCTTTACAGCAGCAAACAAATTAAACTTGACATTTTAATTGACATTTTGTTTGACATGTATTTTTTAATTCAATTAATTAATTTATAATACTTGACATTATACTACTACTAATAATAATAAAACGTTTATTGACGAACAACTTAGGTCCATTTTGTGTTAGTAACAGGTGCCTTATCCTATGTTAGTACTTAATCACTAGACTAGTTTTGGTAATTTTGATAAGGTGCCTCAGCAGCGGGCAAACCCACCTGCCGGCGACGACCTCCAGGAGGCTGTTGGGGCTGCCCCGCACTCTGTGCAAGAGGGAGGCGCTTTTCTTGCACAGGATCGCGGCGAACCCGTCCGTATGCGCGTGCGCGAACATAGTGGACTAAATGTTTGTTATTGAGAATGCCTCTTTACAGCCGCTACTTAATTTATTACGATTGTTACTATTTTTAATTAATTATTAATGAATGTAAGTAGTTTAATTACTTGTTAGTGCCCACTGACACAATACAGTGGGTCTGCTTTTGGCCTTCTGCCTCTTTGTCTATCGAGCCATGTAATATACAGTATTAAACATGTATGATTACAATATTCTACAATGTATGACGTAACCAAGTGTGGATAAGGTTAAAATAAATGAGTATGAGTACTTTTCTCTGAAAAACATAAGCCTCCTTTCGTAGTCGGGTAAAAAGATAGTAGAGACAGTTTTGTGCTGAAACAACGTTTATTTTCCAACAGACATATCTTGGAAAGAAATTTCCACCTCCCCAGGTTGTTGGCTACGTTCCAAAACTAAGCCCTTTCGCGCGGCGTCGCTCGAAGGCGATAATTAACACCTACGAACAGCTGAGCTGATCAACCGGCCGTGAGCACGCGAACTTAAGCTTCTGTCATGGAGCAAGGAAAGGTCTCTGGAGTAATCCATCGCGGACTCCGTTTTCGTCTATAACAAATTTTGGCAGCTCTGTCACTGTCGTTGGGAAGGACATAGACTAGACAACTTTTTACAATAGAACGAAGCTCTCAGTTGCTGTCAGTTTTTCTTAAGGGCCTTCCATTAGCCAACTAGCGCCGCCAATCTTAAAAAAATAATGTCTTACAAATTATTATTTTTTATTAAAAAAGCTATGTACAATCTATATTAGGATAAAGCGGTTAAGTATTGCCATACAGCGAGCAAATGCTGCCAGCGTCCTGGGCACCATGCCACAGAACGGGGACCTCGACGACGTGTTCGTTCTTTAGTTTGTAGTTTTATTTCATAAGTATTTTTTTTTTTAGATAAATTAGTTTTATTTTGTAGTAATTAGTTTTTTTTGCAATAAAGCTCTTATATTTTCTTATTACATACAATATTAGGATAAACACTATTTTTCACTATACAATACATGGCATAATTGCGACAAGCTAAGTTGTAGTTCACAAATGTGCCAAAAACGGCCGTTTTTCGCAATTATGCGAACTACAACTTACCGACATTGAATCACGTTATAAACAAGCATTTAAAAAAATAGTATTTATCCTAATAAACATTTTGTAAATAGCTTTTTTAATAAAATTGATTAAATTGGAAGATATTATTTTTTCAAGATTGGCGGCGCTAGTTGGCTCATGGAAGGCCCTTAAAATTCTCCTTTATACCTTTCTCTGTGAGGATGAATGTCACTACAACAGAGTCCGAGACCTGTCGCAATACAAAATACACTTTAGGCTCTCTCCATAGAGCGCGGCGAAATTTTTTCTTAATGGGTTTTGTGCTTATTTACACGGGCTTTTTGCGTGGAAAGTCTGTAAATGGATAATGTTTGTAATCGATAAACGTTGGCGTAAGTGCTCGTAATAGCACAGGCTTAAAAGGTAAGCTGGAGTTAGCTAACCACACAACTCAGCAATGTAGAGTCTTAACTAACCACTTGCAATATCGAAATAACACTGGGTTAAGGCTTCGTATTTTCAGTTTTTCGACTAAGGCTACGGCACTAACTACTGAAATTAAACGTCTGAAAAAAATATATAGCAATCTGGTGTATATTTAGGGACTGATGAATACCGATACACGATTGGACAAACTTCGCTCGATAGAAAAAAATCGCAAACATATCCCTTCCATGTCATTTAAAATGAAAATTATGTCTAAACCGAAATAGTTATTTATACAAAATATATATCAAAATGTAGGGTGCTATAAATACGAGAGCTTGTTTTAAAAAAATCCGATTTTTGTTGGCGTATTTTTATTTCCCTGCCAAAATTCATAAAAAATACGAATATCGAGGCACTGCGCCGTGCTCTTCACTCCGTCGCTGCGGGGCATCTTGTGTCTCACTCTTGCTTTTGACAACCATATTGCGCCTTAACCCGTGAAATCTATATGACAATGCCAGATTCTGGCCCACCATCAACCGCAAGATGTACAAGATAACGAATAAATGTAAAAATATCTCCGGTTTTTATTAAAATTATTGGTTTAAAATAAAGTCTTGTACATCTAGCGAGTCGAAAAAAACAACCTAATTAAGAATTCAGAAAATAGTAAGAAATCGAGGCGATTTATTCATTGTTTTTATTATTCTACTATAGGAGTTGCGAGAGTAGTAGAAAATGATACTGATTATGATTATGCAATATGAAATCTGTAATAAGTCCCCAACAAAATAATAGGTACAGCTTAAATGGTCACGTAGTGTTGTAGGTGGGGCAAAGCTCCATTGAAATGTGGCAATGTCATTTCCGTGAAAATTCCAACCTTTTTTATATTTAGTAACGAACGGTTACAATATGTTACTAGAGCTAATCTAAAAGGTATAGTTAAATAACCTATAGTTGCATATCAATGTAATGCAATAGCAATAATCATAATTATCTTAACAGTAAAATATAATATAACTTTTGCAAAAGATGTGTTACAAGTAATTTAAAAAACAAAAAAAACACGGCTAAAAATTTAAGCCGCTTTGAATAAATTTAGTAATTTTTTACCCGACTGCGCAAGAAGAAGGGTTATGTTTTTCGAGTGTATGTATGTGAGTATGTATGTCTAATTCTTTGTTCCGCCCTGCAGCCCAAACGGCTTAAATTGATGGATTGTAACATATATGAGGTGTCGTTAGATTCGTCTTGATTGAAGGAGTGGCAGGCTATAAAATTTAATTTACACCACTTTGCAAGGAAAAGGTGCCAACGCTGAGGAGAAAAAGTGGCAAAAAACTCTCAGCAGCACATCTTTAAAAATAATATAATAATACACAATTACTTAATAACTAGGTATTACACAACTATTACTATTGTTAGTAATCTAGACTTTATCCCTCATGCGGAACCGGCGACACACACCATGCATGTTCATCGTTTAAATAGTCATCTATCCTTTAATACGCCTTTCTAACAAGTGTTCCTCTAATGAAATTTTTAATTTATTTATTATTATTATTTATTTTATTAATGGACTCGACAGTTCGTCATTTGCCAATTTCATGTTACAGAAAATTCAATATATAATAGTCTTCTATCTTCCTCCAGGGGAGTCGCAGTAGCGTCTTCACCCTGGGTAGCCGCGTCTTCATGTCTTCATCCAGAGGAGACGCCGTAGCGTCATCACTCTGGACGAAGCAGCTCGACAGTCACGTTCACTCCCGAGCTTGTAGCGGGAACTCTTGATAAAAGCTTGAAACCCCAGATCTTGCTCAAATTATCCAACAAATTCACCATACTGTCACTCGCGAACATTTTCTGATTAATTTAACGTGATATTAATCTCAAAATAACCACTGATGACAATAAAACAAAAATTATCAAATAATTTTGCAACCGTCGTTTACCGCCATTTTCAACAGAACCACAATTTTTAAATTTCCTCTCTGTCAACGTCGTGACACTTTCTGGCAACTTGTCTGCAACAAAGAAAGTTACCGAAAAACTAAACAATTATCTAAGAGTTGGTTAATCGCAAAAATCGCTCTTGTGGGAAGACGTTGCGTGGGCGGATTAACTGTGTACTGTGGAATTCAATTAATTAAATGAGAGGAACGAGTGGGCGATGTGGTGCGGCGGCTGTCAAGTGGAGAGAGATGTACTGGAAAGAATTTTCACAGAAAACAGAGCCTTCTTCTTCTTCTTCTTCTCGTGTGGTTTAGTGACCAAACCTATTTGTCAAAGTTATTCAGGCCGCCCAGGCCTTTGACGGACTCGACCACGGAACGACGACACATGATACTGCGAAATGTTTTACACCGACAACACGGAACTGCGACAACACGGAACTGCGACGACACGGTACTGCGACGACACGGTACTGCGACGACACGGAACTGTATTTTAAATCATTTGCAAAATATAATAAATTTGTTGTTATGTTGGCTACACTGCAACGTGATGACTTAGTCGCAAACTCGCCCACAAAATATCTGGTCCGCGGGCGAGTTTCCCTTTTGTAAATTTTCACGTAGTAAACTGGCCCACATGCTTTAATGCTACTGGGCGAGTTGCTTACGGGCGAAAATTACAATAGTAATGTCGCCCAAATGTTGGATTCTATTTTTTTTTATTTTTTTTATTAATGGACTCGACAGTTCGTCATTTGCCAATGTCATGTTACAAAAATATCAATGTATAAATAGTCTTCTATCTTCCTCCAGGGGAGTCGCCGTAGCGTCATCACCCTGGGTAGCAGCGTCTTCATGTCTTCATCCACAGGAGACGCCGTATCGTCAATCACTGTGGACGAAGCAGCTCGACAGTCACGTTCACTCCCGAGCTCGTAGTGGGAATCTTGACCATGGCGCCAAACTTCAGATCCTGCTTGAAATCTCCAATAACTTCACCATACTGTCATTCGCGAACATTTTCTGATTAATTTAACGTGATATTAAACACAAAACACCCACTGTAGACATTATACTGAAAATTATTAAATAATTTCGCAACCGTCGTTTCCCGCCATTTTCAAAAAGCCCTTGGATTCTACAACTTTTGATAGACACACCGTTGCCAAAATGACAAGAACCGTCAAGAATGACAAGGGCTGTCAAGAACTGTCAAAAATGACATGTACTGTCAAAAATGGCAAGAACTGTCAAAAGTCTCAAGAACTGTTAGTGGCCTAACGACTGCTGTCAAGCGACAACAACCGGGACCAACTGCTTAACGTGCGCCTCGAGGCACGGAGCTCAGATGAAAGTGTCACTAACGGTCACCCATCCAGGTCCTGACCTCGCTCAACGTTGCTTAACTTGTACGATCGTTTTCGACGCGTACTCGCAACTGGCCTACGAGCTCCTTATGTGATGTAAAAATGTGAAGTAATGTGAAAATAACAAAAAAAAAAGCTTTAAATGTTAAGACACTTGATTTGGGTTTCGATATAGGTAGGTGCTTGACATTGGCAAATGGCAAAAGTGTCGAGTCCGTTATAAAGAAGAGAGTATAGCAAAAGCTCGCGTGTTCGCAATCTCGCAATCTCCCGTAGTGTTGTGTGGGTAGTACGAACATGTTAATTGACCGTGACGTAACAGGCTGAGATATGTAAACGGAACTCTGCGTTTAGGTAACAAGGAACAATTTACATTACGGTTAAATTCCTGTTTTAAATGAATTACTAGCATACATAGAATCAGTAAACTGAAGTGTCAGTGGGCTGGTCACATCTGTCGTAGAACCGATAACCGTTAGACGAGTTCTCGAATGAAACGTAGTGTGGGACGCCCCCCGACCAGATGGAGGGATGACCTTCGCAAGATGGCTGGCAGGGACTGGATGCAGAGGGCCGAGGGGTCCACTGTCCAACATCTTCATTTTATATCCTTGCAAGTATCATAGTCAAAACACAACTCTCAAACTACAACCAAGCAAAAGATTCAAACCCCAATGGAGCACTCGTGTTTCTATTTATCTCCAACTCTACATGTTCCACAGATTCCCAGTGGAAATATTATATCAGATTCGCTGGAATTGCTAAAACAGAAACGATGTTTTCCAATTTTATGATAGCCCGTCCGTCTGAACGGCGTTCGTAGATGAAACTGCATGGGTTGCACTGTTTTAAGTTTACGTCTAGATTTTTAACCAGATGCAAAAAAATGTTAGGTACACACGAAGACAGAGATAAGTATACAGGGGGCCTCAATAAGGTTGAGATTTTCTCAAAAACTACTAGACCGAATTTGATAGTTCTTTTACAGTTACATAGTTCTAACTTTTATCTATCTAATAGTGAAATAATTTTTGCAATAGATCAAGTGGTTTTTGAGATAATCCCAACCTTAAAAACTCTCCTATACACCTTTCTCTGTGTTCCACCGTACACACGAAGACAGAGAAAAGTATACAAGGGGCCTCAATAAGCCTGGGCCTGATCTGTCTTCGACTGAACTTTTTGATATCAATATGTTAAAAACCCTGGATGGGAAGGAGCGTGGCCAGACCTGCTCGATGTGGACCAGGAAATCTTGGGGTCGGCCGCATGGAGGCTTCATGGAGAGGCTTATTATGCCCAGCAGTGGGCTGCAGGGGCGCCGACTCCGTGGGTGATCGGGGGCTCAAGCACTTTTTTTGCATGACGCTTAGAACAAAGTAGATACTATTATGTGCCAACTAGCGCCGCCAATCTTTAAAAAATAATATCTTCCAATTTAATCAACATTATTAAAAAAGCTATGTTCACAAATCTTATCAATCTTATTGACCCCCCTCCTGTATACTTGTCTCTGTCGTCGACTATACTTACTGGATCCAGCGGACTTGTATATACTTATTTTCACATATTTATTGCATAAGTTCCTTCAGTTTCACATTACGACAGGAAATAAGAGGCTTACGTCTGTTTTTAAAATAAATTTGTTGTGGGTCTATTTATAGATAACTTATTTGTGAAATTCTTTATAAGTAAAACAATTATAGGGAAAATGCATTAAACTTTTCAACAAACGACAAGTCTCCATTATAAGGAAATGTTTGGAAATAGGCACTTTCGCCCCCTCGTCGACAAACTTTTGAAAAATGTGAATAAAAAATTCATCTTCAATTTTCGGACAATTTTTTTAAGAATTAAAAAAGTTTTTCGGCCTTTAGCGAATGGGACACACTGCTTTTTGTTATCAAATTATCATCCCTGTATACATAGTCGTTGAATACTTACGACTTTATAGTGTTTAGAGGGAAGCTAACCAACCCTTAGGTACCTACTGCAGAGCATAGAGGTGTCGGTGCCGAGCTCGCGGCTGCGGCGAGGACCTTTTTTTTTACCCCCAGGTAAAACATGCAAATCATGTGTCACCACGCCCGGGGGAGCGTGTTGGTTATGTCAGGCTCACCGCCCTGAAGGGGCAGCATACCGACTAAACGTCCTGGGGTGTTCCACCTCGTGCCATTCTCGCCGAGCCACGGGAAACTGTGATACAACCGCGACCCGACTGGCGCCCGAGCACTCCCCATTGTGGGCTGTACTAGCCCACAATGTATAATCCATTCATCCCTCACCTTCCTCCTCCCCGTCTGAGCCTCGAGCCGCTCGGGCGCCGTGCGGTTCGCGCACTGCGTCCGTGGGCCCGGGCCCTTACTTAGGCGGCGGCACCTCGTACACTCCGGTACGCTTGGCACCGCCTCGTACCACCCCATGGCGCGGATTTCTTTCTTGCCAACCTTTCTCTCAGCCATTCATACATCAGCAGGGCCGAGGTGTGTGCCTTGCCTGCGTTCAGGACAAACATATTGAAGCACGCTCCGGTAAGCACAGCACTTCGCATTCTGAAAGGGATTTCGGGGGACATTGATATATTAAGCTGTTCATTGTATGAATTCACAACTGCCACGCTCGAAGACAGAGATAAGTATACAGGGGGTCTCAATAAGGTTGAGATTTTCTCAAAAACTACTGGACCGAATTTAATAATTCTTTTACAGTTACATAGTTTTAACTTTTATCTATCAAACAGTGAAAGAATTTTTGCAATAGGTCAAGTAGTTTTTGAGAAAATCTCAACCTTAAAAACTCTCCTGTACACCTTTCTGTGTTCCATCGTAATACGGGGACCAAATCATCTCATTTCGGAAAACAACCACTAAAATTTCACGTTATATAACTACATCATGTTAGACTTAATATGACGAGTATTGCGGACCCTTCGGCGTAGGCAAGTCCCTTGGTTTCATAAAATAAAAAACTTCATTTGTTGGTCCGACGCAACGATCTCCCGAATAGCACCCAGTGGGATAACGCGTAGATGAAAACTTAATCAACCCACAACTAGGGATGCGCAAAGACCAAGTCGAATTCGGTCTTCGGTTTTGGTTTCCTGAGCTTGCTTGCAAAATGGGTCGATCTGAGAGTTGACAGTTGGAAGACACAAATAAACGATTTATTCTTTGTTAATTTTTTATAATATTTAGCATCTAGGTGTAATCAATAAGAGGTGATCTCGTGAATTTTTTTGACTTTTCTTAAATCTATAACTAAGTAAGTACTACGAGTAATAATATGGTATTTTTAATTGACATTCCTAAAGAGGTTGTAATCGTTATAGCAATAACCACAACAACACAACGTCTGGCGACTAAATTGCAAAAATAAAGGAAATATCTTATTTAAATAACAATAAAACTTAAAAATAGAATATAATAAGTAAACATTTATTTGACTAAGTAAGTAAAATAACTAGGTAAGTATTATAAATTACCCTAAAAAATATAAACTAAAAACTAATGTACAAAGTATGTAAAATGTAATGTATTAAGGTCGGTTGAACTATTTGAATGGCTAAAAAATAGACACATATATATATATATAATAATAATAAATAATAATAAAGTCTTTATTTCATCTCACTTAAAGAACATCGATTTCTTATGGTTAGGATATAAATTAGTAGGTAGGTTGATTACATTCTTTAATGTGAGTGTCTATTTTTTTAGCTATTCAAATCGATGGGTGCCTGGAATAAAACCACAATAGCCATAGTGACAGTTTTCCTATCACGCCATTTTCATAATCTATGGATCCGAATACACCTCGTGTATTTTTTTCACAAATTTTAAATGAACACTGGCTGATTTAGCAAAAGCGTTATGAGTATAGCCTCGTTATTCCTCATTTAGAATTCGAATTTTGTTTACTGGAATAATGGTGCTATGTGCAAAGATAAAAGTTTTTTTCAATAGTCTACAGGTAACAAGCATTACGGCTTTGTTCCCCGAAATAAACATGTATGCCGATTCACGATCACCATTACTGTAAGATAGACGCTCAAAACTTCACACAATATATTTTGGATAGTAATATTATTGTATAATAGCTTTTCCGCAACATCGTCTTCGTAGACCTTAGAATTTGATGCTACCAGGGTGAAAAACATGCATACAAAACAGTGTCACCTACGGAACAACGACACCACCTTTTACAGTTTTTAACGAATTCCCATGGGAAAGAGAAGTTCTCCGGGATAAAAACTATCCTATGTGTTATTATAGATCCTAACCTAGTGTGTATACCAAGTTAAATCCCGATCTATTCAGTAGTTTTTGCGTGAAAGATAACAAACATCTACACATCCATCCAAACTTTCGCATATTATAATATTTTTTCATAAAAATATTTACAAAACATTATAACTAGGTACCTACTACTAGGTACTATTTACACTAAAAGACATTAGTAGGATAATAATAATTATTATATTATAATTATATACTTCAAAAACTTAATTGAAATAAAAATTGTAACGATCGACCCTTTTGGCTGACCTCATTATTGTATTATTAAAATTATACTTAAAACATTAAGTAAACTTAATGAGTATTGGCACGTGATTTATATTGGCAGTTCGTCTAGTGGCGGACCCTACTTACGTTGTGTTTATAACCCTTGTTCTTTCCGAGGTAATTCTGTCTAAGGAGTAAAGCTGGAAAACGACAATCTGACTAAATGACGCAAAACAAGTTCTTATAATTAGCCAAACTGTGAGAAGAAGAGAAAAGGATAATTTTAAGAGTTTTTGTAGTTGTTGTGGTAAACTCGGTGAAGATTCCAAAAGTGGGGATAATTTAATATATTAGTATTTTTATTAAAATGGTTTTCACCTCCGAGCCACCAACGCCCAAAACCTCGGAGCCTACCGCAGATCGTTATAGACACCACAACAGTCCCGATCTCACGGCCCTGCAACCAAGAACGACCTAACGAACCCCCTAAGTTCGTAAACACGAACTAGAAGTATTACGCAGTAAAGGGATCTAGATCTCAGATTGAGTGTTACTCGGGAGACCTTTATAATCTCATCAAAAGCAAAGCTTGAATGAGACGTGGAGAACAACCTTTGCAAGACATCGTCTGCAGGTTGGATATTAAGGAAACCAAACTCTATCTCATCATCCTGGATCCATAACTGTCGCTATAAGCGTTACTTATTAATTTAGATTGAGATGTTGACTTTGACATAATTGTAGGTCGCGCAGGTTGTTGTGAGGGGGCGACTACCAAATGATACACTCGTACAAGTTCCGAAATAAGCACTCCTAACAATTTACAGAACTCCTTAGGCTTGAACATACCACATATCGTCCGACCCTCGGCTTTGTTGAACATGGACTTGGCCAGGCCTCGTCTAGAGTACCATGGAGTCAAGCCACCGGAATAGACCTTCGCCCATGACCGATTAGGAGGAAAGAGGTGAAATGCACCCCAAAGACCACTCTATTGCAAGGAGTATGACAACATTGTAATAATGTTAATTTTGCATTGTTAAATCCAAATAGTGACACTTGATAATCTAAGTAGAGTCTGTAAATTGCACGGCTAAGTGTAGATGCTCGCAGAACGACCCAAAATTATTATTAAATCTGATAAGATTTACTTCTATTTGTGACTAGGAGTGAATCTCAATTTAATTAATAATTAGAGTAATCCAGAATATTGGGATTACAGTTGTGTCAATACATCTCGTATTATTAAAATGTTTGGCCGAACATAATAGATCACAGAAGAAAAGACAAAGCAATAGTTCCTTTGATAAATAAATTTTAGGAAGAATATAATTTAGAAGTTAGTTGCCGAAAAGATACTGCGTGTAATCTTCTGTTTTAGAAATACAATCCTATTTCTATAACATAAATTCCACATTGACGTCATAACGTTGTATTCATAAAGTATTTGTTGGATTTAGTAAATATTAGCAATAGTAGTAGTCCACGAATAAATTGTAGTAACGTAGTAAACCCCTTATAAAATGTGTTATTCTGTGTTTTTATTATTATTAATTCCAATGAAACAATATTGTATTTATTCACAGTATTCACGAGTACAGTTTTCAATTATATTTTAAAATTCATGTAATAACACTGCAAAACCCTTTTACTGTTTTCGCGATACATACTTCAGAACTGCGCACAACGTAGCAATAAGCTATTGCTGTTTGCTTTACTTCGCAATTTTACTGGAATAAAACCACAATGGACTCTTGCGGTAACGAATTTAAGTGTATGAAACGGCATTATCATTTTTTTAGTTTTATTAATAATTACGTAAGCACTAAATGTTTCTTTACTTGATAAATTACTCCAGAAAAAATAATACATCAATTAATATTCAAACCGTTTTGATACGCCTCGTAGTTTAGTACTTATTCAAGATTTTCACTAAATCTTTTTTCCTGAAAAATTATGTTTTGTCTATTGCGGCTTTGTTCCAGGCACCCATCGAAATAGTTCAACCGACCCGAATGCTTGGATTGTAAGAGGAACCAATGACAGGTAGCTGTTAAATTATTAAAAAAAAATTGGATCTCGAGGCTATCTTTTCAGTTATCATCAGACTCGGAACCTTTATGTCTAAGAACCTTCTCGTCAATACCACCTCTCAAACGAAAAAAAACCGCTTTCAAATCGGACCTTTTGTTCTGGAACTACGATAACGCAGATGGACAATAGGCATGAACGTATAACCTCTTTGCTATTTTAGGTCTCAATCCTTAGCACCAGTTAAAAAACCAAACCCACAAAAGTCAGGTCTGATCGGCACATCCCTCCACAGGTTGAATATCATGACCGCAGCAGCGTTATGCCCATTTTACTAGCCACAAATTACGGCAATGGACGGAATAATACAATTTCACTGCGGTAATTACGTGAGAAAGGTGTGCTGAATTGAAATGTATGATTATGATATGATGGAGCCGAGGGAACAGCAGATAATCGGGTTGCGAAATGAGCATACCATGCAGTGGTTAAAAATTAGTCAAGTAAGTACGGTGGAACACAGAGAAAGGTGTACAGGAGAGTTTTTAAGGTTGAGATTTTCTCAAAAACTCCTTGACCTATTGCAAAAACTCTTTCACTGTTCGTTAGATAAAACTGAAAACTATGTAACTGTAAAATAATGATTAAATTCGGTCCAGTAGTTTTGAGAAAATCTCAACCTTATTGAGCCCCCCTGTATACTTATCTCTGTCTTCAACTGCAGCTACTTTTTTAGAAAATCTCAACTTTAAAAACTCTCCTGTATATAGGTACATTTCTCTTGTATTCCCCATGAACGAATAAATATCTCCGCGCTCTGGAGAGAGTCTAGATATTTTTATATTTTATATAGGGGCAAGTCCCCTCTTGTTGTCACTTTTACTCTCATAATACGTCAGAAAGAGACATCTGATTTAATACACTTATTCGACTTTTATTGAAAATCAAAAAATAGATAAACAAAGAGAGTACTTACTTACTCCGCTGGCTCAGTGACCCGAAGTGGATCTTGGCCTCCGCAACTAGAAGACGTCAGTCGTGCCGGTCCTGCACCGACTGCCGCCACGTGTGTGCCTGCAGTCGGTGCAGGTCTCGACCTCGTCCTTCCAGCGGTACCGAGGACGCCCGACCAGCTGACGGCCAGTCGCTTGTCCCAGATACGCTCCTTTGGCACCTCGATCTTCTCCCGTTCTTTCGACGTGAGTAAACAAATATATACAAGTAAATAAATACAACTCCACGTAAGGGAATGTCAGTGGGGATATATACAATACAATACAATCATTTGTTAATAAAATAATACATTTACAGGTCCATTCTATAGATAAGCTTACATCAAGTACTTTTTCGACAGTTGAAGAATTCTTCAACGGTGTAACACGCCATGCCCATTAACATATCTTTAAGTTTTTTTATGAATGTGGTATGACTAGGAGCATCATAAATAGACTGATTGACAACATTCATAAATAGACTGATTGACAACATTTTCTTTCAGACCACACTGTTCTCTTCATTCCTTCTTCTTTCTTTTCTCGTGTGGTTTGGCGACCAAACCTATTTGTCAGAGTTACTCAGGACGCCCGTAGGCCTTTGACGTGGCCTAACGACTGCTGTCAAGAGGCAACAACCGGGACCAACTGCTTAACGTGCGCCCCGAGGCACGAAGGGGCTCAGATGAAAGTGTCACTAGCGGTCACACATCCAGGTCCTGACCTCGCCAAACGTTGCTTAACTTGTTCGACGTGTACTCGCAACTGGATTACGAGCTCCTTAAACCTGTCACACAATTTAACTCCACACATCACAGCGCATCTCTTCTCTACAAGAGCGGGACTTTTGATGTAAACATAGCTTACTCTACAGGCCGTTCGTTGCTTCATGATCAGACCCTACAATCCCTGCCGTGGCAGTCGCGTGTCGGCCACAATTAAACAAACAACCAAACAACTATTACAATGTATTTAGCGGTGTTGGGGCTTGGGGCAACGACTAGTGTTCGCCGGAATGGGGCCAAAAATCTATAACTTGACCTAGAAGTCTCATTTGTGAATTTGTGCAATTATTTAGGCTATGGTTTAGTAATTAAGGGGTAACTATGTCGAAGACAGAGATAAGTATACAGGGGGCCTCAATAAGATTGAGATTTTCTCAAAAACTACAGGACCGAATTTAATAATTCTTTTACAGTTACATAGTTTTCACTTTTATCTATCAAACAGTGAAAGAATTTTTGCAATAGGTCAAGTAGTTTTTGAGAAAATCTCAACCTTAAAAACTCTCCTGTACACCTTTCTCTGTGTTCCACCGTACCTATATAGGTAAGTATCGGCTATCTTAGTAAAGATGGAATTAATTATTCTGGGATCTAGAAGGGGCCTTTCATCACAGACCCTTAGGTATCCCATAGACATGAAATCGGTACAAGCAAGCGAAAAATTCTGTCAAACGATGAGCGCAATTGGTGAATAAAATAAATAAATACAGAGTCTGCGATGTAAATATGGTTAACTCCATCGTTGGTTTCTTGTTTCATGGAGATAGCGATATACTGAATAGAATAAATAATCATGATTGGCTCACAAAGTGGCATATTGATAGATACCAAACTTTCGATTGCATAGTAATAGGTGTAAGATAACATACCTTCATTATTTCGATATAAGGGCGTCTCTATTTATAGAAGCACAAGGTTCATATTAGCATGTGTAAGTATATAAAATTGTAAGTAGATATGTAAAGATATGATGTTCCACTTTAAATTCTAATCGATAAATTAACATTTTAAAAGGCATTTTTAAGTTAAAATAAAGCATAGTAAATTAAATATAGTAATAAATTAGCGTTTTATAGTCTGCTTTATTAAAAGTTAATAATACGAGTAGGTATAATTTTTTATTCGAAAAGTCGTAGAACAAAAGTTGTTCAGTTACCGCATTGATCTCCTATAAACAACTAGATACACAGTCTGCCTTCTAAAAATGTCCGAGCGCAAAGAAGGTCCAAACGGATGAATGGACCCTCATTTGCTTTATTGGACATTGTTTGGACGTTAACAATGAACCCTTATTTGGACGTTTTTTAAATTGGTTTAGTAAGACCTTTGTGTATCTAATTGTTTATAGGAGATCAATGAGTTACCGTTATTATTCAGTCAGAGTTTGTATGGATGGATGTTGGTTGCTCTTTCACGCAAAAACTACTGAATGGATTTTAATGAAACTTTACAATAATATAGCTCATATATATCAGAATAACACATAGGCTATAATTTATAATCCTGCGCAGACGAAGTCGCGGGCAGCAGCTAGTATAAAATATTCTTGACAAGGGTGCTTTAGACCTTCAGGCCTTATTACATGATGAATAGCTTCGGTTTATTACGAGTAGTAGTGACTTGCTTCGGTATTAAAAAAAGTGAAGAAATAAACCGGTATTAACTGAATAAAACCGGTTTTTTATACCGAACTGAGTCGGCGGAGTAAGCAGTCTTGTTCGCGAATGACAGTATGGTGAATTTATTGAATAATTGCAGCAAGATCTGAAGTTTCAAGCTTTTATCAAGAGTCCCGCTACGAGCTCGGGAGTGAACGTGACTGTCGAGCTGCTTCGTCCAGAGTGACGATGCTACGGCATTGAATTGAATTTTCCGTAACATAATATTGGTAAATGACGAACTGTCGAGTCCATCAATAAAATGAATAATAAGACCTAATTGAATCTTGAGAACCACTTCAAGATGGCGTTCCTATTAATAAACGTAACTTAGGTGCGCGTTTAGGAATCGGGTATCACGTGAGTAACGTATTAATAAACAAAACTCAGTTCTCAAGAGAACTGTCAAACTCACACTTGAGAACGTATTTGCTGATTACAGCCCACAATGGGGAGTGCTCGGGGCGCCAGTCGCGTCGCGGATGTATCGCAGTTCCCGTGGCTCGGCAAGAATGGCACGAGGTGGAACACCCAAGGATGTTTAGTCGGTATTCCGCCCTTCAGGGCGGTGAGCCCGACATAATCAACACGCTCCCCCGGGCGTGGTGGTATCATAGACTTATCTGTATCTATCAGTAAAATATTTAAAAAAAAATGTTCGTGTTTTTTTATATATTTCGCTGTACTGTATTCATTGTGTAATAACTAATAAAGTATTATGTATCTATCTACCCTATTGTCACTAGGTATGTGCCCAAGTCTGAATAACAATTAATTTTGACCTAAAACTAAGTCTATGTTAAGAAAATAACTTTTTAATTTATTTTTTAATTTCCAAAGTCAAGGAGCATAAAGGCTCAAAGTGAAGTTTGGACAAGACACTTGGGACGAATCTTAAATAGGGAGGCCGAAGATTAGAAATGCTATAGATACAAGGTACATGCGATGGGAATGAAACAATAAAAATTGCACTAAAACGTCGGGTAGAATAGAATATAAATTATTTATTGCAAAATTATGGTCGTAATTTCAAAAAATTCGTACACACAATTCACCCAAATGAGCATAGTAAATGAACATGAACATATAGCACCACTCCAGCCAGGTCGCGGATGACCCGGATAGTCCCAGGACTATCCAGATGCACCGGAGGGCACTGATTTTGTATGTCGACATAATGCTTAGTATTGTATAGTATGTTATTGTGTAAAAGCGAAATAAAGAAATGTAAATCTATGGGCGAGACACGCTCTGGGATGGGAAGGAAGGTAGTCCAACGGCAACCAGGCTACCACAGCTATAAATAAAACTATCTTTTTTGTCTTACCTAACCTAATTAAAAGAGGTACCTGCATGGTATAATTGATGATAAATATTTATACACACCTAATAGAAGACAATATATAGGAGCTTTTGATTTTAGAATAGCCAAGTTTTTGGTTGTATTTAACAGCGGTTGTTGGTATTTCATATAATCAAAAGCTGTAGAACCTTTTTGACTCAGTGTCTGTCTTATCTTTCATCGATATTGCACACGACGAGAGACTATTGAGAGTGAGAATACTATCCCAATTTTTACTGCAATATTCAGCGACCTAGCATCTATAGTATTTTAATCTAAGAGGGAGGCACATAAAATATTAACCCCTTGTCTGTCTCTTTCCCCCGAGGGGTTGTAGATAAGGACGGAATGTCTTGAGACGCGAGTGAATTTGAGAATTTATGGTAGCGTTACTGGATTAGGTTTAGTTGGAAATGTTTGTAGGTTTATTTGTATCGGAATCGTGTCGAAATAATAATAAAAACGGCCAAGTGTGAGTCGGACTCGCGCACCGAGGATTCCGTACAACGCAACTTAACCGTAACTTTGCTCTAACGAAAAGATAAACTAACTTATAGTTGCTTTATTGTAAAATATTATTTATTTCGAAAACAATAAAAAATAACAATAACTATTATAATATTAACCTAGAAAATATAAACTTAACTAAAAACTATATATACAATAGGTCGGTTGAACTATCTGAATGGCTTAGCATTACAACCGATTAATTTAAAGATAAACTATATTTAGAAACCAACTTAACTTTGCCATTATCAAAAAATTTTGTCCATACATCGACATACTCCTGATTAGTTCATCTGCAAATATAAGTTTGTAATAATAAAAAAATATTTTTGGGAGATGTAATTTAAAATTTACAGTTTTCGGATTTTTTCCTTTACTTGTGCTATAAGACCTAGCTTCTTGCCAAATTTCATGATTCTAGGTCAACGGGAAGTACCCTATAAGTTTTGGTTTTCATGCATTTACATCCAAATATGCGAGAAAATGCGACATAAACGGCCTTTTGATTGCGTTAACGAAGAATGTTTTTTTTTCACGGCTGACTGAGGATGCAGATTTGAAAAAGACATTGCCACATTTCAATGGAGCTTTGCCCCACCTACAAAACTACGTGACCATTTAAGCTGTACCTATCATTTTGTTGGGGACTTATTACAGGTTTCATGTTGCATAATCATAATCAGTATTATTTTCTACTACTCTCGCAGGGATCCCTTTTTTCAAATAATTTTTTTTGTCCTAATTTAATTTAGCATAATGAGTTAGGCATAATGTTTTTTGTCATAATTGTTTTTGGGCATACAATCTAACTAAGCATAATTCTAGTTTGGGCTAATCGTTTTTGCCCTAATTTTGATTTCCATATTGTTTTATGGCATATTGTTTATTCGTCTAATAGATATTATACACAAATAACAAAAGGCATAATTGAAACACACTTTAATAATTTAAATGTACTTATTCATAATGTTTGTTTGAAATGAATGTAATTTTTTTTTATACTATAATTTTCATGCAATATAATTCCTTTCATTTTAAATGTAATTTTTTAGCAATAGCTTGTAAATAGGCTAGTTTTGAAGTGTATTCATTTTTATTGTTAATAATTTTGTCAAGGCGGTTATGTTTGTCTGTGTATTTCTTCTTTTTGTTAGTATTGGTGTTGTATGTATGGTGTATTAGGTACACCATACATACTTTTTTTGTTTTTAAAACTTCAGGAGTATATTTTTCGGCGAGTAATTAATATGATTATTACAATTATGTTTAAATATCATTATGACAAAGTTTATTTAGGCTTTATAATATTATTCTTAACAATCTTTATGCTGTTTGTAGTTATGCTTAATAATATTATGCCTATAAAGTTATGCCTAATGACTATTATGCGTAGTTATTACTAGGACAATTTAAAGTATGCCATGTTATATTATGACATAACAATTTATGCACAAAAATAGGGAACCATTGGTATTGACAGACGGACAGACAGACGGACAACAAGGTGATCCTATAAGGGTTCCTTTTTTCCTTTAGAGGCATGGAATCCTAAAAACACTTTTCCAAGCAGTAACTCCTAGTCCTAACTTAAATTATCTACAAGTACAAGACAGTAGGTACAACGTGGTAACGTCGCCAGCCTTTTGGGCATTCTCCCACAGAGTAGCGAATTGGCGTCCATTTTTTATTTATAAGTACTTTTATTAATAAGTATTTTTATTAATAAGTATTTTTATTAATAAGTATTTTTATTAATAAGTATTTTTATTAATAAGTATTTTTATTAATAAGTATTTTTATTAATAAGTATTTTTATTAATAAGTATTTTTATTAATAAGTATTTTTATTAATAAGTATTTTTATTAATAAGTATTTTTATTAATAAGTATTTTTATTAATAAGTATTTTTATTAATAAGTATTTTTATTAATAAGTATTTTTATTAATAAGTATTTTTATTATTATTAATGTTCATATATTTTTAAGTAGTTGATTTTGCAATAAATAATAATAATTTTTCACTTAGCATGTTTTCGTAATCTTCTATCTTCTTCTTCTTCAGCATACAGCAGCCCACTCCTGGGCATATGCCTCTCCATGAATCCTCCATGTGACCCGATCCCAAGGTTGTCTGGTCCAGACCGAGCCAGCAACTCTCTTTATGTCGTCGGCCCATCTGGCCGGTGGTCTGCCCACGCTTCTTCTACCTGTCCGGGGTCTCCACATTAGAACGCACTTACTCCATCGACCATCGTTTCGGCGACAGAGTTTTCGTAATAAAGACTACTAATTCTGAATGGGGAAGTTTAGCGAAAATCCTAAGCACAAGGATTAAACCAACCTATCTCACTTTAAGTCACGTTTATCGCTACCTCTGTTGTACGGTTGTATCTACGTTAAACCAGGATCGGTTGTACACGGTACATTAGGTACGCAAATAATTTAAATATAACATTTACGTTAGGAAAATGAAAGGGGTCGCTGCTAAGGCTGCGCTAGTGATGGCGGGAGTCAGTTATCGATATCGATAATACCGGAGATGCTTACAGCATTGACATTGATTAAGAACGATACCGTCTCTCCACAGTTATTGGCACCCCCTACAATATAGATTTAGGTAATAATGTTCATGCATCGATGATTTATTATAAATTTTAAAACCACCCGGGAGCAACTGAGAATTATATTTTATACTATTCCCAATTGCCACCTGGGGGCGATCCATGCAATAATAATACTCATAATACTCATTAATTACACCTTAGGTACTCTATGGAACACTTGGTTACGTAAATATTATTAATACTTAATTTAATTTATTACATTAATACAGAATCAAGAAACAAAGGCTAGCTGGCAAAAGTAAAAATAGGTACAAAAAAGCGGACCATCGTCAATAATGAACAAACTCAAAATTATTAAAATCATGTCTTAGTATAAAATAGAAAAAAAAAATAGCAGCTGTAAAGAGGCGTTGTAAATGTGTGGGCTCCTGGGAATATACCTTTCTATCGATAATTTTATCGACATGGTAAAGGCACATCACTATTCAGCACGGACCGTCCGGAATTCAGATAAAACCCCCTTTCATTACGATGTCGAAATAATCAGATGTAATAGCGGACGAGCCGGGTATCACCCGAATTCACAGTTTAACTGCCACGTCTTAATTCACTGTTACATTGCAATAAAATTGTTATGGCAAGACATGAAATGTCTGGAAACAGCCTAACATTTTCTTGCCATATTCTTACGGAAATTTTTGGGTAGTGTTGTCACAAATACGATACTTTTCCTAACAATGTTTTAGCGATTCCTTTATGAATACCTCATTGAATTTAAATTAACATTGAATTTATTACGGACCGAAAGGCGCCATCAGCCGTCACATGTAAGCGGATCACAGACAAGAGAGAGCGATCATAGGCCCGTATTAATAGTCTGAGCTCAAACCGGCCCTCAAGAGCGAATTCAGCTGATACACTCTCAAGACGTGATCACCATCTCAAGCATGTCATTTACTAATAAACCTATCTTGAGGCGTATTAAGTGATGTATTTCTCAAGACGCGGTTCGCCTGCAATCAGCAAATACGTTCTCAAGTGTCAGTTTGACAGTTCTCTTGAGAACTGAGTTTTGTTTATTAATGCGGCGTTACTCACGTGATACCCGATTCCTAAACGCGCACCTAAGTTACGTTTGTTAATAGGAACGCCATCTTGAGGTCGTTCTCAAGATTGACTTTTGGGCTGAGAGTGATTTATTAATACGGGCCATAGACACACATATATTGACATTAGATAAGATAAGATAACGTTTATTTGACACACACAAACAATGCACAATACACAAGAAAAAGAATAGACTAGTACAATACAAGGTCCCCAGCTCAGCGTGTGCTGTAGTAGTGGTACGGTGGAACACAGAGAAAGGTGCACAGGAGAGTTTTTAAGGTTAAGATTTTCTCAAAAACTACTTGACCTATTGAAAAAATTATTTCACTGTTTGATAGATAAAAGTTAAACCTATGTAACTATAAAAGAATTATTAAATTCGGTCCAGTAGTTTTTGATAAAATATCAACCTTATGTAGGTCCCCTGTATAGATTGTTACGGACTGGCCACCTTTCGAACCATATATTTTTATAACTAATTTATTCCACTTGTCATCACCATCGCATAATCATGACACCAATAAAATACCCACCTGATATCCTGAAATATAACTCTTTTATTAACCAGCGAGCCCAGCTCCTCAACATTTTGGATCTCTGTCGTCGACTGTACTACTACAGCGCTGGTTTTCAGCGGGGCATTAGAGGAATAGTTTACGAAACATGCTACAAGATATAATCTTACATTTTATCAACTTTGACACTTGATTTGGGCTACAGTAGGTATACTTACGAGTAAATTCATACAAACCTCGAGCGCTAATCTAAAGTTTCGCTAAGTTAACAAAGCAACTTGATTAAGTTAAGACTCCACTTATTTCAATCTACTTCAACGTTTAAGTTAATATAAACATTTTGTTTTCATTTGCTTGAACGAATTGGAATTTCAGGAGAATAACACTGCTTTATGTCTGAAACACTAACTTTATAATTAGGAGTTTACCAATTAGCTGTTTAAGTATCAAATATTGAAATAAAATGTATTTTAATTTTTTTACAAATTATATACATTTTACAAAGTCAAATTGCGATTGCTGCCTCAATCAGAAAAAAACGATTGACAAATTTGGCAATCGATTTTTTCAAAATCATAATCGATTTGTTACATTGATAAGATAGATAGAATACTAATCATTTACTTATTCGTTAAACATATTGTACCTAGGGAAATACAAAAAAAATGTATCACTATACGTCAAGTCCAACTAGTCAATATTTGCTGATGGCTTGTAGCCGGGCCACAATAAATATACTTATAAAAAAGAAATCTGTCACAATGAATAATTAATTAGCAGAAAAACGTACAAAAACTATTAAAATTGTTTTTCGACTCGTTTGATATAAGTACAAAACTTTATTTTAAACCAATAACTTCAATAAAAAACGGAGATATTTATACATTTATTCGTTATCTTGTACAGTCGACGACAGAGATAAGTATACAGGGGGCCTCAATAAGGTTGAGATTTTCTCAAAAACTACTGGACCGAATTTAATAATTATTTTACAGTTACATAGTTTTCACTTTTATCTATCAAACAGTGAAAGAATTTTTGCCATAGGTCAAGTAGTTTTTGAGATAATCTCAACCTTAAAAGCTCTCCTGTACACCTTTCTCTGTGTTCCACCGTACATCGTACCTTGATAATGGGGCAGAATCTGGTATTGTCATTTGAAAATTCGAAATTAGATAATAAGAAATGCGTTACGTTTTACTAGTTCCATACAAACTCCGTTCGTTTTGCCAATAAAAGGGCATGGTGGCACTTAATTTTGACTTTTTTTAGGATTCCGTGCCTGAAAAAGAAAAAAAAAACCCTCTTATATGATCACTTTGTTGTCCGTCTGTAAAGACCTATATCACCAAATACTCAAGTCTGCAACCTCATGCAGCCGTGAAAAAATCAACCTTCTTCTTTAACGCAATCAAAAGATATTGTCGAATTTTGGAGCATATTTGTATGAAAGCGCAAAAAGCTCAAAATATATAGGGTACTTCCCGTTGACATAGAATCATGAAATTTGGCAAGAAGCTAGGTCTTACAGCACAAGTAAAGGAAAAAATCCTAAAACTGTAATTTTGAAATTACATACCTCCATAAAGATTTTTTTGTTATTACAAACTTGCATTTCCAGATGATCAACTAATCAGGAGTATGTCGGTGTATGGACATAATATTTTGATAATGGCAAAGTTAAGTTGGTCTCTAAATCTCGTTTATCTTTTCGTTAGAGCAAATTTACGGGGTTAAGTTGCGTTGCACGGAAGCCTCGGGGCGCGAGGCAGACTCGCACTTGGCCGATTTAGTCCTATAAATATAAGTTGATTTTGCATGGTTTTTTTTAATGAATACTGACTATTCGTAAAGCAAATTCTCTTAATCTGGTAAAAAAATTCTGGTACTATTTTTGAGTAAAAATTATATATTACAAAAATAGAACTTTTTTTTTAATCCAATGTTCCGGACCACTTTCTTGGTGGGATATTATACAATGCATCGAGAGTCCATGTGTACTATCACATCCAATTTTTATATTCCAGTTATAATTTAATGCGTTCAAAAAAGTTAGATTTATCGGACTAATTGCGAAACTGAAAACTCCAGAGAATCAGATGAATTTTACAATAGATATTTTAATTTAATATGAAGTAATCCTACGCCAGTTAAATATGTACATAATTATTTAGATTCAATGAATTTATTCCAAGGAGTTAATTACTGGGTTAATTTACATCTGTAGGGCTAAGAATGGGTTTCGCAAAATGGCGCGCGGTGGCGGGAGCGATGATTTTTTTATTTAGTTTATTAATGGACGCTACAGTACGTCATTTGCCAATGTCATGTTACTGAATATACAAGATATCATGGTGCTCTTGAAAATGGCGGGAAACGACGGTTGCAAAATTATTTGATAATTTTTGTTTTATTGTCTACAGTGGTTATTTTGAGATTAATATCACGTTAAATTAATCAGAAAATGTTCGCGAGTGACAGTATGGTGAATTTGTTGGATAATTTGAGCAAGATCTGAAGTTTCAAGCTTTTATCAAGAGTTCCCGCTACAAGCTCGGGAGTGAACGTGACTGTCGAGCTGCTTCGTCCAGAGTGATGACGCTACGGCGTCTCCTCTGGATGTACAAGCTCTAAACTGCAGATCTTGTAGAAATTATTCGATCCGATTTTGTTGAAAACCACAATTAGACCGATCGACAGATTTCGACGGTCTTTATGACGCTGTATGCGATACTCCCATTATTTAGAGTTAGATTACATTGAATACATTTTTAAAATTATTATAAATATATAAACGGATATCACTCACTTATATTGTTAAAGTCGGCAATCGTGGTAGTACTTATCTGATCCGTTGCGCGAAGAAACGTCACCGGCGACGCGGGCGTAGCGCTCACCTTGAGAAAGACCGTCGAAATCGGTTGAAACTGACAGTCTAATTGCAGACTTCAACAATATAAGTGAGTGATATCCGTTTATATAAGTATAATAATTTGTAGAAAGACTCACTATAGTTTTAATTCTAAAATAAAATATACTTTTCATTCTTATGAATATTTTCCCCAACATTGAACAAGGAAATCGATTTTCTGTCTAGTTAGATTACCTATTATATCGACAGCGGCGACACAATAAATCAAACAGTTTAATATTTGTATTAGATATAGGTAATAACTCAAGTTTATCGCTGTTATAGATCAATTAATAAAACATGAAAACAGTTCGACCTATTTTGGTAACTACGTCTTTGCGAACGTAATATTTTGGAGCGTAACCATTGGAACTCGAATTGAAATCGTTTTATTTTGTTTATTCAGGAAATCACAGTACCTACTTAAGAAGAGAAATCATGAATAAAGAATTGAAATCACAAACTTTCGCTTTGGTAATATTCGCTGTAATGAACATCGAAGTCATGAAATACAGTCAGTTTAAACATAAAACAGCAGCGAGTAAAGTATAACAAAACCTGTCGTTTATTTTTAGTATTTTTATAAAGCATGCTTTTGTCTAACGCACGTAAAACAGGGTGGTACACTTGTCCATTTGATTTCATCCAATAGATAGACTATTGACAGTTGTAAGGCCGAGTTTCCACCTGCAAGAAAACTTCTTTTACAAGTGGACGCTCAAAAATGTCTATATGAACCTCAGCTTTAGTAGTCAACCTATATTTTTACAATGTTTATAATTTAATTTTTAACCAAACTGACGATCAAATTATGGATGACTTTTAAATAATAGTAAATAAGTACATATGTAAATTACATTATAATTTGTGATAAATAAATCTAATCTATTTCTATTAAATTAGGTGTGACGAAAATCGTGTGAGAACGACATGAGAAATTCTATATTTTCAAAACATGCATCGAGAACCATTAGTAGCACGTTCAAAGTTTCACAAGGGTCAAAGGAGACGAATCTATGGCCGTTTCAAGGCAACTTGGTTCCAGTTACCATTATTAATATGTAACGTGAGGTTTAGCCCTACGTGTTGGCTGTGAAGATAATTATGGATGGTAATCTATTGCATAGATTGCGGTGATTATTGCATAGTTATTTTCACATTAATAGATTAGATCACTTTATTTTCACAATGATGAACAGGTTCAATCAATCAGTATTACGGTTCTCAAAACGATCCAATCATACCATGTCATAGCGGCCGTGAAAGGGACAGTGCTATTGCATTGGTGTAGCGGCGTCTCTGTTTGGCTCGCCATGACATGGTATAATTTCATCGTTTTGAGAACGGTAATACAGTGTTACATCACAACAGGTAATTAGACGATCATGTTTGTTTACAAAATAAGACACTTGATTTGGGCTGCGGTATACATGTTGTACTGAAAAATGTACAAAATATTTTTACTATGTGATTCTGATTCACTATCAATATGAAATATCCGTAGAGTGGTATTTATTCATAAAACTATAAAAAATAAAAATAACTATTATAATATTAACCTAGAAAATATAAACTAAATTAATTTATATTTTATTAATTACATTGTATAACTGTTTGTTTTCCCAAAAAAAAAAAACTGTAGAGTTTTATATTATTTGTTTTTTATGCAATAAATAATATTTATTTGATTTGGTTTGATTTTGCTTTTGTGCAACAGTTTATAATCTACTATTTATACCTACTTACACATAAGAATAATTTAACTAATGTTTGTTTAAATAGTTATGGGAAGGGTCTACTAACTGGTCATTAATTTAAAATATGAGATCGTAAAAATAACATACTTGCCCAACTCCGCCCATCGTTAAAATAACTTTGAATAAATAAATATTTAACATTATTTAAATTAATATTTAACCCGCTGACGGCGCGTCTGAAAACCGATATGCTTTCAAATTCAATTTGCAAGTTTAAATTCAATGCTACGATGTTTAATATAAAATGGGGTAGTGTATTGAAATTAATTTATTTTAGTTAATTTTTACAACTACTTATACAAAAGACATTGCCACATTTCAATGAAGCTTTGCCCCACCTACAAAACTACGTGACCATTTAAGCTGTACCTATCATTTTGTTGGGGACTTATTACAGGTTTCATATTGCATAATCATAATCAGTATCATTTTTCAACTCCTATAGAAGAATAACAAAAACAATGAATAAATCGCTTCGATTTCTTACTATTTTCTGAATTCTTAATTAAGCTGTTTTTTTCGAATCGCAACTTGTACAAAACTTTATTTTTAACCAACAATTTTAATAAAAAACGGAGATATTTTTAAATTCATTCGTTAGCTTGTACAACTTGCGGTTGATGGTGGGGCAGAATCTAGCATTGTCATTTGGTGATCAACTCTGTGGAGACATAATTGAAATTAGTTGAAAAATAACAAAGTTACAGACATGTACCTAATACTTAATCACAGGACATAGTTAATCTGATAGTAGGAAGTAACGTCACATCATACTAATAATTACAAACAAACTCTGTCATACTTTTTTTTATAACAAAACCTAATATTTCTTAAATCTTTTACCTGCCCTTGACGGAATTTGCCGAAAAAATTAGCCCCTCCCCGTAGCGATAAAACAAAAACGTCCGCGCATACTAATAAAAGCAGCGTTTATCCCATGCCCGTAATAAAATCTCCCTGAGATTGCTTCTCATATCCGCGGCACAGGGCCGGACTTCAGGAAACTTCCAGGGGGCCCTTATACCCCTTGTGTTAAATTCAATGACAATATTGGTCCGGGCAGATAAGAAGACATAGGGAATGAGAAACAACAGTCCTGCCGTTTGGCTATAACATGGTTCGATTTTCAACTTTGAACTTTTTGATTATTAACATTGAGTTTTATAATTGAAAATCGTCCCACTGCTAGATAGAGGTTCCTCTTCCTCAACCAATGTTATAAGGTAATTGATGTTACTAACTCACATAAAAATTCATGCTATTTCAAAGGGTTAAATAGGCGTATTTCTCATAAAAATGCAATAGAATCAATTATACCAATAAATGTAGTACCTAGTGTTAAAGTAAATAAATTATAATATGAAATCAATCTGTAGTATCGGCTTCAACGCATGTATTTTGACTGAAGACTCAACTCGAGTCGTTCAATATTCTTCGTATGAAACTTCATACTGCAACATACACTAATCGCATCCGTAACTGTATCGCCTCGCATTATTTTGACTACAGTTTGACAGCGAGGGGCGAGGCGAGGTGGTGCCGGGTGGATCCTACAAGGTTTAACACCCAATGGACATGAAATCGGTACAAATTTGCAAGCGAATTTTTTTGACAACGATGAGCGCATAGAGACAAAGCTGGGGACAGGGGTGCCGTATTAAAGAGATGCGTCCATGTCGATAATATCTCTAGGTTACGAAGCAATTCTGCGATCATGTGCGGGCACAGACCACTTACCCCATAGACATGAAATCGGTACAAATTTGCAAGCGAGAAATTATGTCAAGCGATAGGCGCTATTAGACGAAGCGGGGGCAGGGGCGCCATATTAAACCTGTTTCGATATCTCAAGATTACGCGTGTCGCGAAGCAATTTTGCGCTCATGTGCAGGCAGAAACGGACGCCCTCCTGTTACAGGTCTATGGGGTAAGTGGTCTGTGTGTGCGGCCGACACGGGCAGGCGCGCGTTACATGTCTATGGGGTAAGTGGTCTGTGTTTATAACCGAGGGGGCCCTACAAATGACTCCTAACTACATATCTGTCGTGAAGCTTCGGTACAGTTATTGCGGGAGGTAATATGAAAATTTTCTGAAGAGAGCCTTTTGTGGAGTTGCGAACTCGGCCATAACGGATTTTCTTAGCCGGAGCCTCTGAAGCTACTTTAGTGGACTTATTACTATGATGGCGAATGTTGGCACAGGACTTATTATCTTTAATATGGTAACTCTTTTCATGGAGACAGGCGAGATTTGAACAATGGGAGAGTGGGAGAGGTTCTATCCTTGTGTGTCGCCGGTTCCGTATGAAGGATCAAGTTTATAATAAGATAATTACATGCATCCCGATGCCGGCGGGTGGCTAATTTTTTATTTATATATTTTTAAAATTTTATTTTTGAAATGTAAGTATACATATATGTATTAAATAAGAATATGTATAAATAAAGAGGATAATAATAATATTAATTAATTTTAATTGATTAAAAACTACTAATTATGATTATGCAATATGAAACCTGTAATAGGTCCTCAACAAAATGATATATGAGCTTCAATGGTTACGTAGGTGGCCACAGGTGGGGCAAAGCTCCATTGAAATGTGGCAATGTCATTTCACAACCTGAACTAAGGTCATGACCTCACAGGTTATAAGGATCTTAACCGCCCAGGATGACCGGGTGTAATCTAATTTGCCCGGGTTAGGGTTACCGTTATACCGTGTGTTTTGCCCTGGGGGAAAACGTCACCGCTTCACGTTATGGGCCGGTCGAAATTGATTTTCCGGGAGAAATCGACTGACGGAATTTATACCTTGCTAGCCAGATACACTGAAACAATAGGGTTGCCAGTAGCAACTAAAGGAGACGGGTCAAATGTGCCCCAGTCCCAGTGCGAAAAAAACTTATTTTAAGTAAGTATAATTTTTGATATTATGTTGTATATACCTAATAATAATAATAATTGGAAATAGTCTCCATATAGTCTCAGTGGCTAACACATTAATTTGCCTAGTGTTTCTAGTATGGAGAAATATTTAATTATTACCAGAAAAAAAATTATGTTCTGTTTTTTTTATGTTCTCTTTAAATAAATTTTTTTTTTTCGAAAATCTAACATACGTATATTAACACATAGTATAGGTACAGTCGAAGACATAGATATACAGGGGGCCTCAATAAGGTTGAGATTTTCTCAGAAACTACTGGACCGAATTTAATAATTCTTTTACAGTTACATATTTTTAACATTTACCTATCAAACGGCAAATAATTATTGCTTTAGGTCAAGTAATTTTTGAGAAAATCTCAACTTTAAAAACTCTCCTGTACACCGTACTATAGGCACATAGTACATACATTCCCCATCTTCTGGCAGCCTGGTAAAAGATTGCCAATTTCCGTCTCGAAAAAATCTGAACGCATCTCTGGACCCCTAATTTACGATTTGCTAAACTATTTCACTCAATAAATACCTGAAGCGAAGCGTAGCCAGTACAAAATTGAAGAATTCCAGACAAAGACCTTTTTCGTCGACGAAACTCGTATATTTCACGAAACAGGGCATAAAGTGTTTTCTTTAGAGTCCAGGTACGGAGTGAATTTATTGTTTGTTCGCAATAAAGATGGTTGAAGAGACACCTAGGGCGGTTGGTTCAATAGCAGAGATGGAGTAAGGGTTTGGTGCGCCCCTCAGAGTCAGAAGAAACTTAAGCTCACTTCGAAACGTGAAAATGTCAGTCGCACGACTCCCGCCAACTCACAGACCACTTACCCCATAGACCTGTAACAGGAGGGCGCCCGTATCTGCCCGCACATAGCGCAAAATTGCTTCGCGACACGTATAACCTAGAGATATCATCGACATGGACGCATCTCTTTAATACGGCACCCCTGCCCCCTTCGTCTCTATGCGCTCATCGTTGACAGAATTTTTTGCTTGCAAATTTTTACCGATTTCATGTCTAGTGGTCTGTCCGCCAACTGGACGCTAGAAGTCAAACGTCGCATCATCATTATGTGTTATTTTGGTTATTTAATTAAATAAAATCGATTTTCATTTTGTAAAAATCGATATTCAATTAATCTTCTACAGAAACAAAAAGGTAATTTAGCATTTCCTAGATTAAGCCCTAGATTTTGACATTTTGTAAATCTAATATACCTTTAAATGGTTTTCACGTGCAAAAGATCAACAGTGTGGAGTCAATGATATTTAAAGGGTTCCATTTCACACAATTTATTTGTTACGGTGCCATGACTGGTTCAATCCCCACCTCAGGGCCCTTACCATGAAGTCTTATAGCAGGATTACTTCAATAATACTTTGTTATTTCGTACCATGACGTCTTTATTAAGCTTACTTTAAGATCGTCATCGTACGAAATAAAGTATTATTGAAGTAAAGACTTCATGGTAACCTGAACTATACTGAGGTGGACTGCTCCTGTCAATGTATATTATAAAACCTTCAAAGGTAGTGGGTCGCATACTCGCATGACCCCGAATGCGGCCCTGGCAGCACTTGCTGATATTGAGTCTACTTAGCAGTATGGATAAAAGTGTCTCCGGGGAGTTGAGGCTTGCTAAATAGTTTATTATAAGTGAAACATTTTTTCTTATGAGTGTGAAGATTCGTACTTACGACTTTTGAAGGGGAATCCCTGAATGAATGATTGATGTTGATGATTGCATGATTGTTGTTGTTACAGGTCGCGTCATGTAAAAATAACGCTGGCGGTGAAGCTGCGCATTAGGCGATTTATCGATCTATTTGGTGGTATGAGGTGCGGCGCGCGGAGGGCGGGTCACGCGCTGCATTTGCTTTACCCATGCGCAAACACAACCCCTCCACTTTCTTCCAGCGTTCTTTTTACGCGGCCTGCCCCCTTACCATGAACTCTTATAGCAGGATTACTTCAATAACACTTTGTTACTTCGTACAATGGCGACCTTAATAAGCTTACCATAAGGTCGTCATTGTACGAAGTAACAAAGTAATATTAAAATAATCCTGCTATGAGTTCATGGTAAGGGGGCTGTACTTATTACGATATTGAATAGACAAGGATCTTTTATAATATACTTAGATTCATGAAGATTACTATCGTCTCTTATGTATTCGAGTTAAAAATAAAAAAATGAACTTTTTTTTAAAATTGTAACTCGATAATTCAATAGTAGAGATGACCACGTATGTTGGAGAAGACGGGTGCTGGCCGAGACTGGCCAGAGACACTACTTTCTGTAAAGCACGGGGAGGCTTTTCAATTCAATTCAATTCAAATGATTTATTGCAGTCACAGAGACCATATAAGTGTTAGTAAATACTTAAAACTATGTTAGTGTTTACATGAGGTGTATTATGCGCCATACATGCGACTTAGGTCCGACTCCGAGACCCCGGGACATGTAAGTGTACCCAGTGGCTCAGAATCGGACCGTCCATGGTATCCGCAATGCCCTTCAGGATGCTGTTAGGGCTGCCGCGAACCCGTCGCATCAGGGACGCGACTCTTTTGCGTATGATGGCATGGAATCCGTCTACGCCGGCTTCCGTAAACATCCCTGACGCGCTGCAGCATCGCGACAGCCCCATCAGCACCCTGAACGCATTGTTATACTGTACACGCAGGGCATTGTATGACTTTTTGGTGTAGTTGAGCCACAGATTGCACGTGTAGAATGCTTGACAGTACGACCTGAACAGGGTCGTTTTAACTTCCTTCGTACATCGTGCGAATCTGCGAGCCAACATATTGCACCTCACTGTCAATGCCCTGCGCTCTCTCTCTCGATGTCGAGATCATCGGTAAGCTCCGCGTTGTTTTGCCCAGCAGTGGGATGATTTGTGATAATTTAGAAAAAAAATAATACTTAATAAAAAAATATTTCAAAATGATATGTAATTAATTAATTAACTCGTTATTATAACAATTGGCATGTAAATATTTAATATCGCAATGAATATAAATAAATAAATAAATTCAATAAAAGGCACCTACTACTGATAGCAAATCAATATTATTTATTGGCAAAATAGAATTACACAAAAGAAGAATTACAGTTAAAATTAAAATATCAATTACTTATATAATTTTGTATCTATAAAAATTCTACTTTTAATCTATAAAAATATTTGCACGCCGTCCTTGTGACAGAATATGCTGGTTGATTATATTTAAGATCCATTGTATGTACCATATATTACTACATATATTCATATATAATATAACAATATATATATTCTAGCAAATAAATATTTTGACTTTGATCATTCTGCCGCGGAAAAACCAACACAAAAACTTCAAGTTTTATAATAGTCATAATAAGGTTTTTAAGATGTAACTTTAAAACCTTATTAACACAAAAAAACAACTTAAAGTAGGATAAACAGCGTAACTGCATATACAAATACAACATAACCCTATCCAAGCTGTTAAAACACCACCTCTTCGCTCCACTCGGATACACTGCGTCACTAACGACCCCATGGGGAGAATAACCCGGCAAATTACATTATCCCTTTAGCAGAATCCGGATGTACGTGTTTATGTTGACAATTTTCTTGACGGTATTCTTTTGACAGAAGAGAGCGTATTACCTGAGACTGCATTCCGATGCATGAGTTATCATTAAAGTATTTTTTAGTATTATATAAAAAATTTAACATAAGTACCTATTTAAGTCACTTTTATTTTTTAAATCTTGAGACACATCTTGCTATCTATAGGTGGAGATTTGTAATTAGCTTCTAGACATTATTAAGTAACCTAAAGTTATTGTAGCTGTAAATCTTCCTTAAAAACAAATAAATAATAAATAAATAAATGACTTTAGTGCAACTTTTAGTGTGTCATTTTTAGCGCATTGATCGTGTATCTATAGTATTTTTAAGGTTCCGTGCCTTAAAAGGAAAAAAGGAACCCTTATAGGATCACTTTGTTGTCCGTCTGTCAAGACCTATATCTCAGAAACGCGTGGATGGATCAAGTTGAAATTAATGACTAATACTCAGCGGGGTTACTCTCACCTCTTATAGCGATCCAGTTTAGCTTCCTAAACTGAACCGAACCGCTATTTGCTACAAAGACATTTGACGTCATTGTAGCAAATTGTCAGTTTAGATCGCTATAAGAGGTGAGAGTAACCCCGCAGGTCTGTAACCTTATGCAGCCGTTGAAAATTCAAACTTCTACGTCAAATCAATCAAAATATATGACCGCTTATGTCGCCTTGAATTATTTGTATGAATACGCGAGTAACTCAAAACCTATAGGGTCCCCGTTGACTTAGAATCACGAAATATGGCATGAAGCTAGGTCTTCAGTCGCAAATTACGATTCGCGTGAATTAGACGTGCGGTGCGTAGACGACAACAGTCGCTCACTCGATCGGACATTTAAACCGGTTTCGGTGCCTACGGCCCACACCTGAGTAGGTGTCGCGGTCGCTCGGCCGGCACATTGTACAGGGCGATACAATCAACTATGCGCCTTATTCACAATGGCAAGCGGTGCGTTACAAAATGAATACGAAGTAATAGGTACGGAAGAAAACATATGTTCGGAGCAAGACGTAGTTAACTCATCGCAAGCGGAAATTATTGATAGTGATATGGATATAGAAGAATTAAACAGGAAGCGGAGGAGAGAGGAGGAAAGTGGTGAAGGGGAGAGCAATAGGGAAGAGTGGATCTCAGTACAGAACAGTAAAACCGCTAGGAAGAACTCACAAAATCCTGATAACCAAGTTTGCATAGTAAACAAGGAAAAATTACCTAAGCAATTCGCCTTGGCTAAGCTGCTAAAGGTACATGCAATCTCAGGTGTTACGCGGGTTAAGTACGTTAATAGCTACAGGATCCTCATCAATTTCGAGAATGAAGCGTGCACTGAAAAGTTTTTAACGTGCGAACCATTGCTCGAACTGGGATGGCGATGCCAGAGAACTTGGGAGGTTGGGATGTCTTACGGAGTCATTAAAAATATCGATTTGGACCTTACGGATGCCGAGGTATTGGAAGCCATAGAAAGCGAGATCGAAGTAATTGCAATACAACGACTGAACCGTAGAGGAGAAGGGGGATGGGTCAAAAGTGAGTCGGTCAAAATTACTTTCAAGGGGCCTAAACTACCGAACCATGTATACTTACTAGGCATGCGAGTCAAGATTGATACCTATACCTTCCCGGTGACCCAGTGCTCAAGATGTTGGCGGTTTGGCCATACTACCAAAATATGTCCATCTGTCAGGGTCGTATGTCCAAAATGTGGACGAAATCATGAGAACTGCGACACGAACTCATTCAAATGTGTAAATTGCGGCGGTAATCATATGGCCCTAGTAAAAATATGTCCGAAGTACATAAAAGAAAAAAAGTTGAGAGATAGTATGTCCGAGTATAATTGTACATACAGGAAGGCCCTAGCTATGCATATATCTCTGTCCCCAAGGAGCGTAAATCAGCAGGACTATCGTGAAATTGAAACGCAGGAACAAAATCAGCCGATCTTCGCCTCTGCATCACAAGTATCACAACCGTCTGCTGTCTCGGCGCCAACATATGCACAAGTTGTACACCAAGCTGTAGTACACCAAGAAACGCCTAGGAAACCTAAGAAAATGCCTCGAAGACAGAGAAAGCAGTCAGTGCAGGTTGCTATGGAAGCCCCATCAGAGTCGGAATCTATGGAGGAAAGCGAGCGGAACGACGACGCTAGGGATAAGAGTACAAGACAGGAGAAATCAGAGTCGTGGAAAGTCCTAGTAGATAAACTGAAAACCATTATATTCACGAAAAAAGATAGTTGGGCGGTTAAAGTTAAGAGTAGTGTACAAATAATTTTTGATTGGGTTATATCTTTTGTAATGAAGTTCGTATCGGAACTACCAGTAATCAGTAACTTATTTACATTCCAAAATGGATAGTAGGCCTACAAATAATAATAAGATTAAAATCAACATATATCAGTGGAACTGTAGAAGTTTAAGACCTAAGTTAAAATCATTTGAGCAATTATTGATCCAAGAGAAAATACACTTTGCGGCCTTGTCGGAAACCTGGCTGGACCCGGATTGCATTGTGAGTATTAGCAATTACAATATTTTTCGGCGAGATAGAGATGATTGTTACGGCGGTGTTGCTATATTAACACATAAATCAATACAAGCAAGCATATGTAACATTAACATAAGTGGCCTTAACCCAGGTATAGAAGCGATTCACGTCAAAGTCTCTAACTGTGATTCGATTGAAAATGTAATTTGTGTTTATTGCCCTTCGGAAGTTAATGCGAACCAAAGAGACTGGGATTTATTATTTACCTTGGTAAAGAAAAATACCTTACTTCTTGGTGATTTTAATGGACATCACACCAATTGGTCCTATAAGACTGACACTAGAGGCACACGTATATTTGATTCATCTTTAGATCATAATTTCGTGGTTTTGAATGATGGTTCCCACACAAGATTTCAAGTAGTCGATGGGACAGTGAGGAACTCTTCGCCAGATATTTCATTTGTCACAGCCGATTTAGCGCTACGTCTGAATTGGACAGTGACAAGTGAGTGTCTGGGAAGTGATCACATCATAATCAAAATTTCAACTGATGTGGATCTTTACACAAATTTGCAAACAAAGAGGAATTTCAAATCGGCTAACTGGGAGGCCTATACCACACATCTGGAAACTACATTTTTAAATACAATACTAGATCTAGATAATCTCCAATCTTCTTATGACCTCTTCCTAGAATGTATAAATAAAGCAGCCGAAATTAATATTCCCTATTATAAGATAAATCTTAATCCGGAAAGTAAGTTTAAACCAAAACCATATTGGAATGCCGAGTTATCGAGAGCCGTAGCGAAACGCCGTTTAGCTCTAGCTACATTCCGACGCAATCCGACACCATCAAACTTTGACAACTTACAGGAAGATATTAAGACCTTCCAAAGACTTCTCCGAAAAGCTCAGTCTGAGGCCTGGCAAAACTTCTGCTCATCGGTAGACGAATCCACGTCCTCAAGCGATATGTGGCGTCAAATGAAGTGGCTAAAAGGTTATAAAACTCCGAAGACTCATGTAGATCAGCAAAGAGCCCTCCTACTTTTAAATAATTTATGTCCGGACTATGTCTCGTCTTATCAACCAGATTTTAAGTCTAGTAATAGTGTCCTCGAAGTGCCCTTTTCCCTGCAGGAATTAGAGAAATGTATTAAGACTAAAGACACGGCGCCTGGCTGCGATGACATATCATTTTCTATGATAAAAAAACTACCTAAAGTTGGAAAGACCTTATTGTTGCAACTACTCAATGCTTTCTTTACTACTGGATATGTACCGAATCAATGGAGAGATATAGCTATTGTACCTATCCCTAAACCAGGCAGAGACCCTCTATCTATATCATCTCTTAGACCAATTTCTCTGATGTCATGCCTATGTAAAATATTTCACTCTATGATTAATAAAAGGTTGGAATGGTTTTTGGAGAAGAATGATATTTTTTGTGAGGAAACTGTAGGTTTCAGGAAATCTAGATCTTGTCTAGATAGCCTTACTCAATTAGTGACCAGAATACAAACTGGATTTTCCAAGGATCTCGTTACTCTTGCGTGTTTTGTGGACATCGATAATGCCTACAATAACGTAGATATATCGAGCTTACTGAAGAATTTAGATCAGATTGAAGTTGGAGCCAAGATCTGCCAATACATATGGAATTTTCTAAGGGAAAGACACCTTACAATCAGAATCAATAATTCATGCGTAACTCGAAATTCAGGACGAGGCCTAGCACAGGGAGATCCATTATCTCCTTTATTATTTAATGTTGCCACTATTAACATCTGTAAGTATTTTAATAACATATTTATCTCGCAATATGCGGATGATTTTGTGCTATACACATCACACAAGGACATCACAGTTGTTATGAGAACTATGCAAAATTCGTTAAAAACCTTCTCGGAACTACTAACTGATTTAGGATTAAGTATCGCGCCTTCAAAGAGCAAAATTTGTGTTTTTAAAAAAAGCCCTAATCGAACTAATATATGTATTACGAGTAATGGTAGTCCATTAGAGGTAGTAGAGAACACGAAATATTTAGGCCTATGGTTAGACCGTTCGCTTCGATGGGGCAAGCATATCAATGAGATTAAAGAGAAAACTTTAAAGTTCCTTAATATATTTAAAGTATTGACCGGCCCGGGTTGGGGTATTCACCCGAAACATTTAAGAAGATTGTATATATCTATCATTAGGAGCCGTTTTGATTATGCTAGTTTCTTATATGATGTGAGTTGTAAAAGTCATTTATACAAGCTAGATGTAGTTCAAAACCAAGCGCTGCGTATAGTAGGGGGATTTATTAAAAGTACTCCCATACATGTGATGGAGAGCGAATTATGTGTACAGCCTTTATATATTCGTAGACGTTATTTAGCAGGTAAATATTGGTTAAAAGCTAAGTCATTACAAAGTAATGTCATGATTACAATGCTAGATGAATTAGCACTCCTCTGTAGAAACCGGCGCTGGAAAAGGAATAAGGAACCCCTTCTGATATCAGTACATAACGAACTACAGGAAATACCTATCCACATAAGCCCGCGATTAGAAATGTTTTCTTTGAATACATGGGTGACCAACATCGACACCTCAAATATTATCATGTCTAATATTCCGGATATTGGACAACCAAAACGTTGCTACAAGGCTGTAGAGCTAGGGACACAATGCTTGGCGTATTTAAATAAACAGTACGCAGAATATTACAAAATTTACACAGACGGGTCTAAAGATAAAGATGAAATTGGAGCGGCTTTTTTTGATTCACAAATGGAAACTCATATGAAATTTAAAATAGTATGCAATGACATCTCCATCATGTATGTGGAACTATTAGCCATTTCGGAAGCCCTATCCTATATTGAGTCTCTAGCAGTGAATAAATGTGTGATATTGACAGACTCAAAGAGTGCCCTGCAACACTTGGCTAGGTGTACCGCGACCGGTCGCGGCACTCCCATAGCCTATTCGATTTTGGATAGAATTTTGCAAATAAAGACGAAGACAGTCGTCCTGCAATGGATCCCATCGCATGTAAACATCAAAGGTAACGAGAAAGTAGACAGTTTAGCCAAAGAAGCAGCATGCGATGGGATACCAGTGCCGGTTCTACCGTTTTATACCGACTGTATCCATCGTATTAAGAAACAGTGTTATGATACATGGAAAGAATATTTTGATGTTAGGTCGAAAGAAAAAGGTATCTGGTATAAGACATTCCAACCGGAACCCTTCAGTTCACCTTGGATCAGTAATTGCTCAATGAGTAGACGAGAGATCGTGACAGCCATGAGGACTCGTTCCGGACACATTCCACTAAATAAGTTCGCCTTCCTGATGGGTAAAGCACCGACACCGAACTGTTCCGAATGCGGTGTGATAGAAGACGTGCACCATGTGTTGATGGAGTGTGTCCGCAACGAGTCACTCAGACGACAAGTATTTGTTGACCACAACATGTGGGACGTAGGTGGCTGTAACAGCGCCTTGGCTTTCCCCTTGTCGGAGGAAGCCAAGGCACTGTATAGGTTAGTAAAACTTAGATTTAAGTTAGTATAGGGTTAGTATATTATATGTACTCCATGTAATGTAGTTTTATGGAGGCACAATAGAGCGACTTAGTCGCATAGCGACCAAGCTCTCCAATAAAGAAAGAAAAAAAAAAAAAAAAAAGCTAGGTCTTATAGCACAAGTAAAGGAAAAAAATCCGAAAACTGTAAATTTGGGGTTCCATCACGAAATAATTATTTGTAGGTATGTCTAATTCTTTGGCACGCTCTGCAACCTAAACGGCTTCATCATCATCAGCCCGTATCAGTCCACTGCTGGACGTAGGCCTCTCCCAAAGCGCGCCAATCAACCCTACTCTCGGCCCTCTGCATCCAGTCCCTGCCAGCCATTTTGCGAAGGTCATCCCTCCATCTGGTCGGGGGGCGTCCCACACTACGTTTACCCGTTCGTGGCCTCCATTCGAGAACTCGTCTACCCCATCGGTTATCAGTTCTACGACAGATGTGACCAGCCCACTGCCACTTCAGTTTACTGATTCTATGAGCAATGTCAACCACTTTTGTCTTCTGGCGGATATACTCGTTTCTTATTCTATCTAACAGAGAAATTCCAAGCATAGCTCTTTCCATAGCTCGCTGAGCGACCTTGAACCTGTGGGCCAGTCTCACCGTCAATGTCCACGTTTCGGCTCCGTAGGTCATCACTGGCAGGACGCACTGGTTGAAGACCTTAGTTTTTAGGCATTGTGGTATTGAAGACGAGAAGATATGACGTAGCTTCCCAAACGCTGCCCAGCCCAGCTGAATTCTCCTGTCACTCTCTTTCTCGAAGTTGTTCCTACCCAGCTGCAGAGTTTGTCCTAAGTAGACATATTTCTGAACAACTTCGAGGACAGTGGCATCGACCACTACTGGTTCCGGGACGACCAGATCATTGAACATGATCTTGGTCTTATCCAAATTCATCCCGAGTCCGACACGGCGAGAAGCAGCATTAATGCTATCCAGCATTGCCTGCAGATCCTGCAGCGACTCAGCCATGACCACTATATCATCGGCAAACCGAAGGTGTGAAATGTACTCGCCATTTACATTGATGCCACGTCCATTCCAGTCCAGTGTTTTGAAGACATCTTCCAGCGCGTTTGTGAAGAGTTTCGGTGATATAACATCTCCTTGTCTCACACCTCTACGCAACTGGATAGATCTTGTTTGCTGGTTCTGGATTTGGACGGTCATTGTGACGGCGTCGTACAGGCATCTCAGCACCTCGATGTATCGCCAGTCTACTTGGCATCGCTGCAAGGACTGCAGAACAGCCCAGGTTTCGATAGAGTCAAATGCTTTCCTAAACGGCTTGATGGATTTTAACATATGAGGTGTCGTTAGATTCGTCTTGATTGTAGGAGTGACATAGGATATAAAAATTTAATCAAAGCGACTTAAATTTTTGACGATTTTTTGTTTTTTAATTTATAGTGTTTCCAATTCAGTCATACGCTATTTCTTCTGTATTAGAACCGCTTACGTCGATACCCTTCAGAGATAAAGTCGGCTAATGTACCTATCAACTGTCATATTGGCGAAAGAATGGTAGGTTTTCCTTATGCGGTAAAGTCGGACGATGTCTGGACGCTTTGGGCCAATATGTTTGTGCATTATCGTCCTACGCGGGTCTCATGAATTATAAACGTGAATTCTGATGCTGTGGGTATCTAAAAGACATTGCCACATTTCAATGGTGCTTTGCCCCACCTACAAAACTACGTGACCATTTAAGCTGTACCTATCATTTTGTTGGGGATTTACATGGCATAATTGCAACAAGCTAAGTTGTAGCTCACAAATGTGCCAAAAACGCGAACTACAACTTACCGAAATTGAATCACGTTATAAATAAGCATTTAAAAAATAGTATTTATCGTAATAAACATTTTGTAAATAGCTTTTTTAATAAAATTGATTATATTGGAAGATATTATTTTTTTAAGATTGGCGGCGCTAGTTGGCTCTAGGAAGGCTGAATTCCAACACAATGTAAAAAAATATGTTTGAGAATAAATAAACTGAAACTGAGAGCTTCTGAAAAATTATTTGCAAAAATATTACCAAAATAAAAGTATCGATTTAAAAAAAACCACTCTACTTATTCCCCTGAGAATGGCCCATCAGAGCGGATACAGTAGTTACAATAAAAATGAATGTCGGTTTATCTCACAAATATCCTATTTCTAAGAAAAAAATACCATTTTATTTTTACTCCAAAATATTTTCCTCTAACGACATGTTCTCGGCGGCGAAAAGACGACGAATATGTATTACCCCTACCATTGGTTACGAACATATACTCCTACGTAAACTCACGCTTATTTCTCGTACGCAGGACTTCTAATGAGAGGTTTTCAAAGTGACAGTTGTAAGAAGTTGATAATAGATGGCGTTGCACCGAAGTACGATATCATCGTAAAAAACACAGCACCATGAAAAAAAATTCTATGTCAGTTGAATAATTTATTATTATTGGTTTGTTTGTGTAATTTAAACAATACAGTACAATTTAATACTAGGTATGAAATACGAAAAGACCAAGTTACTAGCAATAACAACGCATTTAATGCTGACATCAGATCAGTTAGTGCCATCTACCGGGGCTAGCGGTACTTTTTTTATTTTTTAAATGTAACCTTGAAAACCCCTCAATGCCGCGATCTTGGCACAAAAATTAATAGATCCATAGATAGGGAAAATCCGATGGATTAAAAAAAACAGTGAGCATCTGATCTCTCTCTTTCAGAGAGACAGTGGACTAATTTTAAACTATTTTTAAACAAGATCCCCCAAGAACAATAATTTTCAGGGAATTTTTTTGGACGCCAGACAAAAAAAATCCTGGTTCACAACTTGCGCTTCATACTCGCATTCATAAGAATATAATAGAATAGAAAATAAGAAGGTTGCCTGGAAGAAATCGCTTAAAGCGATAAGGCCGCCTGTCTGTACACTAGCTAACTTTGGTTTTATATGTAACTGATGTATTTTCATTTGTGTGCAAATAAAGTATATTTGATTTGATTTGATAAGTTTATTGCCATCATTGATCTCCTATAAACAACTAGATACACAAAGCTCTTATTAAAACAATTTAAAAAACGTCCAAATAAGGGACCATTGTTAACTTCCAAATGATGTCCAATAAAGCAAATGATTCCATTCATCCGTTTGGACCTTCTTTGCGCTCGGACATTTTTAGAAGGCAGACTGTGTATCTAGTTGTTTATAGGAGATCAATGTTTGCCATACACCAATTACATAAGCTTACCAAAAAATCAAGTAATTAATTTCATCCAACTCTTCAGCATGCTCGTAGTTTTTTTGAAAACTCCACATGGCCATTTTACCATTTACATTTTTTTAGACGTACCTTCCTCCTCGGTCTACCTCTGCCGACCCTTCCACCAACATTCGCTTAAACTTCTTTCATTCATCAGCTTTAAATGCCCAAACCAACGTAACTTTTCAATATTCAATTCAATTCAAATGATTTATTGCAGTCACAAAGACCATATAAGTGTTAGTAAGTACTTAAAACTATGTTAGTGTTTACATGAGGTGTATTACGCGCCATAACATGCGACTTAGGTCCGACTCCGAGACCCCGAGACATGTAAGTGTACCCAGTGGCTCAGAATCGGACTGTCCATGGTATCCGCAATGCCCTTCAGGATGCTGTTATGTTAATATTGCTAAAATTAAAATAGGAAGATTAGTCACTCCTGACTGAAGAACTGACGCAATGCGACTGCCTTAAAAGTTGTTCAAACTCGATTGTAAGTATGGAGTGCGAAGAATGAAAGTGACAATCGTCTGAGAACTCTTGATAGCACCAGCAGGAAGGAAATCAATCGCGGACACAAAAGAAGCACTACGGGGCCAAGATTGAAGATATACTGCTCTTTGTTGTGAGCGTATAGAATTTAGTCGAGGAATTATTTTTGCTCGTCTAGGCGAAAGCAGAAGACTGGGAAAGGCGGTGCTTCTTCACAGGTAGGAATATTCTAGATGTAAAGTATCTTCTGCGATCCTTGTACCACCTTCGCTGAGGAATTAATTTTGATAGTATAGGTGAAAGGAAAATCCTGGGAAATGTTCTGCTTCTTCGATCCTGGTGAATCACCGTCGCTGAGGAATAATTTTCTCGTCTAGGCGAATGCAAAATACTGGGAAATGCTGTTTCAGGAGACGTAGGAATGGAGATTAAAGAATCTTCTCCGAACCTGGTAAATAACCTTCGTTGACGACAGCAGGCCTAAAATATGGTGGAGTAACTTTAATCACGTTTATGAATATGCGCTTCAGAATCAGAATCATTGTTTATTGTGTAAAGATATTTTGAAGGGTTCCCTGCATCAAAATTTACGTAAGGAAAAGGTGCCAACGCTGCGGAGAAAAAGTTATTCACTAGGTTAGTTTGGTGGCCTCACGACCGAGAATCAAATCCAAAACCTTCAGTACAAACTACAGACCCCATTCCACGAAGACCAATTTCTCAGTCCATTACAGCCGCCGAGTTACAAATCGACTCTGGCCCAGATTAGCATCCCTTTATGCGCTGAAAGGGCCGGGTTTTTGCCCGATTGTGCTCTAATCGGGGGCTTGTTTACTAAAGTGCGTTTAGACCGGGGCTTGGGGCTGGGCCGACTGGGAGAGGGGTTTACGCTACTCACTAGAAAGGTGAAACTACTGTGATATTAACGTAAACTTCTACAGTCCCCTTCTTTAAAAAATGGTCTATAACACCTACAGTTTTCCCACACTTCCCATTTGATTTAGGTCCGTCGTGATTTTGAAAGTAGTCCATGACTTTAAATACAGGGTAACAATATCTGTAGTATCCATAAACGTGATTTAAAGTTATTCCACAGTTTAGGCCTTTTGCATCCAGTCTCTGTCAGCCATCTTGCGACGGTCATCCTTCCACCTGGTTGATGGGGGGCGTTTCACGCTACGTTTACCCGTTCGTTGTCTCCATTCGAGAACTCGTCTACACCATTGGTTATCGGTTCTACGACAGATGTGACCAGCCCACTGACACTTCAGTTTGCTGAGTCTATGAGCAATGTCAACCACTTTTGTTCTCTGGCGGATATGCTCATTTCTTATTCTATCCACCAGAGAAATGTCAAGCTCATGCCGTAGCTCGTTGAGCGATTTGGAACTTGTGGGACAGCCTCACCGTCAATGCCCACGTTTCGGCTCTGTCATCACTGGTAGGACGCACTGGTTGAAGACCTTTGTTTTCAGACATTATGGTCTTGAAGACGAGAAGATATAATAATAATATGCCCCAATTAAGTTGTAATTTCCAATCACTGCAATAGTTTATGCACCTGACCGGGATCTGTCATTGAGTGCATTCTGATACGCTCAGAGACGGGTCCGGCTAGGTGCATCACATATCTCTTCAAATTAAAATTCTCTAAGGGGCCTCTACGCGTTGGACCTATGTCTCCGTGCAAGCCTTTCAAAGGACCGGGTTTTCTGAAACCCGTGATACCTGGAGAGATACATAATAATAATATTTTTTTATTTTCGAACAATTTAGGTCTATTTTGTGTTAGTAACAGGTGCCTTATCCTATGTTAGTACTTAACCACTAGACTAGTTTTGGTAATTTTGATAAGATGCCTCAGCAGCGGGCAATCCCACCTGCCGGCGATGACCTCCGGGAGGCTGTTGGGGCTGCCCCGAACTCTGTGCAAGACGGAGGCGCCTTTCTTGCGCAGGATCGCGGCGAACCCGTCCGTATGCTCGTGCGCGAACATATGATATGACGTAGACGTATTAGAAGATTAGAAGCGTCAAATCCAACCCGCTCTCAGTGGCGCCCCACCCGCCACATTGCTGATTCACGGTCCAGAGGCCAAAGCGTACCGAGCAGGACACTCAGCAAATTCCGCTTTTTGTACACTTGCGCCGAAACACTCCACCCATTACTGCGGTGCGAAAGATTATTAATGTTATTGGGGTTCATGGATGAATCAGAGGTTTTGAGATAATTCGTACGGACAGATGGGAGAAGGTATAATGCGAAACACTTCTTTTTTCCCCGGTATAACACGTTTCCGTGTACCACCACGCCCGGGGGAGCGTGTTGATTATGTCGGGCTCGCCGCCCTAAAGGGGCGGAATACCGACTAAACTTTCTGGGGTGTTCCACCTCGTGCCATTGTTGCCGAGCCACGGGAACTGCGATACATCCGCGACCCGACTGGCGCCCCGAGCAATTGCGGGCTGTAATAGCCTACAATTCATCATCCATTCATCCATCACCTTCCTCCTCCCCGTCCGTCACTCAGGCACCTCGTACACACCGGCACGTCTCTGACACCGCCTCGTACCTCCCCATGTACAAAACTTTATTTTAAACCAATAATTTTAATAAAAAACGGAGATGTTTTTACATTTATTCGTTATATTGTACAACTTGCGGTTGATGGTGGGGCAGAATCTGGCATTGTCATTTGCACGCGCATAGAGACAGGGGTGGTGTATTAAAAAAATGCGTCCATGTCGATAATATCTCTTTCTTTGCTTTAAATAGCCGAGGCGTGACTATGTAACGTACGGCATTTCAGCCCCATTGTGTCGCTTAAACCCGTCACTGTATGACGGTCCAATAGTACGCCACTGTTGATCCTTTTCAAAAAGGAGTTACAGTGGGAGAGGGGAAAAAAAAAAATCTCTAGGTTACACGTGTCGCGAAGCAATTTTCACTCTCAGCTCACGGGCGCCCTCCTGTTACAGGTCTATGGGGTAAGTGGTCTGTGGGTGTGTCCGTACTCGTGGGACCATTGGGAGACCGAGTGAATCTAAACTGCTCTAAAAACAAAGCTATTAGGCTCGTCACACCATGGCCCACATCGGCCAAAACCGGGCAGCGGTAAGCCGTTTTGCTGCAATGAATGAACGTGGAGGAACACGAGGTACGGTGGAACACAGAGAAAGGTGTACAGGAGAGTTTTTAAGGTTGAGATTTTCTCAAAAACTACTTGACCTATTGCAAAAATTCTTTCACTGTTTGATAGATAAAAGTTAAAACTATGTACTGTAAAAGAATGATTAAATTCGGTCCAGTAGTTTTTGAGAAAATCTCAACCTTATTGTGGCCTCCTGTATACTTATCTCTGTCTTCGACTGTACGATGAATTTGAAGGAGGTGCGTAGAGATCGCAGCAGATGGAATTACGACAGGCGTTTATATGCTCCGATTAGGCTAGAAGGTTATTTAAAAGAAACCTTGAAAAAAGTTAACGACTTCTAAAAGAAAAGTCACTAAAAAGGTGTAAAAAATTCGCAACCCATAAATCATGTAAAACACCCGTAGGTACATTTTTACGTCTTTGTGCCTTTGGGACGCTTCATATTTCATGACGTCACGAATTCAGCAATCCCCTTCATGAAGCAAAAAACACCCCCTATGGAGAGAAACTAAACTCTAAAGAAATTTGATGATGATTTGTGCAAGATCTGCAGTTTCGAGCTAGAGGCAAGAGTTCCACTATGAGCTCGGGAGTGAACTTGACTGTCGAGCTGCTTCGTCCAGAGTGACGACGCTACGGCGACTCCTCTGGAGGAAGGCAAGAAGACGCTGATATCCAGATTCCAAAGTGAGTCCTTTGGAAGAAGACTATGATATTTTGAATATTCTGTAACATTGGCTAATGACGAACTGTCGAGTCCATTAATAAACTAAATAAATCAAAGTAAAACTTCTTTATTGCAAGTAAGCACGTTGTGTACATTTGTGCACGTCAACAAATTTTTGAATTTACATTTACACCACTTTGCAAGAAAAAGGTGCCAACGCTGAGAAGAAAAAGTGGCATTAAACTCTCAGCAGCACATTTATTTATTTATAAACTCACGCCTGATTCCCGTAGGGGTAGGAAGAGATGATGGACTTCTAACTGCTGCGATCCTGGGACACAACCCTTGCCTCCTCCACAGGACATCTTTTAAAATAATAACACAATTACTTAATAACTAGGTATTACACAACTATTATTATTGTTAGTAATCTAAACTTTATCCCTCATGCGGAACCGGCGACACACACCATGCATGTTCATCGTGTAAATAGTCATCTATTCTGTAACACGCCTTCTTAACAAGTGTTCCTATAGTTAGACCTGGGGCCTTACCATGAAGTCTTATAGCAGGATTACTTCAATAATACTTTGTTATACGTACAATAACGACCTTAAAGTAAGCTTATTACGGACGTCATGGTACGAAATAATAAAGTACCTATTATTGAAGTAATCCTGCTATAGTATGACCGTCTAAATCAGTCTTCGCCTGCGCGGTACAGGGATGCGGGGGAAGGCGACAACGGGGACCGAGAGAGGTGCGGGAGGGGGTAACAGAAATGCGCCTGCCGCCCGCACCTCTCTCGGTCCCCGTTGTCGCCTTCCCCCGCATCCCTGTACCGCGCAGGCGAAGACTGATTTAGACGGTCATACTATATAAGAGTAAATCAGAAATCAGAAATTTTTTATTGTATGAACATGGTTATAAACAGTTGGTATAAATGATTCATCACAGTTTCACAGTTCAAGTACCTTATCAGGCATACAATATTCAATGTCAATAATTATTAAAAGTCATTGTTCAAATTCAAAATTAACCAATATCCACCAATTTTATAAGTACATTCCAATAATTCATTTTTCAATTTATAAGCAGTCAATGTATCTATTTAGGTAAGTATGTATTAAAGAAAAAACTCATTTAGACTGTAGAAAACATTTTGAGTTAGCCACGTTTTTAGGACATTATTAAATCTATTGTTGTTTAAACTTTTTATTTCCTTAGGTATCCGATTATATATTCGGATTGCCGTTACATATGTACTCTTGTTGTTGAGTTCATGGTATAAGGGTCCTGTGCTTACTCCATAGAGCGACGTTCCTTACTACACGATCCCTCTGTGCAAATTTAACGGCGTAAAAAACTTTAGGTCAAGTTATTGGTAATTACCGTGGTAGGGGAACCTTTTCGTAATGAATAATGGTAAGGGTTTGTAAATTGGTAGGGTTAAATGGCACGATTATTGATAAAGGGGTGGTGTAATTATTTTGAGGGCCGTTTTGCTCTAGTTTCGGGGAGTTTCAGGAAGTTTGGTTCCCTACATCTATATTCATCAAATGGTCATTTGAGGGGCGCCATTTTGGAATACGTATCGGATTTTTAAACAGATTTCATGTACCTTCTTAAGGCGCTGACATGAGCCAACTAGCGCCGCCAATCTTAAATAAAATCATATCTTCCAATATAATCAATTTTATTAAAAAAGCTACGTTCACATTGTTTATTGCTATAAATATTACTTTTTAAATGCTTATTTGTAACGTGATTCAATGTAGGTAAGTTGTAGTTCACAAATGTGCCAGAAACATCCGTTTTTCGCAATTATGTGAACTACCACTTACCTACATTGCATCACGTTACAAATAAGCATTTAAAAAGTAATATTTATAGCAATAAACAATGTGAACGTAGCTTTTTTAATAAAATTGATTATATTGGAAGATATGATTTTATTTAAGATTGGCGGCGCTAGTTGGCTCATGGAAGGCTCTTAAGATAAGATAACGTAAACCAAAGCCCAAATCAAGTGTCTTATTTTGTAAACAAATATGATCCTCTAATAACCTGTTGTGATGTAGGTAAAACTGAAGGAACTGATTGATTGAATTTGTTCATCATTGTGAAAATAAAGATCTAATACATTATGTTTTTATTATTGACAATGTATATTTATTTATTTAAGCTTTTACACATTGTGTACAAAAGGCGAGCTTAATGCCTTGCGGCATTATCTACCAGCTGACCTTTGGGCATGCGGAGAAAGCAGAGGCAGGTGTAATAATAATAAGATAACACAATTTAAACCAAAAATAATTCCCACGTAAGGTTAAAATATACTTATTATAGATAACAAAACAACACACTTACTTACAAATAAACCTCAATACATACTGAGCATAATATAAGATAAACAAATTAATATTTAATGGTATAAATAAATGAATTTGAATATGACCCTCAGTTTGAGAAACTATTCCTAATCGTCTTATATAATGGTTCAATTCGTATCGATTTGGATATGAATAGACTACTTTGATCTACTGAGGGAATAAATAGGTACCTAATTGATATTTCAGTATGTAGGCGCCAATAGAAGGTATAACCTGAATAATATAGCGTGTACACTCGCAGGTGTGACTATTACCTAGGTATATACGGACTGACCTATTACCTACTAGGTATCATTATTTATTTAGTTTATTAATGGACTTAACAGTTTGTCATTTGCCATTTTCATATTTTTTTTGTAAACCTATAAATTGTCCCACTGCTGGGCAAAGGTCTCCCTCCTCTTCCATCCATCCCTGTCCTGAGCCTCTTCCAGCCACCATCCCTGTATCTAACGATATCGTCTCTCCACCTACGCCGAGGTCATTTTCATATTACAGAGTATTTCATATCTTGTTCTATCTTCTTTCTTCCTCCACAGGAGTCGCCGTAGCGTCATCACTGTGGACGAAGCAGCTCGACAATCACGATCACTCCCGAGCTTGTAGTGGGACTCTTGGCTTAAGGCTTCGTATGCGCGTATTTTCAGTTTTCCTACGAAGGCTACGGCACTAACTACTAAAATTAAACGTCTGAAAAAAATATATAGCAATCTTGGTGTATCTTTTTAGAGACTGATGAATACCGATACACGATTGGACAAACTTCGCTCGATAGAAAAAAATCGCAAACATACCCCTTCCATGTCTTTTAACACGAGAGCTTGTTTTAAAAAAACCTGATTTTTGTTGTCGAATTTTTATTTCCCTGCCAAAATTCATAAAAATACGAATATCGAGGCACTGCGCCGTACTCTTCACTCCGCCGCTGCGGGGCATCTTGTGTCTCACTCTTGCTTTTGACAACCATATAGCGCCTTAAGCTCGAAACTGCAGATCTTGCGTGCCTACCTATATTGCGTACCCTATGTAGTAAACATATAACAACCACTTTAAACAATAAATGCAATATTTTTTTTTTGGATGCGTGACCGCTAATGACACTATCACCTGAGCCCCTCCGTGCCTCGGGGCGCACGCTTTGGTCCCGGTCGCTGTCGCTTGACAGCAGTCGTCAGGCCACGTCACAGGCCTACGGGCGGCCTGAATAACTTTGACAAATAGGTTTGGTCGCTAAACCACACGAGAAGAGATACCGCCGCTAACCATGATCAAAATAGGAATTTACTACACATATAACCATATATTATATACACCATATAAGTACAGACACGAAATCCCTTCCTGCTTCCGCCCTTCAGCGCGTTGCAACAAAATCAAAGAAGCCTTTTATTTATTTGTTTATATATTTATTTGTATTATATTACTATAGTAGATATTTAATCATATATTTACTCTATTTACATACATAATCATTTCATATCTTATAATAAGTAAGTTACCATATTTATTTTATATTATTAATAACATTATACTTATTTATTATTATACATTATGTATATTATAGAATGTAGTCATCATTATTTATCATATAACATTATTTACATTGTATTTATATTGTAATATTTAAGTATTATTTTTTATTTATTTTCGCCCGTATTTTTAGCCGGGTTATTTATCCAAAAAAAAATATCCTGTTCGTCCCACTGTTCCCAATAAACAATGCTTAACACGACCTCCCAATTTATTTGTTCACTAATAAGACGGGCTTACACCAAGAGTACATTCCTCACGAACACTTAGTGAATTCCAAACGAAACGACTGTTAACGCTCGCGCTTCGCCGAATTGGAAAAAAGAACGTTTTCTTTTTTCAGCTTCATTAGTGATGTTCTCGTTTAAGCTGAGGTGCTACCTATTTATTTAGTTTATTAAGACTCGACAGTTCATCATTTGCCAATGTCACAGTAAATCGAATGCAGTAGACGGAATGCCGTCGTCTGTGCATACTTATACAACGTGAAATTTTAGTAGTTGCTTCTAGTCCCAGAGTCAAGAATATGGGGTATTTATTTAGGCAAAACGAGACGAGAAGATGACAGCATAAGGATTAAAAGGAACATGGAACTTGAGGAGCTGGTGTCCGAGCCTAACATCAATTCAATTCAAATTCAATTACTTACTACTTTATTGTACATAAAAGACACAAACATTTACAATACAGAAATATAAAACAATATGTACGGTAGAACACAGAGAAAGGTGTACAGGAGAGTTTTTAAGGTTAAGATTTTCTCAAAAACTACTTGACCTATTGCAAAAATTATTTCACTGTTTGATAGATAAAAGTTAAAACTATGTAACTGTAAAAGAATTGTTGAATTCGGTCCAGTAGTTTTTGAGAAAATCTCAACCTTATCGAGGCCCCCTGTATACTTATCTCTGTCTTCGACTGTACAATTTTGGCGGCCTTATCGCTAAAAGTGATTTCTTCCAGGCAACCAACTGTTGATGGAATTTAACATAGTAAAGTGAAAGAGGTCATCATAGGTGAGATCAAGTCTTCTCGACTCCGCTGGCCACATCGAGAGACTGGGTGAAGATCGTGCGGCGAATAGAGCGTATCTGGGGCGACCGAGCGGCTGACGGCCGGTCGGGCGTCCTCGGTACCGCTGGAGGGACGAGGTCGGGACCTGCACCGACTGCAGGCACACACGTGACGGCAGTCGGGGCAGGACCGGCACGACTGGCGGCTTCTCGCTGTGGGAACTAAACTAAAGTTTTAAGGGGCGGCAAGCTGTCAAACTCGAGCGCGAGACAGAAGATGTCCCGCAGCGGCGGAGTGAAGAGCACGGCACAGTGACTCCATATTTGTATTTGTATCGATTTTGGATGAATTTTGGCAGGGAAATTAAAATACGCCAGTAAAAATCTGATTTTTTAATACAAGCTTTCGTAATTATAATACCCCACTTTTTGATATATATTTCGTATGAATAACTATTACGGTCTAGACATAATTTTAATTTTAAATGACATGGAAGGGATATGTTTGCGATTTTTTTCTATCGAGCTAAGTTTGTCCAATCGTGTATCGATATTCATCATTCCCTAAATAGACATCCCAAGATTGCTATATATTTTTTTCAGACGTCTAATTTTTGTAGTCAGTGCCGTAGCCTTCATCGAAAAACTGAAAATACGCGCATACGAGGCTGGGTGTATGTGAGACGGACGTCCGTTTAAATAACCTATCTACTCTTTATTAATATGAATCACGAAGTAGACGAGTTTACCAATATTCATGTCTCTTTATGGATACTTACTATTTGGCTCCATATAATGTTGGCATCATAATAAAAGGGGTTAATAAATATTCCATATGAAAACCTTTTCGCAGAAGTGACTGCCCGGATCGTATGGAAATCACCGCAAATGGGATCTTTATATAAAAATAACCCCCGCCCTTGATTCCGAGCCTTTTACTATAGGGATGAAATAAAAGTGATAGGTACTTTTATTTATTTATTTTTATTAATGGACTCGACAGTTCGTCATTTGCCAATGTCATGTTACAGAAAATTCAATATATTCAATAGTCTTCTATCTTCCTCCAGGGGAGTCGCAGTAGCGTCTTCACCCTGGGTAGCCGCTACTGCGACTTCATCCAGAGGAGACGCCGTAGCGTCATCACTCTGGACGAAGCAGCTCGACAGTCACGTTCACTCCCGAGCTTGTAACTCATGATAAAAGCTTGAAACTTCAGATCTTGCATAAATAATCAAATAACTTCACCGTACTGTCATTCGCGAACATTTTCTGATTAATTTAACGTGATATTAAACACAAAATAGTCCCTGTAGACATTAAAAGGAAAATTATCAAATAATTTCGCAACCGTCGTTTCCCTACATTTTCAAGAGAACCCCTTGATAGGTACTTAGTTACTTACACAAAGTATTTTTTTATAACAGACTATGATCTCACCCGTAATAATAGCTATGTATTTTTTATGACTATTAACAACTTAGTTTAAGGTTGGGTTTGCGTGGATTTTCAGTTTTTTCTATGAAGGCTACGGCATTAATTACTGAAAATAAACGTCTGAAAAAATATATAGCAATCTTGGGGTGTTTATTTAGGGACTAATGAATACCGATACACGATTGGACAAACTTCGCTCGATGGAAAAAAATCTTTCCATGTCTTTTAAAATGAAAATTTTATCTAAACCGAAATAGTTATTCATACAAAACATATAGCAAAATGTAGGGTATTATATATAGAAATGCTTGTTTTAAAAAAATGAGATTTTTGTTGGCGTATTTATATTTCCCTGCCAAAATTAATAAAAAATAAAAATATGGAGTCACTGTGCCGTGCTCTTCACTCCGCCGCTGCGGGACATCTTCTGTCTCGCGCTCGAGTTTGACAGCTGGCAGTGGCAGCCCATTAACCTCACTTCCTAAACCGTGTTTTGTTACATTCACAATTCTTTAAAAACGTTAAGTTAGAGGGACAGTAGCATATTTTTATTTTTTATAGAAAAATAAATATAAGTATAAAAAAAATAAGTGCCTTATACCGTGGATTAACTTTTAATTCAAATTTATTTAAAATCTAGCGAGGCGTAGTGTGGGACGCCCCCCGACCGAATGGAGGGATGACTTTCGCAAGGTGGACTGACTGACAGAGACTACATGAAAAAGGCCAAGAGTCGAATGCTGCGTCCAGCAGTGGACTGATACGGGCTGATAATGATGATGAAGTTGCACTACAAGTACCAGGACACTATGACATGCCTAGAGTCTCATTAACATGTGGTCGTGCCTTAGGAGAGGCCTGCGTCCAGCAGTGGACTGATACGGGCTGATGATGATGATGAAGTTGCATTAAAAGTACCAGGAGACCATGGCTAACCTGGAGTCTCAATATGTCTCACTCAACACCTGCTGTTTCCGTCTACCCCATCGGTTATCGGTTCTACGACAGCACTGTTAAAAAATCAGCAATAAAAGGTTCTAATTTTGAATTCCTATTGTTGTAAGAATGAAAATTCTTGTGGTTCACTTCCAAGCAGGGATTGTCCATTAATTTTACATAGGGTCGCTGAGTCCTTCGCATATTATTCATAGCTTCCGCATATCGCGGGAAATATGCATGATCGACCCAAATCAGGGCTGCTTAAACACACAGAGAAAAGGTTCTGCGGCCCGCAATTCTAACACAATACCGAGGCAAAAAGACGACTGTTCGTTTAACGTGTGTATCTCCCAAAAGGTTGAAGAAATTTATATATTTTTTATTATATAAAAGGTGATTTCTATGATTTTAAAAGATCTGTTCAGCCGTTTGAAGATCATCAGTTATTTTATACACGGAAAGAAACGATTAGCTGTGGTTGATAAGTATTCGCAACTGCGGTAAAAAACTGTTACAAACTATAGGGACAGCAAGTGTATTGCTGTTTTTTAATGGTGGCACTTCACTTGGCTATTCGTATTCGCTATTGGATGTTTGTCGTATTTATCAAATACTTGACGTAAACCGAAGCTGAAATCAAGTGTCTTATTTTGCAAACAAAAACTACCCTACATTACTAACATTTTAAGCTTTTCTGTGATTATTGCGTGGTTATTTTCAGATTTGATCGGATTACTTTATTTTCATAATGTAATCCGATCTAATAATCTGAAAATCACAGTTCCTTCAGTGTTACATCACAACAGGTAATTAGACGACCATATTTGTTTACAAAATAAGACACTTGATTTGGGCTGCGGTATACATTAGTAGTTGATTAATATTTTCAAATAAACGTGATATTAAACACAAAAACAACCACTGTAGACATTAAACTGAAAATTATCAAATAATTTCGCATATGCCATGTTTTTGCAAGTTTTAATAAACGACAACGAAACGCATTAATGTATGTCGTCAAAGTATCAAAATGAAAACTATAACGAAAACGATTGAAGTCGCGGCCACTTTTTTTCAGTTCGCTTTTTATTCAAGTCACTCCCCAGGCATGTTTTTTTCAGTGCGCTGTTGGTGATCTGAAAGATTGAAAGCACCTAATAGGCTTTTTGAAAATGGCGGGAAACGACGGATGCGAAATTATTTAATAATTTTCAGTTTAATGTCTACAGTGAGTGTTTTGTGTTTAATATCACGTTAAATTAATCAGAAAATGTTCGCGAATGACAGTATGGTGAAGTTATTGGAGAATTCAAGCAGGATCTGAAGTTTGGCGCCATGGTCAAGATTCCCACTACGAGCTCGGGAGTGAACGTGACTGTCGAGCTGCTTCGTCCACAGTGATGACGCTACGGCGTCTCCTGTGGATGAAGACAAGAAGACGCGGCTACCCAGGGTGATGACGCTACTGCGACTCCCCTGGAGGAAGATAGAAAACTATTATACATTGAATTTTCTGTAACATGACATTGGCAAGTGACGAACTGTCGAGTCCATTAATAAAATAAATAAAAAGAAAAGCACCTAATATTAAATTTACCTAAGCCAATTTTAGTTGCGAAATTAGTAGCGTGGGGAGGCGTTTTATCCTTTATGAGATGCGGTTAGTTCCTAAGTGTAGTTTCACACTCGTGCGGAAACCGCAGACCGCGTCTCTCACATACATTGTACAAAAAGGCCTTTACATAAATACCTCTACAAGTAAATACGAGTAGGGATATGAATACATTTGAAGGCTTATTTAGGTATAGCTAGATTTAACCAGGTATTTCGATGATAATCTATGTTAAGAGCAAGAACATCGATGTTTTACCATTGTGTTTTCTCAACATCGAACACCCCTAGTTTATCGGGGCCCAAATGACGTCATGCCACAGATAATCATGGCGGACAGTGTTTTTGACCGAGGTTGGAAATATGCATTTTAAATTAAAGTTTTTTTAGAACATGATGAAAAAATTCTTGCCGTGGGCAGGACTTGAACCTGCGACTTTGTCACTCCGTGACACGCTTTTACCAACTGAGCCACCACAGGCCACGCCGAGCCCACCGAAAATCTTCATTCTGCCCACGGCAAGAATTTTTTCATCATGTTCTAATTTATTCACCGAGCATGGATAATGAGTAATTCAAATTCTGAGTAAAGTTTTTTTGTTTTAAAGGTCTCAAAAAATTCTGTAATTTTTTGTACGGTGTAATAGAATTTATATGTATAGAATCTCTAATATATAAGACCATTTTTTTTGGGTAAACTACCCAATTATATTTAGCAGTTTTTATTGATAAGAATTAAAATTTTAGAATTTACAATAAGTATCGAAATTAATAATAACAATCCATACAGTTATTTATTTATGGAAAACATGCAAAATTTAATCAAATCAAACTCGTGAAGTTTTTCGTTTATGAATTCTGAACACCCTTCCTACGGCTTACTCCCGTCACACCTCGTATATGAAAATAACCCGATCCTTGTTAAAGTTTCATCATATGCAGCTTTCGTTAGTATCCTCGAAGTTGGGCAAAGTTTTAGTTTTAAACTATCCGAGTTTTGAAAAGAACTTTCAGCAGTTACTGAAGCTTTTCCAATTTTTTGCAACCCTATTTCTAAAGTTTGGTTACCTAACGAGTTAGATAAGATAGTCTATATTACACAAATAAAAACAATTAGTAACATAAATTTGCGGTCTTATCAGCGATCTCTTTCAGACAACCTTTGCATAGAGAAATAAGCGGATCAATAGGTAGATTGAAGGGGTCAGAACCCACTGGTCTCCTGAAATTCGCACCATGTGCCCACTCGTCCCCTAAAATATTTGAGGTTTCCACTCGTCCCCTGAACTGTTATTTTTTTTAATAATCTATATTTCCTCGCGCTCTACTATTTTAGAGATTTCTTTTCGGCCCCTGTGGTTGTGGTACAGTCGCGTACTAAAGGCAAAAATAAATAAATAAAGTAAATAGGTATAATCATATTTATTTCACATCACAGATAATTAGTATCAAAAATAAGTTTTATTGACAATCAGTCTTTTAGAAAAACGTTAAAGTTTTGTTCACAAATGTAAAAATATGGCTGGTTGTCTATCAGGGAACCAAAAAGTACCTGAGCAGGTACCGAAGACTGAGCAGGGGACGAGTAGGTACCTTAAAAATAAATTAATATTGCCTCGTCTCCTGCCGGGGGACCAATGGGCACCTGTATAGGGGCCGAATCTACAACTTTTAATCCGGGGGACGAATATTAGGGGACCAATGGGTTCTGACCCCTCGCATCTCTGATGGAAAGACACCCTTAAGTCTATTCTTATTATGCCGTGAATAGAACCCTACTTTCAGCCAACAACCCGACCTAATAAAATCGTCAAGTGAAAATCAATAGCCCCTCCAACTCACCCTTAAATAGGACCTACTTGATATATCCTTAATTATCCTCCATCATTTTGGTCTCAACTCCAAAGTAAAACCAAAGAAATGTAAGCCTTGTCTATCATCTTTTAGAGTTGAATTTTCATTGGTATTAAATTTAGATGTGACATTGTTATTTTGATATGATTTAAGGGCCCGAAAGACCCCGGCTATTTTGTTTTAAGACGTTTTTTAAGGAAGCAATGGGACGGATGTATTTCAGGTTTTATGGTATTGAGAGATAAGGTCTTAACTCTTAAGGGGGTTCATCGATTGGTTTCTTTTATATAAATAAAAGCATGGCTCAGATTTAATTTTTCATGTATTATGCTATGCTCGAACAAATTAAATGATGAGGTTTTCTGTGCATGGTTTATGTAATATGAATGAATTACAAATTAATAATATTAACTCGCTTATATTGTTGAAAAGTCGGCGTAGGTGGAGAGACGATATCGTTAGATACAGGGATGGGTGGCTGGAAGAGGCTCAGGACAGGGATGGATGGAAGAGGAAGGGGGAGACCTTTGCCCAGCAGTGGGACAATTTAAAGGTTAACAAAAAAAAATTATTGTTGAAGTCAGCAATTAAACCGACATTTTAGACCAATTTTCGTCGGTCTTATTCAATTTCAACAATATAAGTAAGTGATATCCGTGTCTTATAATAATTTGTGGTAATGGCTTCTAGAAATGAATAAAATAGTTATTTAGATCTAGGGATTATCATACGGTAAAAATATATTTTATTTATTTTATTTTGTTCGGGTAGCTTACAGCTATATACTACATAATTGTAATTTAATAACTAAGGGCTAGTTACAAGCTTCCACATATATATTCTTTGTTCATACATAAAAATCTATCAAGCAGTCTAGCTAGGCTCTAGAAAAAAGATGTGTTGCTGAGAGTTTTTTGCCACTTTTTCTCCTCAGCGTTGGCACCTTTTCCTTGCAAAGTGGTGTAAATGTAAATTCAAAAAATATATTGACGTGCAAAAATGTACTCAACGTGCTTACTTGCAATAAAGAAATTTGACTTTGACTTTGAAAAGTACATGAGACTAAAAAAATGTCTCAAACTTTTGTCATCGACATAAATTAAACCACTCATTTCTCGTTTGTCAAGTTGAGACGAATGGAGGAAGCCTAATTTAATTTTCACCGAGACATTGAAATAACAAACAGAATAAAACCACAAGCTTTGACAAAGAATTTATGGAGACGGGATCCCAAGACACATGACAAGACTCTTAACAAAATTATACGAGCAACCCGACATAGTATAAAGAAGAACAGTGGTTCAGCTGCGATCAAAACGAACAAACTGCTCGCCTTGGTGAAATGGATAACGCGTCAGGCAGTGCTGAAGCCGGAGGAGGAATATAAGGTTTTTATTTATTTATTTATTATGGAAAACATACAGCT